>LR824555.2:10560000-11760000 GCA_902850265.1 Spodoptera littoralis | reverse complement strand
GAAGCGCTGGTGATTTATAATTATATTCCACCCTCACCACATGTAAACTCCGCGCTGCTACTTGGTCTCTTTTAAATGTGTAGTCCCATAGTCGGGTATTATACACCCAGCGGGAACAATAGCGTTAGTGATTTATATTATAATTTCTGACCATTAATAAACACAAATTTTACCGTCACCACGTCGTCAGTAAGTACCGTAATTATTATATAATTAAAATGCTCATTGTCTTGAATTTTTTGAATTAATCTACTTGATTTCCTAAATTAATAATTAGGAAGCTTTAGTACCTACGTGCCCGCTTTTTATAGTGATCATGTCAAAATGGAAGGTTTTATTAAAATAAATAACTTTATATACAAAAACAAATGGTTGTGTAACATCTATTTTGGATCGAGGCGTGGGAACTTTGTATTACAAGTTATTTAAAGATTATTCTGTTTTTATTTATGTATGTGTTAAACTATTTAAATATATACAAAACTAGCGGCCCCGATAGACGTTGTCCTGCATATAATATAATAATATAATAATAGGTATAGATAAATAACCTAGATACCGACTGCAGCGCCATCAGCCGGGCTGATTTGTGGATCTAAACCATCCAGGGCGCCACTCAAACGCGTACAGAAAAATTCATTTAAACCGGTCAAGCCGTTTAGCAGGAGTTCAATGACATACGTACAGCAGAATTATATATATAAAGAAGATTATGCGTTTCTTGCTATGCTATGCTATATATGTATAGTTTCCAAAACGTAGCTTTTCTCGCTATAAACAAGCAGTCCAGCGCAAGGTCCTGTTTTACCAGCGCAAGGCCCTGTCTTGCACGTGCTGAACTGGTCCCATTTCGCGGCAGACTTTTTTTTAAAGGGGGAAAATCATTGAATGCTTGCTCCCGCCTGGGTGAGGCGGGAGGGAGTGTCAGACTCTTACTGACTAAAAACCACCCCGTTCCTTCACCTACACGTCGAGCCGGAGCCCCGGTAACCCGTTAGGTTCTCCGCGACTCCGAATCGGCATCGACTTGGGACATGATTGCATGAACATTGTATCCATTAGTATCTACCTATTAATAGAATAACACATCTGTACATGTCACTGGTTTTTGGCGTGAAATAAAGACTTTTTCTTTTTTTCTTTTCTTTCTTTCTATCAGTATCGGGCTAGATACCTGGATTGGATCAGGCAATCTTATTAAGTACCTACTAGCTGCTTCGACGACTTCGCGACGGCTAGGACGTGAGGAGGTATTGCATACTGTGTTTAACAATTTCCTAGTTTACTCAATTGCAAATAAAAGCGGTTACTGAACTACCTGCATTCTACTGTCAATTAGATAAACAATAGCTAAACGGTGAGTTAACAGTATAATTAGTAATTAGACGTAATCATTAGCTCTTAGTAATCTAGAACTTGCATTACTGAGAAATATTATACCTATCTTTGATTCTACACAGACGAACCGCATTTCAACTGCAATCCAACTGCAAATTGTAGTTCAGATGCAGTAATTAGGCCTCCGGTATCCTCACTCACACGACGAAACATAACGCAAGCGTTGTTTCACGTCGGTTTTCTATGAGGCCGTGGTATCACTCCGGTCAAGTGCGTTCAAACTGTAATTACCCTCCCCTTCACCAAACTCCCCAATCCCTGAATCCCCAACGATCATCAAATCCCCAAAAAGCTGGTAACGCACTTGTAACGCCTCTAGTGTTCCAGGTGTCTATGGGCGACGCTGATTGCTTACCATCTGTCTGCACGTTTACAGGCTTATGTCATAAATAAAATTAAAAATAAAATGGTATCCGTCTGTCTAGAGCCTTTAGTAACAGTTGATAATTACAAGACTGCACTTTTTTCTTACTATTGACTTAATAGAAAATACTTAGGGACAGTTCTTATGTCTTCTTATCTAGTGTAAGGTGTCACAGGTTAGATTTCTGAGTCAAGCAAAATGTGGTGATAGATTTTACTAATTATTACCATTAGACTGCCTTGTTGGCCGAGTGGTCGCAAGTGTGACTGTTGGGCAAAGGGTTTCGATTCCCGGTTCGGGCAAAGTATTATTCCAGTAATAAAAGTAGAGTAATATTTTTATTTATTTATTTATTCGAAAGAGTACGGCCACATCACAAACATATTACATTCAAAATACACAATAGTTACAAAATAAAGGTCTGATGCATGCGACAATAATAGCGTACATAGCACTGGCAATTCATAGGCTTAACAGTGGCTTAAAAATAAAATCCAATTTAATAATTATAGAAAAGAAAATAACAGCAATAATCCACACCATACACACATTAAAATGAGAACTTAACAAGATGTCTGTCTTAACAAAACAAATTAACAACAAAAATTAATTAGTATCTATGCCATATTAAGTCTAATAATAATAATTTAATACAAATATAATATAATAAAATGTCAAATTATCGTCAAGATTTCAAAGAAATGTCAATTAAATTAAATTAAATGAGAATCAAAATAATTTCAATGATTTAAAGAAATGTCAGAGTCTAAAACAGTATTACTGTCAGAGTCTAATAAGAGTAAAGAGCAAAGTATTACTGGAATAATACTTTGCCCGACTCGGGAAATGTTGAAATGTACCCTAAGACAATAGGCTCACCCAATGTTATTACATGTGACTCATAACTTAAATAGTGAAAAGTTGGTTTGTACAATGGCATATTAAATGCCTTAATGTGCACCTCTGCTTACCCCATCGAGGATAAAACGCGTGATTTTGTATTTGTGTTACCATACCATTAGCAACTAGGAAAATCGGCTATCTAATTCGTATGACAATTCCGGTTGTCATACGATTTCCAAAAATCGTACATATGACTGTAGATTTTACAATCACAGAATAAAACTTGCTCGTTTCGGCATTCAAACTTAAAACCTCACGCATTCAATAACATCCTAATCTAATCAAAAACCAAACATAATGGTCTTCTCTGTCGCATCTCAAAAACACTAACGAACCGTGAAACTCAAACACAAACTCTTTATTTGCATGTTAAGGTAATACATACAGGTCTTATGAAATAATAGGCACAGCTTAACGGCAAATAAATCTAAAATCTAATCTTAAATCTTCAAGGCGTCAAACAATATTATATTGACCACGTTACCATGACAACCAATAACCATTCAAGTTAGCAACTATACTAAAGAAAAATCTCTCATAGAATAAAATCACTTTACATTAATAGAGCAACGGTAACTAGCACTCGATTATCTTATGCAAGTAATTAATTGTTACGTGGTAACAATCGATTTGAAACCAGCACACACGATCGTAGTTATATTATAGGTGAACTTAGGTTTTTTAACTGCGAACAGTAGCAACGAAGCTTACGTATCGCCTGATGGTAAGTGATGATCAGCGATTGGCCTGAACTAATTTGTCTACAGCCTACAACTGTCCCATTGCTGGCAGTGACGTAAGTATACCGTTAGAGGCCTGTGACAAATTCATCGGATGGGCACTCTCTTCCCTGTAAAAAAGACAGAACTCTCCCCTCTGGAGAAAGGACCCTTTCAGCTCGGGTCCCGCAGTATTTTGCCAACTTTTTTTTTAAGGGGGAAAATCATCGAATTACTGCTCCCGCCTGGGTGAGGCGGAAGGGTGTGTCAGACTCTTACTGACTAAAAACCACCCCGTTCCTTCTCCTGCACGTCGAGCTGGAGCCCCGGTTACACGTTAGGTTCTCCGCGACTCCGAATCGGCATCGTCCCTATTGGGCCCCATCTGCGGTGGTCTGATGGCTCTTAGAGGCGCGCGCGGGACGCGACGCGCCGTACGCTCGGGTCTGTTTCTGGTCGGACGGGGAGCCACCTATGCTCGCCGTCCGCAGGCCCGCGCTTACGGTGGCCAGAGATCGTCCCGCGATCCCCGACGCCCGGCGTGTCCTTCGCGATGGCTGGGTTGCGGAGACAGCGCTTCGCTGCCTCACGCGTCCCGCCTCCTCCTTAGCTAGCATGACTGCTTCGCAAAAGGAGGAGACGGCATCCCAGTCCCACTTGCCACCTTATAGTTACACCACTGATTGATAGACATATAGGCCTCCGCCTCCTCTCATATGCAGAAGTCAAATAAATGATTGAAGTTAGGTCAATGGTTTTTATAATAACTATCGCGAGACTAAATTAATTAAAAATCGCGGGTTACTCACGTGAAAGTACCGAGAAAAGTTCTACTAGTTCTCAGTAGGCTGCGCGACATTGCCGCGACCGCGCACGCTGCTCATGAGGAAGACTCCCTCTGTGGTTCAAAACTAGTAGAGCTTTACTCAGTATATTCACGTGAGTAACCCGCGATTTTTAGTTAATTTAAACCAATGGTCTTTAACCTTGGACCATTGGTATGCAATTCCAGATGCATTACAGGTACCTATACCTAGCAGACCAAATACAGATGCACGGTTGGTGCGGTGGCTGGGCAACCGGCTGCCGTGCAACGTGTCGCGGGTTCGATTCCCGCACGGGACAACACTTTGTGTGATCCACAAATTGTTGTTTCGGGTCTGGGTGTCATGTGTATGTGTACTTGTATGTTTGTAAACGCACCCACGACACAGGAGATAATCCTAGTGTGGGGCAACGTTTTTAAAAAAAAAAGAAAAAAAAGAAAAAAAAGAAAAAGATGAAATATTTACGCACTTTCCAAGGTTTAAGTTCAAACACCACTAAAATCAAATTTAAGTACTTATAGTAAAACTACACTAAACTAGGTCCACTCAAATGTCTGGTCTGCAAGTGCGACTGCCGGGCAAGGGGTCTCAGGTTCGATTCCCAGGCAGGACAAAATATTACTAGGTTTTTAAAAAAACCAGTAGTATCACGGAGTCTGGAAAAGTGTCCGGTATATGGCAATTATCTCACCCCCTATTACATGGGACTCATAACATAAAAAGTGAAAAGTGGGTGTTACATTGTACAGTGGCATTGGGTGCCGTAATGTGCACCTCTACCTACTCGTTCGGGGATAAAAGGCGTGGTGTTTTTTGTGTAAAAATTACTCAATTAATCGGCACCTATGTAACATACAGCTAGGATATTTAGAAAAAGGTTAAAATTAATCCATCAGTGAGTAAGGTCCACATTTGTCAAGCAAACAGCGTTACATTCTGAACTTGTAAAGTTGCAACCAAAGCTATACTACTGAGAAAGGTTCGCAATGAATGTCATGAAAAAGCCATTATGTAAACATATACTACAGAGACCAGTGTTCCGTGAAAATGGCCGCCAAATAACAGTGAATGGACTGGCTTTAAGACCAATGACCATAACAAACAATTAAACACATAATGTTTATATAACACTGAGTTTTTGCACACTTGAACATCGGCAGAGTATTCAAAAATGTTGATTGAACAATTATTTGCTATTTCTAACATAGTTTTGATCAAGGTTTTGTGTGTATCGTGTTAAGTCACACCTATTAATCAAACATTTGTCTCTATTCCTATGTAATGTCGCAGAGAACCTAACGGGTTACCGGGGCTCCGGCTCGACGTGCAGGAGAAGGAACGGGGTGGTTTTTAGTCAATAAGAGTCTGACACTACCTCCCGCCTCACCCAGGTGGGAGCAGTCATTCGATGATTTCCGCTCCTTAAAAAAAAGTCCTATGTAATATAGGATGAGCCTCTTGTTTAAATGCTAGATTTATTTCGTACTTGTTTGCTAACAGTCTAAATCGTAATTAGAATCGGAATTGTCACAAATAGCCCAAAATAAGTCATTCTCTTTTTAATAACAGCCTACCTGGATAATTAGATAAATCTTCATATGTAGACGAAGCTGCCTCGTTTGCTGAGTGGTCGCAAGTCCCGGGCATGGCGTCTCGGGTTCGAATCCCGGGTCGGGCTAAGTATTACTGGATTTTTAAAAACTCCCAGTAGTAGCACGGAGTCTGGAATTGTGCCCGGTATATGGCAATAGGCTCACCCCCTATTACATGGGACTCATAACTTAGATAGTGAAAAGTGAGTGTTACATTGTACAGTGTCATAATGCCTCTGCCTACCCCTTCGGGGATAAAAGGCGTGATGTTATGTTATGTAGACGAGGCCCATAGTCGAGCAGTGGTCTGTCTCGAGCTGTTGACATTAACGTTGATACGTATATGTATGTCAGTATGTTATACCATATTATGTGATTTGGTGCTCCATCCTGAATAAATGACTGAAAATTAACTATTTGTTACATTATACCACTGTACAATGTAACACCCGCTTTCTACTATTTATGTTATGAGTCCCATTTAATAGGGGGTGAACCTATTGTCATTTACTGGGCACAATTACACGACCCGGGAATCGAACCCGAGACCCCTTGCCCGGCAGTCGCATTTACGACCACTCAGCCAACGAGGCAGTCGATATAGAGTTGATAGTAAATTAAGCACTTTAATCAAATACATAAATAACTACTTCGGAAGCTGCCATTAATTCAGCTGATTTATGATAATTAAAACTGTTGTCAAACAAATAACTACCTAATTATAGCTAGTTATAAAACTCAAAGTTCAATTAATCAAGGAAGGCAATGCGAATCTCAGTAGCCCTTGAAATCAAAATGATATCATTAGGAACTCGTAAATAAACATAATTGTTCCATAAACATTCAATTACAAGTAAATAAACTTTAATAAACAACAACAGGAAGGAGGAATCGTTATAAAAATAAATCAATCAACGCTTCGCATAATATTGGACAAATCTTTGCGGGAATATTAAAATAACTGACACTAATAGGAGTTATTATCTCGACTATCGACTATTATATTTGCATAACGTTAAATGTTATTAACATTGAATCGATCGTTTCTGATATTCTCGTCAAATCTAAAGGCTTGTGTAACGCTATGCTATCTGTCAGCGCAGCGTGAGAATCAATCAGTCAAGGCAAACTGATCATGAACCAACTTTCCACGAGCAAGGCCAATAAAACAACGAGTTTCTCCAAAATTCTTATAATTATCATTATCTTTATAATAAATCATCTCTTTAATTACAATATACAGAGGTTGTGTGACTTTGAAATTAATTTTACAACGCACCAAATCTAAATATACATACGTAAAATAATCTAATTTTAAAACTATTCTCTTGTCTCAGATTCAGCACGCAGGTTCAATCAAAAAGTCACAACGTCACTTAAAATAAAAAGCGAAATAGTTGTGCCGTCACAAGCATGTAACGTTCCTCTGCTCAGTAAAAAAAATAAATTAAAAAAAGAACGCACAAGAAAGTAGAAGGTTGCGCAACCCGATACTACATAATCATCACAATGTACTTACAGCGACGAGACTTAATTATAAAACGACAGTTAACATCAAATGGCGACTGACTTAAGTTAAAATATGACTTAATTGTAAAAAAATGAAAAAAAAGTTAGCCATAGCGCGTCGCGGATCTTTTGTTACTCGGAGTAAGAGAGGCTGTTACTTTTACAGGAAATAGTTCGCAGTTTAGAATGTGTGCAATTACATTATGTAATACATTCTGCGAGTGTACGCGCTCTGTTACTCCGAGTGAGACGAGGTTGCACTGCCTGCGACGCCACGCGACACACCGCTCAGCTGACAGATCGAGGCCTGCACCGATGTACAGGGGAATGTCCGTGTTATTCACCTCGCCGAGCGGCCGGCACTACTAGCATTAGCTCGCCTCGCTGCAGTGCAACACCGTCCCAATAAACATCTGTCTGGTCTTAACATGTTCCTCTCAGAGTCTACAATCGCCTGAATGTCGATTTTGCGTGATCATTTTGTGCCCACAACTCTGACATAACTCGAAATGAAAACTCGACCGCGACGCGCGCGCATACGCAATAAATTACGCGATTAATAAATACAATGTCCTAATAAATTACATGTAAAGTGATTTACGAAACTAGACACAGCGTTCCGTGGCTTACAACTAAATGAGCATGATCACATTGTTCGAGAAGGTAACTCAGTTTGTTCTGCAAGGGAAACGTTCGCGGAACACACGCGACGCTTCCTCGTGCGAAATAGATTAAAAAACCAGCGGCCAGAACGTGAAAGGCGGTTATCCAACGTGATTAGAAAGGTGTCACGGTTGGCGGGCGCTTTCTAGCGCGAGTAGAGCGCGAGGTCCGAGATGCGGCGCTGGCGGGCGGCGGCATGGAAGCCGCGCGTGCCGTCCGGCACTAGCGGCGCCCGGGGCTCGAACCGCGGCGCGCACGACAGCCGGCGGCCGCCGCACTCCGTGCCCGACACCGAGCAGCCCGACAGCCGCCGCGACAGCCAGCCCTCCGCGCTGCTGGCGCTGCCCGTGCTGGCCTGCGACGTGCGCCGCGAGCTGCAGTAGAAAGACACGCCCGAGTCCGAGCTGTGGCTGCACGTGGACGGCCGCCGCGGCACCCACGTCTGGATCTCAGCCGCCCGCGGCGTGAAGAACCCACTCGAGTTCCTCCTGTAGAATGGGGTCCCGTATCTGTAGTCGTACTCCGCCTCGGAGCCGCTGCAGCACGACGAGTACTCGCACTCGTGACGCCGCGGTGGCGCCCGTCGAATAGGAGTCTTCCTCTTAGGCTCCCTAGGAACACCGTTCAACTCATACACTCGCATCCCATCTTCGTCAGGGGTTTGTAAACGTAATGCTTCCCTCGCAGATTCAGATTCAGTGAACTCAACTAACGCACACACACAATTAACCAAACTGGGGTTTTTGTTGAGGAACTGGCGCACGTCGGCTGGCACGGGGTTGCCAGGTCGCAGCACCCTAACTAACGCGATCTCGCCACACCCTGCGAACAGTCGCGACACATTCTCTACTGAGGGACGCTCTATCGGCATCCTGACAGCCACCACAGTCCTGGACGGAGTCGTCTCATCGTACGCTGGGAGCGGGTCGATTCTGCGTAATTTTGTTCCTAATTCATTGATTTCTAATTTTGTAGACCGCTTGAGTGCCTCGGCGACCACCCTCCAGTCCTTCGTCAAGTGCTTCACACGTTTGAAACTGGATATAAGCTTCAGGGAGACGTACCCTTCCTTGTTTCTCCGAACATGTTTCAGTAAGAAGGCATCCTTCGTAATGTTTGCATCTGAGAAGTAGAACTCAACTTGTGACACGATCCTGTGCGCTAACTCGTCGTCAGGCGGAGAGTAGGGAGGTTCCTGTGGCTCGGCGGCCACTTCGCAGCCGGAATCCTTTCCTCCACCAGAGCCGGTGTCCGAGGCACTATCGGAGAGGTCGGCATGGTCGTCGGTGGATGGGCGGCGGTCGGAGGTGATGCCCTCGTCAGGCTCGGGCAGTCCGTGGCTAGGAGGGGTGGCTCCCTCCATGTCGATAAGTGGCACACACTAGACACACTATTGCATTACAGGCGACGTTGCTCGCTCGGAGGCGCGGAGTGGACTGCGGGCGCGCGGCGCGAACTACACTCTTTTATAAGATCGGGGGGATGTGCCGGTAACAGGCGAAGCATTCGGAAACGATACGAGATGACATTGTCAGACCACGCGACGCTATATAGTGCACGTACGAGGGCTATAATGACCAATAATATGGAAACAGGTTACATTCTGTGTATTAATGTTGGGCAGACACACACGCTAGCTTTATCACTGCTAGGGAGTGGTGCACGCGATGCGAGCACGCCGGAGTTACGGCATAGCCACGCGCATTCTAATTCTGCAGATAATTGGGAACAATTAATGATGCGAGCTGTAAATATATTCGATTATCAAATTGGTTGGTTCGTGGAAATCGCGAAATATCGAAGGTAGATGTGATCGGTACTGTAGCGGCGCGAGCAAGGTCTCCCCGATACATGTTTTGTTTCATAAATTATAATGATAAGGTTAAGTATTGTTTTTAGCTCTTTATTAACATATGTACGTACATACGAGGTTCCGGTGATTTATTGCATATATTGCGTAGAATAATAGACAAAGTTGAAATAATGGTTTTAGTAGAATTGTGTTGAGAAAAAAATCTGGCTTAGATTGATGCAATTATCTTCTTTGGTGCATTAACTGTTTGAAATCAGAGCAACAATGTATCTAAGTTAATAAAATTGTAGGTACAATGTGTTACAGATCATAATAATTATATACGTATTGTTTTGCCTAATTCGGTCCTAAATTAAATTAGGATCATTGGCTTCAAAAGTAAAATAATTTTCTTATTACTTTTATTTTCTAAAAATAAAAGATAAGTAATAAAAGGAAAAATAAACATTTATATTTTATTATATTACTGACCTACTTTTCATTTTATAAATAGCTACAATATAATAATTATTTTATTTATCTACTACGGTCATTCTCAATCACAGTAATGTTATTAATGTAAACGTTTCTTTCTTTGTATGTTTGTCCGTCAATCACGCTGAAAATACTAAATGGATATTTATGAAATTTTGGCACAGGAGTATGGGCTGACTTAGGTGATAGGATACTTTATCCCGATTAAATACTCATATGGGATAAAACAGGAATACATGAACAAAGCCAGGGGTCAAAGTAAGTAACCTATCAATCTGTGGATTTGCTAACTAGAGATAGAATTCGTATTTCTATTTTGTATAAATTACGCATTTGTGTAAAGAGTAGGTCAAAATTCTATCTTCATTAGCAAATGTATTATAATATAGCTATTGAAACTGTTCATTATAAATTGAATTGCTATATCATTCGGATTGCTATAGTCTAATTATGTCAGGTGTTTAATAATACGACTGCCTCGATGACCGAGTGGTTGCAAGAGCGACTGCAAGCAAGGGGTCTCGGGTTCGTTCGATCGAGCATAATATTATCGGGTTTTTTAAAAAAAATATCAGTACTAGCACGGAGTCTGGAATTGTGCCCGGTATGTGGCAACAGGCTCACCCCCTATTACATGGGACTCATATATCATAAATGTTGAAAAGTGGGTGTTATATTGTACAGTGACATTAAGTGCCGTAACGTGCACCTCTGCCTACAAAAGGCGTGATGTGGTTAATAATAAACCCCTTTTTTCACAAAATATTTCTAGGATTACTTCAAAAACCTAAAATCGGAGTCACGGAGAACCTAACGGGTAACCGGGGCTCCGGCTCGACGTGCAGGAGAAGGAACGGGGTGGTTTTTAGTCAGTAAGAGTCTGACACTCCCTTCCGCCTCACCCAGGCGGGAGCAGTCATTCGATGATTTTCCACCCTTAAAAAAAAACACACATGACATGACATTATATTACGTAGACGTTGGTTCCACGTCACCCAAACCTGTGCCAACAATATAACAAGATTACCGCCAGTCACTCCATATTGTGTCATTATTTAATCTAATTAAACAAGGGATTATGAGCCCACGGCAAATGGCAATAGTTACTTGGTCAGATTACGCAACTTGCTAGTAAAATGTTATGCTATTTAAAAGCATCATCGTTAGGATAAAAGTGCCCATTGCTATGCAAGAGCCTCATCAGATATGAAGAAGGTATGAGCCTTAACTACGGACGAACTTGTTCAAAACGAATTGACAATTCTAAAGTTTTTATAATAACTAGTGACACATACTAAATTAACTAAAATCGCGGGTTACTCACGTGAATATACTGAGAAAAGCTCTACTAGTTTCGACCACAGAGGGGTTCTTCCTCATAAGCAGCGTCCGCGGTCGCGGTGTTTTAGTTAATTCTAAATTGCCAGGCGGATTGAAGATCGCAGTTTTTTTATGGGCTAAACTGGTAAACGAGCAGACGGATCACCTGATGGTAAACAATCGGCGTCGCCCATGGACACCTGGAACATCAAAGGCATACGAGTGCGTTACCGGCCGAATTGGGAATTTGAAAATTCTGAACGATTCGGGGATTGGGGAGACTGGGGAGGGAGAGTAATTGGGCCTCCGCTCTGGTAACCTCACTCACACGACGAAACACAACGTAAGCGTTGCTTCACGTCGGTTTCTGTAAGGCTGTGGTATCACTCCGGTCGAGCCGGTGCATTTGTGCCGAAGCTTGGCTCTCCCACACTTAGTTTAAAAGGTTCAGGATTACCAAAGAGAGCTGTTATCTGGTTTCTATGAAATGTGTATTCCCTTAGTCGGCTCTCTTAGTAGGTAGGGATAAATATTAGGTAACAATTAATATATTAACCGTTAATGCCGTTGACCTGTAGCATATATAAGGGTTCCTCATTGTCCCAGTTCTTTACCGTGATTTGTAAGACTATACGTTTAACAGAGGTCGGACCGCACCGAAAAATCATTTTCAAAATTCCTATTTCTAATCTCTATGCTTGGCTTGTATGTCTTTCTACATAACATAACATAACATCACGCCTTTTTATCCCCGATGGTATAGGCAGAGGTGCACACAGAAGTAACACCCACTTTTCACTTTTTCTGTTATGAGTCCCATGTAATAGGAGCTGAGCCTATTGCCATATACCGGACACATTTCCAGAGTGAGATTTTTTTTAAAAACCCAGTAATACTTTGCCCGACCCGGGGATTGAACCTGAGACCACTCGCCCAACGAGGCAGTCTTTTTTGTAGCTAGGATCTAACAGGCCGTTGACGACTAAGTGCTGCTAATTATGTATCTTCCTTTGTGGAATGGAAGGCAAGCGTGACGTTGTTGCTTTGGCCGACTCGGACACTAAACCCAAGACCACACAGTCAGTAACAAGTTACGGCCATTCACTCAAAGAGGAAGTGTTGAATAAGAAATAATAATTAGTTTTGATGGTTAATCAAACAATTTGAGATAATAATGGCGTCGAATGTTAACATAAGTAGCTGTGTATGCAAAAATTGTATTATCTAACTATCTATTAGAATTTAATGGAAGAGAAAGTAACATTCATTTGTTTCTTTTATTTACTTGATTGTATTTGAATTACTATCAACACGGTATCATTGGTTGAGTGGCGCAAACGCTACCGCTGATCAAGAAGTATTTAATCTGGTATCTAAAGCGGGCAATATTATTTGGCTTCTGAAAAAGTCACAACCGCTACTCTTTCTAAAGGTATCCAAGAGCTAATTAAAGGTAACAGTCCACGTTGCGTCATGATGCGTACATCCTTACCAAACAATAGGCGGCCTACAAATGACGAATGCTTGCATCTTGCTTAGACATAATGAAAACTGTCAACAAAATGGCAAAGTTAAATCCGCCAATCGTTTTTGACGATTGCACGCATGCGTCAAATGACGCAACGTGGCTTAAGACAGTACCTATTTAACCGATGGATGTCAAGGCAGCGCTTACTGATAAATCTAAACCAGTTTAAACTGTAATCAGTGCGATCTCCAACCTAGTAAAGACCAAGCAAGGAGATTATGCCGCGGAAGAAAGAGAAGAAGAAAGAAGGAAGAAAAATCATTTATTTGACAGTAGGCACGAACACAGATACAAAAAAATACAAAATTAAAAAAGAAAAGAACAAATAAATATACTTATTTATACAGATATAGAAAAAAACACAAAGAAACGACAACATATAACAAAATAGTGACAATAGAATACTAACACAATAATTAAAAATTGGAAGACTTAACGGGTTACCGGAGCTCCGGCTCGAAATGCAGGAGTAAGAACGGGGTTTTTAGTCAGTAAGAGACTGATACTCCCTCTCGCCTCACCCGGGCGGGAGAAGTCATTGGATGATTTTCCCCCTCAAAAAAAGCAAGGAGATTATAGCAAACCTCTTATGTAAAGGAGGTCCATAGTCCACCAGTGTGGACTACAATTAATACAGCCAGTGACAGTTCATGGCTGATTTTGGAGCTTATAGTCGACTCTGACATAATTGGGTATCCAAATGAAATAGGTTACATCATACCTATAAGGCTTCCTCGGACCACCACGAGTAGTATTGATTTAAACGAAGGAACTAGTTGCTTACTGGCCTCAGATTTATAATAGGTTAAGCTGCGCTGGGTGAGGTCGGTTTGCAGATGGGTGAATATTTCCATCTCGAGAATTCTTCGTGTTAAGAAGACGTTGAGCTGAAGATTTTTTAAACAATGCCTGAAACTAGGATCGTCTCCTGTGTCGTGTGTTTACAAAGATACAATTTCATACACAATGAGGGGCGAAATCATCCAATGCCTTCTCCCGCCCGGGTGAGGCGAGAGGGAAGTATCAGTATCAGTCTTACTGACTAAAAACCACCCCTTTTATACTTCTGTACGCCGAGCCGGAGCCCCGGCAACCCGTAAAATCCTGAAACAATAATTTTTGGATCACATAGAAAGTAGGTCCGTGCGGGAATCGAACCAGCTACCCGTTGCGTGACAACCAGTTTTCCAGCCACCGCTCTATCTATGCTGGCGCAGACTTTAGAACGCCAATTACTACGATTCCTACATACCTCTTTCGCTCCATCAACAGTCATCAGTCTTTTCATGCATGCTCGTCGGTTAAGGGTAAGTTTAAAATGATATTATTATGATAACATAACATAACATCACGCCTTTTATCCCCGAAGGGGTAGGCAGAAGTGCACATAATACCACTGTACAATGTAACACCCACTTTTCACTATTTATGTTATGAGTCCCATGTAATAGGAGGTGAGCCTATTGCCATATACCGGGCACAATTCCAGATTCCGTGCTACTACTGAGAATATTTAAAAACCCAGTAATACTTTGCCCGACTCGGGAATCGAACCCGAAACCCCTTGCCCGGCTGTCGCACTTACGACCACTCGGCCAACGAGGCAGTCATTATTATGATACTTATTTTTTTATTTTATATGTAATTCGAACTAACAAATTTTCAAGGATTGTTTACGAATTTTTAGTGTGATAGTAATCAGTAGAGTCACGAATAGTTTTATTATGTTTTGAGAATGCCATTGTTGAGAATACTTTAGTGACAGTTTAATGTTGACCTTCGATTTGTATTTTTGCTAATTTATAATAGATGGTGTTGTTTTGAGTACCGTATTGGTCGTGATTATTTGTATGAGGTTCATCATCAACAGCCTATAAATGTCCACTGCTGAGCAAAGCCTCTTCTCACACAGAGAAGGTTAGAGCATTAATCACCACGCTTGCTCAATGCGGGTTGGCGATTTCAAACTTATAATTGGAAATTATAAGTCCAGGTCTCCTCACGATGTTTTTCCTTCACCGTTTGTCAGTGGTGTCTAAATAATCTTAGAAAGTACATATAACTCGGAAAAAGTCACATTGGTACTTGCCGTTGGTAGGTTTCGAACCCGCACCCTCATGCATGAGAAGTGAGCGTCTTAAACGTCCGGGCCACCACGACATGTATGTATGAGGTTATCGGAAGGAAATACTTACTTAGATTAGGGGAGACCTATTTAGAACACCAGAGGCGTTACAAGTGCGTTACCGGCTTTTTGGGGATTAGGAGTTTGAGGATCGTTGGGGATTCAGGGATTGGGGAGATTGGGGTAGGGGAGGGCAATTGGACCTCCGGTATCCTCACTCACACGACGAAACACAACACAGGGTTGTTTCACGTCGGTCTTCTGTGAGGCCGTGGTATCACTCCGGTCAAGCCGGCCCATCCATGCCGAAACATGGCTCTCCCACACTTAAAATGAGTGTTATTTTGAGTAACTTATTTATTCGTCGTGATTATTTGCATGAGGTTGTAGGAAGGAAATACTTATTTAGGTACTTAGAGAGTCGTTGGATACAGGTCGCTTCCAACCGGCCTATCTGGAAGCCATTGGGGAGGCCTATGTTCAGCAGTAATTATGTATTGTGGCTGATTTGATCATCATCAGATGATTATAAAATTTAAAAAATACATTATTTTATTATTTATTTTGAAAGGTTAGCGAAAGGATTTCTTCCTTGTTCTTTTCTATTCGAAAGTACACTTTGAAACGAGCACCTAGTTTCACTGAAAGTCAGACTGACACACAATTCAATTTTGATGTTTTAAAAGTAATGTTAAGTGAAATTAATGATTTGACTTTGTTACTGTTGCGAACTTAATAATTTCGATAGGTTTTCCAACGTTGATTTCACAATACATCAACATCATCATCATTATAAGCATATGCACCCCCATCATATAAATGGTTGGTAAGTCACAACTGTGCGCTTCTCACATAGCTTTCTGCCTCGCACAGCAAAACTGTGGAATGATCTGTCGTCAGCGGTATTTCCGAACCGGTACGACCTTCAAACCTTCAAGAAAAGAGCGTATTCCTTTTTAAAATGCCGGCAACGCACCTGTGACTCCTCTGGTGTTGCGGGTGTCCTTGTCCTTGGGCAGCGCTGATCGCTTACCATCAGGCGATCCGTGTGCTCGTTTGTCTCCCATTCCATAAAATAAAAATAAGTGTTCACTGCTGACCAAGGCCTCTTTTTCGCACGGAGAATTTCTTGGGCATTAACCACCACGCTTGCTCAATGCGGGTTGGCGATTTCAAACTTATAATTAGAAATTATAAGCCCAGGTTTCCTCACGATGTTTTCCTTCATTATTTGTCACATCATCATACGTTCATAAGTACATTTACCCACACATAAATTCTCACAATTCGTGTTACATTTATATTATTAAGTAGAATCTAATAATAGTACGAAAATAATGCAAATCGTCCGTTGTTTAGTATGCTCCCGGCGCGGGCAGTTGAGGTCATGTGCCAAGATCTTGGCCACGGCAGTGAGGCGCGACCTCCACTCTTTACCCGTACCGCGTTATCATGGAGAGTGCTGGAACTTTATGAATGATTTTTAATTTCGATTTTTTGATGATGAAGGTCTGCGGCACATGTTCTTAATTCAAAATGTTTGATAGAAGTAGAAGTCAGATAAATGAAGCCTGCTAGGGTCGTTGCCCTATCGGAGGTGTAGGTAGATTGCCAATACGGTTCAAGGCCACCACGACACGAAGCAAGAGTTGGTGTTTATTCAGTGAGAGTCTGACACTATCTCCCACTTCGCCCGATTCTTCCCAATTGGATGATTTTTCTTACAAAAACTGGTGATTGAAAAGCATCGTGTATTATGCTATTAATCTCCAGACTAGTGGCCTCCTCGACGTAGTATTTATTTAAGGTGGGAAAATCATCGAATGACTGCTCCCGCCTGGGTGAGGTGGGAGGGAGTGTCAGACTCTCACTGACTAAAAACCACCCCGTTCCTTCTCCTGCGCTTCGAGCCGAAGCCCCGGTTACCCGTTAGGTTCTGCATAGAGGGGTATCTCCATGTTCGACACTTGACTGAAGATCGTAGCTTTAAAGTGTCATAGTTAGATCAGAGTACTCTGCTACCAGTCTGTATCAAATTTGTAATCCCTTAGGGTCTATGAAAACTAGGGATGACAAAATGTATTCTGCTTTGACGTCCCCACAAGGCAAAATACATCTTTATTAATTTGTTTTATTAATAACTGTACATCTAGTTTGTCCCTAAACAAATTAATACTTCAGTAGAATTTAGAATTTCAATGTTAATATTATAATAACGCATTAAACAAAGAAGGACCCTGGCAGAGAGCCAGGTTTTGAAGAAATTATCTAAATAAACACTAACAACTTTATATTAATGATAGACCTTATAATCCAAATATTATTAACTGAAGGATATGTAGGTAATGTTTGTATGTTTGCATTCATTATTTAGGCTATGAAATTTCTGGACCGATTCGGAAACTTCTTACGTCACTGGCAACCTTAGTTTTCAGGTAGTATTGAAATGTAATTGACGATACTTAACACATTATCATGACATTAGTTTTGGAGACTCGGTTGCCAAAAAAGAAAAAAAATGACATTAGGTATCACTCCTTTTATTCCCCGAAGGGTTTGGGAGGAGGTACAGTCAATTTTCACTATTTATAGTCTGAGTCTCATATACATGTCATAAAGTCACACGTATGTACCTAAATAGCATACTTCTTTTTGAGGGTAGAAAAATTAAATCATCCAATGACTTCTCCCGCCCGGACTATGCAAGAGGGAGTGTCAGACTCTTAACTGAGTAAAAATCACCCCGTTCCTAATGCACTTCGAGCCGGAGCCCCGGCAACCCGTTAGGCCTTTTGCGGCTCCGTATCGGGCATCAGCTGTACTGGGCCCCCCATCTGTGGTGGTCTGATGGCTCAATGAGGTGCGCGCCGTTCTGGTTGTGGTCGAGTGATGAGCTACTCTTACTCGCCTCCCGCATACAAGGACTTACGGTGGCCAGTGTCTGCCGCGACAGTTAGGGCGTGAGAAGGTTGGTTTCCTCACGCACCCTGCCTTTTCCTTGGCTAGCATGATTGCTTCGCAGAAGGAGGAGACGGCATCCCAAGTATATTGCATACTTGAACAATTGACACAATTCCAGACTCCGTGCTAACAACTTTCGAAATTTTTTTCCTTCCCGTGAATTGAACTCGATTGGACTATGGCCCTCCTCTACTTAAGAGAGTTATCTATAATCTCCACGCTTGGCAGACTAGTTGGAGATTGCAGTTAAAGGTTGAGATACGACCTCTATTGAATGTGTGCCTCATTCGATTCTTACTATGCCTACGTGAAGGGCAAAGATGGTAACACAAAATGTTACATTATTTACCTATAATAACACAATAATAATGTGTTATAATTAGTAATTACCTCACATGACAGATGATCGCAGTTCATTGGCTGTCGAACCTTGAAGCGCTTCCTGCAAGCGTGATTACTCTGTGTACTATGTACCCACAAGCAATACTAAACCAGTTAATCTTGGTCTCGCTTTGTATGATGTCATCTTACATTCAACGGTCAGCTTACACTGGTTTTTCATAGCTTGATATGTACGTACCTATCTACCTGCTTACCACATTTTCCTACATTGACAACTTAATGCGGAAATGTTTATTTATTTATGTTGGCTATAATTGCCAAGTGGTGATGGTGATTTGTACACAAATAAGTGGGTTGCGTAGTACTCCATGTGTAGTTTTTTTTTTGCTTGCGGTTTTATTAAGGTGATTTCGTTTTTCTGTTTTCTGTTTTTGGTTTTAAACTTATAGCTTTCTACTTTCGTATTACATATTTCGATTCCTGGTTTCGGTTTTCGGATTTTGGATATCCGAGCTCAGATTTCGGATTTGTGATTTCGAATTTCGGATTGCGTATTACTGGCCTCGGATTTTGTATTTCGGACTTCTGTTTTCTGGCATAGGATTTTGGAATTCAGTCTCAAAAAAATAAAAAAATTCTGAAAAGAAATTCGCAACTCACAAAAAGATATGCCCCGGGTGAGGATCGAACTCACGACCTTAAGATTATGAGACTTACGCGCTGCCTACTGCGCTACCGAGGCTGATGACGTGGCGACCAAAATAGAGCAGCGGTTACAACTACTTCGCGTAAATACAACTACGCTTCTATTGTTAGGTAAAATATACTTTATTGTAATACTGCGAAGGTCAGTTATCGAATAGATGGTTAATAATGTAGTATTGTTCTGAACTAATTGGAAAACAATAAAATGTTCGAGTATATTGCTTTTTGAAAGATCTGCAACGCACTTATTAGATGAGTGAGTCTCCTCTGGACTTATGGAGTTGCACCTTGCAAATGTCCATGGACAGCACTGATTGCTTATGATCCGTGATCCTTATGCTCGTTAGCAAAAGATATTAATTGCAATGGGAAAACATATTTTGTTCTTTATTTCTTTGTCAAAGTCAAAATCATTTATTTCAATTAGACCATAATGGCACTTTTGAACGTCAACAACAAAAATTTAGAAGTGAAGGTGTATAAGTCTTTATGTGTGGGAGAGCCAAGCTTCGGCACGAATGGACCGGCTCGACCGGAGTAATACCACGGCCGAGCAGAAAACCGACGTGAAACAACGCTTGCGTTGTGTTTCGTCGTATGAGTGAGGTTACCGGAGGCCCAATTACCTCCCTCCCTAGTCTCCCGAATCCCCAAATCCTCCACAATCCTCAAATTTGCAATTCCCAAAAGGCCGGTAACGCACTTGTAACGCCTTGGTGTTTCGGGTGTCCATGGGCGGCGCCGATTGCTTACCATCAGGTGCAGATGGATCACCGTCTGCTCGTTTACCGGAAATGACTGACAGTAAAATAATAAGATTTTATTTCATGTAATGTTTATTGGATAAATGTAGCAGAGAGATTGTATAACAGATTTATAAATGGAGATTGTAGCTCGTTCTTCTCCATTCGAATCTACATTTTGGAATGAACGCCTAACTTCACTGATGGACAGACTGCCAAACATTTATTTAAGTAGTATTTACCCATTGACGTTTCAAAATGCCAAATTAGATATTGAAATAAATGCTTTGACAGTTGACTTTGTATTCTCAACTTTATTACAAAGCAGAAAATGTTGAAATTATATTTGTCAGTTCGGGTTAACTTGTTGAGTTATTTGTCAGTGTAATGCGGACTTATAGAGACTCGCTCATTTGTATCTAGAAATCTAGTCTATTAATAAAACTACAATACATAACAAGCGTTTATAAATAGCTCGTTACAGAAGACGCGTTGAACGTATGTAATTATGTATGAAAGCAAGATGAGCCTGTATCTATTGTTATTTTTAAACCATTCAATGCAACAAACATTAATATTGAAAAGTGGGTGTTACATTGTACAACATACAACAACAACATAACATCACGCCTTTTATCCCCGAAGGGGTAGGCAGAGGTGCACATTATGCCACTGTACAATGTAACACCCACTTTTCACTATTTATGTTATGAGTCCCATGTAATAGGGGTGAGCATATTGCCATATACCGGGCACGATTCCAGGCTTCGTGCTACTACTGAGAATTTTTAAAAACCCCAGTAATGCTTTGCCCGACCCGGGAATCGAACCCGAGACCCCTTGGTCGGCAGTCGCACTTGCGACCACTCGGCCAACGAGGCAGTCTTACATTGTACAGTAGCATTAAGTGTCGTAATATGCATCTGTTATGGCTTATTTAATTCGTTTTGTTAGAAAAATAATAATGTAATATTATGTGTGAAACACTGTGTTTAACATGTTAACTTCTGAAATTATTTAAAGTAAACTGTATATTAATGTATTATTAAAGAAACATGTTCATTGCATCTTTTCATGACGAAGGAAAATCTTCAAAAGCTAGCTAGCCTTGCTTTTAGTGAATTTCATGTCACTTAATTACCCTAATTAATAATTTCTTTGCCAGAGTCTGTGTTTCCTGAAGGATATAACTTGGGTGTCTTCAAGGCCCGAGTGAATAGGTTGCTTATGGGACGACGTGCTCCATCGTAGACCGCATCATCGCTTACCACCAGGTGAGATAGTGGTCAAACGTCGCCCATCAAATGTAAAATAAAAGTTCGTACAAGAAAGCAATATCGGAAACACTAAAGATTTTAGTTAAGAGTAAGTGTAAACAAAAACATATTAGGTTGGTATATCATTTATCATAGTATTACAAAACACTGGTATAAAACTATGATCACCAACACATCAAACTATACCATTTCTTGTATACAATTTCACCTCTATACCTTACAAAATAAAGTTGAAAATCTATGAAACGCATCTAAGAATTTGGTATACCTTGATGTGATGTACAAGTAATGATCAATCGATAAGAAGATATCAATCAAATCGGTTCCCTTGACATTAGTCGGTACAAGTTCATGCGAGCCTATGACCCAGACATTTTTAAATACTTTATTTTAATGTACCATTTTTGTTATATATGTATGTACCTACTTGTAAATATATGCAACATTAGATATTGGTGAGCCTATTGCCATATACAGGGCACAGTTCCAGACTCCGTGTTACTACTGAGAATTTTTTAAAAACCCAGTAATACTGTGCCTGACCCGGGAATCGAACCCGAGACCCCTTTACCCGGCAGTCGCAATTGCGACCACTCGGCCAACGAGGCAGTCCTGCGCATCTAATACCAAACTATTCATAGGCCGAGGTAACCACTTACCATCAGGTGGCCGTTTACTTCTTTTGCCACCGTCGTGGTCTAAAAAAATAGGTTTTTATTCTGTTCCAGGGGACAGCTAACTACAGGCAAGTTTTCACTATAAATATTAGTAAAGAATCCATATTCGCCAGCCAGTGTCAGCAGCCCACAAAGGTCAGTATCGATCGCATCGTACGTTGTTACGCGATCAGCCGATTATTGGTAACATGAGCCTGGATTACGAGTTCAACTCCTACGTAATGTTACCACTGTTTGGTTGGAGTTCAAATTTGGGGTTAGGTAATTTTATGCGGCATTTTGCTGGAACTAGATTTTTTTTTCAAAAGGAAAAATCATCAACTGGTATGGATGAGGCGAGAGGGAGTGTCAGACTGTTATAGATTTAAAACCACTCCGTTTCTACTTCTAGTCCGACCCTTTGCCACAGTTCTAGTGTCTTGTAAGTCTCTTTTTCAGGGCTTCTCCCAGTTGTACAGTCCCTTGTTGTGCCTTTAGGCTTAATTCATTTTGTCTCCTGCAGTAGTTCACTGAAGGAAGTGGAAACTATCGTACTATATTTTTTCTTCTTCTAATATAAAGTCTTCTAGGATGTGCCGAACTTCAGTGTTCCGGTGTTTTCATGGTTCTATCTACTATAGATCCTGTTGCAGCGGTTTGAGAAAGCTGTAGCCGGCTTGCGCCATAAAAACCCCTTTTCACAAGACCAGACGACAGAACAGAATACATTTATTACCACCCAAACTCCTCTCGATGCTATCTGATGAATCTTTACAGAGACTGACCAGCAGCAATCTCTTATAAATCTGAACCTTTCATACTGCGATCTCCAATCTGCCTGCCAAACGAGGAGAGTATGACAAACCCTCTTGTGTAAAAGACGCTCCATCTGTCCAGAATTCATTATTGAAATTATTGCTAATATCAAATAAATAAATATCAAGGTTGTCTGGAAGAAATCGCCGCGTGTGACATGACCGCCCCCTTGTACCCAAATTAGGGGGTTAGCCAAAATAGGGGGTAAGCCTATTGTCAATATTATATATTTACCGGGCACAATTCCAGACTCCGTGCTACTACTGAGAATTTTTTAAAACCCAGTAATACTTTGCCCGACCCGGGAATCGAACCCGAGACCCCTTGCCCGGCAGTCGCACTTGCGACCACTCGGCCAACGAGTCAGTCACACACACAACGATTTGGCCAATTTTTACAAAAAATACATAAAGGTAACATGTAAAGGACCATCAAATAACAAACCAAAAGAATTATGTTAAACACAATGCGGTACATTATATAATTTACTGTCGATGGTAAACATGAGTAAACAAGATTACCGATTTAAAGTTACGTGAATGTTTACGATTATACGATTACAAGTGAGGGTGTGTGTGTGAGTGTGAGTGTGACGGTTACTGCTCTCACCAGACCTTTCTTAGTGTCCGTCCGCTCGTGAGTTATGTTTCAGTCAATTTTTAATGAGATCAAAATCAAATAAATGAGCAGATCTCCAATTTTAAATCCCTAGAAGTGTCGCCTCCCAACGCGTTTGTAACTTCTTTGGTATTGCAGGTGTCTATGAGCGGCGGCTTACTATCAGGTGATCCGTCTACTCGTTTGCCGTGCCATTCCATAAAAAAAACCGTCTCACACAGCTTATCTACACCAGTAGTAAATCAGCACCATCCATGGACAACGCAACACCAGAGTAAAGCATTCTGTGCATAGTCGGCATTTTTTAATATTGCTGGACTCTCCTGGCTCCCTATTTAAGTGGTCACAATTATATATATATATATATATATTATGGCATAAGCCGGTAAACGAGCAGACGAATCACCTGATGGTAAGCAATCGGCGTCGCCCATGGACACCTGGAACACCAGAGGCGTTACAAGTGCGTTACTGGCCTTTTGGGGGATTAGGAGTTTGAGGATCGTTGAGGATTCAGGAATTGGGTAGATTGGGGAAGGGGAGGGTAATTGTGCCTCCGGTAACCTCACTCACACGACGAAACACAACGCAAGCGTTGCTTCACGTCGGTTTTCTTTGAGGCCGTGGAGTGATATCCGATCGAGCCGGCCTATTCGTGCCGAAGCATGGCTCTTCCACACTTAAAAATAGGCTAAATAAAAATAAATCCTGAAAAAGAGGCTCCATTTTTTTTTTAAGATTTCTTCCGTGCGCGGCCGTCGTGTCTGCGATACGTTTACGGTATCCAGCCGCCGGCCGCACCAACTTTACATTCAGACTTGATACCGAAGTCAACCAAAGTATCTAGTTATCAGATTTGTCAGTTTTCAAAACACGGAGACCACAAAACGATATCCTTCTATTCCCAACGTAGCTCACAAAAAAACTATTACATTTAACACAAGTACCTCCACTTAAAACTTATATCTGTAAACAAGCATCTTCCGTTCACTATTTTCCCTACGATATCCTTCGTCTTAAGTAAAATTGATGGTACTAACATCTGCACCTCCGCTTCGCAAAAAACTTCCACGGAATTGTATGAACTTTTTCCGTAAACATATTGTTGTCTACATACATAATACATTATGTATGAGTCGCAGAGTGATACGACCTAGACCTACAGACTCACAGACACATATGTATGTATGAAATAAGGCCCAGGGGAGAACTACGTGGCCATAAATTTAATTTATACAGGACGATTTTTTTTATTTATTCGAGTGATTTAATCCGTATGATTATATTTAATGGAAGTGTGTCTATAATTCTAATTTTAAATACATTTTTTAACAATTTTTTCAGCAATGATGGCGTGACAGACAATTCATATTGTGTTTTTTTATATTTTTTTTTATTCTTTCTTTTTTTATCTTTTATAATTAAACGTTGCCTCACACTAGGATTTCCTCCCATGTCGTAAGTGCATTTTCATTTTCAATAACATTATTAACGACATTTTCGAACAATAACTTTTCGAAACAGACTTATCTACATTTACAAATTCAAAAGGTCCTTTTCGAATTAACATATATATGATTTGACTTTGACTTTAAGCGTATAATGTTACATTACAAATGATAATATAATAGTAACATGATCTAATTACAACAAAACGTTTAACAAATACTTGTAATTATATCTACCGAGATTAATTTACAATTTACGTCAAATTAAATGACCGGCATAATAAATCTGATATTAATTGTCAATCAAACGTGCACAAATTGTTATCATTCTATCAATCCATCAATCAAAATTAGACCTTACTGAAATCGTAGCGTACTATATTATAATTATACTAATTACATAATGCAAGTAAGCAGTATATTGCATGTAGGATTTAATTTGGTAATTATTTTAAATCCATTATAACATAGTGTCCAGTCTAAAACGTTGTTTAATTATAATTATTGTCGGTGGTCAAATGTGAACTGTGGTATAATAATTAGCGAATTAAATTGATTTCAGTCATTAAAACTAATTAAAAATAGTTTGTATTGTAACTTTCGTGAGACATACTAAATAAATTATTATGTTTTATTTTATTATTATTAATATTAAAGTAGAAGCGTGTCAGTCGCCGCGTCGCGGGTCGCGGAATGCTGCTCATGAATATGAGCCTCTAGCATGGCTTGAAACTAGTCGAGTTCCTCGTCGTTCCTTTTTACTTTTATATTATGAGGCAAACTTAATTCATTAATATTAATTTCTCAGTTTAGTACTTTAGTCAATAGGACCGCATTTGCAATAAGTTAACTAATTACAAACATATCACTGGTTGACTGCAAAGTCGTCGAAATTGATTTATTTTCCTTACGCCCTAAGTTTATTACACCTAATACTTGGCAATAGATAAAAACTTGATTATAATAGAACTACCTACAGTGTAGTAATAACATAAACATCACGCCTTTTATTCCCGAAGGGGATGGCAAAAGTGCACATTACGGCATTTAATGCCACTGTACCATGTAACACCCACTTTACATTATTTTTGTTATGAGTCCCATTTAACAGGGGGTGAGCCTATTGCCATATACCGGGCACAATTCCAGACTGTGCTACTACTGAGATTTTTTTAATAACCGGTAATCGAACCCGAGGTCCCTTATCCGGTAGTCGCACTTGCAACCACTCTACCAACGAGACAGTATTGATATGTATTTTAATAACTTTTATATCTCTTGCGATTCTTCGGGGGAATAACATCTTACCAAACACAATGACTAATAATATAGCATTGAAAGTTAAATAGCTAATATTACTTCGTCCGACCTCGAACCTAAGACCTCAAGCTCACCATACTTAGACACTAAACATTAAAAACAACAAAATTAAATAACAATTTAATTAAATTAAACAAATAAATCAAACGAAAAAATTTCGACACTGAACGGATACAGCACCCAAAGCAATACTTGTCCATGGATTTAAAAACTGGATCAATAAACATCTCGAGCAAGGCCGTACGATACCCGACCCGACCACACATGTAAAACAAATTCCTTATTGACCATTATTTTATTAATAGATCACTCAATTTAAATTTTAATAAAAAAAATTTAGAACATCCTGTAAACACATCACTCGGTAAACGATATATCGACAAAGTTACATTTGCGGTTACAAAATTAATTACAAACCTTATAACTTTCACATAAGTTCGTATTTGATTTTCGTAATTGTTTTTGTGTTGGTTTTTTGGTACATTGCCATTTGTGATGGTCAGACCACGGCGGAAGGAAATAAGGTCACATGGTTGTAGCTTCGAGTTTTTTTTATATGGTGTAGGACTGAGCAATGTCATGTGATGACGTCACGGCTTTTATTCCCTCAAGGAGGTACAGATAAATAGTTAAATGCTTAACACCCACTTTTTCGCTACTTATATGAGTTCTGTGTACAAGCATGAGGACAAATCTGTGATTGGCTCAGTGATTGAACTGTCTGTTGATGTGCTGTATGTTCTAGGGTCTCATTTTTGACGCGAAAGCCAGTAGCAGCGGTCGCGGAGAACCTAACGGGTAACCGGGGCTCCAGCTCGACGTGCAGGAGAAGGAACGGGGTGGTTTTTAGTCAGTAAGGGTCTGACACTCCCTTCCGCCTTACCCAGGCGGGAGAGTCATTCGATGATTTTCCCCCCTTAAAAAAAAGCCAGTAGCAGCGCGACAGCCGCATCGCGGAATGCTGCTCATGTATATGAGCCCCAAGCATAGCTTGAAACTAGTCGAGTTCCTCGTCAAACAAGTACGTGAGTAATTCGGAAACGTAATAATTAATTTACTATGGTTCACGAAAGTTTTAATGTAAACGAAAGCTATTTGTTTAATCTACAAAAAAATAAGTTAACCTTGTAAATAAATCCAAAAGGAAATAGCGAGAGACAATTATCAAAACATAACATAACATCACGCTATTTATCACCGAAAGGGTAGGCAGAAGTGCACATTATGCCACTGTACAATGTAACACCACCATAACATAAATAGTGAAAAGTGGGTGTCGTAATGTGCACCTTTGCCTACCCTCTTCGCGAATAAAAGGCGTAATGTTATGATGAAGATGATGACATTCAGCCACCGGACCTCCTGACACCAAAATAATTACATTAAAAAATAAACATAATCAGTCATAACATACTCATAACATCAATATTGACAAAGCTCCAAAAAAACCCCAAAAAGAGTATTTCACTGCTTTTCTTAGTACCTATCTAAAACCCGGGTAATACCCAGTTCCCTTGCACCTGTTCGCACCGTATCACGGGTCACGGAGTCACGGCCGCTCGTGACTCTAATGTACTCCATGTCAAGTTGAGAGCTAATGATGTAATGGAACATCACGCCTTTTGTTTGTTACGTGAAAAGGTAGAGGTCTAGTTAACTACTTATAGTACACACAATTTGAATTGGATACTCTCCTTAACCAAAAATAAATTATATCAATACAATAAAATATTAAAAAATTATAAGACTTCAAAATAAAGAGGGGATTAAAGTCGGTTTTTTACACGTAGTTTATGAAAGAATTATGATTAAATAATAAAGCTTCTGCTTCAACGGTGTCATTCACATGTCGAATCTTATACTATCGAAGTCCCTTCACATGTTATGCCCTGAGCAGGTGGCTTAGCATCAGCTGCAACTATTAATCTAACCTAACCTCGCAGGTAACCTAACGAACCACAAAACTAGTATACCTGACAATCACAATTCAACCAATTAGACAACAAAATACTGCCATAAATCACTCAACCAATTACTTTCAACTAAACACAATACTACATAATTGGTTCTTACAACATCCATCTGTCATCTATCATCCATATTGGAGCACATTTGTCATACATCAGGTGCATGGACAGGGGAGGACAAGTTTTTTTTTATGGTATCGAACAGACGGATCACCTGATGGTAAGCAATTGACGCCGCTCATGGACACCCGTAATCCTTACTTATATTATAAATCGGAAAGTGAGTTAGTTTGTTTGTTCCGATTTCACGCCGTAACTACTAAACCGATTGCTTTGAATTTTTGCAGACGTAAAGTTAAAAGTCCGGATTAAATAATAGGGTACTTTTTAACCCGAAAAAATTTGATATTCCCGAGGGAAAACAAAAGTATTGGTATAGATGGCGCTGTGTGTATTGGTATATGTCACATGGGCTACTTTTTATCCTTTTGTGACGCGAGCAAAGCTGCGGGTATAAGCTAGTACCAGATAAGTTAGATTTACAATGCCAGCCTTAAGGAGTTAGGAATTTAAAGATTAGGGTTTTGGGGATTAAGGAGGGGAGGAATTGGACCTCCGGTAACGTCACTCACGCGACAAAACACAACGATTCGGTTGGTTTATGTCGATTTTCTGGGAAGTTGTGGTGAAGCCAGCCCATTCGTGCTGAAGCATGGCTCTCCTACACTTTAAATGTTGGACAGAAGGGGACAAACGACCCAACGTGTCACTCACGATACTTTCAATGCCAAAATATAATAAGGTCAAGATCTCGTGTATGTACTTATACTGGTAATGTAAAGGATTCGGGTTTGGGACGAGAAAGAGGCTGTAGCGGAAATAAATATTTACGATTTTATATCCATGTCATTATGAAAGAATGAGGGAATTAAAATTGAAGATGTATTTTTACAAATGAGATCGATAATTTTATTGTACAACAAGACTTGTTCAGGATTTAATAATGAACGACTCGCTTTAGATAAATAATTACTTTAATACAGATCGATTAAATATATAAGTAATTTCTTCGAGCACGACACCTCTGTCGCTGACCAAATCTGTCTGCGAGCCGATCGGGGCGCGGCGGCGGTGCGCCCGATCAGCTGTGTGCGTCCCCCGCCCGCCGCGTCTCCCGCCGCTGTGGTCCACACGTTAGATGCGTGAACATCCTCCGGCGCGTTGAAAGCATTAGCTTTCAAGAAGTAGACGAGGTCTGGAGCCTCGGGACGCCTCCCTCTGGTTCGTTGTCATCTTTCGATTCTGAAGTGGGCAGAAGACATAGTTTATTGATAGCCCTTCGTATAATGCCCCTCGAAGTAGTGACGTCAGCCACCCTACTAACGCCATCGGCCCCTGGGTAGAGGCGACACACACGCCCCATCCGCCATTGTAATGGCGGTAAGTTGTCCTCCTTCAGTACCACCACGTCCCCGCAGGCGAGGCCTTGTTGCCCGGTGCGCCATTTGGTGCGTTGCTGCAACTCGGAGATGTACTCAAGGCGCCACCGCTCCCAGAAGTGCTGCCTTATTTTCTCAATAAGCTCGTATCTGTTTGGTCTAGTAGCAGTGATGGGCTTCGTCGGAATAGACGTAAGTGGTCTCCCAATTAAGAAGTGGCCTGGGGTCAGAGGAGAAGGATCAGTAACATTGGACGAGAGAGGAGTCAGCGGACGTGAGTTAAGGATAGCTTCGATTTGCGCAAATAGCGTTGCTAGCTCCTCAAACGTCAAAGCAGCATTTCCAGCTACACGTTTTAAGTGAAATTTTGCTGATTTAATTCCAGCTTCAAATATACCACCAAAGTGGGGAGAATATGCGGGGCTAAATACAAATTTGATTCCTTCAGAAGTAGCATAATCACTAACAGACTGACGGCTGGATCTAAGCAACCTACCCAGTTCATTGTTCGCACCCACAAAATTCCTGCCGTTGTCGCAAAAAATCTCATGACATTTTCCTCTACGTGATATGAACCGTTTTAGGCATAAAATAAAAGCTTGAGTACTCAATTCACTCACCAGCTCTAAATGTATTGCCTTTGTACTGAGGCAAACAAATAAACATAAGTAACATTTAGTGATACGATTACCACGACCTTTCCGGTTACTAATCATGAAAGGTCCAGCAAAGTCAACTCCACACGAGTAGAAAGGAAAACAAGCATTTGTACGCGCCTCAGGTAAATGACCCATTATTGGCTGCATCGTATCCGCTCTTAGACGAACGCAAATAATACATTGTCTAACTACTTGCCGCGCTAAACATCTTCCACCAATAGGCCAGTATTTATCACGCACTGACGCTAACAGCAGCTGTTGACCTGCGTGGAACAAACGTATATGTTCATTAATCATTAATAGCTTGGTAAAATGATGTTTTGAATGTAATAGTATAGGGTGCTTCTTATCGAAATTATAAGTTGAGTTTCCCAAACGACCACCCACTCGAACTATATCGTGTGAATCCACAAATGGAGTCAACTGTAGTAATTTACTCTTTTGTGGTAATTGTTTTCCTTGCCTGAGTAACCCAATTTCAAAAGGAAACGATTGTACTTGACATTTTTTTATTAGTAATACCACTGAATTATTTATTTCGTCTGAACTTATAGGGCCTGAATATTTATGTTTGTTTTTATTGCAATTGTTAACAAAACGTAACACATAGGCAAATATTCTACTTATTTTATTGAAACTCGAGTACCTTTTAAATTCTATAAATAAACTACCGTCATCAGAATTGTCCAATGCAGCTATCAAAGAATGTACCTTTAACTCAGGTAAGTTTTGAACTACGAAAGAATTCTGTGGCCACTCTGAACGCTCCTTCTGTAGGAAAGAAGGACCTTCCCACCACAATGAAGAAGATAAAAGGTCCTGGTGTTCAACTCCTCTTGAGGCCAAGTCAGCTGGGTTCATATTCGTAGGTACATGTCTGTGTTCGAAACCACTTGTTAGCTCGTTAATTTCATTAACCCTATTGCAGACAAACATTTTAAGATTTCTTACATCAGTTCTTAGCCAACCTAAGACAACTGTCGAATCTGTCCAAATAGTTTTGTTAGTTATATTAAATCGTAATGACTGTATAATTTTATCACATAATCTAGCTCCCAGCAAAGTACCAAGTAATTCCAATTTCGGTATAGTAATAGGTTTTAAGGGTGCAACACGTGCCTTTGCGCACAAAAGTCTAACAGTGACCTCATTTTTTTCATTTGTTGACCGTAAATATACACATGAGGCATATGCTTTCTGTGACGCATCAACAAAACAATGCAATTCTATTGACACGGGGTTATCGCAAAGAACATATCTATTAATTTTAATATTAGAAATGTAATGTAAATTAGAAATAAATTTTAACCACGTATCCAATAGAATTTGTGGTATGGGGTCGTCCCAATTTAATTTTATGACCCATAATTGTTGTAAAAATATTTTAGTTTTAATAATGCATGCACAAATTAATCCCAACGGATCAAATATTTTAGAAATAGTAGCTATTACGACCTTTTTTGTAACAATTTGCGGTGGCGATTCCACCTTCGCGGGAAATTGAATGATGTCGAGTTTTGGAGAATAATTTAAACCCAGCACGCTGGATTCTTTAGTCAAATTTACCGGGTCGAATACACTATCATCACAATCAAGTGCGTGCAAACAGTTAGTACGAATTTTTCTTAAGGGAAAACATGCTGAATCTAAAATTTTTTTAACATTCACATATATATTCTGTAATTCACTTTCACTATTCGCACCCGTATTTAAGTCGTCAATGTAAAAATCATTTTTTATTATTCTCGCAATAACGTCATCATTACACTCCTTAGCCAATTGTAATAGACATCTGGTGCTCAAAAACGGAGCGCTGGCCATCCCATACGTTACTGTGTTTAATTGTAGAACCTTTAAATTTCCATTATTATTTGGTTCCGTACTAACGGATGAATCCCTCCACAAAATTAACTGAAGGTGACGTTGAGATTCATGCAAGGCAGTTTGTCTGTACATTTTCTCAATATCTCCTAAGAGAACAAACCTGTGCCCGCGAAATCGTAACAAAATAGAGAATAAATCGGACTGCACTACTGGGCCTACCGCCTGTATGTCATTTAATGACTTGCCAGATGATGTTTTAGCTGAGGCATCAAACACTACTCTCAATTTCGTCGTTTCACTGTTCTCGCGAAGTACACAGTGATGTGGAAGGTAATTGCCAAATCTTGGGCGATCTACCTCACTTAAGTGACCTAATTCTTTATATTCTTCTATGAATCTAGTGTATGACTCCTTAAGTTTCGGATTTTTATTTAATTTTAATTCTAAATTTAAGAAACGTTTCTTTGCCATGTAGTATGAATCACCAAGACTAGTTTCAGGTTCCTTTAAGGGCATACGTACACAAAACCGACCATCGGATAAGCGAGTTGTGTTTTCTATAAACTCAATTTCACAAAACTGCTCCTCTAATGAGTATGTTTTTGTCTTTGCAGGTAGTTCTTCAATCTCCCAAAACTTCTTCAGGGAATTATCAATATTCGAAAACTGATTGAAATAACAATAGACCTCAGACTTGGATTGACTGTTACCGAGTGGGCCGGCTATTAACCACCCTAATTGTGATTCTTGTAAAGTAGGTTTATTTGACCCTAACTTAATTTGATTTGTCCCAATAATGTTCCAAAAAACGTCAGCCCCCAAAAGTATATCTATAGTGGAAGGCTGGAAGAACCTTGGATCCGCTAGTTGTATACCGCACGGAATATTTAACTCGCAAACGTCTATTTCAACGCTGGGTAAAATACCTGTTATCGTCGGCACTAACAAACAAGAGACTGGGGTGCTAAACGTAGATGAACAAGATTTAATCGTCACGATACACTTTCCTAAAATGTTAGATTTGATATTATTTAGACCGCAAACCTTTAAGATTTCACTATAATTCTTATTGAACCCTAATTTCTCTCGCATAGCTTCGGTTAAAAATGATGATTGACTACCAGTGTCCAATAATGCTCGCGCCTTAACCTTTTTATTGTTCGACTCATTAAGGATTTCTACCTGCGCCGTACACAATAACGTATGAGTCATCGTCGTAGCTGATAACGCAACCGGTTCATTCTGTTGACTATTTGCATTTTGTAGCGAAGAAGTATTCAAGTTATCTTTATGAATCAAAGTATTGTGTTTATCTTTACATATTTTGCAAGAACCCTTCAAACGACACTGATAACTATTATGCCCACTACGTAAGCACTTAGTGCACAATTTCAACCTTTTTACTTCGCCCATTCTATCATCATAGTTCATTTGTTTGAACTTCGGACATTCATACACAAAATGATTATGGCTACAAACAACACATTGATATTTCCCCGTTGAATCCGAGGCAGACAAAAAAGATTTCACCTGTCTTTTATTTTGAGAATGCATAATATTGTTATGTTCCTGTTTATCGGATCTATTATAATGCGTTGTTTCCAAGATGTCTGCCCGGTTACGTAAGAATGAATAAAATTGATCTAACGTTGGTAAATCCGATAGACTATTCTTATATTCTTCCCATTTTATACCAGTGGTGGAGTCCAACTTTGCTGAAACTATGAATATCAACAAGACATCCCACTGATCAGTAGGAAGCCCAAGAGTGTGCAAAGAACTCAAGTTTTTAGATAAGTGATCAATTAAATATCGCAACGCTTTAAATGATTCCTTCACAATTGGCTCAATACTTAGCAACGACTTAATGTGGTTATTTATTAAGATATTCTTACTATTATAACGGTTACATAAAATTTGCCATGCCTTCTCGTAATTGTCAGCGGTAAACTCAATTGATCTTATAACGACCGCGGCACTATTCTCTAAGCTTGATCTAAGATAGTGATATTTATTAATTAATGGAATAGAATCGTTTTTATTAACGAGGGAATCAAAAGTGTCCCTGAACTCAAGCCACTTTAAATAGTTCCCGTCAAACTTTGGCAAATTTATAGTAGGTAACTTTATGGAATTCATGGAATGTGAATATTGATTGGACATACTTTCATCATGTAATGATCTCTTCTCAGAATTCGCACATTCAATCAATTCCTTAGCCGTGGAAAGAAGGGAAAAGAATTGCGACTCAATAGAATCCCGCTCATTTAACTGTTCATCGTCATTTGAAGAGAGTAATTCAATATCTGATTGTATGATGTTAAAATCCGACAGCAATTCTTGAAACTTATCTACCCGCAAAGATATTTCTTTGACTTGAATGCTAGTTATCTTTTTCGCGCCTATCTGGGTTAAAACATTCACATAGTCTTTGAATTTTGTTAATCTACCTTTGACTATGCTACGCTTTTTGACAAGCTCCTTTAAAGATTCTCTTCCTTCCATGACAACTCAATAAAAAGAAATCGAACAACGAACTAGGCAAAATATTGAAATGATCAAACCAGTTATAACGGTTCCGTCGCCGGGAGATCCAACCGCCCCGCCGTAGCTACTACTCGGATGCTGGATGGATTCGCAAACCCACAAGCCAAGCACTACGCAAAGGTAACCTGGAATTTACATAAATGTGTCACGTTAATATTTAAGTATGTGACAAATTTTTGTGAAGGGTAGGTGAAACAAAATTATTGGAAAAATAATTGAACAAACAGCCACATCCAGATTTTAAATATTTAGCTAGGAAGTAAGTAGCGCAACTGGCAATATGATTTTAAGCTAAAACCATCATCGAATGGGATTTCTAAAATTTGAGTACCGTCTTTGTAGACACAATTATAGAACAATAGGTTAAACAATTTAATAGGAATGAAAATAATAAAGCGATAGGTATGTATTTATAGGCAAGCTTTCGCAATAGCCGAAGCGTAAATTACAAAGAAGAATAGTAATAGTGGACCTAGAATACTATCCTGTAACGCTATCGGAGCGGCAAGCCGTACGCAAATCGAAAAGGAAAATGAGGAATAGTGGATAGAATAAAAGGCCAACTTCCCTTGGGTATTCCGCCAGACGTCCTCCAGCAGTCCTCAGCAAAGTTTTCACTCCACCAGGGTAGAAGGCAGGAATCCAACCTAATCTCCTTGTTCCGTAATTTCAAATTCCAAACGGTTTTCCGTTATTCTTCGATGGATATCCGAAGATTACAGCTTTGAGTCGCTATTGTCAACGGTCGCCAAAATGTTCAGGATTTAATAATGAACGACTCGCTTTAGATAAATAATTACTTTAATACAGATCGATTAAATATATAAGTAATTTCTTCGAGCACGACACCTCTGTCGCTGACCAAATCTGTCTGCGAGCCGATCGGGGCGCGGCGGCGGTGCGCCCGATCAGCTGTGTGCGTCCCCCGCCCGCCGCGTCTCCCGCCGCTGTGGTCCACACGTTAGATGCGTGAACAAGACTTATTATTATTGTTGCTATTTTTGCAAATCAATCTTTACGCGTGACACTTCATTCAGACAGAAAAGTGACACAAATCTTTAAAAGAGACGATCAATTTTTTTATGGAATAGGAGGCAAACGAGCAGACGCATCAACTGATTGTAAGCGATTAGCGCCGCCCATGGACGCCCGCAACACCAGAGTAGTCACAGGTGCGTTGCCGGCGTTTTAAAAAGGAATACCTACGCTTTTTTCTTGAAGATTTAAGGGTTTTTTTTCTTTTTGATGCATGCACAAATTAATCCCAACGGATCAAATATTTTAGAAATAGTAGCTATTACGACCTTTTTTGTAACAATTTGCGGTGGCGATTCCACCTTCGCGGGAAATTGAATGATGTCGAGTTTTGGAGAATAATTTAAACCCAGCACGCTGGATTCTTTAGTCAAATTTACCGGGTCGAATACACTATCATCACAATCAAGTGCGTGCAAACAGTTAGTACGAATTTTTCTTAAGGGAAAACATGCTGAATCTAAAATTTTTTTAACATTCACATATTATTCTGTAATTCACTTTCACTATCGCACCGTATTTAAGTCGTCAATGTAAAAATCATTTTTTATTATTCTCGCAATAACGTCATCATTACACTCCTTAGCCAATTGTAATAGACATCTGGTGCTCAAAAACGGAGCGCTGGCCATCCCATACGTTACTGTGTTTAATTGTAGAACCTTTAAATTTCCATTATTATTTGGTTCCGTACTAACGGATGAATCCCTCCACAAAATTAACTGAAGGTGACGTTGAGATTCATGCAAGGCAGTTTGTCTGTACATTTTCTCAATATCTCCTAAGAGAACAAACCTGTGCCCGCGAAATCGTAACAAAATAGAGAATAGAGACGATCAATTTTTTTATGGAATAGGAGGCAAACGAGCAGACGCATCAACTGATTGTAAGCGATTAGCGCCGCCCATGGACGCCCGCAACACCAGAGTAGTCACAGGTGCGTTGCCGGCGTTTTAAAAAGGAATACCTACGCTTTTTTCTTGAAGATTTAAGGGTTTTTTTTCTTTTTGTTTTTAAATACAACAAAAGACTGGTCAATCATGTCTTCTATCAACCAAATATTCTAGAAATACAACAAACAAAATAACCAAACTTACACCAAAAAGCTCATCATCAAATATCTTCACCCCGCTATCGCTTATGAATTGAAGTGAACAAATTAATGAAAGGCTTAAAGTTTTCGCGCATACTGGCTGGCCATAGCCGTAGGTGATCAAGTGTTACCGAGTCGTATATGTATAGACAACAGCGGGTCAAACTACAACCTGTCCATATTTCCATTGGATTTTGGACTCTATATCAAAACTATAAAGTTGTAAACCTAATTTTCAGAAAGGTGTAGGTTGACATGCTGCACGTATGTACCTGCGTATGTGGCTGTACTGAGCTTTATTATTTAATCGCTTTGAAAAGTCACTCGCTGTATCGCAAGGATTTCAACTAATATGGCCGATTGACATTATAATGTTAATTTTTTTTTTGGACTTCATTAAGGACTGTTTAAAATTGTAATTTCTAGTGACACTGGTTGAGCACTACTAACGCCTCTGGTGTTTCAGATGCTCATGGACGGCGCCGATTGCTTACCATCAAGTGATCCACATGCTCGTTTACCGGCTTATCCCATAAAAAAGTACATTCTAATTTCTGGCGACCTCAATTACTCCATCCTCTTTCTTACCAAGCTGTAAATAGTAATAATTTATTTAAACTGTCAAACACCAAGCGGTCACCGGTGACCGCGACCTATTGATCTTTAATTGTGTCTATAAAACCGGTACTCGACGAGTTAATAAGGATTTAATCATATAGTAACTCTATTGACATCCTATAAACCGACTATAATTTCAGCCTCCGTTATACAAAAGAGATTTTACGAAAATACTAAAACATACATACATAGCATCACGCCGTTTATCCCTAAAGGGGTAGACAGAAGTGCACACAGAAGTTACACCCACTTTTCACTATTTATGTTATGAGTCCCATGTAATAGGGGGTGAGCCTATTGCCATATACCGGGCACAATTCCAGACTTCGTGTTACTATTGAGATTTTTTTAAAAACCCAGTAATACTTTGCCCGACCCGGGATTCGAACCCGAGACCCCTTGTCCGGCAGTCGCACTTCCGACCACTCTGCCAACGAGGTAGTCGGCCAACGAAAATACTAAAAAAAAACAATATATTAGACATAAACATTTTGTGGTTGACCGTACAAGGTCACCCATAGACAAAATATTTGTTTACATTTTTTTGCTCGTGTATATAAAAATATTTATTAACACCTCTTATGTAATAAATAGGAAGTGTACATTTAATATAAGTTGATTCTCATTATGTATTACATGTTTTGTACATAAAATGCAAATGTACACTAATTAAATAATGCTGATGAGGTTTTTTTATATGTCTTTATAGTGTTATTGTTGAGGAAGGTTGTAGGCGGTTTAAAAGATCAGGATACGTATTAAAGGTTTGCGTCAGGTTAAATTAATGAATGATAAAGCGTCATCTCACACAGTACTTAGAATAGAGTATAATAGAATAGAATAATCCATATTGTACACCGTTACTGCCTCGTTGGCCGAGTGGTCGCAAGTGCGACTGCCCGGGCCTCGGGTCTCGGGTTCGATTTCTGGGTCGGGCAAAGTATTAATGGGTAAAAAAATTTCAGCACGAAGTCTGGTATTGTGCCCGGTATATGGCAATAGGCTCACCCGCTAATAAATGGGATTCAAACTCCCCAATCCCAACAATCCTCCATTCTAATCCCCCAAAAGGTCGCAAACGTACTTTTTTTTAATGGGACGAGCTGTCACAACCTTCCGAAAACCGCTGCAACTCCTGTAAGCCAGGATCTACAGTAGATACAACCATGAAAACACCGGAACACTGAAGTTCGGCACGTCCCAGGTCCCAATAAAGCCCTTGTGACGCCTCTGATATTTGGGTGTCCATGGGTATGGGAGACTACTTACAATCATGTGATCCGTTTGCTCCCTTAAAAAAACTACAATATTAACTAAAATCACGGCTTACTCACGTGAATATACTGAGAAAAGCTTTACTAGTTTCGAACAACAGAGGGGTTCTTCCTCATGAGCAGCGTGCGCGGTCGCGGCGACGTCGCGCAGCTCACGGGTACGTGCGTAACCCACGACTTTAGTTAATTTAGCATGTCTCACGATAGTTATTATAAAAACTACAATATATCAAAAACAAAAAAAATATCTATATCCAATTATTAATGCGAAAGTCTGTGTGGATAGGTATCATATGGATGTAGGGATGGACGTGTGTTTGTTACTCATTCATGAAACATCTACTAGACGGGTTTGGTTGAACAGAGATAGTATCGTTCGATCTCGTTCTACCGAAACTGTAACATAATCGAATGATGAACCAAATCATGGACAAAATCCTAGTTAAATAACTCAAAATTAAATTCACACGTAGTTTTTTATGGCATATAAATTATATAATTTTTTTGTCTTTTTTATGGCCGGGTAAACGAGCAGACGGATCACCTGATGGTAAGCAATTGGCGTCGCCCATGGACACCTGGAACAGCAGATGCGTTACAAGTGCGTTACCGGCCTTTTGGAGATTAGGAGTTTGAGGATTGTTGGGAATTCGGGGATTGAGGAGATTGGGGAAGGGGTGAAGGAGCTGGGCCTCCGGTAACCTCACTTACACGACGAAACACAACGCAAGCGTTGCTTCACGTCGGTTTTCTGTGAGGCCGTGGTATCACTCTGGTCGAGCCTAATGGCTCTCCCACATTAAACTATTAACAGCAATTAGCTCCACATAAAAAAATAATTAAAATTAAAACTTTAACCTATCTTGGTTGCGGAAAAACCTGTTATTTTTTTCTCGGAACGAATTGACATACATTCAATGTAGTGACCTCCGACTCGGAACAGCTGTGTCGTGTAGTACATATTTATACTACAAATATGAAAGCGTGTGTGTCTGTTTAATTGTTCGTCTTTCTCGGCAAAGCGGAGCGACAAATTGACGGGATATTTTAAGTGAACATAGTTGAATGGTTTTTTTTTTAGGGGGTAAAATCATCGAATGACTGCTCCTGCCTGGGTGAGACGGGAGGGAGTGTCAGACTCTTACTGACTAAAAACCACCCCGTTCCTTCTCCTGCACGTCGAGCCGGAGCCCCGGTTACCCGTTAGGTTCTCCACGACATAGTTGAAGGGATGGAGAGTGACATAGGTTATTTTGTGTCCCCTTCTAAACCCCCACTTTAATAAAATCGGGAGTGGAAGTTTGTATGGAGCATCCCGCAATTACCAAGGTGGGAAACTGGTGGTTCTTTCTGTTTCTCCACATCCTTAAAGGAACGCAAGAGAAGCCGCGGACAAAAGCTAGTGTAATATATTATGTATGTAATACATTTCGCTATAAATACATGTCCTGACCTCTGATTTATAGTGTGGGAATCGAGGAAAAATATTCAATTACATATTATGAATCACCGGCTTATGAAATCAAAATAAATCTTTTTTAGGTCAAATCTGTGACAGTGATGCATCCGTAAACATTATAAAGAAATTGTATTTAACTCCATAGAAGGCTAACAAAACAAATTATAAGTATTGTATGAAACATATTCAATGAAATGGCTTACTCGCACTATTGTTAGATATTGGAGAAAAATCACAAAATCACTCGTCTACTTTCAAGCCAATTAAGCAAAGAACTCATAATCTTGCCGGTCGAGTAATTTATCAAACATTTACAATTTTACATTAATGAACCGTATAATCTAAAGTCGAAAAACGAAAACTGAATAATTCTGAAACATCCAATTTGACTGACAACCGAAAGTGTTTAGGAAACTCCGAAAATACACCGAAATAAAATTAAAGGTCCCAACGATCTATTGGGCAAATCTATTATTATATTTCCAAAACAGTGACAATAATTGAAAAGATTTTTGACGTGACAACGTCTTATAAATTGGTTTGCCAGGTGACACTTCAAGAAACTGCGTTACGCTCCGCTTACGTTATGCGCTCACAATGAGACCGAGTGAGAGGCACGCGTCCCTTCCACTCAGGCATGGTTAGCCCGCCTAAGAGCGAGAGAGACAGACATAAAAATTTCATCCTTCTTCCTACTATACGAATGAATATTCACATTAAAATTATTTTACCACTCAAAGTCGTTGTCACGTAAAACTTTCGCCCGTATACCGACTTTACAGGCAACCAATTTTTTTTTTATTTAATTTTACTTAATTACAGAATATATATTACCCATCTTCGATACAAATACCAACATATTCTAAAAATACTTCTCGATAAACAAGAATAGCGTGTGATTGTGTGTACAGAACAGTAGCTACTATTAATAGATGCAGTATAAATAGTCATGTGAGTCGCTACCTTATATAAAAATTTAGTACCTCTATATTTTATAGTTTTATTATGCTAATACCTTTTAACTGATTCTGTAGTATCATTATCATTATCATAATTATATTAAATACCAGACATTACTGCTACACATTTTTTTAAGGGGGGAAATCATCTCATGTCTTCTCCCGCCTGGGTGAGGCGGGAGGGAGTGTCAGATTCTTACTGACTAAAAACCGCCCCGTTCCTACTCCTACACTTCGAGCCGGCTCCCCGGTAACCCTTCAAGTTCTCCGCGGCTCCGTATCGGCATCAGCCCTATTGGGCTCCATCCGTGGTGATCTGATGGCTCTTTGAGGCTTGCACTGAACGCGACGCGCCGTATGCTCCGGGTTACTGCTACACATAGCCTGCCTCTGACCAATATTATAAACTTAAATCGGGGTTGTCCTTAGCGAAATTCTCATATTTCAGCCTTCATCCGTGTTCATGATGCTTTGCAGTAGACAGGGCAACAGTATGGCCCGAATATAACCTCAAACTACAATCAGGCATAGCAGGGTGGACAGTAGGATCACCTCGGCGACCTAACTGAATCACAGGTCGATTCGAATCTTCTGATCTGGTCATTGGAGAAGGTTTATGTTAGAATAGCTTCACTTCCAAATTTTTGTTTTTGACATTCAGAAGTGCCTGGTCTAATTGACATAAATGATTTTGACTTTGACTTGACTTTGAATGTAGACATCTTATTGCTAACATGGAGATGATAATGAACTGCAGTCCCCAAGTTGTCTGCCTTAATTCAGCAGAAAATGTACATATTTCGGATGATGATGAGGGTCTGCTCTGCATTACCTACGGTTGACTGTTAGAGAATACCACAAGTCATTTAACTGTTTTGTATCTAATGAAGGTTAAATTTTTTTTTTTATTTTCAGCCATGATCGTCCGACTGAAGGGCAAAGGCCTCCCTACCCTCCTTCCACTCCTCTCTATGTAAAGCTTTTTGCGGCCAATCCTTGTCATAGATGTCCAGTTCCTCCCGCCATCTCCTTTTGGGCCTGCCGCGACGTCTATTGATGTTGAGTGGGCTCCACTCAGTAATAAATCCTTACTAATATTATAAATTGGAAAGCGAGTTTGTTTGTTTGTTTGTTACACCTTCACGCCGTAACTACTCAACCGATTGCTTTGAGTTTTTGCAGACGTAAAGTTAGAAGTCTGGATTAAATAATAGGGTACTTTTTATCCTGGAAAAATTTGATATTCTCGAGAGAAAACGAAATTATTGGTATAGATGGCGCTGTATGTATTGGTATATACATAGGTTACTTTTTATTCTTTTGTGACGCGAGCGAAGCCGCGGGTAAAAAAGCTAGTTAGAAATAAATGATATTCACACAAATGTGGAAACAGTGACAATTTAATAATAAACTTCCTCAACATATCTAGGAACCGCCATAAAAGGACATAAGCCCTTATTCCACGCACCTAAGAAACAAGGAGCTCATTAGAAGCAGGAAGTGCATCGCGGAAGCAACATACCATTAGAAGTGAACCTTGAGGCACAATGCACTTGCATACGACGACCATCATTATAACATCAATATTCTTTCAAAGTAACTATTACAGAACAAAGCGGTAATCACTGTAGACGATAATAAATATATAGGTACTATAGTTTTTTTTTTTTTAAGTGGAGAAAATCATCGAATGACTGCTCCCGCCTGGGTGAGGCGGAAGGGAGTGTCAGACTCTTACTGACTAAAAACCACCCCGTTCCTTCTCCTGCACGTCGAGCCGGAGCCCCGGTTACCCGTTAGGTTCTCCGCGACTCCGAATCGGCATCGGCCCTATTGGGCCCCATCTGTGGTGGTCTGATGGCTCTTTGAGGCGCGCGCGGAACGCGACGCGCCGTACGCTCGGGTCTGTTTCTGGTAGGACGGGGAGCCACCCATGCTCGCCGTCCGCAGGCCCGCGCTTACGGTGGCCGGAGATCGTAGGTACTATAGTTAGCATCAATTAGAAGTAATTTCAGTACTTGACTTTGTCACTACAATTACATCGATAGTGCTACAGTTGTAAGAACTAGGTCTCATGATCACGAATATAGATCGGGAAAGTAGGATAAGATCTAACATGTTTCTGTTACTAAAGAATGAATATTGGGTACCGGCGGTGTTAAACCATCGTCTTTGGCTCTTTGTTGATATGAAAAGTGAAAGATATAAATAAAAAAAAATAAAAATAATTTCTTTCATCAACTATTATGTACATACCAACAAAATATTAGGAAAAAACCTGTTAAGCAAGAAAATGCTTGTGGTAGGCGATCCTACTATACCAAGGACATCAGCTAAACATAAGTTTATAAAAATAAATAAAAAGAAAGAAATTTATAATTAAACTATTATAAACTGGAAATTAAAGGGAATTAGATATGAGCTCAATGAATAGCTATGACAATTTTTTTTTATATATATATCGTGAGACATACTGGATTAACTAAAAATGAATGCGGCGATGTCCCACTGCCTGCCAGTAGGCTGCGCGATGTCGCCGCGACTGCGTATGCTGCTCATAGGGAAGAGTCCCTCTGTGGTTCTAAACTAGTAGAGCTTTTCTCAGAATATTTACGTTGTAATTTTTATGTAGTTCATTCAGCTTATTTCAGAGGTCTAAGTCTAGCAGTGTTATTAGACCATCCAGAGAAAACAGAATTATCATTAGTTACAAATAAGATTTCTACACCTGATGTTTAAAAAAAAACATTTACTTTAAAAGAAGGACGTTGCTCTATACTAAAATTGTCTCCTGTATCCTGCCTGACCTCATGAGTGCGTTTACAAAATGCTAATTCATATATATAGACATCTTTATTATTAGTTTGAACGTCCTAAAGCTTTGCATTCTAAACAAACACTGCGTAGGGTTGACATTCGCACAATTTTCTCACTTTCACTCACTTACCTCAGCGACTACTAGACATTTAGCTTTCACAGAATACCTGAATCATGTTGCGAAATTGTAATCTAAATCTAATATTTCGTTGGTTTCAGTAGACACTTCTACATAAGATAAGTTTATTCAAATCTGAGTTTCGCTAATCTGTCTAAATCTGATGAATGTGTAAAAAGAGATATTAGCCTAATAACGAAACAGGCGAAACTCAACTTGACACCTTATACGCTTAACAATCTAGCTTACGTAAATGTTATCTAAAGAAAATTTTACAAAATAAACTAGCGGCCCGGTACGTGCTTCGCTACGTATAAAGTGAAATAAAATAAACAAATCGGAACATCAAATTCATTTATTTAATCAAAAAAATATTTTATTTAAAATCGAAATCAGTTGCTAGCTATTTACAACACTTAATCCAAAACATTTGTTGTCGACTGGCCTTCAAATAAATTGTTCTTGATGTCATCCCACTGCGGATTACATGTAAATGTAATGAACAGATCCGGTCGACCGTATTTTCGTACATAAGACATTGCGTCTTGTGCATATTCGTTCATATGCCGTGGGCTACCAATATACGAAGATGGCAATATAGTTAAACGTCCGATGTCATTAACATTAGCATCATTCGCTATCGCATCTTGCAAATGAATATATTCTTCGGATCTTAATTTTGCTTGGTTGAAACGAATAAAATTAAGACGTTCAGTCTCTATTTTGGCATACATATCAACGATGTACTGATGATATAGTTTACCACATTTTAAGATATAATTTTGTCTTGTGGACGAATCATCAATCGATACGAATAAAAATTCATGGCACTAACTTTTTTCTGTATATGTAGACCTGAAAATAATTACAAAATGTGACTTTAGAAAGTTGTAGAAATGAAATGTCAACACACTAAAAATAGGTCAATTATTTACCTGTTCGTGGATCAATCATTGGTATATTGATATGGTAACCATCGTCACCTTTCCAATGCAATATTGGGTACTGTAATGCATCGTAACTACGATGAAGTTCCGAAACACGTTGCAATGCTCATTTCTACGATGAAGTACAATATCACGGGATTGAAACTGATCACCAAGAATTACAATTGCAACCTCATCAACTGTTGGTGCATTAAATCGCCTTGCATGCTCTCCAAAAGGTGTTCTATCAGCTCTTATTACGATTTTGTGATTATCAGTTGGCATACGATCGAGAGCAATTTTAAACAATTGAACTAATGCGTTATGCTGATGGAAAAACCTTTGTAGCTCACGATAATTTCTCGTCTTGTATTCGAAACAATTGCACAACGTTGATCCAATTCACGATTTTCATCACCAATAAAATAAATTTGCAAAAATTGATGATCAGCGTCGGGGTATGGCAATAACGAACCAGCTTGATGATAAATCTGGCCCTGAATCTGTAACATGTATACAATTTTAGGTAAATCTTATATCAGTTTTTTTTTTAAATATACTTTATGCTTCAGATTGATACAACATGGAATAATCCTGTTGAAGTATTTACCTTAAACGTCGGCATAAAATTATCTCTAATAATTTTAGTTGCACCAAAGAAGTCATTTGAAATGCCGAATTGTATTGTTGAATATGACTCAGAAAGTGCTTCGACGCTTGCGATGTCCCAAAAATAAATGAATACAATGGTTCGGTGGAGTTTCTAATGCTGGCAATCTCACTTTGCCATTAGCACAACACATGCCGGGCGTTTCACTGGAAAGTTAGCCGCATCACAATGTGGACATATTGCGTCCATCATTCCAATGTATCCATATATACTATAATCAATCTGACTGTTGTAATTAAAAGCAGCACGCATCATTTCAGCCAAAACAGCACGACGTATTCGTGATGGCCGTGCAAGATTCAGTACAGGTACTGGGTTAACAAATCCATTGCGTGCATTACGTTCACGCTGCGATGCATTAGCTTGTGCGCGTTCATCTGCAGTCTGTGATCGTCTTAGTAATGCCACATCATTTGCATTACGCGTTCGCCGACCTATATTTGCTCGTCTGGCTGGTGGCATTTTTCCCGTATGCACATATGTTTTCGCTTAAAAATCGAAAAAAAAAATTAGAACAAAAAAAAAAACAAATTCCCAAGAAGCGGTGCAAGATTCAGTACAGGTACTGGGTTAACAAATCCATTGCGTGCATTACGTTCACGCTGCGATGCATTAGCTTGTGCGCGTTCATCTGCAGTCTGTGATCGTCTTAGTAATGCCACATCATTTGCATTACGCGTTCGCCGACCTATATTTGCTCGTCTGGCTGGTGGCATTTTTCCCGTATGCACATATGTTTCGCTTTAAAAATCGAAAAAAAATTAGAACAAAAAAAAAACAAATTCCCAAGAAGCTGTCGCATATGATGCTATGTGAAATCATATACGGCAACTTAGAAAAGTACACATAAATTCAGGACTCACCGTTTGTATGAATGCACTGCAAATGCAATTATGTGAAAAGAAATTTATCGCTGATAATATGCTTTAATCAAACCACGTCCAAAATGAACTGACGGCATGAATGACAACAACGTGCTTGTCCTGTCAACAAAACTTCAAAAAAGTTTCTGTGAAAAAGTTTCTATTGAATTCATTTATTACAAAAAATGTGACAAATGAGGAACCGCTCGACCGATTTTGTGCAAACTTCACATAAACCATCTACTAAATATGCCGACCAAATCCTAAGCATTTGGTTTGGATAGGTGAGCCCGTTCTTGAGTTATGGAATTACAACGAAAAGTGGCATTGATTTTTATATATATAGTATATAGATGAACCAAACACTTTCAAAACACATCACTATCGACAAACAAATAAATTCCCTAACATCACAACAACAATGATCTTATTTGCATGCATTCCCAGTGTACCCTTGATGAGACATGATGACACATAATACACGTTAAGCTATGCATAACCAATATAAACTGACCCTCGAATGTCCAGAAAGGTCGAAGAAACCGAGAACAATATATACCGGATTTGTATAGTTTAATATGTGTACTATAAACGTTTAATAAAACAAACACCAACATCTGAAGCTAATAATACGCGACCCTGTACGCTCAGGAAGTGCAGATAACAACTACATTGCGAAAGTGGCGGGAGGAAGTAAACAGAATTATCTGTAATGAGGATAAACGAGCTATTTATACGTTTACTTACATAGTTTATTGATAGCTTTATTGATTGCAATCTCGTTTATACTTAATTTCTTTTGTTATGGTGTTTTCTTTTAGCTTGGCTAATTGACAGGTTTTTTATTGAAGGGGAAGGTCATCCAATGACTTTTCGCACCCGGTTGAAGCGAGAAGGACTGTCAGACTCTCCTGCACTTCGAACCGGAGCCCCGGCAACCCGTTAAGTCCTCCACGGCTCTGGGACACATGTGTAGTGGTCTGGTGGCTCTTACTTTCTTACAAGTTTAGTGATACGAGGACAGTTTTCTTCTTGAAGTATACATTGATAAGGACGGATAGTATCTGTATCATCCTCAAATATTTTAGTTTGCTCACTGCACTGAACTGCTGCTCAGCTGTGTAATAACGATATAGAACATATTTGACCACCCCTACACTTTCTACACATGTTGTAAGAGCCGAATAAGGGACTAACTACACATTTGATAAAGACCCAACAGCAGTGATTTCCGATAAATCTGAACCTTTTAAACTACGTGGCGATTATGGAAAAACCCTTTTTAAATGTAGAGGAGGTTCATACTTCAACAATGAATAGTCAAGGATTGATAATGATCATCATCAACAGCCTATAAATGCCCACTGCTGACCAAAGGCCTCTTCTCACACAGAGAAGGTTTGAGCATTAATCACCACGCTTGCTCAATGCGGGCTGACGATTTCAACCTTATTATTAGAAATTATAAGCCCAGGTTTGCTCACGATGTTTTGATTCATCGTTTGTCAGTGGTTTCTGAATAATTATAGAAAGAACATATAACTCGGAAAAAGTTACATTGGTTCTTGCCGTTGGTAGGTTTGGAAACCGCACTCTCATGCATGAGAAGCGAGTATCTTAAACCTCCGGGCCACCACGACATCAATTGATAATGATAAACATCATAAAAATCAGCTGATCACAATTTCAAACAATCCAAAAATTTCACGAAATGTATTATTTCAGTTCCAATTCTTATAAAACTGCAGAATGTCGCGCTTGTACGACCAAAAAGCCAAATCGTGCATACAAATCGCAGATTACATGATCAGCGGTTATGTTTGATTTGTAATTATGATACAATTATTACATTTGGTTATCTTGTTATTACATTATGTTATGTGACGTTTAATTATCGTTGTTTTGTATTCGCACGGCCATGATATCTTTATCGTTCGGTCAAGGGTGATTCCTTTCCTTCCGGCGTATGGTAGCTTGACAGATTGACATTAATACTTTGTACGCATATGTCAGTTAAGTGATTAAAATCTTTGCATAATCTATATTATACGAGCTCTTACATTTGCTAATTTGTGAGCAGAGTCAAAGTTCAGGTATGTAATAGGTTAACTCTTCCCTCGGCTGTCGTAAGAACTGACTAAGAAGCTACCCATTCCGTAGAGATCAGTAAGCAGCTATCTCTGATAAACCTGAACCTTTTAGAATGTATGCCAAATGTAGAGATGATTACATTAGCAAATGCATATTGTAAACCAATTTGTTGTAATATGGTGTGTTAAGTCGTTGGCTGACCCTAAATAAATAAATAAATTATGGCAAATATGCCAACGACTTAATGATGACGTAAAATAAACGACTTCGCCAAATCCGATATCTCCAAAAGTAGTTTAACTCTTGTAATCTTTAGGGTGGAAGGAGGGTAGGGAGACGTCTGCCCTGCGGTGGGACGACCATAGCTAAAAAAATGAAAATGAAATGAAATGTTAAGAGTGCCCAGTGCCCATGCCCTATCCCAGGAGTGGCCAACTTGATCAGATACATGAGATTTACTTTTTACTAACAAAACCCTGTGCGACCTACCACTTACATACTTCTTGAAATCTTAAATGATACAGCATAGTGTATGTAGTAATGACACAAGATGATGCTCTAGTAGTTGTAGTTGTAAATTATGTTGTGCAGTCTGGTCTGTTTACTTATATTTTTTTGCCTTGCTACGATCGACTGGACTAATGGCCGGTTGGCCACCCCTGCCCCATACTTCCCACCAATCCTAAGTCCTCAATCATTTTCAAAACCAAAACCCTTTACGTTACCCAAAAAATCTACACAAACACATAAAACCATTTTCGAATATTCACTCGTGTGTGTGTAATTTGTGTATCGTGTCGAACTGTACTGTTTCGGAGATAAGGGCGTCATTGACACACAAAGTGCGCAGGCGCACGCCGCGACCTCTGTGCACTACCGGTGAAAGATAACCGGTACCGATCGCAACAGAAGTAGGCCTAGGGCTGAGTTTCATGACAATAGTACTTTGGAACAAGCAATTAGCTTGACTAAAAGGCAAACAGAAAGACAAACATATTTTATCGTCCTTTTATAAATGCACTTTTGCTCATTTTTTTTTAATCGTTGCCTCACATTATGATTTTCTCCTGTGTCGTGGGTGCGTTTACAAACAAGCAAGTTCACATACACATGACGCCCAGACCCGAAACAACATCTGTGGATCACACAAAGTGTTGTTCCGTGCGGGAATCGAACCCACGACACGTTGCACGGCAGCCGGTTGCCCAGCCACCGCACCAACCGTGCAGTAACAAGTGGTGTTACAAATGCGATATTGATCTTTTGGAGATTGAGAATTTGAGGATTGTTGGGAACTCAGGAATTGGGAAGACTGGGGAGAGGGAGAGGGTGATTGGGCCTCCGGTAAACTCACCCACACAACGAAACACAACGCAAGCGTTGCTTCACGTCGGTTTTCTGTGAGGCCGTGGTATCACTCCGGTCGAGTCGGCCCATTTGTGCCGAAGCATGGCTCTCCTACACTTAAAACTTATACCAACTTATAACTTACTAGCTTTTACCCGCGGCTTCGCTCGCGTCACAAAAGGATAAAAAGCCAATGTGACATATACCAATACACACAGCGCCATCTATACCAATACTTTTGTTTTTCCTCGGGAATATCAAATTTTTACGGGATAAAAAGTACCCTATTATTTAATCCGGACTTCTAACTTTACGTCTGCAAAATTTCAAAGCAATCGGTTTTGTAGTTACGGCGTTAAAGTGGAACAAACAAACAAACAAACTCACTTTCCGATTTATAATATTAGTAAGGATATCAATGAAAGTCAAAGTCTTATATTGTTTTTGTAAATTCACGTGGGTACGTGAATTTACAAAAACTTTAATTCTTTAAGGTTTGAAGGGTTTCAAACCTTAAAGAATTACATGAAAGCAAAGGTTTTAGCATTGTTTTATGGGATAAGGCGGTAAACGAGCAGTCAGATCACCTGATGGTAAGCAATTGTCACCACCCGGACACCTGAAACACCAGAAGCGTTACCTAAAAGTGCGAACGAGGCGACGGATCACCTGGTGGTAATCGATAAGCGACCGCCCATGGACACCCGCAACACCAGAGGAGTCACAGGTGCGTTGTTATGATTATGTATTAAACAACCTTATAAATGTTTATTAAGGAATAGTCGTAATATTATATGAGATATTATTTCTTCTGCTGACGCTACCTCCCACATTAAGCCAACCTTCCTCAATGTCGCTCTAGTGACAATAGCGACATTGCACCTTTCACAATAACACAACAACATCATACACATCACATCGACCTTATTCTATTCAACATAAACCTCAATATCCCATAGCTCAGTTCCAAAATAACTTTGTAAATATTTTTCCGAGCGATTTTTTATCTTATTTCTATAGAGATGTGGTTGTGTTTAGCTTGTAATGAACGTTCACACAATAGTGCATATTTTTGCAGCTTATTACGATCATTCATAATTACGAACGTTAGTTTAATAATAATTTCGTTAACAAAACTGAATATTTAGTTAAGGCGAAGTTGCAGTTTTATAAATTTTTACATACATACATAACCTCACGCCTGTCACTCATGGGGGTAGACAGAGACTATGGAACGCCAATTACTACGATTCCTACATAGCTTTTTCGCTTCATCAACAGTCATCAGTCTTTTCATGCATGCTCGTCGGTTAAGGGTACTTTTAATTTTGCCCTTCTTTAATATATCGCCATTCTGGTCAGTATATATCCATCTAGGGCGCCCTCTACCGACGGCCCCATTCATATCCGCTCTGTATACTTCTTTCGTTACTCTACTGTCATCCATCCTTTCTACATGTCAAATTCTTACCCTTCGCTTTTCAATCCTTGTCACTACATTGTCTTTCAATCCTCTTGTCAACATCTTCTTTCGTTATTCTACTTTCGATGCGATTTTGATGCAATTTTCTGAAAAGTGTTTGTTACAAATAGGAGATGTCGCGGAGAACCCAACCGGTTTACCGGGGCTCCGGTTCGATGTGCAGGAGAAGGAACGGGGTGGTTTGTAGTCAGTAAGAGTCTGACACTCCCTCCCGCGTCACCCAGGCGGGAGCAGCCATTCGATGATTTTCCCCCCTTAAAAAAACACATAGGAGAAGATTTGAAAAGGTTTAATCGACTTCAAAAAAGAGGAGGTTGCAGTCGATTCATCAACGTATATAATTCCTATAATTATTCCCATTAATTTATTATTATACATATAAAGCTGTAAACTCTACCCTTAACTCAATCTCTAATCAAAAAGAATCAGTAGTATCTACTGATGTAATCACAGTACTCATACAGTAACAGATCTGACTCCGTGATGTTATCCCGACCTGTCATGTCGCAACACTAATTAAGATTGCTCGATAAATTCGTGTAGAACAGTCGCAAGTCAAGGTATACTAATTCGACAGATGTTTAATCGATTTTGAACTTTATGTTTCTGGTGTAAAGTGTTTTTTATGGCATAAGCCGGTAAACGAGCAGCAGCTGTAGCCAAATACCATTTAGCGCTTGTCTACATGTAGAATAGAAAACCAAATTATATGGAATTGACGTCAATTTTGACACTTGTGTGTCAGTGTCATCTCCATACATTTAGTTTTCTACTCTCTCTGTAGACAAGCGCTAAAGTGGCGTGTGGCTAATGGCACAGACGGATCACCTGATGGTTAGCAATTGGCACCGCCCATAAACACCAAAGCGTTACAAGTGCGTTACCGGCCTTTTGAGAATTGGGAATTTGTGCATAGTGGAGGATACGGGGATTGGGGAGACTGCAGGGGGGGGGGGGGTAATTGGGCCTCCGGTAGCCTCACTCACACGACGAAACACAACGCAAGCGTTGTTTTACGTCGGTTTTCTGAGAGGCCATGGTATCACTCCGTTCGAGCCGGCCCATTCGTACCGAAGCATGGCTCTCCCACAGTTGAACATAATTATGTAGAAGGTTGTTTAGAATTTAGCATATCTTTGGTGGGAAAGCTGCCTTAACATTGAAACAAGTGAATTTATTTCTGTAAATAGGCTACAAGGCAGCACTTTTACATGTCAATTGATACTGCCAAGCTGACTATGCCAAGCTAAACAAATGAATCGAAAAACCTATTAACTCCTTTCCCACACTATTATCAAATCTAGACAAATGAACAATCGACAGTCGTGCTAACTATAAAAACAACAATAACTATAGTTATCACAATACATTTAAAACTATATTACTAAACTAATCAGTCAATAACAAATGCTAAATGCTCAAATCACGCACAGAACAAAATAATTGCACAATGCCTGCACACATACACAACCCACATACATTCACAGTTGTCACTGTTACCATATGTGAATAAGTAAGTGCACACTACACATATAGCTATACACAACCAGTATAAACTGACCGTCGAGTGTGCGGGAAGATCATACAAAGCGGGACCATGGTAAATTGGTTTTATATAGAGCGGTTCACGGTTACAGTTCGAGCTATGCATATCCAGTATTAACTGACCGTCGAACGAGCGGAATGGTCATACAAAGATAGACAATGATAAACTGGTTTTGTATAGATCGATGTGTAGTTCTGTGTACTTAGTCCGACTGGTTTAAAACTAGTGTATGACCGTGACTCGGACCGGGTTTTTCTATAGCTTTTAAGAATTCATTGCAGGATAAATGACATTGATGAATTGTATTTTGAAACTTAAGTAATACATGCATAATATTGATAAGTTATTTGCTTGAAGGATTTATCGTTTTACTCTCGTATCGGATCAAAATTAGAACACTTCGAGTTTGTCTGTCGTGTCAGTTGCCCCGTTAATAGCCCGAAAACAGCTAGACTGATTTTCACAAAATCTTAGTAGTAGTTCACTAACGCAGTTACTGAATACAATCGCGATGCGATCTCCGGCCACGGACGGACGGCGAGCAGAGGTAGCTCGTAACGGGTTGGCGGGGCTCCAGCTCCAAGAGCAGTAGTAGGAACGGGGTGGTTTTTAGTCAGTAAGAGTCTGACACTCCCTCCCGCCTAACTCAAGGCGGGAGAAGTCATAGGATGATATTCTCCTTCGAAAAAAAAAAGTTGCTGAATACGAAATTCTAAGTTCACAATTTATTAACTAGGAGCTTTTTTTCACACGGATATTCAAGTGTGGGAGAGCCATGCTTCGGCACGAATGGGCCGGCTCGACCGGAGTGATACCACGGCCGAGCAGAAAACCGACGTGAAACAACGCTTGCATTGTTTTTCGTCGTGTGAGTGAGGTTACCGGATGCCCAATTACCCTCCTCTTCCCCAATCTCCCCAATTCCTGAATCCCCAACGATCCTTAAACTCCTAATTCCCCAAAAGGCCGGTAACGTACTTGTAACGCCTCTGGTGTTCCATTTGTCCATGGGCGGCGCTGATCGCTTACCATCAGGTGATCCGTCTGTTCGTTTACTAGCTTATGCCATAAAAAATAATATATATAGTATAAATGTTTGTCAAAGCGTGGTGTAAGTACGCGAGGCGTGACAGATGCACCTCAATACAAGGGTCGCGCACGTTCCGTTGCCACGAGCGATCCAAGGGCAAAACAGTTTGTTATGATCACTAGAACAATTGCTTCGTGTGTCATTATGACTTTTCTTCACACACTTACGACTAGTATCAATGTTAACCTATTTTTATAATCCTCATATACCCAATCCCAAAAGGCTGGCAACGCATTTCTAATGGTTCTTGTGGCTCGGATGTCCATCGGCGCCGATTGCATACCATCAGGTGATCCGTCTCCTCGTTTACCGGCTTATATCTTAAACAAACATCTTCAAATTCCAAATCCTCAAAACTCCGGCAACGTATTGTTAACGCCTCTAGTGATTCGGGTGTCTATCGGAGTTGATTGCTTACCATCAGGTTATCCGAAGCCTCGTTTGGCGGCTTAAGGCATAGGAAAAATTATGGAGAGTAGGAGATATCACCGATCACCTGATGGTGAGCACTCAGCAATCAGCGTTGTCCATGGACGTCCGAAACGTCAGAAGAATCACAAGTACATAACGCTTAACTTCACTGACAGACATACGGACGGACAATTCAATTTTGACGTGACGTTGTGTCTAAAGTAATTAAGGATTAATTGAAATAAATGCTTTGACTTTGACTCGTCGTTTGAGACGTGGGATGAGGACTTCGGTAACCTAAATACAAAACAACGCAATCGTTGTTTCACGCCATTTTTCTATGAGACCGTGGACCTCGGTCCGTGGTATCACTACTGACACAAGACGACGCAATGTTATGTCAAATTAGTCACAAAGTCATTTGACAGAGAATTAAATAAATAAGTTGTTGAGCGCGCTATTGTATGCTAATGTTGACTTAGAATTAGGGTTGGCAACATAACGTAGTTAAACAAAAACATAGTAAAGAGATTGCAATATAAAAGTGTTCAAGGTTCAAGTTCATTAGAGAGCGCTGCTGTCTCGTTTTTATCAAATTTTTAGTCCCATAATCGGTTTACGATGACCATAGGAAGAATAATGCCTATTTTAACAAACCTCCCAATTACCTCCCTCCCCAATCTCCCCAATCCCCGAATCCCCAACAGTCCTCAAAATATCCAAAAGGCCGGTAACACACTTGTTACACCTCTCGGTGTTCCAGGTGTCCATGAGCGACGCCGATTGCTTACCATCAGGTGATCCGTCTGCTCGTTTACCGGCTTATTCCATAAAAAACCACTCCTAAATTTTAAGGTACCTGATACAGGCGGCACTTAACGACATTTTACGCTTATTAATACAAATAAGGGGATAGTTTAGATATTCTCTCATCTCACGCTAAGTAAGTAACTCTTAAGACATGTTTTAGAGGTGGTTAGTGAAAACGGCCTTAAGATTATTAATTTAATAAGTACGTTACTAATATGGTAATTACCAAGAATTACTTACATACCCAAAAAAAACACCATTTAGAACAAACCCAAGATTTGGTACTCAACTATTGTCATTTCCACTTTCAAAATATAATCGATATAATTGGCAGTTGAATAAAGAGGTACAGCCCTATTTTAATGTGGTCTAAATACATTAAGTGTAGCACACACGTGCGGTTATGGGGCACCTCTGTTACGTAATGTGGTACATAATAATCGCGTAAGGCACTGCACATACTCACTGCTGTGATATTTAAACTTTTATAAAAGCTCAAATGCGCTTACGATTAAAAACAATCGTTTACAAAACTGTGCCTTTAGCCAAACGCCACTTTAGCGCTTGTCTACAGAGAGAGTAGAAATCAAAACGTATGGGGATGACACTGACAAGTGTCAAAATTTACGTCAATTCCATATAATTTGGTTTTCTATTCTACATGTTGTCCACACATTGTTGTCCTCAAGGTTATTTTCTTTTTCCGTCTCTTTGACCAAATATTGGTATTACATTGTTCTCACATTATTAAACTCAACGAAAGAATGTAACCAAAAATTGTATTGTGAACATGATTGAAAAAGAGTACCTAACCTATGGAGTTTCTTGCTCGTTCTTCTCCATAGGAATCTACACTATGGAACGAGCAAATAACTTCACTAGAGGACTGACCTACAGACTGACATTCTTTTCTTATTATTTAATATTTAAATATTTTGTTGTGACGTTCAAAAGTGCCTTCCTGGTCTGATTGAAATAAATGATTTTGACTTTGACTTACATGTAGATAAGCGCTAAATGGCATTTAGCTACAGCTGCAGGTCGTTAGATTGCAACCGCTACTGCTAATTCGGATTCGATAGCTATGTTAGATAAATTTTTGTAGAAGAGTATAAAATCTATTGGAGGATCTGATATTACTTGATTTGCGTTACCAATGTAGTGACTGCAGAGTAGTGGTTACGACTAAGGGACAACATATTAACAGAGATCGGGTAACAGTGTTATCTGGGACTAGTTTTGGCAAGCGCCAAGTGGGGAAATTATCGTACACCATCCCATTTAAGGAAGGAATCCATCAAGCATAGTCTCGCAGTAGACCATTAACCACTGACCAGTAACCACTGAAATTGATCAGCGTTACAATACAATAACAAAATACAAAAATATTTTATTTCTGAACCAAATATTTTTTAACAATAGATTGTGATTGGAGCCTCCTTTTAGGTAAATAATGCCTGTATTAGGAGACTCCGCTCTTTCATAACATAACAATATTTCAAAAGTTTTTGGTTTTTACAATTACCAGTTTATTTACTTATATAAATAGATTTATGTGTAAGGGGTGTATGTGAGTGTGGGGTGTGTGTGTGTGAGGTGCGCGTATCTGTGTGTGTGGCGTGTGTGTCGTGGTGTATCTGCGAGGGTGTGTGAGGGATGGTTATTTTACGTGTTGCAGCAAGGCTTCCGTACTTTCGTATTTAGTGTTAATCAAATCCGTCATCACACGGTTTGAGAACCACAGTCTACACTCTAGCAGTCAACGTAAGTAATATTTTACGAGTAGTTCAGTGCCTGGAACCGGTCTAACTCTTAGCTCTGGGCTGCAGTTGTGAAATCCGTCATACATGTGATAATTCTAGGAAATCAATAAAGGTTAGACCTTATTGCAAATATGCCTAATAATATATACTATTAGAAAACTTAAAAACTGTCATAGTGTTCACCTTACTCTTTGATATTAGAAACATATTGGCTGTAAACCACATTGGATTTTAGAAACTCAGGAGGCAGGATAAATAAAGAGTACCACCATTACAATGCACCTTATATTGTTAACATCGAAATCAAATTACAAAATCAGGACTAGCTAAACCATAACTATTAATTGGAAAGAAAAACAACGACAACAACACATAAATAGGCAACTTGACTTTCAAATATATTAAAATTCCCTCAACACTAAATACACCGTCTCAATAATTTCCGAGTTCCCGCCATCTTGACTTTTTCATTGTTCGAACCACAGATTATATTTTCCCGCTACGCGATGACATTTCGTTTCTTTTTGTCTATGCTTCTAACAATACCTAATAGTTACACTAACTTCATTCAGGGTAAATGCACATGTGACAGAAACCGGGCAGCAGTGCCCTCTAATGTAAACCTTAACATTTTGACTCGGGGGACCATTCGACATACATGGGCCGAATAAACCGAAATACCTGATACCACGGCATCAGGAATCAGGTGTCAAGCAACGCTTGTTTCGTCGTGCGAGTGAGGTTACTGGAGGTTCAATGCAACTCCTTTTGTATTGGTGGGTGGCCACTGTCCATAGGTGACACTGACTGCTTACCATCAGGTGATCCGTCTGCTCATTTGCATCCCAATTTCATAACAAAAAGCAATAATCTCTTAAAGTAAACACGGCTGCCGAGCGTATGGCTAACCCTGTTATATCAAAAAGATTCATAGTTCAGTAGCAGACTGTCACGGACTGTTGACGTTGACGAATTAAAATAAATAAATAATTAAACTGCTTGCTTTTCATTAACAAGACGTGGTTAACATCAGTCAGTTAAGACGTGTTATTATAATGACTCACTTACACCGCGTTTAATTAAAGAGAAAGTTTAATTCTTACTGTTAATTTCTACTGTTAAGTGATGACGAATGCTTAACATAAGTAAGCAATTTTATTTATTTGTGTTTATTTGGGGGACTCGGGGATTTAGGAGAATGAGGGTAATTAGGCCTCCGATAACCTCACTCACGTCGATTTTCTCCTCGACCGGGGTATCACTCCGGCCGAGCCGGCCCATTCGTGTAGAAGCATGGCTCTGCCACAAACCTTTCCTTTAACTATTAGACTATAGATCTGAGCTGATTTTCTCTAGATAAAAGGATCATAATCTTATTGGGGAAGGCATATGTTCAGCAGTCCACGTTTTGTGGCTGATAGATATTTATCATCAATGATGAGTCTCTGTACTTGGCAGACAGGATGGAGATCGCGATTTAAAGGTTCAAGTTTATCAATGAGCTACACTGCCTTGTCAAATGTGTAATCTCTTAGGCCCATTGTCCACGTAACCGCGCTTCATGCGCACGATTTCCTGAATTGAGAAGTAAATCTCCACCTCGTTTTTTGTTGGCTGTATCATCATCAAATCAGCCGTAAGACGTCTAATGCTGAACAAAAGACAAGCTGCATGCATATGTCAAATGACGTCGTAGACAGTAAGCCATCCGAGCGTACGGCGCGTCGCGTTCTGCGCGCGCCTCATACCATCAGACCACCACGGATAGGGCCCAATGATGCCGATACGGAGCCGTGGAGGACTTAACGGGTTGCCGGGGCTTCGGGAGTAGGAACAGGGTGGTTTTTTGTCAGTAAGAGTCTAACACTCCCTCCAGCCTCACCCAGGCGGGAGAAGGACTTTAATGATTTTCCTCCCTTAAAAAAAAGACAGTAGGTATGCCATAATCAGATATTTAAATAACTCTCACGGGAAGAATTAAATCTGAGACTCCTTACTTGGCAATTACAACCACTCAAGTATAAAGACAATTGTGACATCAGATCAAAATACAAATATTACATAACTTAAGTAAAGGAACTACTTACTAAACCGATGTTAATAATAACATCCGCATTAATATTGGCCGCAATAAAGTTTAACGACTTACTTCGTTGTAAACTAAATTATATTCATGTTTGTTTGAGGAACTTATTTGTTAATTTATAACATAAGATCACGCCTTTTTATCCCCGAAGGGAGGCAGAGGTACAAATTACAGCACTTAATGCCACTGTACAATGTAACACCCACTTTTCACTATTTATCTTATGAGCCCCATGTAATAGGAGGTGAGTCTATTGCCATGTATCGGGCACTTTTCCAGAGTCCGTGCTACTACTGAGATTTTTTTAAAACCCAGTAATGCTTAGCCCGACCCGGGAATCGAACCCGAGACCCCTTGCCCAGCATTCGCACTGGCGACAACTCGGCCAACGGGCCAACGAGGCAGTTACACATACTGCTTCATTCAAAAAATCATAATATTATTTAATAGACCAGGCTAAGAATAGACCAGGCCACACGGTCACCCAGCCAGTCCATCACTCACTTGTTAATTCAGTAGTCATAAATACAGCTACTATGGTAGAGTAGAACGCATCTGTCAAATGAATGTCCGTTTCGCCCTATTTTTTGATAAGACGCAGGGAAACCTTCGAAAGCTTTTTGGGGATAAAAGACTAAAGAGTGTGGGATTTTTACCTCACTAAAACCACCCTGGTGGCCACCCTCAACACCTGAATGAAGGCACCGGGTCCTCAAAAAGAGACCTGCTCCGGAGCCTCCACGGTGCAAAGCCTGTTACGACACATCCCTAGAGAGACGGCTGTCTCCTCCTCCTTGTTATGCACTGCAGCACGTGGCCACTGTGCCACCGCCTTCCATGAGACCACAGGGTGGGCACCTAGGGTCCCCACTCTACGCACCCATGGCCCCAAGTCCGTTTGCAGAATCTCTAAAGGGTTCCTTCCGTACAAACGATAAGTTGTGATGTCACTTAACAATAATTAAGTTTAGACACCTAACGGTAAAGGTACAAAAGGTTGCTATATAGGTTATGCTCTCACACTAAATAACTCTTAGTTAAGTAACGGTTTAGAGGTTAAAATGAGTAACTCATCCCACGGGCGTCATAAGGTTAAGGGACTACGTATTTGATAAACCGGACTGATGCGCTCTCTGGAAATCAAATCAAATCATTTATTTGCAAAAAACATGTGTACACACACAGGTGCATGTATATAAAATGATCAAGATAAGGTTGCACTTAAGACATGTTTGCCACTCGTCATGGCAAGTTACAAGTCAAATTTTAATAATATTTTAATAATCAATGAATTTTTATTAATTGCAATTGTCAGATTTTTAATTATAAACTTGAAACTTTTTAATTTCTTTGATCAACTACCTCACGATGTCAAGCGAGGACATACTGGCAAACCTCGACAAGCAGAGAAAGATCCTAGTCCCGTGTAAAATAAGGAAGAAAAAAATAAAATACTAAACACGCAGTCGCAAAATTAGCGCGCATTTCTTTAGTTTCTCATACTTTCATCACACTAGTTTTATCTCCACTTTTAACTCATAAGGTCTTCAATGACGTCTCCAAAAATCTAAACGATAAAACACAGGAAATCCCAGTTTTGGGTAATTACCACCAGAAAAACAGAGTCATCATCTTGAATAATAGTTTAAAGAATGGACGCTAATGATCATTACAGTTTTTCATTGGCTACATTTCTGGTATTACACACCTAAGCTATTTCTTACTCAAAAAACCCCATTTTTTATTAATTTGCATAGTTACGTGTACATACATAATCGAATTTTCTAGTCTAGTTAGTTTTAGTCCACTGCGCACTAGATTGTAGGCTACGATCATAATTAAGGAGCGTTTGAACGATTTATTTATAATCTGTGCCCGAACGCTTTGACAGGTGTCAAAGGGGGAAGTTATTTTCCCGCGCTTTCTTCTGAAATAAAATCGATTTTTGTTACTTAATCGATAAAACTAACGTTTCGTTCTATTTCTACATTACCGTTTTGTGTCCCTAAGAATGATGAATTAACTTAATACTCGATTATTTACATTGAGACTAAACAATCCAAAGTGAACATTATGAAAGAAGAATTAAAAAATACAAAACTATATCCTTTCAACCAGCTTAGGACCTCGAGCAAACCAGTCAAGTTTGCAACCACAATTCTGACAACAATTTAACAAATATTAGCCTAAGGCATGTCAGAAGTTCGCTCCGAGGTCGGTATAAAGCGAAAATATTTAAAACTAACTTCTGCCCGCCACTTCGTCCACGTAGAATAGGTTTAAAAGTGACTTATTAGCTATACAACAAAACAATAAAGTTTCATTCAAATCTGTTCTAGGGATTAGTGCGTCCAAACAGTCCAATTATTGTTACCTTACCACCTTGTTTTAACTTTATTGAAAACTATTTAATGAACAGACATTCTTTTTTAATATTATATTGTAATTATGTATAGATAGATAATAAAAGCAACTGTCAATATAGTGAAGTTAAAGTAAGGTTCACACTTGACGGCTTGTATAAAAATCAGTTGGCGGCCTTGACCGCGATGCAGTGCGTTGTCGTCAACGACATGACATGTGATTACAGGGCTGCCCCATGATTCATGATGCACAAAAATGTGGCGGTTGTTTTTTAGACGAATGGGCGAGATAGGCATGTACTGGACAGTTGTCCTTTGACGGGGCTCGAATAAGAAGGAGAACTTTAACAGGAATGGTACCCAAAGCACCAACAAGCTGTTTTTTTATGGAATTAATCATACGATCTAATAGATGTCCTCATGGCAAGCGAAAAATCAGTCGTGGACAAGACAACCAAATCGAGTGCGTTGCCGGCGTTTTAAACTAAAAATATTAAAAACTGCGTTTAAAAAACCGACTGCAAAAAACCAAAAACTAATAACAAACCAAAAGTAAACATTAAAAACCAAAAAATAACTATTATTAGTACTGATAGGTTACCCACTCAGTGATAGGTTAGAAGTCGGCGCCATAAGTTCTTTATAGTCCTCTTTTTTTTTTTGAAGTCAATAAAGACTGGCAAACCGACGCAATATGGCAATGGATCAGTCACATAGCCAGCCGAAGTGGTAGTGGTAGGCCAGTTACATTTGTTGTAGAGCAGATAACCACGGTAATTGGACAACGGGAGCTGCAAAATCATTTCTGTGACGTCATAACGTGCTGTATATATATCTGTTCATTATATAAAAATGTATAATATTATTTTTTTTTCTTTATGGGATAAACCGGTAGACGAGCAGGCGGATCACCTAATGGTAGGCAATCGGCGTCCACGGACACCTGGAACAACAGAGGCGTTACAAGTGCGTTACCAGCCGTTTGGCATTAGGAATTTTAGGATTGTTGGGGATTCAGGGTTTGGTAAAGGGAGGAGGGGTAATTGAGTCTCCGATAACCTCACTTACACGACGAAACACAAGCGTTGTTTCACGTATGTTTTCTGTGGGGCCGTGGTATCACTCCGGTCGAGCCGGCGGATTCATGCTGAAGCATGGCTCTCCCATACTTGAACACGATAAATAAAAAGGTACATTACATTTTTCCGCATAAGAACCAACGCTAAGTACACAATCACACATGTGCAGATAAAAGCCGAACTGATTAGCATTAAATATTGAAACAGATTGCTTGTGTCAGCCTATGTACTGTCTTCTAATCTCTGTGCGATACATTTTCAACCGTACTCCTATTTGTTAAAGTCCAAATACCATGGTTATAGATGGGGTAGGTTGATGTGCTGGGACCTATATCTTTGTATCCATGTACTAACTCTTTACATACTGTCTATTTACTCTGTAATGATATTATTACTATGCACATTACGGCACTTAATGCCATTTTATAATACCACCCACTTTTCACTATTTATGTTATGAGTCCCATGTAATAGGGGGTGAGCTTATTGCCATATACCGCGCACAATTCTAGACTTCGTGCTACTACTGAGATTTTTTTTTTAAACCCAGTAATAGTTTGCCCGACCCGGGAATCGAACCCGAGACCCCTTGCCCGGCAGTCGCACTTGCGACCACTCGGCCAACGAGGCAGTCAGAGCAGTAACTCTATAATGTAATAACGATACGCCATCGTGATTAACCTCTCGATATAAGGAAACTAACTTATTTATAGAAATCAAAACATAAGATATATGGCTTCTAGTTCCCATGGCCCTGTAACTTCACACTCAATATATGATTGCTACAATATATAAATAAATAACAACGTTTATTAAACTCTTCCGTTTTTGGAGACTGACATACAAACAAATATTGTAGCTACACAGAATACATCGGGACCAATGAGGGTGTCACGCATAGATATATTATTAACCCTTCGGGGATAAAAGGCGTGATGTTATGTTATGTTATGTAGTTTCTAAGATTATCTAGACACCACTGACAACGGTAAAGGAAAACATTTTAAGGACACCTGGACTTAAAATTTCAAATTATAAGTTTGAAATCGCCAACCCGCATTGAGCAAGCGTGGTGATTAATTCTCAAACTTTCTCCGTGTGAGAAGAGGCTTTGCTCAGCAGTGGCAATGATAGGCTGTTGATGGAATTACAATTTTGCTCAGTATATTTACATTATTTTGTTGACTGAATGAACACGAGTATTATATTTTCCACAGGAACATTTAAAAGATATCACTTTGTTCCTCTACATGGTAACAGCTACCTATTGATAGTATATATTATGAGAGGAGGTTCTCAGGATTGGAAATTAGTGAAGTAGATTTCGGATAATAATTGTATTTCTAGATACAACACTCACTGGAATTACTGATTAGACACAAGGTTACAATTATGGGTATAGTATAGTGGGTAGAAATTAATATTACACATGTATGCCTAGTGTGCGCGTAAGCGGCGAGAGAAAGAGCCGTTAAGCATCAGTCTCACGATAGTTATAAAAAATCAGGTAAAAGTTGTAATTTTACTCACTAGTTACATGATAATAATGAAAATATTCTTACACGATCGGGACCTACTTAGTCGAGAGAAATATTCTATATACGACGCGGGCAAAACCGCAAACAGAAAGCTAGTTTAAACTATATAAAATTTGACATTGATCTTTGGCAAGTATAGTCCACACCTTAGAATATAAATAAATATGTATTATACGCTGTTAAAATTTATTTAACCTACCATATACTTATGTATAAACAATTATATACAGTATATAATTATATACGATCATAAAATCACGCTTCAAGTCGAAGTGGGCATGCATTTAGCAAGATTTAGAATTAACTTATTTAAATTATTATATACTCAAGTTGTATTTAAGTTAATAGACATTTATAGACATTATTTTAATTTTAGGAACCTACTATTGCCCAATTATAACTTTAATTAGGATCTTTAACCTTTTGACCAATAGACTTCGGTGATTAAACTAGGTTTATTGAAGGCGCTTAAATTAATAAATTTTACAGTTTTAGGAATATGCATATATTACGTAACATCGATTTAACCTGCGGAGAACCTTGCGGGTTACCGGGGCCCCGGCTCAAAGCAGGAGAAGGAACGGGGGTTTTTATTCAGTAAGAGTCTTATACTCTCTCGCCTCACCCGGGCGGGAGAAGTATATCGTCTGATAATTTTCCTCAGGTAACCCGTTAATTTGTCCACAACTCCGGGATAGCCCCTATCGTGGGACTCATTGTGGGACGTGTGTATCGTGATACGCTAAAGGTAAGTTTTATGTAATTTTATGCACTTCAGTTTATTAATGTTTATTTACATAATATTCATATATATATGTCTTCACCATTCACAGAACCAGAGGGTCCTGGTCATTCGGGAGGCGTACGAGGGACCGAAGCCAACTGCGCAAAGGTCCTTTAGACAACTTTAATCTAAATGCAATGAGACACAAACGAGCGACTATCCATGTATGCACTATTGTGGAAAGACAGTCCGCAGTTAGTGTAGACTTATTGTAGATAATGAAAAAAAAGGTAGGGGGATGGATTGCTGTGGACCGGAAAATTAGGAAGTATGGGAGAACTATGGCACCTGTCCTAACAATGTAAGACATATTATATGTATATTTTTAATCTCCACTCAATATATTTATTTCTAAATACAACGCAGTTGCAGTGGTAGTTGCATATACAATATAATCCGTGTCGTGTGGGGTTTCTTCCTAGTGGCCCTGTCGAGGTAATCTTGTTGTGGGCACAGGTTTATACCCGTGCCGTGCATTTATTAATAGATCTGTTGTTTACTAGTTTTTAATAGACTGAAGTAGTTTTGAGTCAGGTTTCATAGGGATTTCAGTTCTTGTTTTAAACTACGGTTGTTTTCTCAATTCAAGAAATGCAACTTTGATAGTTTCTAAAATAAAATCTATTTTTGAGTTGAAATTGTGTGATGTTGAAGTGATTTTATTCTGACCTTTATTCTAATATTTTTGTAGTTTAAAAAAAGTAATTTAAGCGTGATATTACAGCAATAAAAATATATATATACATATATATATATAAAAAACAGACTTTTTTAAAAGAGTAACGAATGGAGTTTCTTGCTTGTTCTTCTCCACTCGAATCGACATTTTGGAACGAGCGCCTAGCTTCACTGACGGACAGACTGACAGACTATTATTTATTTCATATTTGTTGACATTTCAAAAGTACCAAATTATGGTATAATTGAAATAAATGCTTTTGAGTTTGAGTTTTATATTACTTCTCAAATTGCAATCTCATACAAAATTCCTAGGAAAGTATCTAGATCTTTTGATTATAGTAATTTTTTTGAGAAAAGAAATAATTCTATGATAAAATATTTTTGATTTGCTGGTAACTTCTGTATTGTAATAGCAATTAAAATTATATATATACAACGTAAATCAATTACGTTATTAATAAACGTTCGCCGTAGGGTCAGCAAAGTAAATGCGTATATGTAAATATAGTATTATATAGATATGTTATCGGCAACCGATCGGACCTTAAGTGAGTTACATTTTGATATATTGTAATTGTTGGCTTTGGGTAGTGACAGTATAAAAATTATGTATTTATTTTTTTTTAATTTCAAGTATAGAAAAATATTGTTAGTTTTAGTTATTTTATGCAAATGCAAATGCAAATGCAAATCAAATTTATTCGCAAAAACATGTGTATACATACACACACACGCAGGTGCATGTATGTAGGATGATAAAAAATAGAACAGTTGCACTTAATACATGTTTACCACTTGTCATGGCATGCAAAATTTTTTTGTAAGTAATAATCATATTATCAGCGTTAAATATTTATAAATGTCAAATAAAATTGTATGTAGGTAGGTATGTCAAAATTAAAATTATAGATACAGTTATGTCATAATTAAATTCGTACAATATGTCACACTCATAGTAAGAATCACATAACCAATGAAACAATCACAACCAATAAAATAATCATAATTTATAAAATAATAGCTGTGTCTTACTTCAATCAAATAACTGTGTCATTTAAGAATTCGGTGACACTATAGTAGACCTTCTGTAATAAAAAAAGTCTAAGCTTTCGCTTGATATGGTTGGCACCTAGTTCTCTCCATGATTTTGGCAATTTTACATATAAACTGACGTGTTTGTTTTATGGAAGCAGACCGAAAGCTCTGAATGCCACCTTCCACGATTCTTACATCCTTCTTCAGCTTCTATCACAGTCATGCAATTGCAATTCATGTATTCTTCACGAAGGATAACCCTGCACGAAAGGGCCGTCGAGACCGGAGTGATACCACGGCTTAACAGAAAACCGACGTGAAACACCGCTTGTGTTGTGTGAGCAAGATTACCGTTGGCCTCAACTTCATCTCAAAATCCAAATATCCAATTTAAAAAACAGAATTTTGAATCATCCAATCGTTTTGAATAAACGTTTTTTCCTTCCTTTTGTTTCTTTATAAATATAAAAAAATATATAACTGTTTGTCTGCCACTACAACAAGAGTTATTTACATTGCTGTCGTTACTAACGTGTACCTCGCACATATGCACAAGGCGAGCAACCGCGCCCTGCATGCGCGGGTCGCTAGTGATGTGTCACACTATCGATATATTGTGACACACCAGGTGAAGCGCTCGTTTATGGCTCGCAGTAACATTCGATTTTGCGCTACCGAAAATTACATGTACAACATTAAATAAAACTATATTTTTATATCAAATTACAGAAGGTAAAGTATAAAGCGCAGTATCCAATCGACATCAATAAATAGCCCGTGACAGACCGCTGCTGGACTATGAGTATCCTTTACGAAAGAGGGTCTGCCATAATGTACGCTTTATTTATTTATTTATTAGCTTCCGCCCACGATTTCGTACGCGCAATCCCGTTTTTCTCGGTCCCGCACGTGATTTTCGATGATAAAAAAATATTGCATATGTCCGTCTCCTGGTTCTACATATACCAAAATAACACTTCATTCAAATCGATTTAGCCATTATTGAGTTATAAAATAGTGTAACTAACACGACTTTATTTTATATATATATGTAAGGTTTAAGCCTAGATTTATTTGCATATCCTATGATTGAATAACAATAAAATTGTAACTACTCTTCAATGTTTTTTGGTAATAGGAACCCCATAATGAGTATAGGCCTCCTCTTTTATTCGCTATTTGTATCCAACAATTTCCCGCCTTTTCTAGTATATCGTCTAGTAATCTCATGTGCATGCTTTAAGATCAGGTTATCAGAGAGTGCTGCTGTCTACCTCTGGAATCTGTCTAAGTGTGTCTTGACATAAGGCCGGTAACGCACTTGTAACGCCTCTGGTGTTTCAGGCGTCCATTGGTGACGCTGATTGTTTACTATCAGTTTACCGAAACGGGCAGACGGTTTTTTATGGAATAAGCCGGTGCTTATTCCATAAAAAATATATATAAGTACATTAATCTTTATCAAATTCATTAGTTTCAATTAGCTCAAAAAAACACTTTTGAAATAATCTGAATAACAGACAAGTACTTTATAAAATTTATAAGAATCAATATAAATTAAGTCGTCACGAATTTAATACAAAAAGCGTCGGGATCCTAAGGAAGAGACTCACTTAAGTTGGCAGGCAGGCGGTGCAGGCTTGAAGATAGCAGTTTGGTCTGATAATTTAAAGGCAGCGGCTCGAAGTCGATAAAATAAAATAGTAAATAAAAAATGTCGATATTTGTTAATCCCAGCACTATTCGCCAATGGTTCCAGGCGACACTAGTTGCAACACGCGCGCTAGGTGACCGCCAGGTGGCGCAACAGTGCCGAGCCCACACTACTCATATTATATCGCCGACTCACATGTGAGATATATAAATAGGTACATAACAATATGTATATTGTTAATTATGTAGGTGACAGCCGGAGGACTTTGAAATAATCGAAACTTTTAGAGATAAAAGTTTAATTAATTTAAAAATTACAATAGTTTTATGTGTAGACTTGGACGATGCTAGTACCAAAGTGAATTATTTTATTAATACATATTATAGTCTGAATTAATTCTACGTAAAATACAGATGCAACATCAGCACTGTGGAAGTAAGTCACGAGGCGGCGACACGAGGAGTCGACTCAGCATATTAGGTGTTGCAATATTCCGTAAATGTGTCGCTTTGTGCGTCATTGGCTATCATGTCGCTATTCAATGGATTTGGTATAGGCAGGGCACATAACACCTCCACCCTCAGAACAGCAACTATTTGAGCAATTTGAGCGAGAATGTTGCTGGCATCTGGTTCTCGGTGACTGTAGATGTATCTGCTCCGGCGGCCGATGGCTCTGGTGGATGATTCTCGGTGATCTCATCATTTGCTTGCGGCCTCGTAAATTTAGTGCAAACATTGTAGTGGCGTAATGCGGTTGCAACAATGAGTGCAGTTGCACCGAATAGTACGACGTATAGTGGTATCGTTGTGTGGTAGAATGATTGCGATAACTGTGTATGTTCCAGTTGCACGGGATTCTGCATGAGTATTTTATCTTCGATCTCGTGAAGGCTTTTCAGATGCAACGAATTTAATTTCAGGTGTGGAATCGGTTCTTCAGTTAGATTTAAGTTCATTGGTATTTCGGTTATCTTTAGAGGTTGTCCTTTGATATGATCGTTCGTGTTAGTGATTGTGAACTGATCAGTGCGTAGTAGGCAGTTCTGCGGGATAGTAGCCAGATAACTTCCGTGTAGAGAGATGAATTCTTGGCGATCGCAGTGCAGCTCCGTCCGAGTTGGTCGTGGAAAGGTAAGTGTGTAGCGTCTGTCGTCAAGTTGCTCCATAGCTTCTTTGACTAGTGTGAGTTTCGTAGGCAGGCAGGATTTCTTCAGGGATTGATTAAAGATTAGTTCTTGGATGCAGTCTAGATGTCCTCTCGTCGGTTGGCGGTCGATTCCTTCCTCGCAGAGATGATACTGGTTGAACTTCGGGCATTCTGCCTCTATGTACTTGAAAACTTTCCCATTGGTTGCAAGGTAAGGGTAAGGAGGGATAAAGGTGTACATGAATTTATTGGGAACTATGGCTAATCTATAAAATTCAAATTTATCTAAAGATATAATGGGAAACTTAAATATTATAACTATTCTTTTATTAATGTAGTAGTAACCAGGTTTAATGATTGTATAGTATTCTCTTAAATCTGCATCTAACAGTTGATTTGGACTATATATGGTTTTTAATCTAGTAATCATATTACTTAAGTTTTCTATGCTTAACATACTATGATGAGTGCTCGATGCACGTATAAAAGCTAAGGTATCTTCTATTTTAGTTATCTCTAAGAATACGTCATCTATGTTATCGCTAATTATTACTAATAATTGCGCAAACTTCGCGAATCTTATTAAATCGCTAGCAGCATTCTTATCTAAAAGTTGCTCTAATGTTTTATTTATTCTTTCTTGATTAGTTACAATTTTCGTGAGTAAATCGCTATAACGAGTCATCCACGCTTTATTAAGACTAACATGCTCATTAAATTCCGATGCTATTTTTTCATTATTGCTTTCTAAGACCTTAATGGCATTATTGTACATTAGTGCGTCCGTATGATCTAAGTTACCGGTAATGCTTTTTATAATTGAACCTAATCCGTCCAGGAGACCTCTTTTACTACGATTGGGCTCTAAGGTTTGTAACTGGGTATTAATTTTAGTTAATTTATAGGATAAATGATTAATTTGAAATTCGAATAAATGAAGAGATTGATTATCTAATTTAGTCTTAAAGTAATCTAGTTGAGTCGTCACAGAATTAAGTCTTGAGTCAATGTCGGTTAGTTCTATGTATTGCAAGAAGGAGTGGTAGTGTGTAATGAGTCTCGCTTGTCCAAGGTTGAAAGGTAAGAGTCCGGGTCCATCATCTAAGGTCTCAAGTCTTATCTCGCGCGCCAGTGTTGGGTGAACGATCATCGCCAGTAGTATTCTGTAACAATTTGGATGTCTTAGGAACGCGTTTGAGACGAGATTTTGCTACGGGGCCCTTCTTTTTAGAAGTGTAAATGTGTATCGGAAGATCAGCTAACACAGTGTCGTGGGTATAACGAGGTGCTAGTTTTTGTCGACTGGCTAGTGGGTTCTTAATAAATATTTGTTGGTCCGATGGATATTCGATTTCAGGTTCTCTATCTTTATTTCTGTTTTCTATGATATTAGTTCGGTCGATTAGTGTAAAATGGTTTATAATGTCGTATACGGTTTTCATTTGGTCACGGTGTGTCAAGATATACTGTTGCATGAGATGTTCTGTCATGTTAACGTCGAGGGGATCTCTGGGGTCGAAATGTCCTCTTATTATATCATGTGGTCTACACTTTGTAAAACTGTGCACTGAGCTGTTATACGCTAATATTGCGTAAGGCATTAGATAAGTTACAGGTTCGTCCTTTTGACGTAGGCGTAAAATACGTAAGTGTTCTAATATAGTGGAGTGAAACCGTTCGACTATGCCATTATCGTTAGGTGAATGAGGTAATGTCCTATGGTGATTAATGCAATGTAACCTAATAAACTCAGAGAAAAGCTGATTTGTGAACTCAGTGCCGTTATCGGTTATGATGGTTAACGGAAGTCCATGGTGAGTGCTATAATTTAAGACTGCTTGTAAGACACTAATTGCTGTGCCATCTCTAAGATAGTATGCCTGACCATATTTCGAGAAAACGTCTACTATGGTTAGATACTTTTCATTCTCGACAGTGAAAAGATCCATGTGTACTATTTCTAATGGTTTAGTAGCTGGGGGTACTACATTTAATTGTTGTCTTATTGGATTTCTATCGTATTTAGTTTGTCCGCAGATCCTACACTCGTTAATGTATTTTGCTATTTCCTCTTTCATTTTAGGCCAATAGTATTTTCTCGAAAGAGCAAGGTAACATTCATTTATTCCTCTATGGTTAGTTTTGCCTTCATGGTACTGTTTTATAATTTCCTGCTGTCGTAAATACTCTTTAACATCTTCTAACTCAGTATTGGTTAATACTAGGTTGAGAGCGGAACTTTTGAAATTATTTTGAATGATGGGTATAATTGAGTACATCCTAAAGGTGGAGTAATTTTGATAGCTGTTCTAACTTTAGGGTTAACATATTCTTTGATAGCGTTAACTACATCATGCTCTAATTTTGATTCTGAACTTGAATAGAGGTGCGAGTGTGTGTGTCAAAGGGTTTAGTTGCAGATGTCCGACGTTTGATATTACCTACTATTGTAATACATATCTGTCTATGGAATTTATTCAACGGTTCATCCGTAATAGGGACTTCTAGAATAGGATTTTCTGTACTGGTGTGTGCAGTGGCGGTTGTGGAACCTGTGTGAGATAGTGGTCGTTCTGAAGGGTTAGCCACCATTGACTCGGTCTCTTGATTATGTATTTCTACACGGGACAATGCATCTGCGTTGGTGTTATATTTTCCTTTCTTGTAGATAATTGTATAGTCATATTCACTAAGCTTAAGTCGCCATCTAGTTAACCTTGAGTTGGGTTCCTTAAGGTTCATTATCCATTGTAGTGGCTTATGGTCGGTAAGTATTTTAAATTTTCGACCGAATAGGTAGGGTCTAAAATATTTAGTGGCCCACACAATGGCTAAAAGTTCCTTCTCGATTGTACTATAGTTACTTTCGCTATCGTTCAAGGTTCTCGAAGCATAGCAGATGGGTTTATCTGAACCTACAGTACCCTGCGAGAGTACAGCGCCTATTGCTATGTTCGAAGCATCAGTAGTCAAAATAAACTCTTTAGTGAAGTCGGGGTATTGCAAGATTGGGTCGTTAGTCAGTAAAGTCTTACATTTATTAAAACAGTCAATATAGTCAGAGTCAAAAGTGATTTTATTTGATTTCTTTAAACATTTTGTCATAGGTTTGGTAATACGTGCAAAGTCTGGGATAAATTTCCTGTAATAGCCTAATAATCCTAGGAACTGTTTAATTTCCTTCGGCGTTTTAGGTAAGGGATACTTTTCTATTGCTGCTATCTTATCAGGGTTAGGCTTGACACCGTCAGCGCTGATTATATGACCTAAAAACGCGGTTTCTAATTTTAAAAATTCCGACTTATCCATTTGGATTTTAAAATTAGACTCCTGTAATCTTTTAAAAACCTTTTCCAGATTAATCATATGCTCTTGTAATGATGTACTGAATATAATTACATCATCTAGATACACAAGGCATATTTCATTTTGTAGGCCTCTGAGCACGTTATCCATCACTCGTTGGAAAGTGGATGGAGAGTTCTTTAAACCCATGGGCATACGCAGAAATTCAAAGTGCCCATGTTCCACGTTAAAGGCGGTTTTAGGAATGTCCTCCGGAGACATTTCCACTTGATAAAATCCTGAAGCTAAGTCTAATGTAGTATAGTATTGACATTTACCGAGTTTGTCAAGTATATCATTTATATTAGGAATTGGATATTTGTCATCTATAGTTTTGTCGTTGACTTTACGGAAATCTACTACAATTCGCCACTTTTGCTTGCCTGATGCGTCGGCTTTCTTAGGAACTACCCAGATAGGTGAGCTCCAAGCTGACTCGGACGGTCTTATTATACCTTGATCGAGCATCTTAGTGATTTGATCTCTAACTTCCTGCCGGTGAACAAAAGGATAGCGATAACTCTTAGTATAAACAGGAATTTCATCGGTCGTTCTAATACGATGTTTAATTTTATTAGTAAAAGTCAAGGGCTCTCCTTCAACATAAAATACGTCCGCATAACGAGCACACAAAGTTTCTAAGTTAGTTTTTTCCTCTACGTTTAAATGGTCTGTACGTAATCGCGATAGTACTTCTTTGACTCGCTTAGGATCTTGTTCGGTGCTAGTGCACTCGATATTAAATATGTCAGCGTGTAAAGGTTGATCGAATGTAATAAGTTGGTCATACTCGCTTGGGTTTTCGATTTCTATAATTCCAGTACAGTCAGTAACGCGAGTAATGCATTCATGAATAACGCAGTTACAATACATTTGCTGAGTTATCGAAACGTCACCGTCTGGACAGTAGATGGGAACATTTAATAATTTAGACGAATAAGCGGGAATAGTTTCTTGATAACATGACTTCTTACGCTGATAAAAACGAATGGGTATATTAGCAAAGTCGGTAATTAAATAGTTATTTTTAAGATCAATTTGAGCACCATCAAGTAAATCTAGACCTAATAGACCATCAAAGTAATTGTGGAATTTATAGACGAAAAATTTTACTTTTGTAGGGTTATTAAATTCGGGAAAATTCGGAATAGTAATAGAATGTTCGTGTGTGCTAGTAACACGCGCATTTGTAACTTCAAAAGGATCGAAATTTACAGGGATATGTGAAAAATATTTCTCAACTGCCTCGGGGCTCATAAAGGATTGGTTAGCACCGGTATCTACTAGTAATTTAAGGGGTGGATCTGATATTTGTATGTAACGCAATTCCTTTTTAGACTGTAAGTGTAATTCTATTTTAGTGACTTTTGATTCTTGTCCTTCTGAAAATCCTGAATGTCTTTGGAAGTAGATGGCTGCGGAGCCTCTAACTGGTTGGAATTATTACCGTCTTGACATTGCTCGTCATCTGGTTCATACGAATAATAGTCGAGTCCAGTCTGGTCGTAGTTATAGTAGTCGTAATAGTCATTATAGTCATAGTAGTTGGGTTGTTCGTAATAATAGTCAGGGTAATTATAAGTGTCATCGTGTTCCGATATTTCATTAAAGGAGAATGGCAGGTTTGTATGGAAGTTTTGTACCGCTATAAAATTTTGTATTAGTCATTGTTTTAACCAAGTGAATAGTCTGAACGATAGATATTTTTATTATGAAGTTTAGAAAAAAATTACATATTTTTAGAACTTGGGGTTCAAAAGTTATTTCACTTTGAAAATGTGCAAAAGGTATGTTAAGGTGGTACCACACTTGACATTGCGTAGTCGCTTCATTTGTCCAAATATTTGTAGACTTCGTACAAATGGCGTCCAAATAGTATCTCTATATGTAATGGCGTGCAAATATATAGCAAACAAAGAAGAATAAATCCTCCAAACATGTTCTTTTTTGGCCGAACACAACAAATACGCAACGTCAAGTGTAGAGCCACCGTAAGCAAAATATCTATTACAAATGACAGATGACAGTTAACTGAAAAATGTCAATGTGCTCTCATGTGGTTGTTTATATACAAAAAACAAAAATCTAAAAATACTGCTCGCTACTCAAGTGACTATTACACTTTGTATTATTAGAAAGAAAGAAAGAAAGAAAAGCCATTTATTTTGCTACGACACACAACAAGAATTTAGAAACCCAAAAAATAACCTATGGTGCGTCGCAGCGCAAAAGGCAATTAGGAATGATCCTGTTAATTCAGCAAGCATGATGCACCTATAGAGTTTTAAAGAGTATGCCTCACAATCTTTTTCATTTCTTAGGTGCCTACGAAAATGCAAATTCATAATGTAAGCGACTGTCATTGGGTAGAAGGCCTACATTTAGCAGTGGAAGTCTTGTGGCGGATATGATAAAACTAATGTCTCACTTCACCTTGAATCTTGCAGGTAGATAGTCTCAAGGGTCTCAAGTTAATTCGATTTAAACTTAGCTTAGCTCTTTGAGAAAGTATTTCTTCTGAAAACTGGTTGCTTAGCACGCATGTAAGGATTAATTTCTAATAAGTAAGTCAAATTAGTAGAATCATCAACATTTTCATCATTAAGTCTATAAGTGGCCACTGCTGACCGAAGCCTCTTCTCGCATGGAGGTTTGAGCATTAATCACCATACTAGCTCAATGTGGGTTGGTAATTCAAACTTATAATAAGAAATTATAAGCCCATATTTCCTCACAATGTTTTCCTTCACCATTCGTCAGCGGTGTCTTTGTACTTTCTTAGATTATTGAATATACCAATAACTCGGAAAAAAGACACATTGGACAAAAGGTACTTTGCCGTTGGTAGGTTTCGAACCCGCACTCTCATGCATGAGAAGCGGGCTTCTTAAACCTCTGGGCCATCACATTACAACTAAAGAAAATGTAAAATGAAAATGAACATTTTTGGTATAAAACTAAAGCTATCTAAATTAAATATGGCATTTATTTTATAGATTGATTCTTAAAATCACTTTTATCAAGATGGAATATATAGTTACTTACTAGGTTAAAATAAAACAAATGTATTATTTTGAAATACTTTTATTTCATTGTATTCAGGTTGTTTCTAGGAGTACTTCATCTAAAAAGAGAACAGGCTGTGTCATAGGTACAGCAGACATCAATTGCTGATATCTGTAAACAAGTAAGATAACTGTAAATAAAGTAAACAAAAGTACATTTTTTTCCTTTAGTTTTATATGTTATAATAATAAGTCTGATTCCCTATCTTAAAATGGAAAAGATAAAAATAAATATTTGATTACATTACTTCATTTTATAACATTTATTATAGTTATTCGTATAACACAGATCATAGGAGCTCAAACAGCATGCTAATTAATAAATTATAATTATAACATGAGTATAAACCTATTAGAAACCGCTTATATACTCCACATAGATACATAATTATGTAGGTACATTATATTGAGAATGCATACCTGTTGAAGCTTTGAGAGCCGAACAACATCATCCGGCCTCATCTGTTCTACAAATGGCAATGTTAAAGTGAGGCTTAGTCCATGTTTACATAATACATTACTTCCTGATAGTGAACACTGTGAGGTGGTATGTCAGGTTGTGGTTTTCTAGTTTCGACTCTTGTACGGTCTCTCAGTCAGTATGGAACATGATCTTCATCATGGGAAGTAAGCTAAAATAAGTAATATTATTAGAATATGATATTGACTTTAGATTACACTGTATATAGATAATAGTATGGTTAAATTATGCTTTATTACCTCTTGTGGCTGAATCCAATCAAATACTATATGAGCCAGTCTTTACTCCTGTTTGTTGGCGCCTTCAATTAAAACCCTGCGTCACCTTATCATTGCAATGAATCACCCATATACGACACAAACATGCCAGTGACCAATTTGTTTGCTGGACATACTTTCAGCAACATCCTGATACATTGCTAATTGCCAGCAAGCATTGCAAATATGGTCGGTAGGAGAGATCTAGAATAAAAAGAATAAAATGATACATTATGGGTAAATAACACTATGCGCCTTCTTTTATTCAGGCAACATGGTGACTTTCGATATGTTATGGGTAAACTAGGTACTTACATCTCTAGGATAAGTCCACATTGGGATATTGTTGACCACGTCTAATCTTCACTCTCATTTTCTAGAGCATGCCGTCTCATGTGCGACAAACTCTGAATGCAATTAATACACTGTAAATTCATCATCGCGACAAATAACAACACACTGCACAAAACAATGCAAATAAGTGTCTTTTCGCAATTGTCACAACAATGATTCCAATAATACCAATTTGGGCTACGGAGGAACGGTTGCCAAACTCAACGTATCACCAGATGAATAAAATAACTTCAAATTCAACAAACACATCATAACATCGCATTTAAAACAAACAGCAATGCGCCAGTATTGACAAATTAATTGTCAATGTCATCAAGACAAATGCCAGTTCAACATTGCCATAATATTCAAGTTTGTTAAAATGTTAATTATCATTAATAATCCATGTAAACGTAGATTTAGATTGGATGTAGATTTTTATATTTACTTATAAAAATGTTTGAAATGGAAAGGAAAATATTTCATTGATAGATATTAAAATAAATGAGTTTATGAAATAGCGAAATTCAATATGCTCTGATTTCATCTTTACGCATGGCAACTTTGTAAACGTCAATCGCGGTTCGTTTTACGTATAGTGGATTGCTTTTTATCATTATTGAATATCAGTTTTTCTAGGGTTTCCCAAGTTTTAAAAATCTATTAAATATGCTAACATAACGTACTTAGGAAGTTCTATAATGACCCAATTTTTTAATGACAAATCTTTTTTTAGCGAAGCGGTACAAAATCTGCCGTTCTCCTTTACTTCACGCGATTTAAAGTAATTAGTAGGTGGTGGGTTTCCTGCCTTCCGCCAATCGTGTCCCGACAATCCTAGGGGCTTGGAAACGAAATGACTGACGCCGCTCATTGGTTTCGGACCGGTATATTGCGCTTGGGGATTTCTCGGTGGTAATTTAAACACGTTACTTTGGGGATTATAATTTGGCGGGGGTGCGCGAAACATTTGTTGCGTACGACTGAACATATTGGGTGCACGTTGACCTACCTGATTGTGCTGGAAGGGTGGTCGCCATGACTGCTGCTGCTGCGGCGGCATAGGTTTATGCCAACTCGAGCCTGCGCTAGGGAATCTAAAAGCTTTCGGTGTGGTCATAGGGACCTCGTGTGGTATTTTATGATTCGCGTTCATTTGATGTATATTCGGGTTGCGCCGTTCAGGAATACTCTCGTTACGCTGTTGTAGGTACATTACATTTAATTCCTGCTGCACAAATTCCAGAGCCTTTTCTATAGTTTCGGGTCTCATACATCGGATACGGGACCCTAGAGGTTCTTTAAGTCCTCTAACGAACGATTGCAAAGTTAACTTTTTATATAGAACGCGTTTAGCTTCGATAGTAGTATCTTATTCTCATGTAACGTAATATATGTCATTATTGTACTAAAAAGGGTCTGGCATTTGTCGTAATATTCTTGAGGGGTACTACTCCCTTGTGTTAATAAAGACATGTCATTATAAAGAGCGGTTTCGTCTCGTTGATCGGAGAAATTATTTATCAAGGCATCACGGATCCCTTGCCAATTATCCGGTATACCATTAGAGTTAATAGTTCTGGCTGCAGATCCAGTAATTTTATTTAATATACCGTTTATTAAACACAAATTAGTTAATTCGCAACTCGGATCATCTTTAACGTATTGTACTACGAGTTGATCGCATATTCTAATAAAACGTGTGAGGACATTTGGATTGCCATCAAATTCCGGGACTGGGCGCAAAGCCTTATAGATAGAATCGGGGTTCAATGCCATCTTATTTGTATCGAATATCTCTAAACCTAAATTATCTGAATCGATAACCCTATTAGAATCTAATTCCCTACACCTGCTTATCTGTCTGGAAGAGACAGATTTATTCCTGGTTACCCTTGGATGAAAAATTTTGATTAATTTTTATAAAAGGGTGAAAAGGAAGGATAAGGGAGCAACACTTAAAGAAAGTTTCAAGGACTTACATGTACATGATTATTTCGATGTATCGATGACTGGATACGCCCTCAGCTGCACCTTCTGAAGTTCGGATACTCGACGATGTACTTGGAAGTACCGACAGCGACTTCCGGAGTCAGTAGATTAACGATTTTTGGAAATCTTTACTGCGCCACGCTGCCTCGAATATCCTACCGACTGCGCCAATTATGTAGGTGACAGCCGGAGGACTTTGAAATAATCGAAACTTTTAGAGATAAAAGTTTAATTAATTTAAAAATTACAATAGTTTTATGTGTAGACTTGGACGATGCTAGTACCAAAGTGAATTATTTTATTAATACATATTATAGTCTGAATTAATTCTACGTAAAATACAGATGCAACATCAGCACTGTGGAAGTAAGTCACGAGGCGGCGACACGAGGAGTCGACTCAGCATATTAGGTGTTGCAATATTCCGTAAATGTGTCGCTTTGTGCGTCATTGGCTATCATGTCGCTATTCAATGGATTTGGTATAGGCAGGGCACATAACATGTTACTACCAAATATTATTATTTACCTATTAATAGTAAAAATTACATTGCGCACATAATTCAAAAGAAAATAGGATATTGTCTACATTATATAAAACAGAATACATACATAAAATCACGCCTTTTATAGGGGTAGGCAGAGGTGCACATAACGGTATTTAATGCCATTGTACAATGCAACACTCACTTTTCACTATTTATGTTATGAGGCCCAGCGGCGCAGTGTATAGGTAGCTATGAGGGCAGAAGGTTTAAGTTATTATATGAAGAACTCTAAAGTAATTCACATTGCATTTCCTATATCCTAGAATTCCTAGACTTAGACTTAATAGGAATAATATACTATACGTTTAAGGGCAATTTAGGTCATTGGAGACCTTCAGTGCAAGGGTCAAAGTGATCTTTATCCGTGTGTAAGTTTCCGGTCGACTGTTACATACATGGGTACGAGTAATCGTATTATATTATTTATTTATTTATTTTAAAGCTTCATGCACAAAATGTACATAAGGTGGACTTAATGCCGCAGGCATTTTCTCCCAGTCTGACCTTTGGGTGATGCAGAGAAGAGTTAATGGTGGGAGCAAGAAGCAAGCATCTATTTAATAGAGCAAATAAAATAGATACACTTACATATTTCAGAGATAAACATAAATAAACATAATTATAATATATATTATACCTACACATTATATTATATAGATATTATACATACGTATACTATAAATATATGTAGGTATTGCTATAATTTTTTTTAAGGCGGAAAATCATCGAATGATTTCTCTTGCCTGGGTGAGGCGGGAGGTATTGTCAGACTCTTACTGACTAAAACCACCCCGCTCCTATTGCTGCAATTCGAGCCGGAGCCCCGGTAACCCGTTAAATGTATAGCTATAATATACCTCTAATAATGTATGGTACAATCAGAGTCAGAATGTCAATATGGTGTGTCTTACTCGTCATTTATTGTAACTGTATGGCTTTCACCCACCCGGCTGCATTCAGTTACCGCGACCCGACTCAAAACTGGAGTAGAAACCGGTTGGTTTTTAGTTAGTAAGAGTCTGTCACTCTCTCTCGCCTCACCCGGGGTGGAAGGCTTTCTTCCCTCAACAAAGTCCTATCACCCATCGTGTTATAAATTCACTGCACGGTGGATGGGCAACCACAACGTGTAGTGGACTAGTGGATTCGATTCCAGCATAGAATAACTCTTTGTATGAACCACAAATTGTTATATCGGGTCTAGGTGTTATGTGTATGTTAAAAAATACTAGTGACAACCTTTCGTTTAAAAGATTCGTATGTTCACCCAGATTTTTCATTATTTATTTTTTATGTAACGACTTGTTTTTTGAGTAAAATGTATTTTAATATTGTATGTTACTTATTTATTTCGACGCTGACATTACTGTACATATAAGGCAGTGAGGACGACCGGTGTAGTAAATACATCCATCGCGAATGTCACTTAATACATATACTTAACATAACATAACATCACGCCTTTTATCCCTGTAGGGGTAGGCAGAGGTGCACACAGAAGTAACACCCACTTTTCACTATGTTAGAGTCCCATGTAATAGGGGGTGAGCCTATTGCATATACTTAAATATATATGTTTATAATACATGTATAATCTGAGGTCCTTTCTCATACAATAGTTTTTTTTTACAGCCATGAAATCACCGGAACACTGAACTCCGGCGCGTCCCAGGGACATGAATAACTGTCTTGGTTCCCGCAACAAAGTGAATCAGAAGATATTTTAAGAGAAGAAGAAAAAAAACGATAGTTTCCACTATACAATAGTATACTGAAATGAACCGCCTTAAAAAGTCCACAGTTAGAAGACTATAAGCCTCCTCTACATAAGAGGGTTTTTAAGGGGGGGAAATCATCCAATGGCTTCTTGAGAGTATCAGACTCTTACTGTGAATCAACTCCTGAAATAAAATAAAAAGCAATGAATGATTGTTTCAAACATGATGCCTACATATGTACACTTATAATTTGAAATAATGTTACTATACAAATAAAAATCTTAGATGAAGTCCTTTCTCCTGGGGTAGCTTCAAACAACGTTATTATTACCTATCATATTTATTTATTTATTATTTATGTACACACATTCAACACAGAGGACAATACATATATAAAAACAGAGTACATAGGCCCCACATATTCCAACTGGAATTTCTTCCTGTGGGCCTGTGGCAGGAAAAGAAATAACGACACCGAGACACATAGTGTGTTACACAAATAAGATAAAAATCAATAAAAAAAACCATAATACCGAAGAAACCAATAAAAATAACAATAATGAACCATGAAACAAATTAATATAATACAATTATGAAAAATAAGCAATAAATAAATATACCTATATATCCTTACTTTCCTTACTTATATTATAAATCGGAAAATGAGTTTGTTTGTTTGTTTGTTTGTTCCACTATCACGCCGTAACTACTAAACCGATTGCTTTGAATTTTTGCAGACGTGAAGTTAGAAGTCTGGATTAAATAATAGGGTACTTTTTATCCCGGAAAAATTTGATATTCTCGAAGGAAAACGAAATTATTGGTATAGATGGCACTGTGTGTATTGGTATATGTCACATAGGCTACTTTTTATCCTTTTGTGACGAGAGCGAAGCCGCGGGTAAAAGCTAGTACATATATAAATATTTCAAGAGGAAAGATAATGTTCTCTCACTTGTCTCTTAAAGATAGAGATAGACTTGGCGTCCCGAATGTTCGGTGGGAGCGAGTTCCATAGTCTCACTGCATGAACGGAGAAGAGTAGAAGTCGGTATTATATATCATAATTGGTACTGACCATGGAAAAATAAATATTATGATACATTCAAGGTTTCAAAAATCTTTTTGGCATACTTTTAACATATGGTAGTAGTGATTGTAATCAGAGCCGGTATTAAAAACAAATTAACTTGTTAACGGCTATCAGAGGCTAATGAATCCAATATAAAGTTTAATTTAGTTATTAGAACTGTAATTACTTGTGTTTGTGTAGGTATAAATATACTCATGTTTATTAACTGCCTGCCTCGTTGGCCGGGTGGTCGCAAGTGCGACTGCTGGGCAATGGGTCTCGGGTTCGATTAGGTTTTGCAAAAAAATCTCAGTAGTAGCACGGAGTCTGGAATTGTGCTCGGTATATAGCAATAGGCTCACCCCCTATTACATTGGACTCATAACATAAACGGTGAAAAGTAGGTGTTATATTGTGAAGTGGCATTAAGTGTCGTAATGTGCACCTCTGCCTACCACTTCGGGGATGAAAGGCGTGATGTGTTTAATAACTGTCGAACGGTTCTATATAGAGATGCCTCGAAAACAATTGTGGTCTGGAGAAAAACCGAATGTTTATAGAATTTTCGGCTACGTTTTCGGCCTACGTGACGCCACGCCTACCTAATGACAAAGTTAAAATTTGAAAAATAATTAATTATTTTGTTTTCGGTTTACTCTCGTAACTGTTCGACGAGGAACTCGACTAGTTTCAAGCCATGCTAGAGGCTCATATTCATGAGCAGTAATCCGCGGCACAGGAGGCGGCAACTACCGCGTTACTAGTGAGTAAGCCGAAAATATAATAACTAATCATTACCTACATAGTATAAAACAAAGTCGCTATCCGCCGTCTGTCTATCCTTATGTATGCTTAGATCTTTAAAACTACGCAACGGATTTTGATGCGATTTTTTTAATAGATAGTTTGATTCTTAAGGCAGGTTATATGTATAATACATGCACATTTCACCCGTATGAAGCCGGGGCGGGTCACTAGTTAAGTATATTTCACAACAGAATAAACATTGAATAATAATATTTTTACTGACTACTTACTATTGATGAGTTTTAACTCAAAACATACCAATAATTACGATTAAAAATGTACTTAGAATACTTTTAAATGATTTGATATTTTAAATTTTTCTTAGTATTCGGCATTCAACAGCCGAATACTCGTAGCATATTTAGTTCTTAAGCTTATAGTACTTATAACATCATGTCTATTCTTCATCTGACACTGGGCAGAAGTGCACAACTACACATATTAGATTTGTCTGATGAACAGCAGTGCTCATAAACGGTGTTTCATTTATCAATACGTAATTTTTTTTATGGCATAACCCGGTAAACGATCAGACGGATCACCTGATGGTAAGCAATCGGCGTCGCCCATGGACACCTGGAACACCAGATGCGTTACAAGTGCGTCGCCGGCTTTTTGGGGATTAGGAGTTTGAGGATCGTTGGGGATTCGGGGATTGGGGAGATTGGGGAAGGGGAAGGTAACTGGGCCTCCGGTAACCCCACTCACACGACGAAACACAACGCAAGCGTTGCTACACGTCGGTTTTCTGCTCGGCCGTGGTATCACTCCGGTCGAGCCGGCCCATTCGTGCCGAAGCATGGCTCTCCCACACTTAAATAATATAATATGGGAATGATAAACAAAGCCAGGACTCTGGCCGGTAGCCAATGAGGCCACGGTCAGTTTTACTAAATAATACTCGTATCTTCAACTACACAGCCGTATTAAATACTGAACCGAAATATCCAGGGGCTAACAGATCGTAACTTTAGCTCTATTTTCGGGAAGGTCTGGGTCTGGAATCATATCTAGACTGAAATGTAAGGTCACTGTTATATCCTGTCTAACTAAATTTTAATACATTTTAATGCGTCTGCTTCGCAAGATGTCTCTTGTTCGATTTCCAAATCGAACCAAGCATTATTAGGCTATTTGAAAAGGGCATGTTACGCTGGTTTAGACATGTAGAAAAGATGGATGAAAGTAGAGTAACGAAAGAAGTATACAGAGCGGATATGAATGGAGCCGTCGGTATAGGGCGCCCTAGACGGATATATACTGACCAGATTGGCGATATATTGAGCATGCATGAAAAGATTGATGACTGTTGATGAAGCGATAAAGGTATGTAGTCGTATCGTCGTAATCGTCGTAATCGTCGTAAAAGTCGTAACCGTAATAATTGTCTAGTCTCTGCCTACACCCATGAGGGACGGGCGTGAAGTTACGTATGAATTATAACTTTAGTGAGACATACTGAATTAATTATTGAGATTTTCGACTTACTCAAGTCAGTCTTAAGTTTTCAATCTGGTGACGGATGAAATATTATTATCAACAATATAATTACATATTCTAATTTCAGAATAAGTACAGTCTACAGAGTTATGACCAGTAGGCAAGGTGGGTAGGGTCAGCACACACGCGGATCTGCACGCAACGCGCCGCGCCGCGCCCAGCTACCGACACACATTCAAGAGAGGTACAGATAGCAGACAAAGCGACACATTAAATAAAATATTCATTTACTATTTTTTTTTATGGCATAAGCCGGATCACCTGATGGTAAGCAAGTAAGTCACCCATGGTCACCTGGAACACCAGAGGCGTTACAAGTTCGTTACCGGCCTTTTGGGAGTTTGAGGATTGTTTAGGATTCAGGGATTGGGGAGATTAGGGAAGGGGAGGGAGTAATTGGGCCACCGGTATTCTTCAGATGGCACGAATGGGTCAAATTCAAAGTCAAAGTCAAAGCATTTATTTCAATTACCATAATTTGGTACTTTTGAAACGTCAACAAATACAAAATAGTTAAATAATTGGCTGTCAGTCAGTCCGTCAGTGAAGCTAGGTGAAGCTAGGTGCTCATTCCAAAATGTAGATTCGAATGGGGAATAACGAGCAAGAAACTCCAGGCCGGTTTGATGCTACGGCGTCCAGCATGAACTGATTAAGGTTACCGGAGGTCCAGTCTCATCGTTTGGGGCCCTTCATCATCAAGGGTCCCCGAAGGATCGACAATTATTTCTGCGACGGACACACACCCGCTACACGTAACGCAGCAATCGGCTGCCCCGCAACGTGTAGCGGGTTCGTTTCGGATCTGGGTGTCACGTTGATATGAACTTATGTGAATGTAAATGCACCCACGATATAGGAGAAAATCTTAATGTGGTGCAACGTTAAAAAAGAAGCATTGCAAAAAGGCCCCGAATTATTGTGCCCAAGGGCCTCAGCGTAGTTTAAGTCAGCCCTAACCACAACCCCTAAAACCCCAAAAATTCAGCAACGCATTGGCAACTATTCAGGTATTTTGGGTATCTATGGGGCTCCATGTCCTCCAATTATTTATATACCACAAGGTCCAATAAAAACTCCATTTCTAACACCCGAGGAATGGAGGATGATCCGCAAATGTAATGGATGTGCTGCAGGCAAAAAATTTCATCGTTAAGTAGAAAAAAAATAACGATTGATATAGCTAACGGTACACTCCATACACATGTAGACATTGCTAAATACCTAATGTAGGTACTTTGATATGTATGATAAAATTCACGCTAGTTATACGTACCTGTGTAGCTAACTCCGAACTAAGCTTTAAAAATTGTACTCTAACCAAGTACACGCAAAAAGAACGGTTAGAAGATAAATCATGGTTTTTTTTTTAAAGGGGGAAAATCATCCAATGACTTCTACCACGCCTTGGGTGAGGCGAGAGGGGGTGTCAGAGTCTACTGACTAAAAACCACACCGTTCCCGGCAACCCGTTATGCTTTCATATCATCTCTACTGGGCCCCATCTGTGGTGGTCTGATGGCTCCTATAGGCGCGCGCGGAACGCAACGCACGCTCGGATCTAACGGCGAGTTACCCTTGCTCGCTGTCCGCAGGCCCACACTTACGGTGTCAGACTCTTAATGACCAAAAACCACCCCGTTCCTACTCCTGTACTTTAAGTCTTTCGCGGTTCCGTACCTTTTTTTTGAGGAGGTAAATCATCCAATGACTTCTCCCGCCCGGGTGAGGCGGGAGAGAGAGTCAGACTCTTACTGACTAAAAACCACCCCGTTTCTACTCCTGCACTTCGAGCCGGAGCCCCGGCAACCCGTTAAGTCTTCCGCGGCTCCGTATTGGCATCAGCCCTGTTAGGCCCCATCTGTGGTGGTCTGATGGCTCTTTGAGGCGCGCGTGGAACGCGACGCGCCGTACGCTCGGGATCTGTGGTGGTCTAATGGCTCTTTGAGCCGCGCGAGGAACGAGTGTCAGGCTCTTACTGACTATAAAAATAATTCCGTTCTTACTCCTGCTTCGCTATTGTGATTCAGCTTACAAAGGCTACAATAATTTATGTTCACTAATCACAAGTGCGTATAGAATGATACTCTAAGGCAGGGGTTCCCAACCTTTTCTTGGTCAAGGACCACTTTTTAGGATATTTGTTAGGTCAGGGCCCGCAACTAAGAATGTTTTTTGTCATGACAGGTTCCGACCAAGAATTTTCCAGAGTCGTAAGATTCATTCTCATAATAATAGCGACATTTCGGTTATTGAAATCAGTTGATCCTCTTAGTTGCCTTATTCGACATAAGTTTCATTCGAACTTTAACCGTTGTATTTATCCTTACTAATACTCAAAATCGAAAAGTGAGTTTGTTTGTTTGTTCCACTTTCACGCCGTAACTACTAAACCGATTGATTTGAATTTTTGCAAATGTGAAGTTAGAAGTCTGGATTAAACAATAGGGTATTTTTTATCCCGAAAAAAATTATATTTTCGAGGGAAAACGAAATTATTGGTATAGATGGCGCTGTGTGTATTGGTATATGTCACATAGGCTACTTTTTATCCTTTTGTGACGCGAGCGAAGCCGCGGATAAAAGCTAGTAGGAAATACAAGACAACATCTGACTTGTACTTTTTTTATTTCGCGGACCATATTTGGTCTTCTGCGGACCACCGGTTGAGAACCACTGCTTTAAGGGTGAGTCTGCTAACCTCCCTGTCCTCATTCTAACTAAATAAATCAATTAACTGATCAATCTCCAAGCCGTCACCGGTGACCGCTCTCTACTAACTCCATTACAGACCTTATTTCTAATGTTTAGAGATTACTTTTGTATGTCCAAATTCTACGGATTTTCGGTATGATATATCAAGGGATTAATAGAATTTGAATTACCCAAATAATGTCCAAAGGATGACTTCAATTTGATCCGACAAAATACAAATCCATTTACAACTTGACCTCCGACCATTAGGTATTAAGGTCAATGGATGCATTTGATCTGTCAAAATGTAATCCTAAAAAGCATCCAGTCGTGATCGAGCCATCACGAACTTATGAGTAAAGAGCAGATTGCTTGACAACCTGACCAAATGGACCAAACCATATGGTGGCAGATAAACATTGAATACAGCTACCTAAGTCTTTTTTTATGGCATAAGCCGGTAAACGAGCAAACGGATCACCTGATAGTAAGCAATCGGTGTCGCCCATAGACACCTGGAACACCAGAGGCGTTACAAGTGCGTTACAACTAGAAAATGATTAGGATTTCATTTTATGATCTACATAACATCATCACGCCTTTTATCCCCGAAGGAGTAGGCAGAGGTGCACATTATGCCACTGTACAATGTAACACCCACTTTTCACTATTTATGCTATGGGTCCCATGTAATAGGGGGTGAGCCTATTGCCATATACCGGGCACAATTCCGGACTCCGTGCTAATACTGAGAATTTTTTTAAAACCCTGTAGTACTTTGGCCGACCCGGGAATCGAACCCGAGACCCCTTGCCCGGCAGTTGCACCTGCGACCACTCGGCCAACGAGGCAGTCGCAGGGGGTTTGTGGGATAATTGGACTAAAAAGTAAAAAAAACTGCCCATGGACAGGAACACTGGAGCACACAGGAACACAAGTGCATACTTACACAACAACATACCTTGATCATGATAGATCATAGATGTGTACTTATTATGTAGCTCAGAAATGGAGCCACTAGTAGCGATTTTTATTTTTATTTTATAGAAGCCTCTATAACTAAAAAAAATATCTTAACTCAGAATTAAAAAAAACCCAGTAATACTTTGACCGACCCAGGAATCGAACCCTCCTGACTGCTCCCGCCTGGGTGAGGCGGAAGGGAGTGTCAGACTCTTACTGACTAAAAACCACCCCGTTCCTTCTCCTGCACGTCGAGCCGGAGCCCCGGTTACCCGTTAGGTTCTCCGCGACTCCAAATCGGCATCGGCCCTATTGGGCCCCATCTTCGGTGGTCTGATGGCTCTTTGAGGCCCGCGTGGAACGCGACGCGCCGTACGCTCGGGTCTGTTTCTGATCGGACGGGGAGCCACCCATGCTCGCCGTCCGCAGGCCCGCGCTTACGGTGGCCGGAGATCGTCCCGCGATCCCCGACGCCCGGTGTATCCTTCGCGATGGCTGGGTTGCGAGGAGGCAGCGCTTAGCTGCCTCACGCGTCCTGCCTCCTCCTTAGCTAGCATGACTGCTTCGCAAAAGGAGGAAACGGCATCCCAGTCCCCCTCGCTCCGCATCATGGCCCGCACTAGGCCCGGACGCGAGAGGTCGCCATCGGCGATCACTTCCCTGAGGGCACGGCGGTGCTCAGCCCACGCAGGGCATTCCGCTACAGTGTGTTCCACCGTGTCCTCAGGGCGGTCCTCGCAGTGATGACACCCGGGCGTTTCCTCCCGCCCCATCAGACACAGGTACCTCCCGAAACTTCCATGTCCGGTGAGGACGCCCGAGACCTCTTGCCCGGCAATTGCGACCACTCGGCCAACGAGGCAGCTAAAATGTAATTAAATATGTTATTATATTTAATTATCGCATCATGCCTGGTGCTGAATAAATGTTTTTTCTTTCTTTATGTTTTTTGTCTTTCTTTTGGAAAAGTCCTGTTAGTGTATTTCGGACTGAAACTAACACTCAATTACTAAACTATCGAGCTTTTTGACGTACTTTTGGAAACTCCTATAAGATCTAGATGGAGCCAGACTGATGATTAAAAGGGTATCATTTTACAGTTTGCCTTGCATACGTATGACGTTCGGACACAAACTCGAAGGCTAGGCCGTAGCCGCGGGCGATACCTAGTGTTATTTACAGATACATACATACATACATAATTATGTAATATATTATACATATATGATATCGTGCAGAAAGTGTAAAGTAATCTGTGTCAAGTGTAACGCGTCCATATGTGTTTAATGATTCCTTTAAGTACGACCTTTTAAACTTACCGTTTATACAGAACCGTATCCTTACCAATATTATAAATAGCAAAGTGAGTTTGTTTGTTTGTTTGCTTGTTCCGCTTTCACGCAGTAACTACTAAATCGATTGCTTTGAATTTTTGCAGACGTAAAGTTCGAAGTCCGGATTAAATAATAGGGTACTTTTTATCCCTGAAAAATTTGATATTCCCGAGGGTAAACAAAAGTATTGGTATAGATGGCGCTGTGAGTATTGGTATATATCACATAGGCTACTTTTTACCCTTTTGTGACGCGAGCGAAGGGTAAAAGCTAGTTGTCCCTAAGGCAATCTAGTTCCTAAGGCGCCAGGTTACACAGGGACGCGTTATTCAACTGCCGACAGAATAGCGGTGGCGCGAAGAAAATTAGGGGTGCCTATTGGATGCCTGTCTAAGACGCTCTCTTGGTTAAGTCCCCCTCTGCGTTTATGTACTTACGTAAACACCGGACTTTGATGTCCGAGTGATGGACACAACTTCCTAATATATTCATCAACACTATCATCAGTAGGAATGCGACACGGTACATAAGAAAATGCTTGTGTAGCAACATGCTAGCCAAGGAGGTGGCGGGGCGCGTTAAGAACGAACCTCCTCATGCCCCAGCCGTCGCAGACACTCCAGGCGTACCGTCTTACCATTACACTTCTTCGTCATCAGACCCTTAATGACAGTCCCACTCTATCTAGGTGTAAAGTCCTCATCAATACAAATTTATCAAGCCCAAACACAAGGTAGTTAATATAAATCGCTGAGGGGTTCTCTCTACTTTCTGTCCGCTCCATCATCAGGTCGACTCCAGACCCTTATCAAATTGTAGTGTTTAAAAATCGGAATTGAAAAACATAATAGACGCATTACTCGCCCATAGAATTTTCGAAAGTTCCCCTCGGTTTCCCTAGGATCCCATCATCAGATCCTGACCTCATGGAAATGGGACCATCTCGGGAGTATACCCTTTCAAAGAAAACAAGAATTTTTGAAATCGGTTCACTAATGGCGGAGTACTGCGCGAACAAAAAAAATAGAATCCGCCGAACATAGTACCTCCTCCTTTTTTTGAAGTCGGTAATTATCCCCCACGAAAAAAAAACAGCATGGGGTAACGCTTATTTTTAATAAAAAAGTGTCACAAACCTATATGTTCCCCAGAGGCCCAGTCCTCCCCCTATTCCCAATCTCCAATCCCCAAATCCTCAAAAGACCGGCAACGCATTTGTAACATCTCTGATGATGCGGGTGTCCATGGACGGCACTGATTGCTTACCACCAGGTGATCCGTCCCATGACCTATCCCATTATTTTATTTAGTTAATGGGCAAACGTCAGCCCATTAAATATAAAAGAAAACAAAACTCGTATGGTAAGCATAACTATGAGAAAATGGGTGTGTTACATTTAACTCGTCGAGTACCGGTTTTATAGACACAATTAAAGAACAATAGGTCGCGGTCACCGGTGACCGCTTGGTGTTTGACAGTTTAATATTATAAGGCTATTCATTTGGGAATTGAAAGGCGTAATTTTATCCTAAAATAAATAGCCCTGTGATGCGAAGAGAACAAGTCCTACGCGAGTCGCGAGGCCGCCCTTACTGCTATGGTATGGTGCGGTTACGTCACCGCAACGTTTTGACGGTCAACAACCGTGTGTCGCGGTCACCGTGCCCGTTTTCATTGCGTTTCGTCTCACTTTCACTTTCAACGCGAGTAACTTATAAGCATACACTGCCATCTATCGTTGAATAGGAAAACTAATACAAGCATAACATTGTAAAAGTAAGGTAACAATAATTTATTAATATTTTTTAAATATTTTTACTTTATTCCTATTATTAAGTTTTTTATACATACTAAAAAAAATGACGTAGTTAAATTAATTCCGATTACAAGATAGGTTAATTCATTTCATTTGTCCGTTAATTTCCTGCGTTATTTTCTCCATTAGCCACTAGATGTCTGTACTCGCACATTTTACTGCATTTGAAAATTTTAATAAAAAATTACGGTTGAAAAAAACTCTAAAAATATCAAAAAGAAAATAAACAATAGTATTGTTATTCAAAATAAATGACTTCAGTCAATTTCGAAGTCACGACAGCAAATTGATTAAGGATTATAATTTTGAAAATGTAGTGGGTAGCGAGCATAGCTAGCCTCCGCTGAGGAGATTGCCGAACACCGGTACATGTGGGGCAGGTGCCGATGTTCGCCGGCAGTTGTTCGCATGTACCGTGATCACCCCGGAGTGGTAGTATATGGTCGGTGCCTTTTGATTGAGTGTTATTGTATTGTAAATCCACTTATTTATTTTAAATTTTTGTGATTGTTTTGCCAATAGTCCCTTTATAACTTATTTTTCCATTATGTTTTTGCTTTTAAATAGCGTTTTTCGAATATAATTCCTACTACTTACTAGGTCAAATAGTTTATTTGCTAGGAATATGGGCAGCATCGAAGGTGCTACATGAGAGGACAATGCCCACGAAATAATTAAATAAAATGATTTTTATATTTGTAAAATACAATCCTATTTTTTGAAGTTGCTTAAAAACTTTGAATCATTGAAAAAAATCGTACAAACAGTAAGTTATTCTGTGATTGAATCTATCACAACACCCCCTCATCATCATGTCATATGCCATACATGACCCATGCACTCGTGCAGGCAAACCATTTATTTTATATACATATACTAGCTACTTCCGCGCTGTTCCATCCGCTCTGCTCGGAGTCTATTGGTTATAGTATAGCGCGAGGTATCGCCTTCCTCGATTAAAAGGTCCTATCAATCCAATAAATAAATAATTTTTAAAACCACACTCGTAGTTCCGGAGCGCCTACAAACAAACTTTTTAGCTTTATACATATCTAATTATAATGACGTATAAAATGTTGACTCGTACCAGACTATTTTATTCCCCTGCCTTCTGGTTTCATAGGTACTTAATTTGTGGTTCGTTCCATAAAAGTTTACTTGAAAAGAAGGTAAGGATCTGGACTTTAGCAATTGTTTAGCAAGAGGTAATAGCAACCATACAAAAAACTTCTGGATAAAAAATGGTCCGCTATTCTTTATTACCTATTTTATGTTAACATTCTCAGTCAGGATGGCCGAGCGGTCTAAGGCGCTGCGTTCAGGTCGCAGTCCACTTCTGTGGGCGTGGGTTCGAATCCCACTTCTGACATAAGTTAACTTTTTACTTCTGTTTAGCAGTAATTTTTGAACTTTAATTATCGTATTTTTGACGATGACTATAAATAATACAAAAACACAAATACCTACTGTGTTTTTGTATTATTTATAGTCATTTGCATGTGTGTCAAAAAGTCAACAAAAAATTATCACTGGATAGAAAGGCTTAGTATCCAACACTAAAAACAAAAATGGCAATACGAAAGAATGACAAGCCGAAAGAAAAGAAATGACATTTAGATCAGAATTTATTCTAACCTATCCTAGTTTCGGTTCGTTGTTTAAAACTTGATATTATTCAAATAAAATACTTATTCGAAAATGACTACAATTGTTGTAAACGATGAACAAGAGCTTATAACCAAGATAGCTTCTAAAATCGAGAAGATAGCTAACGATGCCATTGAGAATCGCGGGAAGTTTTACGTCGGGTTTTCAGGTAAGTAATCAAAGGTCATTTTTATAGCTTCCACTTTTATTGATCTATTCATTAATTAATTATCTTATAAACCCTTTTCATATATTTTAAGTCTGTATGAAGAGGTAGGGAGATGTGTAGGAATAAAAATAAGTTTGTCTTGAATAATGCCGGAAAGAATATTTAGCGTCAGATATCCATGAGGAACACGCTTGGTACCAAAATAAAAAAAAATATATTTTTAAGTATAGAATGAATTGCCTACCTACCTTGAACTTTACATTTTACGTACTTTGATTGTACCTATATGTAGGCGTTTCATTTAACAACCTTGACTTGAGCTATTATTGATAAAAGTATATTGATTAGTGATTACCTATTCAATTACTTATATGCGTAAACGCAATGTAGATATGAGCGCCGGTATTTGATAAGTCGGCGGCGGCGCGCCGACTAAAAACAGTCGGCGGCGGCGGCGCAGTCGGCGGCGCGACCATGGCAGTGAATCTAGTGCGAGGGAAGAAATGAAATGCCACTGTTTTCTGTTACTTATTGCTTTTAATTATATCACAGTGAATTAAACATTTTGAGACAAGAAACAAAGAGATCAATTTTGTTATATCTATTAAACTTTTTTGACGAAATAATTAACTGCCTATTCTAATAACATTTGCAAGTACAAAAATCAACAATACCAACAAATTTAAATAATAATAAAACAATACAGAGGTATATAACCTAAGAAGCTACACAAGCTAAGCTATTGATAAGCTTTTTTGGCAATTGAGTCCAGGTACACTACAGTAGTTGTAGGTACACATAATTACAACTTAATCATAGAGCCCACACTTACAATATGTAGCAAAATAATAGATAAGAAAAACGAAACAAAAAGTTTAACGAAAATTATGCATCGAGTAATCAAACAAGCAAACTAAATATCAGCTTTGCACTGGGTGTAATTGTCATGAATGAATATAATACGATTTACTCTCAAAGGATTTAGTCGGGATCTTTTAGCCGTTATCAATTGTCCAGCGACGGAAAATACTCTTTCGCTTGGGGTACTTGTCGCTGGGACGAATAGTAATGCACGCGCCAAACTTGACAACCACGGAAATGATTTCTTTCGTTCCTGCCAATATTCAAGTACATTATCTTTATAGGCCTGAAGATCTACGGGCGTAGCTGTGCTAAAATATTTCCAGCACTCGGTTTCGATTATGCTGTCTATGTCAGCAGAGTTGACAGAAGTGCTGTGTCTTTTTGCTAGGTTCATGAAGAAAGATGAAGATGGTTTCGAAGTACTGGGTCCAGGAGTTGCATCTTGTATTATATGCTCCTGGACAATATCTCCATTTTTCAAAGTAGTTTTTGCATAAGTAGATAAAAATGTAACCTTGGTGGTTTGGTGTTGTTCCATGTAAACGTCAATATCTTTGATAGATTGGAATCTGCAATCTAATAACGTGGCAGCTATAATCAGGTCTGTGCAAGGAAAGCGGTAATCTAATTTTAGGGACATGTTATTTTTTAACATTGTTATCAGTACCGGCTCATTGTCATCACATTCATCTAGTATTCTCCTTATTTCTGACTTGAAAACCAACGCTAAATTGATCGTAGTTTGCGAATCTGAACTCATCATTTCCACTATTGTTTTCCTCCAACGTTCACAATTAACTGACCGAAATAATTCCAACAAAAACTGTGTTTGTTGGTGGATATTTTATTTAAAACAGTTACGGACAGCTCCCTTATTTTAGTTTTTGTAACATCTATCTCTTGTGTCGACATTTTGTACTTATTTTATAACAAATAATACGCGCGGGCGTAGCGAACAGCGGGAGCGAACTGAGTTTTGCCAGCCGGCCGGCGCGCCGTCCGCTTCCTTCGGCGGCGGCGGCGGGGTGGTAAAGCGCGGCGGCGGCGGCGCGCCGGCGCGGCGCTCATATCTAACGCAATGTAATTGTGTTGGCGGAAATGTTTTTATATTTAGAAACACAACATCACAATATCACACAACACAAGTGCACAAAAACAATTGAACACATAAATTCAAACTATTTAAAGTCCTACAAAAAAAAATTATTACTTAGAATTACCATTAAAACCCAATAAGACTACCTACCTGACATTTGTAAGTGTAGTTTACATGAAATCACTATGTATGTCCGCAGCTTTGCCCATGTTCCAGTGGAATAAAAGTAGCCTATACTATGTTATTCCCGACCATAGTATACCAAATTACATCTCAATCCCTTCAGCCGTTTGACATAATTTAGCAACAAACATACACGTAACATTTTACATTTATAGTATTAACTCGTCGAGTACCGGTTTTATAGACACAATTAAAGAACAATAGGTCGCGGTCACCGGTGACCGCTTGGTGTTTGACAGTTTAATAAGAAGTCTTAAATATTACATTATTAAATACAAAATTAACTAAAAATCTCGGGTTACTCACTTAAATGTAACATAACATCACACCTTTTATTCCCGAAGGGGTAGGCAGAGGTGCACATTATGACACTTAATGCTGCTGTACAATCTAATGCCAACTTTTCACTATTTATGTTATGAGTTCCATGTAATAGGAGGTGAGTCTATTTCCATATACCGAGCACAATTCCAGTCTCTGTGCTACTACTAAGAGATTTTTTTAAAAACTCCCAGTAATAAATAAAGTAAGAGGCCCCTTGCCTGGCAGTCGGACTTTCAACCACTCTGTCACCAATGAGGCAGTAACGTAAATATTCTTATATATAATTATTAAATTTTAATATGAATTTGCAGGTGGTTCCGTATTAAACTACCTCTGTGAGTGTCTCCAAACCGTGGACACCGACTGGTCGAGCTGGGTTGTGGCATTCTGTGACGAACGTTTGGTGCCTGAGAACGATGATGACTCCACCTTCGGCACCTACAAGAGAGAGCTGATTCCTAAAACGAAGCTGGTTGAGCAGCAGTTCATTAAGATAAAGCAAGGCGTTTCAGGTTTGTTAATAATTACTTTTATATTTTACTAGCTTTTACCCTCGGCTTCGCTCGCGTCACAAAAGGATAAAAAGTAGCCTATGTGACATATACCAATACACACAGCACCATCTATACCAATACTTTTTTCCCTCAGGAATATCAAATCTTTCCAGGTTAAAAAGTACCCTATTATTTAATCTGGACTTCTAACTTTACGTCTGCAAAAATTCAAAGCAATCGGTTTAGTAGTTACAGCGTGAATGCGAACAAACAAACATACTCACTTTCCGATTTATAATATTAGTAAGGATTCACACTCAACATATTTTCTGTCATTGATTTCAGACCTGGGGTAACAGTTTGTGGATTACAAACTACAACCATGTATTAGAATCAAATGAATTTGTTTTACCCTGTTATTTTATATTCACAAAAGAATCCTCTATCACATTAATGCACATGATGACCTCATTAACCTGATAATTTTCTTGGACTATATTAACATTTTGTGTGCCTGTATAATATGAGACGTTAGAAAATGCTTAGCTGCTACTGGCTACTCGAATCTACTGCGGTGCGGACCCAGCGCATAGATTTTGAATTTGAATCCCGGGTCAACGCAAAACCAGTGTGACATATTTGTCGCGGAGAACCTAACGGTTTACCGGTGCTCCGGCTCTAAGTGCAGGAGAAGGAACGGGGTGGTTTTAGTCAGTTAAAGTCTGACACTTCCTCCCGCCTCGTCCAGGCGGGAGCAGTCATTCGATGATTATCCCCCCTTAAAAAGAAGTGTGACATATCTATCATCTATATTATTTATTACATTTTAGCCGAGGCAGCTGCACAGGATTATACAGAGAAGTTGACCAAGGCGTTTGGCAGTGAAGACTTCGTGTTTGACCTGCTTCTGCTTGGCATGGGACCTGATGGACATACATGCTCCTTGTTCCCTGGACATCCTTTACTGGATGAGACCAAGTTGAAGGTGGCTCCCATTACTGACTCGCCCAAGTTCCCACCCGAGAGGATCACACTCACCTTCCCTACTATAAACAAAGCTAGAAACTGCTTGTTTGCAATCTGTGGCTCGAGCAAGGCGGAAATGATTCAAGTGAGTAGAACCAATGAAATTTTAGACCCTGGAAAGCATTTTTTAAATGTACAATTCACTTTCTGTTGCTTTTTGTGTCCTTAATCGTATCACATTCTTAACGTCATACCGGATAGTATTCTTGTCGATTTCTATTATACAATGACATCCTAGCTTCACTGACGGACAGACTGACATACTATTATTTATTTCATATTTGTTGATGTTTCAAAAGTACCAAATTATGGTTTAACTCGTCGAGTACCGTCATTATAGACACAATTAAAGAACAATAGGTTGCGGTCACCGGTGACCGCTTGGTGTTTGACAGTTTAATTGAAATAAATGCTTTTGAGTTTGACATAATTATGTCATACACAAGAATTTCAATATCCAAATCTTATAAAAACTCAAGAATTTTGAGTTTGGCCAATCCTTCACATTTACCTTGATTCATTTGCCAGCTTTTTATATTATATTTTCATAATTTCAGCGCATCCTGAAGGACAACGACGAATCGGTGCCGGCGCGCAGAGTGAAGCCTCACAGTGGCTCCCTCTACTGGGTGCTCGACCAACACTCCGCTAAGAACTTGTAGACGCTTATACAAGAGCGAGTTGCCCTATACATACGATAATAATAGTCTATAGTCTATACTATACACAGTAGGTGTATATGCAATACCTATTTAGTAGGTAGAATTTATATAAAAGTTGTTATGCGAAAACTGACGTCATGAATACACCAAGTCATTTTAAACTTTCTACCATTTTAATGCTAAACACATTTTCTGCAATCTTGGATAATATTGGTTCAACAGAGTTTATCAAAGTCGGTCTAGCTGTTTAAGAGTTCCGATATCGCAGATAGATAGACGAGCTAAACTTATACCTAAAACCTCTTAGTTTTTACGTTGTAGTTTAAAAAATTTTGTACGAAACGATTTCGTTTATCTCCAAACATCTAATTTCAATGAAATAATTCGATATATTTATTTATTGAAGGCTGCTTACAATTGTATCGGCGATGTATTGTTTTTTTTTTAAGAGAAATGACTATTTTGGCTTCAAGAGTTATAAAAACTAAGAGTACAAATTAGTAAAAATATACAAATGAGTCGTAGTTATATACTGAGACCTGTGTAATCATTCCAACAAAATATTATATAAAAGTATCTTTCCAATAGAATCTCTGAGTCAATTTTTAATTCAACTATTTTCGGAGAAAACTAAGCATTTATTAACCTTTTGAACGCCAGAGCAAAAACGCATGAACTTGCCCTCAACGCCAGGCCACAAATTCACCGCAAATACCTACGAAAAAAATAGGGATTCCAAAACTTCATCGATAATCAATTTTATTTTCATTTTCGTCTTTAATTTCGAAATATAATGTCCTTATAACATTGAAATTTAATTCAACATTACATTTCTTCCTATTAAAGTAATAGTTATACACTATTTACAGACTTGTATAATACCGTAATAACAGATATGAGACTACAATATATTTAAATATAATAACTGTAGGTACAACACTATTCTTGATCTGCTGTCTTCATATTGTGACCATGGCGTGGACGGCCCGCCATTTTAATAACTACTTCGCTTCCGAAATAAGGATGTGGCAACGTAATATCTCGTTTATCGATGTTCTAGTACAATATTATTTTATAATAAATGAAACACGTTTTTTAAATCAGATTTATAATTCCGAATGTAACAGGTACTTAAAAATATATGATTGAAATAGGTTAAGAAGGTAAATAAAAACTATGAAAAAATAGAAAATTTTAATAAAATGTTATACAGTATGTACTATGTATACATGTTTTTAAATATTAAGTTCTATAAACCTGGCATAAAAAGTAACAAATTAAAACAATTAACGATTATATATAATTATCACAATTACCAATCAGTCTTATACTAATAAATCTTTTGAATAATAGAACAAAATTATACAAAATCTACAATGCAACCTGCATTCTGATCATCTAATTCGCTGGGTGCAAAGTGGGTGGTGGGGACAGTGAAATCGATCTCAGCGCGCACCGTGGCTAAAAAAGGAACTTTTGGCAGACTTTATTCCACGAAGTTATAGGTAAATATGGAGCCCACACTTAGAATAAAAGTTTCGAGTCAAAAACTCTCGCTCCTATTCTCTGAGGCAAACTGAGGTCTGATCTCTTTTTCTAGTGTACTACAGAAATTGAAACAAACTGACCTCAGACAGTAGAAGAGAAATAAAAATCCTCCTTCTAATATGCGAAGAACTTCTTCCGTAGTCATTAAATTCCCACTCATTATAATAGTCACTTAATATAAATCTTGAACTCGATATCACAAGTAAATTAATCATAAATATTATTCATTCACTTCACTAATTTCTGGTCGCCGCGCTTGTGACGTCACGATATTGTCGTCTAGTCGTGACCATGGCGTACAGGGTACTGATAATTCGGGTTGCGTTAGGGATGCGCTTGAGTTGGGATTAGTGAATATCGAAATTCGACCCAACCAAATTTTATTTTTGACTATGTAGCTTATTGAATGATTTTTAAGACTGGTTTCATAAAATTAATGCTGCTTTATCCTAGTACCAAATTATACCTAAAATAATATATTCCAGAGGAAAGTTTCGAATCGATCTTTGATTTGAAATAATGATATTATCCAACATGCGCTACATCACTAGCGGTCACGCAGTTATGACTCTGGCGTGTGAGGACATTCTTTTTTCAGAGTTTATTTCTTTCTTTTTAACGTAAAATTTCTCAATATTTATAATGCAATTTAATTAGTTTTATGGAAATAAATAAATTTTGGACCTTCTATTTTACAGGTATATAAATAAATAGGCATTAAAGTAATGTTTAAATAGTTTATTTCGTGTTTTAATGTACCGCTGTTTTTGTCACATATTTGTGTCGTTGGCGCTCAGGGACAGTTTTCGCTTGTCACGTATTTGTGACCCTGGCGCTCAAAAGGTTAACGTTCCATTACATTCCTGTACACTGATAATACTAATAAATATTTTGAGGGTATCCATTGAATTTTTATTTGAAATTGCCTTATTTTAGCTTTGACCAACGTTCCTGGGACAAAAATACCAATATGTTATTGCCGACAATAATATAACTGCAAACTAAATCCGTCCAGCCAGGATATTCTATAAGATGGCAATTGGAGCTGTCGAAGTGAGCTTGATCGCATTCTCGCCCGTCATTGGTCGAGAATTCGAGATTAGGCGCAGCGCAAACGACAGACTCCATGATGCTCTGTGAATGAAAATAAAACCTATGCCATTTATGCAGTAACACACACGACGCGCAAAAAGTGATTGAAAAATAGTGTTTGCTTCAACGCACACTAACGCAGACGGCGCACTTTAGTCGACAATCTGGACATCTTATACTGGATGAAACCAAGTTGAAGGTGGATTCCATCACTGACTCGCCGAAGTTTTATCCTCTCTGGTGGGCCAGAGAGGATAAAACCTATTTGCTAGGGGTGGACGTAACACACTCTATCTATTATCATGGTGCCAGACGTCGATGTAATGATATTAATTCAAGAAATACAAAACTGAGCAGCAAATAATTTTCAAAATATTTCCAGACTAGCTTTTACCCGCGGCTTCGCTCGCGTCACAAAAGGATAAAAAGTAGCCTATGTGACTATCCATCCCTTCAACTATCTTCAGTTATAAAATCTAATTAGTACCTCCGTTCTGCCGTTTAAGACAGGCAAACAAACAAATAGCTTTCTGCTCGCGTGGAATTAGGTTTTATCGCGCTATTTAGATTTTTCCAATAAGTAGGTAATTCGTTGACTGGTTTTAAATGACATACAACGCCATTTATACGAATAAACACACAGCGCCATCTATACCAATATTTTTGTTTTCCCTCAAAAATATCAAATTTTTCCGGGATAAAAAGTACCCTATTATTTAATCCAGACTTCTAACTTTACCTCTGCGAAATTTCAAAGCAAGCGGTTTAGTAGTTACGGCGTGAAAGTGGAACAAACAAACAAACAAACTCACTTTCCGATTTATAATATAAGTAAGGATGTTTCAGAATTAAATGTTAAATATGGAACTATCCCTTTAGTACCTAATATTTCTGAAAGTATAGGATGTAGGTACCTTACCTACCCAAAAATTCTCCTTTTCTTCTTCTTTTTCTGTACTTCATGTACAAAATAAAACTTCGCGATTTCTGCACTACCATATCATATACGTCCCTACAGCTACCTACTGTGTAAAAAATTCACGACTAACATTTTGCGCGTCATGCAGACTTGTCGATCGCACAATAAGTGGGTCGTCTGCGCTGCACCTTATTTCCACAACCATCGACATGAGGGATCATGATCGAGCTCACTTCGACAGTTAGAGTACATCTTACAGAATAGCCTAGCAATAGTTATTTCGTGAAAGAGTAACATAATAACACACACTTTCGCATTTACTAGGTATATTAGTAAGTTATCGATCTCCATTTAATTCCGATACTACTTACCTTAGTGATGAATTGTTGTCAACGCGTGACCTGCACTAAGATCTCCTGTATCATGGGTGCGTATATAATTATACGAATTTTACGCAGTAGTCTTGCTTTGAGCCAGAGCCCCGTCACACAGATGAGCCAGTTTTTCATACATGGCTAGCTTAATTAACTGGCATAGTTTGCGGAAGACGCATATGTACCAAAATATGGCGGCGGTGATGGCTTACCATCTGATGATCCGTTTGCTCGGTTTGCCTCCTATTCCAAAAAAAATAAGGCTCAAATATGCAAGTTAACACAGAATAATAGCCAAGTAAACTAACTTATTATGTACTAGCTTTTACCCGCGGCTTCGCACGCGTCACAAAAGGATAAAAAGTAGCCTATGTGACATATACTAATACACACAGCGCCATCTATACCAACACTTTTGTTTTCAATCGGGAATATCAATTTTTCCGGGATAAAAACTACCCTATTATTTAATCCGGACTTCGAACTTTACGTCTGCAAAAATTCAAAGCAATCGGTTTAGTAGTTACGGCGTGAAAGCGGAACAAACAAACAAACTCACTTTCCGATTTATAATATTAGTAACGATATCTAGCGGTGGAAGTTCGGCTAAACCGCATTGAAAACTCAATGGGTGGTCAACTGGCTGCAACACAGGGAACAACTCGTGTGTGATCTAGCAATTGTTGTCCAGGTCTGGGTGTGTTACGTACGTGAATTTGTATGTTGTTACACTCTTGATACAGTAGAATACTTAGTCGGCAAACGAAAGTAGATTTTTTTTTTTTCAATTAAACCATAGTTTGGTGCTTTTGAAACGTCAACAAATACAAAATAAATAATAGTCTGTCAGTCAGTCCGTCAGTGAAACTAGGTGCTCATTCCAAAAAGTAGATTCGAATGGAGAAGAACGAGCAAGAAACTCCATTCGTTACTCTTTTTAAAAAAAAAGCCTAGAGACTGAAAAAGCCCGGCAAATAACCTAATTCGATAATTTATAATAATTTGTTTGTTTGTTACGTCTTCACGTCTGGTTACTCCAGGTATGTACTAATTTTTGGGTTGTTATACTGATATTTTTTAAATTTGCCGGGCTTTTTCAGTCTCTACTTTCGTTTGCCAGACTCTATCCAAGACTATGGCCATGTATAAAAAAGAAAACATAAACAAGCAGTCCGTCCTCTTGACCTGTAATGTGCGAATAGGGATAGCTTTGATATCTTAAGCTTGTGTGATTTTCAGTGTTCCATGTACTTTTCAAGATCATTAGGCACCACTGACATACGGTAAAGGAAAATATCGAAACAAGAAAAGCAGGGAATGGGGGTTTTGAATTTATTTTTTTTGACGTTATTTTTTTTCATTATCTTACCTTCAATAAGATAAAAAATAATCCTTAGAACAAAATACTCACATTTTAAAGCTAATTAAATTTCCTTTTACACGACATACGTTACCAATTACTAAAACGCTAGGATCAAAAAATATTTATCAAGGAATGTAAAATAAAAAGAAATAAGACTTTCAGGATTAATACAAATAGAAAAAAAAAACAAACTTTATTCGATTGATTTCTGGTACAAAGTGGTGTTTAAGGTAAAAATAAAATAAAAGTCGTTCAAGTTCCAATATGTGTAATCCGTCATACTTTCAAATGCCCGCGAGATCATCACAACTGCATTCTTCCACATATAAAAGAGCTCGACTATGATACTCGTTACAATTACGATTATCGTCCTATGACATCTCTTTAATCATTTTTTAATAATAAGTGTTAATTACAAAAAGTATGTCAACTAAATAAAAAACTTCGGCGCGCATAGCGTACCAAATGCTTACATACATATACATACTTTATAAGATATACATAGCACTAGAGGTAATTTCTTTTAAACAATTGAAACCTATGATAGCGGACTTAACGAATGAGATGAGAGTGCACCGACGTCGCCACGACGCTTAACGAATAGAATACATAATTATATTGCATCACTTTACCACGACATCTTGTTAAAAAAAAGAAAAAAAAACGTAGGTTTGTGACGGCGGCGATGCCTTTACACAATGAATTTATATAGTAATGCTGGTTGGGTGTCGCGTGTTATGTTCAGTATTGAGCTAGGTATACATCGGAGGACCGCCCGACCCGCGCCTGCAACAAACAACAATATATATATCATTACCCATCCATCTCCTAAATGTATAACATAAAATTACGCCTTTTATCCTCGAAGTGTAGGCGGAGGTGCCGCTGTACAATGTAACGCCCACTTTTCACTATTTATGTTATGAGTCCCATGTAACAGGGGGTGAGCCTATTACCATATACAAGGCACAGTTCCAGACTCCGTGCTACTATTGAGATTTTTTTTAAACCCAGTAATCTTATCCTAAATGTATTACACACTTTTTTGAAGTCGGTTACAAACCGAACATAATATTGTCTAAGAGTTCTTCAATAAGCCTGTTTGCTTGAACAGGTCGTCAGTCTGTCCGTCAGTGAAGCAAATTATTAAAAACCAATAAAGTTGCACTGTAAACGCGGCAAGATTACAATAGCAAATTTAATAATGAGCTTAGGTGTGGGAGACTCATACTTTAGCACGAAAGGGCCGACTCGACCAGAGTGAAAGAATGTTTTTTTCAGGGGGGAAAATCATCCAACGACTTATCGCGCCTTCGATGAGGCGGGAGCGGGAGGGAGTGTCAGACTCTTACTGACTTATCTGCCCCGTTCCTACTTCTGCTTTGAACCGGAACCCCCGTAAGGTTTTCTGCAAATGCTTGTGTTTTATTTCACCATGTGAGTAAGATTACCCAAGGCCCAATTACTACACCGCTTCCCTGAGCTCAAAAAGGTCGAAAACGCACTTGTAATCCTCTGTTGTTTCGGATGTCTATGGGCGACGCCGATTGCTGACCATCAGGTGATCCGTCTGCTCGTTTTCCGGCCTATACCATTAAAAACTAAATACTAATACTGTTTGACGGTCGAAATCAATATTGTCAAAATTTTTTTGTGAGACAAGCCCACTGCAACTCCTGTAAGCCAGGATCTACAGTAGATACAACCATGAAAACACCGGAACACTGAAGTCCAGCGCATCCCAGGGACATGAATACCTATCTTCGTTGTCACAACGAAATATATCAGAAATTATTAGAAGAAAAAACGATAGTTTCCACTTCTCTCGGTGAATTACTGCAGAAGAAGGAATTAATTAAGATCAGGTTATTAATTTCGCCCCTAAGAGTCCTGTGAGATCCCCAATGACTGTGTTCTAGAGTATTGTAAAATCTATTCAGCCATCTAGCCCGCGTTTTCGTGGTATAAAACGCCCATGTGTTATTCCGATCCCTTCAGCCATTTTGTCGGAAAGAGTAACAAACATCTGCCTCGTTGGCCGAGTGGTCGCAAGTGCGACTGCCGGACAAGTGAGGCATTCAAAGTCAAAATCATTTATTTCAATTAGGTCAGAATGGCACTTTTGAACGTCAACAAAAGGAAAATTACAAGTGAAGCTATTTGCTCATTCCAAGGTGTAGATTCCTATGGAGAAGAACGAGCAAGAAACTCCATAGGTTACTCTTTTTCAATCAGGTTCACAATACAATTTACTAGTTACATAGTTTTGCTGTTTGGATTGTGTGAGAACAATGTAACACTAAAATCCAGTCAAAGTGATTCAGTCAAAGTCAAAGTGATTCAGTCAAGGGATCTCGGGTTCGATTCCCGGGTCGAGCAAAGTATTACTGGGTTTTTTACAAAAAAAATTCTCAGTAGTAGCACGGAGTCTGGAAATGTGCCCGGTATATGGCAATAGGTTCATCCCCTATTACATGGGACTCATAACATAAATAGTGAAAAGTGAGAGTTACATTGTACAGTGGCATTAAGTGCCGAAATGTGCACCCGAGAATAAAAAGGCGTGATGTTATGTTATGATTGCATTAATTCATAATATTAGTAGAGTGTACCTGTAGACTGGCTAGTTAGGCGCCCAGTACGACTGCGAGTAGCTCGGCTTGCTCGCGGCCGGCTTACTGGACGACGCGCGCCCGCCTCCCGCACCGCTCTCCTACGACGGAACCACATACTTGTTAACACAACAATTCAATTATACTACACTCTATTCGTATTAAACAAATATTTTTTTTACTGTCTGTTCAACTGAATTTAGCTTATATTCTGAAGGCATAAGGTTGGCATTAAAAGCAAAGAATATGTTATAAAACTAACAATATATTTCATGAAATGCAGCCGCCATTGAACTTTGTACCAATTGGAGTTAAAATCGATTAAACAGACAGTATATAGGTTTTCTTATGTCTAATAGTATTTCGAACGAAGTATAAACACATAATACATAGAGAAGAGATAAGCTATATTATGTCAATATCTTTTGTAGAAGCAAACACCGGCAAATCAATGTATACTAATCTAGATTTATAAACCTTATCATTTTGTAAATAAAGTTCAAAATCTATTTTAAAACATCCAATTTGAAGTGTTTTGATCTGCTGGTTCGCGTAAATATTAGCCGATTTTATAATAAAAATAAATAAAACAGTACTTTAAAGAAATAAAGTAAAAAAAAATATATTTATAAAGTGCAAGTAAGTGAAAATACATAAAAAGAATAGTACAAAAAGTTTGTCAGAAGTGGGATTCGAACCCACGCCCACAGAAGTGGACTGCGACCTGAACGCAGCGCCTTAGACCGCTCGGCCATCCTGACATACGGAACTCTTGTGAAATTATAGATCAGTATTTCAACACTTTATAAAATACTAATAACATTTTATAGCACATACTTCGCATATTTTGATTATCAAAAAATTCAACTCAAAATGAGCACAAATAAAAATAAATAATAAAATAAGTAAATAGATGCAAACATTCAAACAAAAACATAATTTTACATGCAATTACATATAATTATGTGAAAGGCGGGTAGTAGGTAGATTAGAAACTTTATACATATAAATATATAGCGATAGATAATAGAAATAACGATTAACCTCTTCAATATATTAATTGATTACTAAAATATCAATAGATAGGCAAATATATTTTCCTTTTTTTTATAAATTACTAAAATAATGACGCCTCAAGTTAGATTTTATCACAAAACAATATTTCTTAAAAATTGTCTAGATACATTCGAAAATCAGTGGGATTATTTTTTAATATTTTATTGTATAGTGAAGTCTAAATTATTTTTAATGAGTTATGTCGGAATACTCAAACGCTACTCAATTTTAAGTCGCGCTTAAGTATAGTTCTGTCCCTACAAATTCTTTGTAAAATTACAGAGATGGCACGATATTTAAGCACGACTTAAAATTAAGTAACGTTTCAGTATTCCGGCATTAAGTATCCAATAATGGTACAATTTTCTTTTCAAATTCACTTTTGATCCACAAGCAATAGTTTCGTCGGTCAATCACTGAGTCTCCGATAACTATACAATATGAAAATAAATATTGAAAAGGTTAAAACAACAACAAGTGCACGTAACATATAATATATGTATATGTATAAATATAGTGCATTAATAAATATGTATGTATGTATATATTACTTACCCGCCTATGACTACTGTTCACCCGTACATCCATCTACAAACGAAAGCAAACTCTAAGAAATATAATATAAAATTAAATAAACAACTCAACAAGATCGCATGCATAAACAAAAATATCACTTCTTGGGTATTTTGTCCTTTATTTTGTAAACTTTACAATGAGTCCTGGATTACAAATATATATTTTTTGTTGTATTTGAAATCGTCAAATTAATTCTACATCAAACTCTTACACCTACTGTCCGCGACGCGTGATTTAACGAATATGCAACCTACAAATAATGATAGGCGGCCGTCTGTTGTCATTAATAGGTCGCATGCATTAAAATTTGTCAAATGACCTACTAGTCTTTTTTTTGAAGGGGATAAATCATCCAATGACTTCTCCCGCCCGGGTGAGGCGAGAGGGAGTGTCAGACTCTTACTGACTAAAAACCATCCCGTTCCTACTCCTGCACTTCGAGGTGGAGCCACTGTAACTCATTAAGACCTCCGGGTATCGGCATTAGTCCTATTGAACCCCATCTGTGGTGGTCTATGGCTAGAACTGCCCGGAACCCCAACAGGATTATTAGTATAGCTAACAATAAAATAACAATTGCACCGTTGACGCAGTGGCTGGGCAACCGACTGCTTCCCGTATTCACAATTCTGTGTATAATACACAAATTATAACATCGACTCTGGATGTGATGTGTATCACGTCATAGGAGAAAATACTACCCCAATCATATTCTTATCAATTCAATCATATATGTACTATTATAGGCTGTAAAATATCACGTTATGGTCAACAGGACCCGAGCAGAGCGGGCTGATAAATAATAGTTTCAAACTATTATAATGCTGTTATCCAGAACTCATTGAAAAGAAATAATCTCAGAGCATATAGACAAGTAATATACTTAGAAATTGTTTTAACAAAAAACATAATATACAGACGCTAGCAGCCACTTACTACAATCTGTCTCAAATTCAATTTAAACGATTATCGACCTTACACGTTAATGATAATTGGAACTAAAATCTCTCATACACTATTACCACCAACAAAGCTTACGTTGGTATCATGGTAAGCAGCCAAGTTTCAACACCAAAGGCATCACAAGTGTCTTGCAGTGCAGGACATTTAGAAAATTGTTTAATTGTACTTTTGCTGTCGTAACTATGGAGTTTCTTGCTAGTTCTTCTCCATAGGAATCTACGCCTTGGAATGAGCAACTAGCTTCACTTATAAATTTTTGTTGTTTGACGTTCAAAAGTGCCACCCTGGTCTTATTGAAATAAATGATTTTGACTTTGACTTTGACTTGACTTTGACTTTGTAAAGCCGTTCTCCTCGAAAATGATAATGCTAATATCACAACAGATGAAACTAAATGTAGCACCATTATGTCACTATTTCTCGTTCGTATTCCGTGAGATGGTAGTACTGTTCCAATAGAGCCGACCCAAGTTGTTTATAGCAAGTTAAGACTATACCATTTACATGAAAAATTAAGATTAAATAACATAACGCGACAGATTGTTGAAGCTGATCTGCTGGCATTTGTATAAGTTGAGAATAAAATATCACGCGTTTATTTCCCAGAAGGGGTAGACAGCTGTTTTGTACGGCTTAGTCAGAATTACCATATGCAATTCTAGACTTCCAATTATTCAACCTTATTAGTTTTAATTCACTGGTCTAGTGACACAATAGCTTATATTGAGCACTTACGGTAAAGTTGGTCATATTCAAAATACAATCATAACAATAAGATTTGTAGGTAAAAATCTGTTTTAGTAAAATGTAACCTATTACGAATTACATTACGCAACATAACATAACATAACATCACGCCTTTTATCCCCGAAGGGGTAGGCAGAGGTGCACATTATGCCACTGTACAATGTAACACCAACTTTTCACTATTTATGTTATGAGTCCCATGTAATAGGGAGTGAGCCTATTGCCATATACCGGGCACAATTCCAGACTCCGTGCTACTACTGAGATTTTTTTAAAAACCCAGTAATACTTTGCCCGACCCGGGAATCGAACCCGAGACCCCTTGCCCGGCAGTCGCACTTGCGATCACTCGGCCAACGAGGCAGTCATTGTATTACAATACGCAAGTATGATAAAAATCTAGAACTTCGGTAGCGGATTATACAAAATCCCAAAATAATATTAAGTTTTTACTATGCACAATCAATTCTGAAAAAGATATTGCTTCGAAATGTACTAAAATATATGGTAACTCAGTTTTATACACCTTGGCATACCCCTTTTGGGAAATATATAATTATAAATGATGTTATATTAATGTATTAATAATAAATTATTTCATAAAGAACTATATGCTCTAAAATTATTGAAATCATCGCGTGAACATGCTGCACTCATGTGATATAAACCATTGCAATCTAACGAATGCAAGTTTCGATTGCTTCGTAGCACCTTATTTTGCAATTTTATCATAGACAGACTTATAAAATAGCTGATTATTGAGTGTGATGTGTGAAATTTATAGTTTTTATTTAATTTAATTGAAATTTATATTTATATATAATACGGCTTACTCATGCGAAGTTTACGAGAGAAGCCCGATTAGTTTCAAGTCACACTGGAACTCTTAATTATGAGAGTAGCGTGTCTTTTCAAGTAATTAATTAAATCTTTAAACACTACTTTTTGCATGATTACATTACTAACACAATTTTTATACTTGAAACATTATTTTGAACATGAATAATTATGTCATAAAACATAGTTTTTTTTTTATTTGTCTTAAAAGTTTTGGTATAGATATTGAGTATTGTATGTGTGTAGTGTAGTAGTGAGTGTCCGGTACCTGGTGCTGCTGGGGCGCGTGGTGGTGGGGGTGGTGGTGGGGGGGCGCGGGGATGTACAGGTGCGACGCGCCGCCGAACGGGGGCGGCGTGCCGCTGTGGAACGACGCCTTCTCGTAACTCTACAACACACAACACGCTACAACACCAACACTCACCAACACAACCACTTCGATATAACTACGCAATCTCTATAACGATGGAGTTCCTTGCTCGTCCTACATTCGAAACTACAATATAGAACGAGCTACGAATTCTATTTGACGTTGCACAATGATTGGGTGATTAAGGATTAACTTGAATACTTTGACTTTTTCTAAGGCTGGCAACGCATTTGATTTTTTTTTATACTGAATAAGTCAACGTTTAACCACTAACTCGCTTGGACGATGGGGCAAGAGTGTCTTCAAGAGCCTGAGCGAATAGATTGCCTAGTTAATTAAGCAACGACGGGTTACTCACAGTCATTTTTAGTTAATTCAATATCTCACGATAGTTATTAGATTGCTTATAGGCAGACGTACTCCATCGTAGAATGTATCATCGCTTACCACCAGCTCAGATAGTGGACAAACGCAAACTCCTTTGGTGTTGCAGTTGCCATGGATGGCGCCGATTGCTTATCATCAGGCGATACGTCTGCTTATTTACCGCCTTATCCCATAAACAAGGCCCATTACAGTGACTGACAAAACAGACCGTCTCTACATAGCAAGGTTATCTATAATCTTACGGTTAGCAAGCAGATTAGAAATCAGTTTAAAATGTTTTAACACATCAGAGAGCGCTGTAGTCCCTTAGTCGGCTCTCCCGACACCGACCGCGAGAAGTTAATGATAATAGCAATTTTATACCTGCCTCCACCACACGGCCAATAGCAAAAATCTATCCACACCCCTTCTTAACCCCCTTAGAGCCCCTTAGTAAAGGGGAAGGCTTAGTAAAAGTTTTTGTTAATAAAAGCTAAGCATTTTTTTTCCTATATCGTGTTTATAAACACAAATTTCACATACACATCACACCCAGACCCGGAACAATTTGTGTTCCGTGAGGGAATCGAACCCGCGACCAGTCGCGACGCGATTAAATTCCATTACAAAGCTTTTGTTAGTATAAACATAATATAATACACATAAATATAACATCATTTAATTGAAAATAGTATGCAAGGTGTAATATTGTATGAATTAGTAATGTACAGTTTCGATTTTTGTTTCATATCGGACCCATATTGCTATTTTAGTAAAAACAGCCCCAACCTAGGGATCAAATCAAAGAACCTTTGCTCAGTATTCGCTATCGTGATCACTTCACCAATGAGATAATTGTAACAATACAGTTTAAGTAATAAAAAAATACTAATTTTGTTTTTACTTGATACACAATTCTCGGAAAATATTAATTGCTTCCGAATTGAAAAGTAATGTACACAATTATTTATTAATATAACTATGACGCTACGAGTCATTTTTGTAACACAACTTCAAAGCAAATAACTCTTCATACTTTATATTTTCAGTAAAACACTGGGTCTTTTGAGTGTTGGTGTCCTAATAGAACGCAAAAATACGAATACGACATCAGTAAGATGGGTATTATCTTTGATGAATCTCAATGTGAGTTTTTATAAGGGGGGAAAATCATCGAATGACTTCTCCCGCCCGGGTGAGGCGGGAAGGAGTGTCAGACTCTGACTGAAAACCACCCCGTTCCTTCTCCTGCACGTCGAGCCGGAGCCCCGGATACCCGTTAGCCGATAGGTTCTCCGCGACTCAATATGAGAGTAGAGTTAAATTATAAAGTTTTGATCGTTTATTTGCGTTCTATTGGGAGTTTATTATTAATGTTAGAAAGTAGTGTTGTAGTGTGGTAAGTAGCAAGATGTAATATTGATTGAGTTTGTGAGTGTTTGAGTGTGGTAGCGTAGTAAGTAGGTCGGTACTCACGTTGACCTTGTTGAGTGCGACATGAGTCTTGGCATACATGGCGTTAGTGAGATCCGCGGCCGCGCCGCCTGCCGACTTGTTCGCCGTACCACTGTACGGGCCACCTGTACGATAAACAAATATTTACTCCTCAAACTGTCCTAAAAACATGATTAAATATATGTCGAACAATATGACTAGCATAGACTAGTTAGCATAGTCTCTGCCTACCCCCATGGGAGACAGACGTGAGGTTATGTACGAATATACTATTGCGATGTCCTAGTTCCTCTCAGATACATAAGTCAGTTCAACGCCGGCGTCATAGCTTCTTCCAAGATCGTCGTGTCACGTCTTTGCGTGAGCTAACAGACCCTTAAACTGTTGAATGAGCCAGTAATGTAATGTCAACTGACCAGGTTTGTATGAGTCCTGTGCGTCGTAAGGTTGTTGTTGCGTGTATGTGGAGACCTTGCCTTGCCCCGACACTCCGCCAACTCCCCCGACTCCGCCCACTCCGCCTACTCCACCCACGTTGGAGCCACCGCCGTACTGGAAATATTACATTTATAATTTATATTACTGATGGGATGGAACTCAATTACAGGTTACATGGTAAGATTTACATTTTTGAATAATTTACTAACTTACGACTAAGGTAATGTCATCATCATAAAATATCAGCCACTAAACGTCCACTGGTGAACATAGGCCTTTTCAGGTGACTTCCAAATCGGTTGGTAAGAGAGCCTTGCTTTTGCACAAATGGGCAGACTTCAAACAACCGTCGTGAAACAATCACAGCAATTTTTATTGACGTGGGAGTTAGGTTACCGAGGGCCCAATCCCTCTCCCCAATCTTCAAACCTTTAACCACCCAAAAATCCAGCAACGTACTTGGAACTCCTCTGGTATTGCGTATTCCGTATGGACGGCGACAATTGCTAATCATTAGGTGACCCGTCTACTCAAAACTGTAGCACTTAAGTGTTGGAGAGCCGTGCAGAAAACAGACGTGAAACAACGCTTGCGTTGTGTTTCGTCGTGTGAGTGAGGTTACCGGAGGCCCAAATCTCCTTCCCCGATCTCCCCAATCCCTAAATCCCCAACGATCCTCAAACTCCTAATCCCCAAATGGCCGGTAACGCACTTGTAACGCCTCTGGTGTTCCAGGTGTCCATGGGCGACGCCGATTACTTACCATCAGGTGATCCGTCTGCTCGTTTACCGGCTTATGCCATAAAAAAATTATTAAAATTATACTTACAGTGGGATAAACTCCATATTGATACGTGGTGGGTGGAGGTTGGTACGCGAAGTACGCGTAGCCGGGAGGCAGCGCTGCCGCGGGGACCTATCGGACAAAACATCGGGATTTATTATACTATACCATAATAATATAATGCTATCTAATACTAGCATTTTTGTCGCTACTAGCCAAATGCCATTTAAGCATTTCTCTACCGAAAGAGTCAAGTCAAGTCAAAGCGTTTATTGCAACTAAGTGTACAGATGATGTTTATAAAATTATTTACAGTGCTTAATACTTAGCGGCCTCTTACAGACATTGCAACATTTTTAGTTATGTAGGTATACATTCATTGTTATTAACATTGTAGGTAGATATTACAAATCATAAAGAAAAGAAAAAATAATAATAATTGTCAGGTAGGTATATGTCACATCATAGTAATAATCAATTCAATAGGTATAATTGCTGTCGAGTTTAGGATGTCAATAATAAAATTATACAATGTCAAAGTATTACAATGTTATATTATGTCGAGTAGGTATAATGAATCCGTCATACATTTCGTTTGTATAGGGCAGATCGACGGTTCCCACATGAAATGAAATTATTTTATTTTGGACTCCAAATATTCCGTCACTGAGTAGAAGCATTCTTTTATTAGGTATATCTTTAGTCGTTTTTGAAATACTAATAGTGATTTTTCAGATTTTAATCCATCTGGCAATTTATTATATATTTTTATACCCATATAGTATGGACTATTACTTAACATTTTTATTTTTGATGGTGGCGCACATAATCTTTTTTTATGGCGCGTGTTGACGCTGTGTGTATCTTCTACTCGTGTGAATTTGTCGATATTTTTAAAAACAAAAATACATATATCAAGTATGTATATTGACGGGACGGTTAAGATTTCGTATTGTTTGAAGTATGGTTTGCAGCTTTGTGTACTATCTATTTGGGCTAGAATTCTTATACACTTCTTTTGCATTACAAATATTTCATGTACGTTTACACTATTTCCCCATAACATGGCTAGTAGAAATAACTTTAAAAATAATACTGACAAATAACGATAGAGTTTCTTGCTTGTTCTACTTCATTCGAAACAACTAAACTTTGGAACGAGCACCTAGCTTCACTGACAGACCAGACTGACGGAAAATAGGATATGACTGACTTATTTTTATTTGATTGTCCGTGCCAGATTATTGTAAAACATTAGACACGTTGTTTTTATTTTCTTACAGAAACTAAAACTTTCGACGGTATATCGATTTGAAATACCGCGTGACGTCACTTCTACGTACGTTCTATACGTAGAAATGACGGTTTAGCCACTTCTAAACTTTGATTCGTTTTATATAAGTATTGTTTTCGTGTACGTCAAAATAAAAAAATACGTGCCTAATATTTTTTCATTACCTAACTGACGGACTAAATATAAATAGATTTTTAAACTTTCCTATTCAATTTTGACGTCTCAAAAGAGCCTAATAAATGTTTTGACGTTGACTGTGAAAATTTACGTCAATCCCGAATAATTTAGTTTTCTATTCTATCGGTAGACAAGCGCTAAATGGCATTTGACGCATAACGCTAGTTTCTAAAAGGCTGAACAACTATTTTATTACTACAACTTCATGGCCCGTTTTCAACCAATCCCTCTTAATTATTAAGGAACCACTAAGATAGCTAAAGGTTGGCTAGTAAGTAGTAGTATGCCCACGGCATTAAGCCCGCCTATGTACTCTTGTTGCATAATAATATAGTTATATAAAAATAAAAATAAATAAATAGCTGACATTTAACAACATTTTGGTTTTCACCAATCTATAATTGACACGTAACAGTAAGGTGTTACTTTAAGTGCTATTAACACTCTAAGTAATTCTTAGTTAAGAAGTGGTTTAGGGGTGGTTGGTGAAAACGGCCATTCGTAAGTTCATAAGATTCCTTTTCTAAATAAAATCGAGTATCAATATATCTTTTGTAACACAAATAGCTCTTGACAATAGATTTAATAACCGATTTGTTTATTTCTCAGCCTTTCAGGAACCAGGCGTTACTTACGTGAACTATTCGAGGAAAGCTCTACTAGTTTCGAGTCACATCGGGTCTCTTAACAGCGTGCACTTATAGAGGTTTCCTCAATTATTTCATGTAAGCCGTATGTTTAAATTAAATCTAATGCTATCGCCTATCAAAGGAAATCTATACTAATATCATAAAGAGAAAATATTTGTATGTAAGTGTTTGTAACGGATTAGCTCGAAAAATATTAAACCGATTTTTTAAATTCTTTCACCATTTTGCATGCTATAGTATCCCTGATTAATACGTAATATATAGGCTATTTTGTCAACCTAGTAAAACATATTCCCAAATGGTAAAATTCATTAATATTAGGTATACTTTCTATGAGTTTTATAACAACATTTGTTGTGCCAACTTTCCTGTCTTTTCTTTTCTAGAAAACTAACCTAGAAGACTAAGCGTGTTCTAAACAAAATCAATAAATAATGTGTTGTTATTTGAAAAGTCGTCGAAACATTTACATTTGGTTTAACTCGTCGAGTACCGTATTTATAGACACAATTAAAGAACAATAGGTTGCGGTCACCGGTGACCGCTCGGTGTTTGACAGTTTAATTTATACTACGGAAACATTCTAATACTGCGAGCGTAGCACAAGTTTCAGAGCGCTGAATGCGTACTTCTTTTGATTACTTTAAACGTAAAACAAACTCCGTACTAAGGCCTCAAAGATTTAGAGTTTTGACAAATATTCTTAGGACCGATCTTTCCTACGCTAGACAAATTTTTACTGAGGAACAACTTTGATTATTTGACAATTCTTCCATACAAAAAAAAACCTGTCAATTATCAATTTTATTCTACAGTTAAAGATTAACTGACGATTGAATAATCGGCCCTTACTAGATAACAAATATGAACTATGCAAAGAGATTAAACGAATTTTTGACTAAAGCCTAACAAAAAGCTTCATTAGTGAGGTTACTGGAGGCCCATTCTCCCTGTCTGCAATTCCAAAATCTATCCCTATCCTCAAATAGCCGGTAACGAATTTAACTCCACCCTGGTATTGCTTACCATCAGCTGCTCCGTAAAAAACAGTATAGTAAACTAATATTGATTTTTATCGCTGGTATATTCCAGCTGCATAATCTATAGTTTTCAGCACTTATAAATATATCTGCGAGGTATAGTCGGTCAGAGTGTGAGTGTACTTGTGTACTTACTCGAGCGCTGAGCGGCTCAGGCGGCGGGACCCTGCAAAATGGTCAGCCGCGTCTAGTTACTACTAGAATTCATCACTACTCGTACTTATGTAGGCTTATTTAGCTCTTAATTAATGTTATTCTAGTGCTAGTGTTAAGTATGTAAGGTGTAACAGACTCGAATTAATAAATAAGACTGGCTACACACACGATAAAATCTATGGATGACGTCACACAAGACATATACCGCAAGTATACACGCGAATAAATTTGCATAGACAACTGACGTACCACTACTAAGCAGTAGATTGCTAGGCACGATTAGCGACCAAGTCTGGTCGGAGTTTCCTCCATTTCCGATTTTAGGGAACTTTAACTCTCTGTTACCTAAAAGACTTTTAGTTAATGGTTATTCCCAATAACCGAATCGGTAGATTTGACTACTAGAAAATAGAGTTTCACGTGAATGTTAAAATACTCTATCTTATACATATAAAAATGAATCCTTTTTTCCCTTGGTCACGGCATCACGCGTGTATGGCTGGACCTATTTCACTAATTCATTTGTTGTTGCATTTGTTATTATTAGGAGAAGGTTTTTAAGACAGAAAAAATCCTGAATATCCTACGGGGACTGGACAAACCGGGATTGCGCGTACGAAGTCGCAGACAGAAGCAAGTATTCAAATAATATTCTTAGTACTCAAACCTGTTTCATAAAGAACTACGCATAAAGTAATCTTTGAAGAAACTGTATTTGTATATTGTCAAGATTCTAGTATGTTACAAATTGAAGATATCTGTTCCACCTTACACACTATGTTTTGTGATGTTTTTAAAGACTTATGCTACATGTATTGTGTTATGAGTGTAAGATTACTATACATTATAATTGTTAATTTTAAACACTGTTTTATTAAGTCTTTTACCTATGAAATTATCGGTTTTCAAAAGCTAAAACGGCAATTTTATAGGTAAAGGATTCGTAAATCGTATATTAACTTTACTTTGGTTTAATATTACTATCAGTAAATTAGGAAAATATACAGATTTTGCCAGTTAAACTTTAACAAAGTTGTATTAAAGTCAATTTTGGCTTGAAATGTTATGTGATAAGTACGAAAACATATTTGATTCCAAAGTAAAGTCAACGTACATAATATCCGACGGGAAATTGAAGCTTTATAACTGTTTGAGTTCACTGCAATGGCCAGCATTTCTTTGAACGACTTGTGTCCTGAGTTTTAAAGTTGTGATCAGCTACTGGCAGACAGGTAGTTACGACTAAAAATTTTTTGATGATTTATACTTGTATTCACTAGCAGGCTGTTGGATTTTACATGTATTAATGCAACATTGTTTTAAACTTCCATAAACAATGTATAAACAAACCGACTTTATCTAATTTTTTTATTTCAGTCAGTTCATATAAAACTCTTTTCTGAAACCCGCATCGAAAGTATCTCATGATGGGCTGAACCTGGCTAATCCGCAATAATTTTTTTAAACCGTTTAAAAATAGTAAAGAATGTATAGAACAGGAATGGTTATATATTCTTGTTCATTTTTAGTCCGTGAATGTTATCGTTCGTGTAGTTCCCCAAGCTTCAGTTTCCCGTGTGTTGGTTAGTGTATGGAGCGTGTAGTACCTGTTGAGGCGAGGCGGCGTCAGTCCGTCCGAATCGTTCGCCGGCGCTGAGGCCAAACGTCGCGTCCCGACCGCCGTAGCCTACCTCGTAGTAACCACCCTGGAATCATTTAAATACTAGTTAATTTAGGATTGATTTAGATCATTTTTAATAGGTAAATCCCAAATAGTACTATAAGTGTGAAAGTAACATCACGCCTTCTGGGTATCGGATTGGGCAGAGGTGCACATTACGGTACTTAATGCCACTGTACAATGTAACAGCCACTTTCCACTATTTATGTTATGAGTCCCATGTAATAGGGGGTGAGCCATATACAAGGCACAATTCCAGACTCCGTGCTACTGAGATTTTTTTAAAACCCAGAGTAAAGCTTTGCCCGACCCGGGAATCGAACCCGAGACACCTTGTCGCACTTGCGACCACTCGGCCAACGAGGCAGATAAGTGTGAAAGTCTTCTTCTTTACGCTTCTACAAATTCATTAAGCCACAGAAGCCAGTATACACATGAGTGCATGCATTTTTATATTCCTTTTCGATGGTTTATTTAATAAATTAACGTTTATTTAGTTATCTTTGTTTCTAAACAACATATTTCCAATTTAAACTGACTCTAAAAGAACACATACAAAACATAAATAAAGAGATTTTTATCAATTCTCTGAATGCTGACAGAAAACTGTTGAAGGTAAATTCTCCACTAAGCGTCGATTACTGGTGACCGACATGGCAATTAACAAAAAATACATATATGAAAATACGAGGTCACCTCTAGAGAGCCCAAAAAGTTGCCAGGGTTTCAACATAAAATCTTTCAATTGAAATTGCCGTCATTTGTTGTATGCAGTTTCTATCAAATATAAATATCTAAACTAGTACTTTATCCATCCATGAAATGTTCTAATAGGACTTAAAAGCACACAAGCGCCCTCTAGCTAGCGCGGAAATTAACAATTTAAGTAGATGTACGCTATTTAGGGAATAATAATGTGTAATAATACAGTACCATATGGTGTGGTAGACTGGAGCGCATGATTTGGTCATCGTATGGCGCGTAGGGCGTCGCGCCCGCGCCGTACAGCGCGCCCGACGCGTAGCCGGACGACCCGTGCCCTGATACTGCCGGACAAACAAATATTGGGAGCTTTATCGAAATTATACAACACATAACATAACATCACGCCGTTTATCCCTAGAGGGGTAGGCAGCAGTGCACACAGAAGTTACACCCACTTTTCACTATTTATGTTATGAGTCCCATGTAATGAGCCTATTGCCATATACAAGGCACAATTCCAGACTCCGTGCTACTACTGAGATTTTTTTTTAAACCCAGTAATACTTTGCCTGACCCGGTAATCGAACCCTCGGCCTCGGCAATCACTTGGCCTACGAGGCAGTCCGCATTATAGAACACATCATTTCCAATATATTTGTCAAACAAAGATCTAAAAGGGAGTAAACAGTAATTAATATGTGTGACTTGTATATATCATTGTATTACCTGTGGTAGTGGCTACTTTGGCTGTGGAGGTTTGTGTCTGCGTCGTCGTACTAGTTAAACTATTACTTGACGCTACTGAGCTCTCGTACTGAAACATACAGATAATATAGTTATGAATGGTTATATAAATAATTTTATTGAAATAATCACGCCGTTTATCCCCGAAGGGATAGGCAGAGGTGCATATTACGGCACTTAATGCCACTGTACGATATAACACCTACTTTTCACTACTTATTATGTTATGAGTACCATGTAATAGGGGGTGAGCCTATTGCCATATACCGGATACAATTTCAAACTTCCAGAATGATTCTGAGATGTTTTTTACAATAGCAGTAATAATTTGCCCGACTTGCGAATCGAACCAGAGACCCCTTGCCTGGCAGCCGCACTTGCCACAACTCGGCCAACGAGGCATTTTATTTTTAATAGAAATAATTTACTTTTAGCTTAGGAAATGCAAAATTTAACGCCAGAATATAATCAAAAGCATTCGAAAAGTATACCTGTGCGTTCTCCTTGGCGGGCTGCTTGGGCATGGCGGGCGTGTAGGGCGCGTACGGCGCGGGCGTGTACAGCGCCGAGCCGGCGTACGCGGCGGCGGACGGCGACGTGACGTACGACGACAGCATGGGCCCGTACTGGCTCAGCGCGCCGCTGCCGCCGCCGTACGTCACCGACATGCCCGACCCGCCCGTCAGGGACGCCACCGTCGAGTTCACCTGCTGGGGGACGGAATAACTCATTTTATTTCAAATAAAAGTAGCATTTCTACGGCTTAGCAATTATGGTGTTGCAAATTAAACGCGTGTATTAAATTTCAGCGAAGATATTTGCTTCAGAAGTTGCAAGATTGCAGTTTGTACACAAGTTAAATAAAAGTTTATTATAAGGCTGTCTTGTAAAAATGTTTTATAAAAATACGATAATAAACATCCAGAAACCATATGCGATTGTAAACTTACATCGTGTCTTATAAAAATGCATTAAACCATAGGAAATAAACAAGTTTAGAATTAACCACATAGAATCGAAATGAATTAAATTTTCACAATGAATTAAAATGATGTTACATAATATTATGTTTCACTGTTCAATCCCCAAGCGGTCACTGAAGACCGCTCTCCGCTGACTCCATTATAGACCTTATTTTCGATGTTTAGAGACTATGTTTGTATGAACAAATTTTAGGGATTTTCGGTACGATATATAAACGTATTAATATTCCTGTGGCAATATCCCAAACAGCAAGTATATAGTATAGTATAGTGTAGCGGCGTACCTGCGGCGCGTATACGTTGGCGCCGTAGACGGGCGGGTGGTGCGACACTGCGTGCGCCGCGTACACCGCCGGCTGGCCCGCCGGCTGCAGGGGGGAGAAACAATAGCTTAGAGACTTGTAAACATTAAACCGTAAGAGCCTACGTAAATAGATTGGTTGACATTTAAAAAAACTCGAACTTTAAATCATATTATGCTGAATGGCCAAGAAATAAATTATAGTTCACGCCAAAAAAATGAGCAGATTCTTTTTGAAAGCTTTCGTAAATATTATTATTTACGAATTATTATAGATAACACAACATGTGCACACATTGTACCACTTTACAATGTAACACCCATAACATAACATCACGCCTTTTTTATCCCCGAAGGGGTAGGCAGAGGTGCACACTATACCACTGTACAATGTAACACCCACTTTTTACTATTTATGTTATAAGTTCCATGTAATAGGGGGTGAGTCTATTGCCATATACCGAGCACAATTCCTGACTTTGTGTTACTATTGAGAATATTTAAAAACCCTGTAATACTTTGTCCAACCCGGGAATCAAACCCGAGATCCCTTGCCCGGCAGTCACACTTACGACCACTCACTCGGCCAACGACGCAGTCTTATATTAATCTATAATACTATTATAGACATTCTAAAGATTTCACATAATGCACATTTTTATAAGCAGTAGTGTCAGTTGTGTCAGTAACGGCAGATAAAAACAGTCTTTCCACGCATATTGACACAAAACACGAATAAAATTATATTAGATCTTTAAAAATATTCTTTTAGTTTCTTAGTTATTGATATTAGACAGTACAAGACGTTGTAAATGATTGTGATGTCAGCATATACAGTGAGCGGTACCTTGGCGCGGTGGTGGTGCGGCGCGTGCGGCGGGCCGTCCGCCGACAGCTGCTTCATGGACGCCGCCAGGGACGCGTCCAGGGACGCTGGGGGCAACGGATATTGATAATATTATATTATATACACTACTGTACACGAGTACACAACATGTTTCCATACATACACTAACCGATATGACTCATTCTGCAGAATGCTTTTTCGGAATCGGTCTAGTACCTACTAAAATCCGAATGCCCGAATACTCAAATACTACTCAATTTTAAGTGGTGTTCTACTAAGAAAGAAAGAAAGAAAAAACATTTATTTACTACTAGCTTCTGCCCGCGACTTCGTACGCGCAATCCCGATATTTCCCGTTCCCGTCCTTGATTTTCGGTAAAAAGTAAAAAAAAGAATTGGGTAAAAAGTATCCTATGTCCGTCTCCTGGTTCTAAGCTACCTCCCCACCAATTTTCATCCAAATCGATTAAGCCATTCTTGAGTTATAAATAGTGTAACTAACACGACTTTCTTTTATATATAAGAAGACTACTTCACTACAAATCATTTATAACATAACAGTGATGACACAATATGTAAGTACAATTTAAAATTGAATAGCCTTTCAGTATTCAGGTTTTATTTACACACTTACTTTTTAGCTTTTGCTATAACCTCGCTTCTAACCACCCCCTGACTCTCTAATTACGAAACCTCGTGAATATTTCTTTTCACTACTGCAGATAATTCAAAACAAAAAAAAGGCTAGCCTTTTATTTCCACACAACACGAATCATTCTAAACAATGTAAAACCACTCTTGAAAATTGGGCTAACATAATCGTCTCACTCGTCAGTTAGCTTACAAGATTAAAAGATTACAGTTTAGTCCTGAAACTCTATTACCTGAATTAATATCACAAGCTAGGAAAGCCTATTTACAGGCTTTCCTAGTACAGGCATCTAATTGTATAAGGTCTACATCTCTTTCTAAGATAATAATTTTATATTTTGCTCATTTTATCATCAATAACGATTATTTATTTTAATAGATTAAAATCTTATAGGTACTATTATATAAAGCGGAAGAGTTTATTTTTTGTTTGTTTGTTTGAACGCGCTAATCTCCGTAACTACAAGTCTGATTTGAATAATTATTTTTGTGTTGGATAGAGCGTTTATCGAGGATGGCTATATGCTATAAAACATCCCGCTACGACCAATAAGAGCTGAGCAGAGCGTGTGAAACCGCGCGGAAGTAGTAGTATAATAAACTTACAAGTAGTGTTTGTGACGGTAGGTTCACTAGTGGGTGGTGGTACAGAGACTGGCGTGGGCTCTACTGTAGATAGATTCTCGTTTAGCTGCAAAAGAAGACATAAAATTAACTCATTTTCATTCTTTTCCTGTCCTGGCATAATATTATCTTCACCTAGGGATTCAAACTTGGATATAATATTGTAAACCTGAATATTTTTGTTGAAAATTCTGTGATCTAGTCAAAGTCAAGGTCAAAATCATTTATTTCAATTGGACCAGGAAGAAACTTTTGAATTTCAAAACAAAATATTGAAATATTAAGTGATACAGTCTGCTGGTCAGTCTTCTAGTTGTTTTATTTGCTTGTTCCAAAATGTAGAATCCTATGGAGAAGAACGAACAAGAAACTCCATGGCTTCCTCATTTTCAATGAGGTTCACAATACAATGGTTGTTTGGTTGTGTGTATGCAGTACGTCACCATGTTGTTGGTGTATGCGGGCGCGGCGTCGGGCGCGGGGTCGGGGCGCGGGGGGGGGCGCGGCCGCCGCGGGGGGGGGCGCCGCGCTCGCACTCGCCTCCGTGCCCGGCGTCGACTGGAACACGATACATACTGTTACTGCTCCGCTACTAATTACCCACGACAATTCCATCCGATGTCCTCCATAAGTCAAATCCTCAATTTCCTCATCAATTACATTAATGATAACTTAGGCCGGTGTTTGACCCCGTCCATGTCTAGTCAGTGAACTTTGACACACATCTAGTACAAACTTTTCAAGTTTACCTCCTCATGGTAACAGCAATATCAACAGTATTAAATGGGGGTGACATAAACCTTGATAATATTTAAGTGACCATACGCTGACCTACTATAAAAGAAATATTAACAAAAGAACTTAGGCTTTTAGACCACGAATGACAAATCGCATTGAACATCTCCCTAAATAATAAAAATGATGAAGATACGCACCGGTTTGGGTGTGGTATTGTCCCTCAATGCCTCAGGTTCGAGTGCCCCGAACTGTACATCTAGGAACATCGCGCCGTCCGCCCCGCCCGGCATCTCCACCGCAGACGATGGAATCTATACACAAACACAATTACAAATTATTAAACTTATACAAAATATAATAAAACCGTAGTAAAGTGAAAACTGTACATGGAATATTAAAAAAAAATGCTATGAAAAATGAAACCAAAAATATGGTTTTTAGAATTTTTGTCTGTATGTATGTCCCGGATGAACTCGAAAAGTGCTACATAGATTTATTTGAAATTTTGACCACCCTTATCGAAGAGCATGCATGAAGAGATTAATGAATGTAGATGAAGCGAAAAAGTCATTACCATTAAGCATTGCACTGTCTCTATTCCAATGGCCGAAATATTGCCAAACATACAAACACAGGGACACTTGTATTAGGTTGCTTAACCCGTATATCCTCAAGCGGTCACCGGTGACCGCTCTCCACTAAATACATTATAGACATCATTTCCAATGTTTAGAGACTACTTTTGTATGAATTAGGGGATGATATACAACAATTTTCAATAGGGTGTTATGAAATAATTAAAAGTGTAATGTGAAAGTATTATTGTAGCCAATAGTTACGGACCTTAGAGGGCGGCGGTACTCTCGCCCGCTGTGGTTTCCTCTGACTGGACATGTCTGTGGAGCCGTACACGCCGTAGTTGGACGTGTACACACCTGGAAGTACATCGCGTATTATTCATACAATTATTATTACCACCAACAACTGTCCGTAACAGTGCTTATGTTTCCGTTGCTTCCGTCCATGCTTCACTACAAGGGTGCGAACTGAAAATCAGTGTTGGGTACTTGGTGTGCTCAGCTCATATTAAATTGGCAAGCTTTTTTGACATAGGCATGTTGCCATCGTGTTTTTTTAATGAATATTTTTTGTTGTTGTTCGTTTTACACTATTTTTTGTTTGTGTATTTGGTGCATCATGCAAATAAATTGTTTTTCTTTCTTTTTCTGGACAGTGTGCCTCTTACTAAGAGGTTTCTTAAATGGGGATATTATTATTATATTAGGCCCACTGCTCAACCAATGCTTGGCAAGCATTGCATCACTGTTGAATATCTAGCTCTATTTGCTTACTAGAGATAGCATTTTGACACATTTTAAATGGAGCTTAAGTCAAATTTCTATATGTTAATATCAATAGCTCTTACGATGCGCGCGGGAGAGTAGAGGTATGTTTGAATAATGTAAACGTATTGTACTACTTACTATTGTCATGCCTCTGCGATTGTTGCGTGAGTTGCGATAGGTACTGTGACTGCGCCGCCGTTAGACTGCCTGACATACCCATGGGCTGAAATACACAAGAAATAAATGAGAATAAATATCATCCACTTTCCACTATGAAGATACAAATTGAGTATTAAGCAATTATTAAATTGCTTATAAAAAGAGGATCCAAACAAAATATTATTAATTGATATGTCACAATTCTTTCAGTCACTGTTTTTTTAGGGAATAGAGGGCAAACAAGCGCATAAGTAAATTTTACTCATGATCAAGATCACCTTGATAAAATACACAATTGTTAGGAGTGTAAATATACGAGTAAGGAGGGAGAATCATACAACGGTTTCTCCCACCTTAGGTGAAGGGAGAGAGTCAGACTCTTACTGACTAAAAACCAGCTTCGAGCCGGTGTCACGGTAACAAGTGAAGATGTCTGCAGCTCCGCATCTGGCTTCCCCCCTATTAGGCCAAGGACTCACGATGCGATTTTTAGCGGCGCCAGCCGCGGTGGCGGAATGGAGTTTTATTTTCAAAACTCCGCCGCGGTTGCTATTATCCGCAAATTTGGCGGTTGAATATCGCAGGACGGGCGGTTAAACAATCAGTTCCCTCCCATTGCGGTCGCCCGCCAACCGCGCAACCAACCAACGCAGAGAGCGGCGGCGGGCCGCGCCCCGCGCCCGCGCCGGGAATTGTGGTTTAATCTTTTACATAGTACATATCTGTATTCTACAAAGGCTGTGGGCTCGCTACCGCGGCGGGCGCGGGAGTAAACCGCGTCGTGCGTCCATAGTCTTAGGGGGGTCCAGCTGAGGATCTGTAGTGGTCATGACTATGTGTGTGTCAGTAATGTATCTGGTGGTGCACCTGGTGGTGGTACGTGTCTGGCGCGGGCTGTGTGTGTGTCAGTAATGTACCTGGTGGTGCACCTGGTGGTGGTACGTGTCTGGCGCGGGCTGTGTGTGTGTCAGTAATGTACCTGGTGGTGCACCTGGTGGTGGTACGTGTCTGGCGCGGGCTGTGTGTGTGTCAGTAATGTACCTGGTGGTGCACCTGGTGGTGGTACGTGTCTGGCGCGGGCTGTGTGTGTGTCAGTAATGTACCTGGTGGTGCACCTGGTGGTGGTACGTGTCTGGCGCGGGCTGTGTGTGTGTCAGTAATGTACCTGGTGGTGCACCTGGTGGTGGTACGTGTCTGGCGCGGGCTGTGTGTGTGTCAGTAATGTACCTGGTGGTGCACCTGGTGGTGGTACGTGTCTGGCGCGGGCTGTGTGTGTGTCAGTAATGTACCTGGTGGTGCACCTGGTGGTGGTACGTGTCTGGCGCGGGCTGTGTGTCGGGCTGGGTGGCGGGGGGCGGGGGCTGCGTGTTGTTGCCGGGTGGGCCCGCCACACCCGCTACACTAGCCACGCTGGCCACCACCACCGGCGCCACGCTCACCGGCGACTGCCGGCTTACTGAGTTTATTTGCTGCTAAAAAATACAAACAGAATTACAATGTTGTTGCTGACTCGGCGGACTCACACAGTCCGATCTACATCTCTTTTAGCCGTCCTCTTTTTTAATTTGTTAATAACATTGAATCGAGTCAATAAATGTCCACCTTAAAGTATGTATTAAACTTCGATGTAGATTAGTAAACGGTAAAGAATCGCGAAGAAAAGATGAATGAAATGTGTAGAACATGATGAAATAACAAGAAATTAGTAACGTCACAATAGGGTAGATGACTCATTTTTATTTTAATGACCTTCTGATAGAGTATTCTAAAAAATTAGACACGTATTTTTTATTATCTTACGGAACAAGTAATTTCGACTATATTAGAAGATTTTTTCTATTTTTTGGGCCGAAGTTTGACTATTATCTCGCCTGGTGGTAAGCGATGACGCAGTCTACGATAAAACACGTCGTTCCATAAGCAACCTATTCACTCGGGCCTTGAAGACACCCAGGTTATACCTTCAGGATATAGACTGGCAAAGAATTCCACTTTTTAGCACTACGTACAAGGAAGCTTGATGCGCAGCGCTTCATGCGTGTAGGTGGGACATCTATCATAAATCAGTGACGCTTCGCCGATTATCATTAAGTATCGCGTGACGCCACTTCGTAAAAATGACGTAGTTCGCTCCCAGCCCCCCGCTTCTAAAGTATAGTTTTCTTATACGACAAAATAAAAAAATACATGTCTAATATTATTATTTTCATTACCTAACTAACGGTCTAAATAGATTTTTAATTTTCATATCCCGTCATCATCCCTATTGTGTTATGAGACAAATATTTTTGAAAAAGAAAAGGTGCCGCCCCAATATGATAAAAGAGATAGTGGAAAAGAAGTAATATTGCACCCATCCGAAGTAACTTTTAGAATAAGGGTAAAATGAGTGATGTGGTGCGTAGTAGTTACCTCTCGCAGTTGATGGTGCGGGTGCGCGGGTATGTGCGCGGAGTTGTGGTACGTGTATGTGGGTATGTGCGCCTCCAGCGGACCTCCGCCCTCCGTGCCCTCCCACTCCTGTACCCACAAGGAAGGAACTCAGTCACCCGCGAGAGATACTAATCTAAACCTTAATCCCATATACACTTAGGAGCAAATAAACTAAGCAACTACCGTTTTTTCTTTTTTTATATTTTCTGATACAAGTATTTAATTAATTGGGTACTTGCCAACTAGTCAATTCAATACTTTTTTTCGAACTGTCAAAAACGACAGATTTCTATGAATTTTGTACGAGATTGTGTATTGTGACGTAACGTTTTTTTAGAGTCAAACAACATACTTATTTCTTAAAAAATTGCCGGAAAAAACTAACTAAGTTTGTCATAAAATCAATTCATGAAAGTATCACACTTTCATTTTTTAATATTTTATTGTCGAAGTCGTAATCATTTATTTTTAATTAAGGAAAGTACCCAATTGGTAAAGTATGTCGTATAAAAGGCTATTTGGTTACTTTTAAAATGAAAGCATTTTATTAGAAAACGGAGCTATATTTTTGAGGGTTGAATAAAATGAAAATACGCTAGTTGCTTCGATTCTTTGCTCTCACGTGTATTTACGAATGATACTCTAACCGTCAGTCTCAATAAGCTAGTAGGTAGATTTAACAATTATTAACTACAACAAAATTAAAAAAAAAATAGGTAAACAAAATTATATATTTTTTTTAATAAGACAACAATCTGGTATACAGATCCCCGAATGGTAAGCAATCGACGCCCTCTCACTGACCCTCGCAACACTATAAGCGTTTGATTGAGCATCCAGTAATCTTACTAAACCCACAATGCATCGATTATTTCACGCTAATATTCTGTAAGGCCGTGATATCACTCCGGTTGAGCCGGGCCATTCGTGCTAAAGTTTAGTTTTCAACACGTCTAGGTGTAAATACTATTTAAATCTACCAACTGATGGTGTATTGAGACTGACTGTAAGAAGCAGGCAAAGAGAGTTAATAGAGCCCACCATCTATATGGTGCTTTAAGAAGCTAAGCCCGTTTTCACCAATCTCTCCTAAATTGTAAGCTAAGCTAACGCCCGAATACTGAAGGGCTACTTAATCAGTCGTATCGTGCCCTCTTACAAAGAATCTGTAGTGAGAAGACTTTACTTAAGCGCGTCTTACCCTTTGAGTACCGTCATTATAGACACAATTAAAGAACAATAGGTTGCGGTCACCGGTGTCCTCGCGGTGTTTGACAGTTTAAAATTGAGCGACGTTTAAGTATTTCGTAACATTTAACTACATTTTTTTTAAACGTTGCCCTACACTGTGATTTTCTCCTGTGTCGTGGGTGCGTTTACAAACATACAAGTCCACATACACATGACACCCAGACCCGAAACAACAATTTGTGGATCACACAAAGAGTTGTTCCGTGCGGGAATCGAACCCGCGACACGTTGTATAGTTTTCATCAACATATAAGTGTCACGTAACAGTAGAAGTAAGGGGTTAGTTAAGTTAAGGTGGTTTAGGGGTGATTGGTGATAACGGCCAGAAGTGTACCTAGTTAGGTGGAGAAACAATGTCCACAAAAGCATTAGATATAGGAAGAAAAATTGAAAGCCATAAACAGTAGATAATTCCAAAGTACAAATTGCTAATCATCAAACCAAAATATTTGTTTTAGAACAATCTTTTGAAAACTATCTTTAACACAAAGGCGTTAAGTGGTTTTTTGAATGTTTTTTTCTTTTTCTAATACTTACTTTAGTTTCCGTGGTCTGAGCATGCGAGAAAAGTAAAGTTACTTATTGTACCATTTTTGTATCAAATTATAATGTTAATTAAAGTTAGATGAATTTCTGTAAATACACAGGGAGTTGCTTTACAATATTTTTGACAACGCATCAACACATTTTTATTTATCTTGCAGTCGAAAAAGCCTGTGCTTAGTACTGGACAAAAATTATGATGAATTTGACAATTTCAGTGTGATGAATGAACATTGTGACATGAAAAGTTTGAAAAATTTTGGAATGTTTTCCAATATGTGCGTAAATTATAAGATTATTGAACAAAATTGTTGTATTATGATGTTAGTAATACTTAAAGTTAGGCTGGTTTTAGTCTCACGCTGACGGCACGCGCACCTTCAGTGCTGATGGCCAAGATATATGAACTTCTAGGAAGCGTTTCTGAATGACGGAGCGCGCACGGTGGTCGGCGCTGACCAAAAAGTTCATACATCTCGGCTCTACCGAGCGTGCAGACAGCAACGCTACTACGAAGATTATTTTTGTCTGAATACTTGAAAGTTTTGCGAAAGATGAATTAACTGATAATAATGAAATATTTAAATTGTGTTTTTTTTATTACATATGTATTTAATAGTGTTATTGGTATTTGTACCATTCTATTCAAATAAAATAAGTAAATGACTAAATCAGCGCTGACGGTGCACGAGCAGTCAGCGTGAGAGTAATACCAGCCGTACTATTGGAGCAGGCATGAAAGACCCGAGTAGGAGTCGAGGTGTGTATACGTACGGGTGCGGGCGCGGGCGCGGCCAGGTCTGCGGGCGGCGCGGCCGCCGCGCTCGGGGTGAACACCTGCAACATGGCGGCCGTGGGACACTCGCACTCACTCACTTACTACTACTTCGGGGGAAAATACTTTGAAAACTTATTTATTTTTAATGGGGTGACGTTTGACCACTATCTCACTTGAAGGTAAGCAATGATGCGGTCTACAATGGAACACTAAGGAACCTATTCATTCGGGCTTTGAAGACACCCAGGTCATACCCTACAGGAAATACATACTCTGGCAAAGATTTCCACTTTAAATTTCTACTTTTATGGGTTAAGCTGGTAAACAAGCAGACAGGGCCCATGGACACCCACAACACTAGAGAAGTTACTGCATTATCAGCCTTTTAAAAAGATTAGGGAGAGAGAAATTAGGCCTCCAGTAACCTCACTCGTGCAGAGAAGCATAACTTTTTTAAAATCATATATGACTCGAGTTAGCCCATTCGAAACAAAACATGGCTTTCTCACACTTAAATGTATGTTGTGAAAGAAAATAAATTATGATGGGTTGGGCACAAAGCCAGAATGGACAAAGAAAAGTGAACCATAAGAGTGTTTGAATAGAGACCATGATGAAGAGGAAGGATAGAGGAGGAGGCCGTTCCCAATGAGATGAGTTGACGCTATAACAAACTCTGGGAAATAAATTGGATGTAGATGGCAAGAGATAGCCCGCAATAAACAATTACTATGTATTCCATATAAAGATCGAAATCACCAGCCCCCATATATTAGTAACAAATATCTTTTTTTTTAACTAATTTTTAACTAATTTCAAACATCATTTAATATTCGACCCTAAATTCAAACCAGATTTTCATTCTCAATAAAAATTTAAAGTTTGTAACCTTACATTAAAAACTGCTTAATAGAAACAATGAAATACTGTTTGTTATAAGAAAATAATATGTACCTTGGTATCTGATAGGGAACCGGACCACTCCTCGTTGTCCCAGTCTTCTGTGGTGGGGAATGTGTCGACGATGTTGTTGCCACCTGCATAAATAAAATAATAAAAATGTTGAGGTGCAAGAGTACTAGGTATTTGCAGTTTGTTCACAAAATGCTATAATGTAGTTAGTGGAGTTGCTGGTGGTCTTTATTAATAAAAGACTTCGGTATAATGAGAAAAGACTGAATGAATAAACATGTGACTCATGTTAATGGATGCGTTTATAATTGGTATAAACCAGCGTCAAGCAGGGAGTTCCAGTGTATGGTATGAGTACATACCGGCGGGCTGTGGGTCGTTCCAGCAGTTGGGGTCCCGGTCGGGGCGCAGGCGGCGGGGCGGCGCCCCCCGCCGAGCGCGCGCCCCCGCGGCCGCGCGGCGCGCCCCGCCCCCCGCGCCACGAGCCCTCGCCGCGCGCGCGCGCTCCGGGCCCGCCGCGCGCTCCGACACTGGCGCCCGCTCGCCGCGCTCGCCCCGCTCGCCCGACCCTCGGCCTGTACAAGCAAACGACAACATTAGTATATCTTACCAAAAAAGTAACCGGCTCTTGCTGGAGCCCAAGTAAAAGGGTATTTAACTCGTCGAGTACCGGTTTTATAGACACAATTAAAGAACAATAGGTCGCGGTCACCGGTGGCCGCTTGGTGTTTGACAGTTTAAATGAATATAAGTTATCTATCAAAAAAATTACCTTAGATTTAATATCCAATTATTTTTGGCTAGAAGTAGTAAGTTTATGTAGTATGACAATACTTACGTGGCCTGGGTCCGGAGCGACTGCGTGGGTCCCGTGGTGGGTCTAACTCGCCGTTGCCCGCGGGAGCTGGTGGCTTCTTTTTCTTTTTCTCACTTGTTTGCCACTCGCCCTGTCAACAAAATACATTTAATGCTATAATAAAGTGAACAAATAGTATGAAAAGTAGACCATACACTTAGACATATCTAACTTCACAAAAGGTAACACTTGTATCTCCTGTAGTGTGTTGGGCGCCGATGGAAGGCACCGATTACAATCAGATGATGAGTCAGTTTTTTTATTATAAAAATCTTATAAAGTGGAGAAACATACCTGTATCCGCTGGCTCTCTTCGAGTAACAGGTTGCAGGCGACGACCATGTCGTTGTCCGAGTCGTGAAGTGCCGAGCACACTTCCTCCTCGGTACGACATGTCATCTCCATCAGCTCCAGCACCTGATGCAAATGAATATGCACTTTATTACAATCACATTAACACCAATATCATTTAACACATAACGAAGGGTACGATTGAAATGCGAAAAAACTTTCCATCATGTAATAAGGAGCTTTTGCCGGTATTTATAAAAACTCGGAGGACGCTTTGCTTAACGTTAAGACTACTTAACCAATGTGGCTGATACTGATTGATAAACAAAATGACAGAGATGACAACTTAAAATTGAGTAGCCTTTTCTATTCGGGTTAAGTTTGCTATCACCCTAAGTATAACTGAAACATAAATGGTGTAAAATTGGTGTTACATTGTACAGTGGCATAATGTACACCTCTGCCTACTTCTTCGAGAATAAAAGGCGTGATGTTATGTTATGATAGCAAGCTTAACCAATAGTACCAGTCCTAACTGATGAGTGTCCGTGTCTAAACTGGACCAAGTCTAGATGAACATAGGGCACCACCCAATCTAGGCAGACAGATATATCACCGAAACGCTGGTACTTGCATTTTAAACTTACATCATGATGTCATAATGATGATGATCATCACATATAATTATTAATAGACCACCTTCCTTAATTTATCTAAACAGTTTAAAAATTAAAAAACAAGACTCAATTAAAGCTCTGTTTGGACACGCTTTTCATGAGGAAGAGTCCCTCTGTGACTCGAAACTAGTAGAGCGTTTTTCAATATATTAACGTGAGTAAACCGATATTTTTAGCTAATTTACTCTGTCCCACGATAGTTATTATACAAATACAATTGAATTTGCCATGGCAAAAAGCTACAAAGGACTTTCTGATGATCACTTTCAATAATAAATCATGCGAGGAGTATCTGCAATTGCAGATATTCACTCAAGGGTCAGAAGTTAACCAATCAAGTCTGATTAAATGCTAAATTGAACATGTAGCCTTGTTAAACTGCACTGATATGCAATTTAGTACCTACTTGTGTACGTACTAGCTTCGCCCGCGTTCCAGTAGGATGAAAAATCCTTATCCTTACTAATATTATAAATCGGAAAGTGAGTTTGTTTGTTTGTTTGTTCCACTATCACACCATAACTACTAAACCGATTGCTATGAATTTTTGCAGATGTATAGTTAGAAGTCCGGATTAAATAATAGGGTATTTATCCCTTTTTATCCCGGAAAAATTTGATATTCCCGAGGGAAAACAAAAGTTTTGGTATAGATGGCGCTGTGTGTATTGGTATATGTCACATTGGATTTTTATCCTTTTGTGACGCGAGCGAAGCCGCGGGTAAAAGCTAGTACCTTATATGTTATAGACCATAATCTACCCTGTTTCAAATTTCCTCTCGATCCATTCAGCCGTTTGACGTGGAGGAGTAACAAACAAACACACATACCAACTTTCACATTCATAATCTTAGTAGGATTATTCAATTTGTAATTTAATACTAGAAGTAATAAATAATTTAGGAAGAATGCAAATCCTTTGCACAATTTGAAAAAATTGCCACTGAATATTGAAAAGTAGCTAGATATCCTGCCAGCTTGATTTTGGGCACGAAAATTATTTTCCTTTGACTCCAGAAACAATAATACTCTCTCACTGCTCTCTGCTCAAGATTCCAAAATATCAGCTTTCTACGTGAGTCGCGGAGAACCTAACGGGTTACAGAGACTCGGGCTCGACGTGCAGGAGAAGGAACGGGTGGTTTTTAGTCAGTAAGAGTCCGACACTCCCTCCCGCCTCACCCGCAGTCAATCGATGATTTTCCCCCCTTAAAAAAAAATACGTCGCCTTAGTCATTCTTAGTAGTCCCCTGTACTACAAAGCGTAGCAGTTGACTGTAGAGTAATTACTACGCCCAGAAAATAGAACTTTGTCACTTAATAACAAATTAATTTAACATATAAACCGTCTATCGGTCAAAATTGATAACCGAACTCTTTCCAAAATGAATAGAGATCAATTGTTGATCATATTTGAGTGGAATTTTAGTCAAAAACCGATATAATTTGTGTTACAAAAAGTACAGGTACAATTTCACTAATGAAACCACACTACAATGATACATCGTCACCCATAGCCCACATCCTTGTATCGTTTGGTTACGTTGCAGTATGTTACTCAGGCGCAACGGAAGTCAGCAATACACTCGAGTAGGTATTACCCTTGCATTTTTAGTGTACCTCGCTACAATGTTGTTTCAACCGATCGGATTATTGTTAAGATGAACGAGGGATTAAATTTGATTGCTTTGTTTGTGAAATCGTGACTTTTGTGTCAACATGGTGTTGAAGTAGTTGGTGGGAAGGTGTAGTGAATTGTATAGTACACCAGTTTTTCATTAATTTTTCACTCATTCATCAACAGCCTATAAAAGCCCACTGCTGAGCAAAGCCTCTTCTTACACGGAGAAGGTTTGAGCATTAATCACCACGCTTGCTCAATGCGGGTTGGCGATTACAAACTTATAATTAGAAATTATAAGCCCAGGTTTCCTCACTATGTTTTCCTTCACCGTTTGTCAGAAGTGTCTAGATAATCTTAGAAAGTACATATAACTCGAAAAAAGTCACATTGGTACTTGCCGTTGGTAGGTTTCGAACCTGCATTCTCATGCATGAGAAGCCAGTGTGTTAAACCTCCGGGCCACCACGACAACACCAAAGGTTTAATATATGACTAACGAAAAGATAAAAATTACCATGTAAATGATTAATGTCAAAATACTGAAACGTCACTCAATTTTAAGTCGCGCTAAGTATAGTTCTGTCACTAAGAATTTTTTGCAAAATGACAGAGATATTACATGTAAAACTTAAAATTGAGTAGCATTTCAATTTTTTTTTTTTTTTATTATCTTCTTCACAAAATACAGTGAATGGCGGACTTAATGCCTTAAGGCATTCTCTTACAGTCAACCATAGGGAAGTGCAGAGAAAAGAAGTGTGAATATTCAGGCCTGAATAAAAATTTGATATTTTTATCCAGATTATTATACAAAAACATAGATGATATATATTCCTTAATTCCTTATACATATAAATCCCGCTAACATAACCCATAATACATATTAGAATCGCAACTATCTGCCTACGATTACTGGGCCCGCCGACCGAGCGGCGATGCCGTTACTTTTCCCACGACACCGGGCGGCGTGTAAACGCATATCAAATCTATTATTGTGTGAGAAACTGCATATGACAGGTACTCCAGTTAGTGAAGTAACTACTTGTAATATTGTAGCACGATGTTTGCTCTTAATATCTAGCTTCGCCTAGCTTCACGGACTGACTGACAGACTATTATTTATTTTGTATTTGTTGACGTTTCAAAAGTACCAAATATTGGTTTAATTGAAATAAATGCTTTGACTTTTAGTACTCAAAAAGCTAGCCATTAGTCAGGTATAGGCTAGTACTTCTGCCATAGATTCTGACAATTTATGTGATTTTAACAAATCTGCAATTGCTTACAACATCCAGAGTGAGAGAACAACATGGCAAGAGCAGGGGTGGTGGTAAATGTCTCTGACGTCATAATAGAAGATAAAATGAATATGAAAAACATTACCCTCCTTCTTTGGCAGTCGGGTAAAAACTCACCATTCTTCGAACGTCAGACGCGTCATCGCTTTTACGATCGATCATGTGTGCCATGCGGAGCTGTTCTGTTGTTGCCTGCGAACAAACGTAATACAGGTTAGCATTGTAAGTATGATTATAAAATAGCAATTCTGTTACACATGTGTTTAAAGTTAAGTTTCCAATGTAATCTAGATAGCTTAGGGACAAAATGATAAGTTAGCAATGTGCTTTTTTTGTTATGTGACTTTCCTGTGCCGTGGATTTGTTTACAAAACGTACCAATTTAAATCACATACACACCCAAACCCGGAACAACTTGTGAATCACACAAAGAAAGGTTCGTTGCGTACATACATACCGTTAAGCCTGTCTCCAATTGGGGTAGGCAGACATAAAATAGAACGCCAAATGACACGATTCTGGCATACCTATGTCGCTTCATCTACATTCATCAATCACTTCATGCATGCCCATCGATTGAGGGTGATTCTACACCCTGCGCTTTTAACATGTAATCAAGTCAGAATTGTACCAGATAGACCTAATTTAGTTCAACTTGTATACAAACCAAGAATATGAGTTTAAACTGCCTCGTTGGTCGAGTGGTCGCAAGTGCGACTGCCGGGCAAGAGGTCTTGGTTTCGATTCCCGGGTCGAGCAAATAATTACTGGGGTTTTTAAAATTCCTCAGTAGTAGCACGGTGCCTGGAAATATGCCCGGTATATGGCAATAGGTTCACCCCCTATTACATGGAATTCATAACAAAAATAGTGAAAAGTGGGTGTTACATTGTACAGTGGCATTAAGTGCCATAAAAATTATGTAATACGAGTTTAAAGTCAAAGTCAGAATTATTTATTTCAATTAGACCAGGAAGGCACTTTTGAATGTCAATCAAAAATTTATAAGTGTCTGTCGGTCTGTCCTCTAGTGAAGCTATTTGCAAGGTGTAGTTTAACACACTTTTTCCACCGATATAACAAAATATAGGTCACAATGCCCCTACATGAGAACTTCGAGTTAGAACAACGTAACAGCACTCAACTACATTGTTGTAATTTGTATTACGCGCCCACGTTGCGAACTAGGGTTGCCAGCTCAATAAAGTAATAGGAAAATAATTGGCAACACCTTTTGTAATTAAAGTGTTTTATCGATTGCTTCAAAGTGAAAAAGATTATAAATGGGTTTCTGGGTTTCTTATATTAATAAATAATTATTGCACGAAACCTAAGCTTCAGTACTGGTACGTACAACTTATATATTTTTTAAATGGGACAAGCCCGCCGCATCCTCCCAAATTAACAGCTTCAACTCCTAAAAGCCAGGATCTACAGTATATACAACAATGACAAACACCGGAACACTGAAGACCGGCGCGTGCCAGGGACATGAATAACTGTCTTGGATCACGCAACGAAATATAGCATGGGAGACGTACAGCTTAAATTAAACAGACCAAATCATAATCAGAATATGGTAAAATTATAGTATAGCGGTTATTTAATAACCTATCCATGTAGGTTAACCCTAAACCTACACTTACTCGCACTCTAATTGATTAGTACACCATTCCAATCTCCATATTGAAAATTAATTTATTCGACTATTATTTCAAGACTGCGAGATATCGAGATATCGACTGAACGCACACTCAAAACACAAATAAACACAAGGAATCTCAGATCAAATAACCTTTTTTGTTAAGGGTGGAAAATCATCCAATGACTTCTCCCGCCTTGGGTTGGCAAGAGGGAGTGTCAGACTTACTGACTACCTCTAGTTTCTACTCCTGCTCTTTGAGCCGGAACCCCGGTAACCCGTTAGGCCTTCCGCGGCTCCGTATCGGGCATCAGCCCTACTGGGTCCCATCTATGGTGGTCTGATGGCTCTTTGAGGCGCGCTCGGAACGGGACGCGGTGTACGTCTACACGAGTCTAGTTCTAGTCGGGTGGCGAGCTACCCTTGCTCACCGTCCGCAGACCCGCCCCTACGGTGGCCGGAGATCGTCCCGCAATCCCCGACGCCCGGAGTGTCTGGTCTGGTTAAACAGTTATTTTGAAGGGTCTAGTGTCCTAGGTGTCTAGTGTAAGTCTAAATCATTTATTTCAAGTAGTCCAGAAAGGCACTTTTGAATGCCAAAAATTTTAAAGTGTCAGTCTGTCAGTCCTCTAGTGAAGCTATTTACTCGTTCCAAAGTGTAGATTCCTATGGAGAAGACTCAACTCGAGTTACTTTTTTATTTATTCCTAGAGTGGAAAAAAGAAAATGTTTACTATTTAATGTAACATAATTGGTTGTGGCAAATATGAGTTATATAATAACATAATTCTTTTATAAACTACTTAACACACTGACGTCACAACATGGCATTGTCAAAATTCGTCTATATTTTTTAAAATATTCCATTTGAGAGTTTGGACAGCCCTAGCCCCCACACCTGGTTTACAAGCTCTTCGGTAGCAACAGTCGAGTATCAAGTTCTCATTATTTCGCAAAACAAATGATACACAACAATTATTACAGAGAGCTTTGTAAACAATTCCAGACTATTTCGGTAAATAGTATTGATCGGATATTTTTGCGGGATTCTGTGTATGAAATCGATCAAGTCTTTATAAATATTCGAGGAGGTGAAAATAAGCGTTCATATTAAGGTCATTCCTTATAACTAAGCTGAAGATGGGCTGGTTTCCTATTTACGAAGGGGCTTATGTTCAGCAGAGGATTTTTTCTGGCTGATATAATAATGACGATGGCTTCAAGAAACTCTAAGAAAGCCACGTACTAAGCGCACTTTTGTCACCAACCCGTGTCTATAAGCACGTGTCGAAAGAGCTGAATAAGAGACTTCACATTTGACAAAGACCAGAGAGTAGGGTCCTCTGACAAACATGAACCTTTAAACTGCAATCTCCAAAGCGCTTGGCAAGCGTTGAGATTAAGGCAAATGAGTAAATTATAGTAGACTGCCTCGTTGGCCGAGTGGTCGCAAGCACTTGCGACTGTAGTCTCAGTAGTAGCACGGAGTCTGGAATTGTGCCCGGTATATGGCAATAGGCTCACCCCCTATTACATGGGACTCATAACATAAATAGTGAAAAGTGGGTGTTACATTGTACAGTGGCATTAAGTGCCGTAATGTGCACCTCTGCCTACCCCTTCGAGGATAAAAAGGCGTGATCTTATCTTATCAGTGGACTCTCATGGGTTGTTGATGATGATGATGTTATTATGTGATCTCCAATACGCTTGCCAAACGAGGAGATTACAGCAAATCTTATGTAGAGCACGTATAGTATGTGTTGACTGCACGGTTAGTGCCGTGGTTGGGAAACCGGCTGCCGCGCAACGTGTAGCAGGTTCGGTTCCCACATGGAGCAACTCTTTGTGTAATCCACAAGTTGTTGTTCTGGGTCTGAGTGTCATGGGTATGTGAAATTGTATGTATGTAAACGCATCCACGACACAGGCGAAAATCCTAATCCGCTCACAGTCCAGGAGCTGACGTCATCGAAAAAAGAGAAAGAAGTTTTTTTTATATTCAATTTACATATTAACGTATTCGTATCGCGTAATAAAATAGAGATAAGTTGGTATAATCGTAGATATGACAATAACAGCGGCCGACCTTGACGGCGTGACCTGCGTGTCATTGACCCTGGGTTTAGCGAGACGTGCCGATTGCTCACCAACTTGAAGGAGAAAAATTTTAGCAAAATTTTATGCAATGCCTTCTAAACGTATACATTTCACGTGTGTTACAAGTTTATTCTTATGTAAAAATGTATTACGATTTGGTTTTCTTGAATGAGTGCGTTTGACGTAGATTTTTATCAAGTATTTTTTTATAATCTTTGGCTTTTAAACACCAGATTTTAGTACGTATTTCATGAGGCGTTGGTCAAAGTAGCCTAAAATCAAAATCCACTAAAAAATATAGACTTAAGTAGTAGTACAATCGTCAAATTAGAATCCTGACCCACTATAAGCTCGTCCTACAGACATTCAAATATTCCACATTAAATACATATTCTTATACATCGCATTCGCATAACATACATGTTATGGCAACGATCTTGATCTTTTTGGATGTTTTTACAGAAAGGGGGAGGGTGATGACTTTTTTTGACGATTGTACTTAGGCATTTAGTATGATGTTTCCATCAATTACCTGTGGTTTCACCTTCTCCTTGCTCTGGGTTTTGTCTGTGCTCTTCCGGGTGTCCTGTGCATGCTTGCTGTCCTTAGCGCCCCCCTTCGCACCACCCTTGGTGGCGCGCGCACCCAAACTCATCTTTAAACTATATACGTTATATTTACAGCCTCTATTTACAATAGCTGAAACAAAATTGAAACATATTAGTGTTTGATGTCATTTTTCCATCAATTCTGTATGAGCCGGTCTTTCGTATCAAAATACCACTCATCTGAGTACCCAAATGGTACAGAATCAATCAAACCGTAGTCATTTCAACAGTTACGTTATAAATAGTGCTATCGGTTATTTCGTCAATGGCATATTTCATCGTAAATTGCAATAATTGTAAAACATTTTTGTTATTAATCCGTCCTGTACAAAGCCACAATAGGCAAGCCACTTCAGGCGCTCAATTCCAACCCTTTCAATCAAAATAGATTTACGAGGTATCCTAAGTCATTTCGAGCGATAAGTCTACTAGAACGAGGTCACAAGCTGACTAAAAATACCTCAAGGACGATATACCTTTAAGAAACAGTTGCTAACGTCATGTTGCTATTATTAGACGGAACTTTACCAAAATTAGGGGATTATCCGCACCACTTACAAAGCTCAAACCAGTTTTATCACTTATTCGTGTGATCGCTAAAATAACTAAGGAATGCGAAGCCGGATATCCTTTGAATGAGGTAATGTGGAAATGTTATCGATGTATTACCGACCTGAAGTAATGAGCTTCAATGAAACTGAATTATTTAAAGTAAAATGGAAGAAAGAAACATGTGAATAAGAATACGCCCAAATTCCAACAAGAACATATTGGAAATGATATTATTATCCCATACCATATGGGACAAACTAGGATGGAAAAAAAATGTTTGTAAACAACCCTTCGCCTCTAAGACATCGGTAAAAAAACCACTACCTAGTTTTTTTCTGTTATCCTGAATGAATGGATGTTCGCTAACGTTACTCTATTGTGGTATTACTATACAACTTTGGAACGAGAACTTGGGGAAATCCCTTGCCACTAATAAATAAGATTCCTTGACTTTATACGCATCTACGTCAAAACCTATGTTATGACTGTGTATCGAAATATCTTTGTTTCTTTTACGAAATATGAGACTATGAGTTGGTGAGAGAACGGTAATTAGATCAGTAGATTTTGGCATTAATACTAAAGAGCATATAACTTAGTATTACACCTTTTGTACTGTGATTAGTACGGACTGGTTTGTAGACCATTCGTTTAAATTAATAGCGATGGCTATCACACTAACAGCTCAAATATTTTCTATTCTGACTCAGAAAACCACATGGCAAGCTGAAAATGTATGAAAACAAATAAAAACGTGAGTAAACGGTGAATTCGTGGCGAAAGTAGACGGTACATTGATTTGTTTACGCTTACAGATCGTAAAAAATATTGTACACTAGACGATGTTGTCTAGTGTGGTACATAAACTTACAATCTTAATATTATTACAAACTTTTTATGAGACAATAATAACTTTTGTGGTACTTATATCCCAATGGCATATTATTGAGCAAATTATGTAGAACTAAAACGGTACGAATTTATAAAAAGTCTGGAGGTAGAATAATAAGGTCGCAGAGTAAAGTATGCACCCCAAGTTCGAGTATACCTACGTTTATGCAATTTATTATCTGTTGCATTGTGCGCTGAAACTCGCAACCATGAAGGAAATTCGGTCAAGGCAACATTGCTTATTTAGTTCAACGTAAACTTGCTTTCAAGCTAATTTCATCTGAGAATTTTCTGATAAAAACTGCGAATTGAGTCACAAGTATACTTTCTTGTCGTCTAAATCTTGGTCCTGACCCAGCACATTGACTCACACTTTACGTAACCATAACCGAGAACACTACAAAATAAAAACCTCCTTCGTAAATATATTTTGCTATGCTATGACGCTATGAGTCATGCAAAACCGCATTCTTCAAGTCGTAACCGTCCAAAAACAACACGCTTACTTATCTATCAAAACAAGCACAAGGCACAAAGTCATTCAGCCTGCAATGTCAATAAATATGGCGGTCTGTCATTTACTTGCGACTCCTGTTATTATTGTGGTTCGCCGTGCAACGTATGGCGTGGCCCTACCTCCAATGTTGTATTGAATATATCAGGTGGTGTATAATTATGAAGTAATTATAGGTAAGGAAATTAGCCACGTGGGACTTTGTGGTAGGATGAGAAAGTAACGGCAACAAAACAAACATAAAATATGCATACGGTCAGAGTACTAATTAAATTGGAATACAATTTGTGACTTTTTTTTCAATGAGCTAATAGACCAAAACTTACTCAGCCAATCAAAATAAACTCCTTAGATCCAACACTGATTAAATTCTTATGTATGATAGATGAACGAAATACACAAGTGGATTTAGCGGCACTACTTTAAAAACTCAAACAATCAAAAGTTTTGTTTACAAATGTGATAGGTAGAAATTAGCACAATGTTTGACATTTGCACCGCACTTTAAACTGTCAAACACCAAGCGGTCACCGGTGACCGCGACCTATTGTTCTTTAATTGTGTCTATAAAACCGGTACTCGACGAGTTAAGTTACGACAGAGCAACTGTCTATAACAGCCTCTACAAGAGACTGAATAAGCGTTTGCTCATTCATGAAAGACCATAAGATGATTAAGACCATAATCAATATAAGGGATCATTTACAAATGAAATAAGTAGTTAACCACACTATTAATATATTTGCTTAATATAATAAGTGATAGTTATTTTGTAATTAGCTAATACATAAAAAAAATACGTCGAATAATGCACATTCCCGCCAAAAGAAATAAACACATGTGTTCCCAAAAGGACAGTGTATTCCTAATTCGTCAGGAAGAAATATAAAGGATACTTTATGTCTGGATATTCTTATCATATTGAAACTATTTAGAGGAAATCTTTTCAATTCTAGGCCAGTAAAGCTGTAGGTTGAAAGTTCGGGAGTTTGTGTGCATATTTGTTACTTGATCACATCAAAATGAGTGAAGTGATCGGGTTAAAATTTGTAATAGGTACAGATTATGGTCTGCAATAACACATAGGCTATTTTATATGGGATGCCACAGGAACCCGGGCGAAGCCGCTGGTAGAAGGTAGTATTCAATCATGTCGCGGAGAACCTAATGGGTTACCGGGGTCCGGCTCGAAGTGCAGGAGAAGGAATGGGGTGGTTTTAGTCAGTAAAAGTCTGACACTCCCTCCCGCCTCACCTAGGCGGGAGAAGTCATTCGATGATTTTCCCCCTTAAAAAAAGTATTCAATTATCCTGAGAACATGCAAGCAAAATCGCGGGAAATACCAGCAGAATATAAAAAACTGAGACATAATTTAGGAACCAGGAAGTAAGGATTTGTTGCCAAGTTTGGCTACAAACAGTACATTAGAACCAGTGCCAATTCTATTAATGTTACTTTACTGCTTATCAATCTGAATGTATTTGCATATTAACATTCATAACTACATGATAAGGGGGCTAGTTGTCATATGAAAACTTTTTGGTGGTGAATCTCCAAAGATGAAGAGGTCTTTGAAAACATTGTTTTAACCCATATATCCCCAAGCGGTCACCGGTGACCGCTCTCCACTAACTACATTATAGACTTTATTTCCAATGTGTTTTTTAAGGGGGGGAAATCATCGAATGACTGAACCCGCCAGGTGAGGCGGGAGGGAGTGTCAGACTCTTACTGACTAAAAACTACCCCGTTCCTTCTCCTACACGTCGAGCCGGAGCCCCGGTAACCCGTTAGGTTCTCCGCAATATTTCCAATGTTTAGAGACTACTACTGTATGAACAAATTTAGGGGATTTTTTTCAACAATTTTCAATGGATAATCAGATTCCAATACATCATAGCTTTACATAAATGGAGGGAAAATAAGACTAGTAAAAAATAATCATGTTCTTTCGATATAAATGAAATATAGCTGTAACTTTGTATAGAAAATTACATACTAAGAAATAAAGACTCTCTTGAGTACCAAAAGTAAAAAAGCATGTTTGAACTTGACCCTCAAAATGAAAGAACCAACAACTACTGCTACAAATGAATGAAAACAACATCAAAACAAGAAACTTATGTAAAGTTTAAATCAGAATACAAATAGAAACAAGACTATTATTTGTACAAGATTCTGTCAATAATACTCAATTGAATGCATAGTGGGGTCAAGGTGCCTTTTGCATTAAATTACTTGCATTCTTAGAACTAAAGGATTCATTGTACGTAATGTACATACTAAGTTTCCAAAAAGGATATTTCTAGCTTGTTAGGATATCTATTTTAAAACAAACTTTTTGTTAAAATTGTTACCTTATTGGAAGACTGAATCATCTGAATTTTGAACCTTACTTTCAGCAATTATTTGCCATGAAATGATTACTACTCAATACTTAGCAATGCATAGATATTTTTTCCATTAAAACTAATTTAAAAATCGACCCAATGTCCCAATAGCCCAATGGTGCTGATACTGAGCCACGGAGAACCTAACAGGTTACCGGGGCTCCGACTCGAAGTGCATGAGTAGGAACAAGGTGATTTTTAGTCAGTAAGAGTCTGAGACTCCCTCCTGAGAAGTCATTCGATGATTTTACTCTTTAAAAAAAAATGTTTAGAAATATTAAATTGAGATAGGTAATGGAAATCAGCAGTAAATATCATCAAAATAAATAAATGGAAATAGAGGGAATTAAAAAGTTTTCTATGCATTAAAACTCTGAACATAGCCAGTATAAGCTAACCTTATACTTCTCTCTTATATAAAGCTGAAGAGTGTATATGTTTCTATGGAACTACTAGATTGATTTAAAAAATTCTTCTTGTGTTAGATAGTGCATCTATCAAGGAAGGCTACAGGCTATAAAACATCGTGCTATGACCAATAGGAGCCGAGTGGTGAGTAAAAATGTGAGTAGCTAGTGAGTTTATAATTTAAAAAATTCTTGTAATTCCTTGTTAATAGTCGTAACTATGAATAATTTAATTGTATAATGGTCATTAATAAAGTCCTGTAATAACTTGTTTTGTCTTAGAATTCTTAGACAATAAAAGAAAGGGAATTCCCTTATTCAAGTTACCGCAAGCAAATAGAAAATAGAATGTGACTGTATTATGTAACATCCATAGAATAAAAATGTGGAATTTCTTAATGAGTATAGATGAAGCTAAAGAATGTAATTATTACAGTTATTAAATTAATTTGCAGTCATAAAACACGTTAGTTTCACTAGAAGTAATTTTACCTTTTTTGATGTTGTTTTCTTAGATTAAACGATGTTTATGAATATAAAATGCTTTAGTATTTGTGTTAGCAAAATCACTAGAATGTTAGTATTGGACTGTTTGAAAGGTCATTGAACTTGACACTGATAAAATTTGAATAAAAGTAACTAAATTACACCATTTTTGTTGTAGATGTTATACAGAACCACGTAATAAGCAGGTAAATGATATAATAACTTTGATTTCATCCTTGTACAATGAAAATTACTAGAGGAAACCACTAAATAAACACATTAGTAAAAGTATAGTAGAATTTGAGCATCAATCGTTAGTATTCAGGACTACAGAGGTTGAAAATTAAATACCACGACTAGATTCACGGAAAAACATTTCGTGAACGCCCAATTTGCAAATTGGAAGTGCATTCAAATAACCTACCAGCGTCTATGATCACTACACGATAAATTCTTAAAACATGACTGGAGCGAACGAATTCTACTACTCACCTACAAGGAAAACAATGATAACAAAGTTAAAAAGAAAGTTATCGTACTCCGGCTGTCGTGAGAGCGGTAAAATGGTAAACAAAACAAATGGGCGGATCTCGAAAAAATCACTATTTTACTAATCAAAACACACAAAATGACTAATTACTACACTAAATTAAGCTTTAGTAACGTCTAAAACAATGATTTGTGCCGTTTTTTTCCGTAATATTTCGCAAAATTCGGAACAATGAATCATTGAAAGTGGCAGTGCAAGGGCACCGTATGAACCACGAAATTTTCGTCATTATTCTACCGGAACACTGCCGGAAACCTCATGCAGTAGCTGTTTCACGCCATTTCAACAGCTCACGTCATCAGATTCAAGCACCGCCAAGACGAAACTCAATAGGCCAGCGGCACATGTGGGGGACGCCATTCTTGAAGCACCTTTCTTGGTATCAAAATGACAGTCTTTGTTGACGAAATAACCGTGCACAGCACCATTTATCACCTTATTTCCACGCACATGATCACTCAATTTTAGCGCAACGTTAATATTTACCTTATTTCTACAATAATGTCGAAAATATAACTAAATTTCTAATAAAATTTACTAATTTCCATACCTGTTAGTGCGCTCAAACGCAAGCTGGTCACGTGACTTTCTAGGGATGGGACATTACTAGAAAAAATCGTAATCGTCTACAGAATGGCCAGTTTTAAGCGAAGTTTTTGATTTAATGTCAAACCTGGTAGCTTTGAAATATGAAGTGGACTAAAAAGAAATGTATTTTTATGGCTTTAGAGTTTAAATGTATATTTTTAAATTGTAAATTATCTGTAAATAAACCGGTAAGACCGAGGGTTGCAAGTTAAAATAAATTGTAAATATGATTTGTTATTGATACTTGATTTGCTTGAAATAAATTTATCTAAACGCACATGATGTAGTCATATTTTGTAAAAAGTACAAAAGGACGCAAATATTTCCTGTAATGTCTTGTAGTTTGTATTTAGGTTAGTTTACGTTCATGAACTAACAAACATGTCGTTTTATTTTTGGCGCCATTCTTAAAGGAATAAAAATTTACGATTATACTACTGAAGAAGTTGACAATGCGAACCCTTACTCTGTTATAATGCGTTTATATAATTTCATAGATTAGATTTATTTACTTAATGAGTATCATATGGTTTAGTACTTAACGTGTAATAAATGGTCTAGTACTTATTGTGTATTATTATGGTCGGTATCGGTATGGAAATCTAAATTAGACTGTATAAAATTACGCTCAACCGTCATAAATAATAACCGTTACTTAATTTACCGATCTAAATCGAAAAGCGAAAGCGCAGCACTACTTAGGGCGTTCCACAGGTAAAAAAATTCGTCGAAAAATCAAAGCGATTGGATTTTGTACTATTTGTGTTGAATAAATTAAAATTACATAAACAAAATAAAAATATATCAAAATTTCAGAAAAATATGTGCCTAAGTGATTAATGCCATAATTCTACAACATCTTTGATTTATTTTTAGCATTAATTGTAATTTATGGCATTACGATTCTAAACGAATCCATAAAAAATAAAAACATCTTTCCCGCTAAATATTGACTTGTCAAAATTATAGCAAAGATTGATTGATTTTGAGATTATAATTCAGGTTTATACTGAGTACGACGTTAATAAATGCGAATTAATGTCTTTACTGGAGGATATATTTTTACAAGATGAGGCGGATGAAGCTCAAGAGCTGGAAAGAGTGATAGAAGGCGACGAGTACGATGAAAGACCTCGTTCACGCTCAGTTTCACCAACTAGCGATGACAATGAACCAAAAGAAGATGAAGCAGGTACGGTAATTAATTAAAAAGTCTCACTTAAAATTCTATATTTGTAAACAAATGTATTATTGTGGCTTATTAGACCTAACCTCTACATACTCCGGTTTTCTTGAATACAAATCCAATTAGCCTATAAATACAAATAGTTATATTACAAGACAAATAGTAACGTCAAATAAATTTTCGTAATTTACATTTTATTCTTAAGACTTCATCTGCCATCTGGTGACCATTAAATTTACATTTTTGTATATTAACTGTAAAATTATAATTATACAGAGGAGGACAAAAGGCGAGTGGATCCCACTTCAACTAAAGCTAAACGAGTAACAAAGAATCCAAGGTTCTTATTGAACCCGGCGCGGCTGACAGGACCTAGAGGCATACAGATCATACCAGAACATTTCAAAGATTTCAAGTTTAAGGGTAAGTTGTCTTATTATTACAAAGTTTTTAATTAACTTGCAATGTACTTAATACATGTGCATGTCTGTGGAATGAAATCTTGCAACTGACTTTTGAAGCAGATATCTTCAAATCAAATCAAATCAAATCAAATTTATTCGCAAAAACATGTGTATACATACACACACACGCAGGTGCATGTATGTAGGATGATAAAAAATAGAACAATTGTACTTAATACATGTTTACCACTTGTCATGGCATGCAAATTTTTTTGTAAGTAATAATCATATTATCAGCGTTAAATATTTATAAATGTCAAATAAAATTGTATGTAGGTAGGTATGTCAAAATTAAAATTATAGATACAGTTATGTCATAATTAAATTCGTACAATATGTCACACTCATAGTAAGAATCACATAACCAATGAAACAATCACAACCAATAAAATAATCATAATTTATAAAATAATAGCCATGTCTTACTTCAATCAAATAACTGTGTCATTTAAGAATTCGGTGACACTATAGTAGACCTTCTGTAATAAAAAAAGTCTAAGCTTTCGCTTGATATGGTTGGCACCTAGTTCTCTCCATGATTTTGGCAATTTGTTAAATATTATAGGTGCCATGCAAAATACATTTCTGCGCATAAGCGCGGTCTTACAAGGATGAAGACAAAGTTTTGTGTAATCACGCCTGTTGCGCTGAGTTTTATCCTCAAGACGCGGAAATAAATGAGAATTATACATAACAAATAAAACTATTTCGAGAATGTATAACGATGGCATTGTGAGAATCCTATACTGTTCAAAGTATGGCCTGCAACTATCAGTAACTTTAAGTGTAAACATTGATCTCAAACATCTTTTCTGTGCCCTAAAAATGGTTGCCCATTCCACTGAATTGCCCCAAAAAATGATCCCGTAACGGAGAATAGATTCAGCTAATCCGTAGTACGCAATTAATAACGTGTTTATATGTATTGTTTGAGACAATCTGTGTAAAGCATATGCTCTATTACTTAATTGTTTCGCAAGTTTTTCTATATGAGCTTTCCAGTTCAGATTTTGGTCTATTGTTAAACCCAAAAATTTTGTTGATGTTACTTCAACCAATTAAACTGAAATGTTTAGTCAGTGTTAAAGTATTAAGGTTCACTTTTCCTTGCAGGTATTTTAGGTGAGAAAAGTATGTGGTTGTAGGTACTACACTGATTTAAATATGTTCTTAATATTTATGATAGCACACACATGTTTGTATTTAGTAAACATACTTACACATACAAACAGATTCTAACACAACAGTCAGTATGACTATAAATGCTTAGCAAATGATGTGAAAGCTTGTCCTAATGAAATATTGCATTTTTATTTTGTTTGTAATAATGCTCGTCTTCTTCATAGAAAATAAAATGCAGAGTAATTTGTTAAGTATTTCTTAATTTTCCAGGCAAAGGACACGAAAAAGAAGATCTAGATTTGGTGTTAAAGAAATTGGAACATTGGGCGTATAGATTGTACCCAAAGTTTCAGTTTGAAGACTGTTTAAAAAAGATCGAGACTCTCGGCAAAAAGAAGCCAGTTATGGTAAGACAATGGGGATTACTTACTTACGCTTTTTGCTTACTAGATGGAGCTAGTGAAATCCTCTCGTCTTTTCGTCCAATAGGGAATTAGCTACTGTCACACCATTAGTAGTTCAATTTTTGACAGCTACAGTGGTTGGAAAATGAATCCTTTTGCTTCATTTACGTTATTCAGCCAAAAAAATCGTTAGATTCTATTACACTATGTATAATTAGTATTTACATGTATTTTCAACTTTCTGTTGTAAGGCAGTAAGGTTGAAACTCTACTTTAAGAGGCAGTAAATAAAAAAATTGGAAGGATGTGAACAGCTTGGTATTCTTGTCTGTACAATCAAACTGTGGTTGTTCTTGCCACATTCAGCCCTTTACTTTAACATGTATAACACAAATATATGTTTTAGATCTTTAAATTATTTTTTGACCCTGACTAAAGTGAGCAATTAATACTTGGTTATTAAGTTTTATTAGCTAAAGATCTATCTAAATGAGTTTATCACACTGTTATGCATCCTGCATTTGATTTGCCATAAACAGAACCCTCTCCTTTTATTAACTGACTTCAAAAAAAGGAGGAGGTTCTCAATTCGACCGTATATATGCTTTTATATTTTAAAATACACTTTTCACACAGGTTCACCTACACAAAATTCGCACAGACCAGTTCTTATCTGAAGAGACAGTGGTTCAAAAGGACTCCAGTGACGAGGAAACACAGCCACCTCAGGAAGAGGATGAGTTTGACAAGCTGTTGCAGCAACAAATCGACCTGGCTAGAGCTACACCTGCTCCAGGCTCTGTGAAGAAGACCATGCCTACTCCTGCTACTCCTTTGCAAGACAGGTTGGGTTTTTTTGTATTAGGATTACTTAAAAATAGACGGAGGTGGAACTTATTGATGGTATATAATTTTGTCACTAGAAAATAACAGGTTGAGTTTTTTTGTATTAGGATTACTTAAAAATAGACGGAGGTAGAACTTATTGATGGTATATAATTTTGTCAATAGAAAATAACAAGAACCGTAAGTCTATAACTTTCCTAAGTTTATAAACTTATGTTTATTTAGGTTTATTTTCCGGTGACATATTATATCTTTTTTTATATCACGTCTTTATCCCTGACGGGGTAGTTATATCACGTCTTTATCCCTGACGGGGTAGGCAGAGGTGCACATTACGGCACCTAATGCCACTGTACAATGTAACACCCACTTTTCACTATTTTATGTTATAAGTTCCACGTAATAGTGGGTGAGCCTATTGCCATATACCGGGCACGATACTACACTCCGTGCTACTATTGTACTGCTGAGGAATTTTCGGGAAACCGAAAAATGGACCAAAACCAACATATCCGGCCCGGGAATCGAACCCGCGATCTCTTGCCAGGCAGTCACACTAATAAGACAGGTAGCATTGATTGTACAGTTTGGCAATAAAAAGTGGTGAGAGCAGGAACTAAGATTGACTTGGACTGAATCACCCACTACACTGCAGACCATATCCCATGAATAATATCATATCTGATGATTGTTTAATTATGGGATACATACTACTAATCAGCGTTGTATACCAAGTTGCCACAGGCTTGATACTAGCGACCTCAATAATTTGCCAAGCTGTATGTATATTGTAGTATCAAGTTTAGTTAGGTATGTTATTCTATATTGCAGTATTTCCAAAAAAAAAAGATTAATCCGCTTCTGAGATAGAGTATTTATTTATTTTTAAACAGTAACAACGGCAGAAAACCCAATTACAGTAACTGACATATTTACAACAATAAAACATAAATACAAGATAAAGAAAAGTAAAACTTAATTAAAACAAGAGTTAACACAATTCATAAGTTTCTCTCGCAGTTCTTTAAGCATTCTGATAAAATGTCCTTCCATCCGTCCACATACAGATCACTAGTTGGATTGAATTCTAGGTGATCATTGAGCGCGGCCAAAATTAGCGTGTGCAACAGTACGATATGAGGGCACGGCAAACAGCCTGTGCTTTTTTATATTATAATATGTCTCAGCTTTATTACAATCCTCTAACTCAAATTCGTCATCCACAGATCACCATTCACAATGCCGAAAGCAACCTCATCGCCATCTATAAGCGACGAACAAAAAGAAAGAATGATTAGAAACAGAAAACTAGCTGAAGAGAGGCGCTTAGCGCGATTAAAACAAAATTCTACAGAAATTACAAAAGAAACCACTGCCCACAATATTAGTAGAATTATTGAAGTAGATGAAGAACCAGAAAATAATCATGTAACAAAGAAAAATAGATCAAATGTCATAGATAGTTCGGATGACGATTGTGACGTCACTAATGTTCAAGAAGCTGTTATGGTAGATGTGCATGGACTTAGTAATGCTGCAAGTAAAGATTTAGATGAAGATCTTGGTAAAGAGACTGATAGAAACTATGATATGGAACATAGCGAAGCAAATAATGATGTAATTGTAATCAATGATGGTAGGGAACCAAGTAATGTCGTAAGAAGTCATAATACTGACGATTTAGTTGAAGAAATTATTGATGATAATAGTTCAGTACCAGAAACAGAAATAATCGTTATACAAGACGCTGTTACAGGTAGTAATCCTAAGCCAATTGTAAATACAGAAGAAATAATCGAAATTAAAGACCAGACTGAAACTGTAAACCAAGTTAATGATAAAAGCAAAGAGATAGTTGTTATAGATGACGAAAATAGTACAAATATTACTGAAAATGTACAAAATGTTGATGATGTTATTGAAATTAATGGTGCTGAAGAGAATGTAGGAAATAATACTCCAGTTACAATACAAAATGAAGATATTACACCAGATGTTGAAGATAATAGCAATAAAAGTGTTGAAAGACAAAGTATAGGGGATAATTTTGAACAAAATGTACGCGAAGATTTACCATCACAAAATATAGTGCAGGAAATACAGAATTTAGATAAGGATACAAAAATAGCTGAGGAAGTGTTAGATGATATGATGGATGTAGATTTTAGCGAGGATTTCTGAATCATTCTAATTGTATATTGTTTACTTTTGACAATAAACTCGGTATTTATTGATATTGTTCTTTTATTTATTTACTAGCTTCTGCCAGCGGCTTCGCCCGCGATCCCAGGCGTAAAATGCCTATGTATTACTTACTTCAGACCATAATCTACCTCTGTTCCGAATTTCATTCCGGTCCCTTCAGTCGTTTTAATATGACTGAGTAACACACATACACACAACGAGTACTTGCTTCGGCAATACATATACTAAAATTGGAACGATATAGAGAAGATTAGTATGGCCCCTGCGCAAGGATGACACGCAAAATCGTGAAGCGTTCCACATTTTTAAGCGCTGCCTCCTCGCAACCCAGCCATCGCGAAGGACACACCGGGCGTCGGGGATCGCGGGACGATCTCCGGCCACCGTAAGCGCGGGCCTGCGGACGGCGAGCATGGGTGGCTCCCCGTCCGATCAGAAACAGACCCGAGCGTACGGCGCGTCGCGTTCCGCGCGGGCCTCAAAGAGCCATCAGACCACCACAGATTGGGCCCAATAGGGCCGATGCCAATTCGGAGTCGCGGAGAACCTAACGGGTAACCGGGGCTTCGGCTCGACGTGCAGGAGAAGGAACGGGGTGGTTTTTGTCAGTAAGAGTCTGACACTCCCTTCCGCCTCACCCAGGCGGGAGCAGTCATTCGATGATTTTCCCGCCTTAAAAAAAAAAATACAACAAATAAACTCACATTTATATTATCGGGTCAAGCTAATTTCAACCATCGGCCCTACAGTTACAGCGTAAAGTCTATGGATGAGTATTGTAAACGTAAGAGTAAATAAATATAAGCAGATAGCTCCGAACTGCTGAGCTACCTATCGGGAGTTACACGTGTTTTTGTGAGTCAACCGTAAAACATAGACGTGTGCTGTTGTGGGATATTATGGATATTAATTTTATGTAGAACATTTCCGTAATGCATAATTTCTATGTAGGTTTAACTGCCTGCTCACGCGACGGAAGCTTAAAAAATTCCCAACACTCCTTCACTGCTCTGCTCCTATTGATTGTAGCGTGATGAAAAGTACACTATAACCTCCCCAGGAGTATGAAGAATAATTGTACCAAGTTTCGTTAAAATCCGTCGAGTAGTTTTTATTTCTATAAGGAATATATACAGACAGACAAAAAAATTACTGATTGCTTTTTTGGCATTAGTATCGATCACTAATCACCCCCTGATAGTTATTTTGGAAATGTATTTCATGTACAGAATTAATTGACCTCTGTACAGATTTATCATAAGTATAGATAAGTTTACGAAATTCACTGTATAAATAAAAGGGCATAGTGCGATTTTTAATAGACTTCATAAAAGAAGGAATTTCTCAGTTTGACCTGTATAGCGATTCATGGTAGATGTCCCACCCAAACGCACGAAGCGCTTCGCATCAAGCTTCCTTGTGCGTTCTGTTAAGGAGTGAAATTGTTTGCTAGAGTCTGTATTTCCTAAAGGGTATAACCTGGGTGTCTTCAAGGCAGGCCCGAGTAAATAGGTTGCGTGCTCCTTCATAGACCGCATCATCGCCTACCACTAGGCTAGATAGTGGTCAAACGTCGGCTCTTCAAATATAAAAATATACCTCTATACGTGTATGTATGTTTGTGCGCGATTATCTCGCGATTGGCGAAACCGATTTCAAAATCGGTTCGGTTACCATCGGTACGGTTTTCAGAAGTCTTTGGTAATTTTTTTGGCTTACGTAATTATTTATTTTCACGTAGTTTCAAGTTTAAATATGAGCCTCTAGCATGGCTTGAAACTAGTCGACTTCCTCGTTAAATAATTACGTGTGTAAGCTGAAAGACCTAATAATTAATTTAATATGTCTCACGAAAGTGTTTGTTACACTTTTACTGTGCATATTACCGGATCTTTCTAAAGCTTTTGACACGGTCTCTGTCCTTGCCAAATTAAATAAATTGGGCGCACGAGGTGTCACCCACAACATTTTTGAACACTACCTAACAAATAGAAAACAGCAAGTGAAAATAGGAAGTCATGAAAGTGACGGGGCCGAAGTCAGTAATGGCGTGCCACAAGGGAGTATTCTTGGCCCTACCCTTTTTAGATCTATATCAATGACCTCTGCCAAATTACTCTTCCAAGTACTAAAATTTTTACCTATGCAGATGACACCGCCATACTTGTTTGGGGTTCAAACTGGAAAATGGTTAAGGAAACGGCCGAATACTTCTTATCTAAAGTGATGGAGTGGCTCTCTGTTAACCTGATAACATTAAATGTTAACAAAACTCATTTTATGGTCTTCTCCATGCATAAAAATTAACGTAAGTATTACCATTAATCACTTGATCAGATATAGGTACAAGGACACACACAAATAAAAAGCCAAAAAGTTTAGTACAATTATATATTTTAAAATCACAGATATAAGCTTCAAAAATTAACTGTCTACATTATTTGAAGTTCACGCGTTTATGAGAAATGACAACTAAAATTGTTTTACTATAACCCTTATGAAATCATCTTGATACAAAACAAAAACATTTTTCACTTCAAATTCCTTCCATCTTAGACTCATCTGACAATATATGAACATAGTTTTATAATTACATAATAAAGTAGAGAACCTAATGGGGCCCTACTGTATTTTTTCCCAACAGATGTCGCTAGTGTGAACCTCTAGTTCTTCGACCAATGGGGAATTAGCTAGCGTCGCACCATATTGACAGCTACTGCCATTGGACAAAAAAGCCTCGTCCTACACTTGCCCCATCTAGTGAGTAAAATACGTTAGCCCCCATTAGGATAATCAAAATCATAGACATTTAATGATTACTTAAACCATTCCCTAGTGACGACTTTGTTTCGAAAACAATTGCTAAGAAACAATTTAATGACTCCGAGTTCTGCGTTTACTCTCGTATCCGCCTTTAGCCAAACGCCACTTTAGCGCTTGTCTACAGAGAGAGTAGAAAACTAAATGTATGGCGATGACACTGACAAGTGTCAAAATGGACGTCAATTACATATAATTTGGTTTTCTATTCTACAAGTAGACAAGCGCTAAATGGCATTTGGCTACAGTTGCTGATTCGAGAGTGGTCGACTACATTCATAATTATGTGATTATGAGCTCCTATTTTCGCTTGAAACCAGTCGACCATGATCAAATCAGTTACGCAAGCAGCTTTTTCATTTTATCACGATAGTTATCATACAAAAAAGTCGCGAACATAATACACGATAAAATAGTTTTACATATAAATTTTAACACTCCAAAATATAGATAGGTACTTCTAACTTAACTGTTCTATAATATTTTCGAAGAAATCAAACAATATAATATCCATAATTATGAAATAATAAAGAAACCATTCAAAATTTGAAGAAGTCTTACTAAAATGTACTTAGTATGATAAAGGTAATGCACATACAACTTCGTTCGCTCATAAGTTGTAGGCGATTCATCTCACGGAGCGACTCTTTGTGTAATTCCAGAGCCGAATTATACCCAGAGAGCATCTTAGGCAAGTACCTCATCGGCACCCTTAATTTGTTTAATATATACCGTGAAATCCATTTCGTTTCCGTCCCGAAGTAAAATGGATCTGTCTTGGGAACACAATAATTTTACAAAGAAACAAAATGTTTAAAACTAAACTAACTGGTGAACCATTGCAAAAAGTAAACATCGAAAGAGCATACGAACTCATAGTACATTATCAAAACATCATACCATGTAATTCTCGAAAAGGTATTTCTCGTCGGGTGGCACGTGCGATGCGAATAGTGTCTACAAATTTACGTCTAGTGTTTCATGTGCGTGTTTTCATGAAACATTTTTAAACCAAAAATAAACTGTAATTTTTACTTTATACTATACATAGAAAGTACTTCTACTCCTTATGACAAATAGTTTTGCCGAGGGACGAAATAGAAATAGATTTCACGGTATGTTTAAGGCGGATTAGACCTCATAGCCACGCGTGTTTTGCGGTGCCCGTCTGTAAACTGTCGTCCTAGGCACTTGCTTCATTTGTCTTAGGTATAATATGACTCTGCGTCACCCACAAATTGTTGTTCCTGGTCTGAGTATGACATGAACAAAATTGTACATTTGTAAACGCATTCAAGCCACGAGCAAGTCCTAGTGTGAATAAAAACTATGAATCGAAAACTAAGTTAGAATGAAATGCAGGTAAATCACTTTGTATGACCAACTTAAGACTATTTAATAACCGACTTCAACCCATTGATCTAAGGTAAAAAATTAATTAAAACTAAAGATTATGAATTGAGGCCGGTTATTTTTTCATTCTCTGAATTCCCGTGACACTTGTGTATAGGTACTATGATTCATGTAACATAATGCTAAAGAATATTATATACAGATTGAATAAAAATTAAACGAACATAGAATTTGTAAATTAGAGGAAACATTACATACTACAGTATCGATATCGATATTTCTGACAGACCACATCTCTATAACGAAGTACCAATAGAAATCAAATATCGCCATGTTATAGATTTTTTCAAATAGGATAAATATATAATGTAACTTTCAACTGAAGAAATAATTTTTAGAATCGATTCCATCGTCATCAACAGCTGGAAGACGTCCACCGCTGGACAAAGGACCTTACTCCACATCGAACGACAAGCTGTCCACCTGTATCTACTGGCTCCTCGCGACTCTGAAGATGTCATCGGTCCACCTAGCCTGAGACCTGCCCACGCTACGTTTTCCGATCCGATGCTCTCGAGGACTTTCCTAGCCCATTTCCCGTTAGTAACCAGTTCAGTAGTAATTTAAATACTCATTGCAAACATAAGTTCTCCTTTCCTAGCTCTTATCATAGCGGTTTTATAGCTTATAGACTTCAATAAATGGACTATCCAATAAACACATAACTATTTTAATTCTAACCAGTAACTAAAGTAGATAAAGATTAGTACCTACAGACTAACTGCTAATTTCAATAGCCTATCCAAATCAAAATCTGTGTTTTTTTATATTATATTCGATAGGCCTTTTGACCACTATTCGTCTAGTGGTAAGTGATGATGCGGTCTACGATGGTGCACGTTGACCCAAGCAATCTATTCACTCGGGCTTTGAAGACACCCAGGTTATACCATTCAGGAAATACAGACTCTGGCAAAGAATTCCACTCCTTAGCAGTACGCACAAGGAAGCTTGCTGCGAAACGCTTCGTGTGACTTTTGATGTAATTTGTATGGAGTTTCAGGCAAAAATCGATCTTAATACTTTTGATTTAGGATCCGTAATACATTATTGATATTGGCAGTAAAACAATAGGTTAATTTAAGGCTCGGGGTCTTAGTCATAAGACGCAGTGGCCTGTCAAAAATATTACGACTTTGTAATAATAATAACGATTTTGTACCATTTCTAATACAATTCATACTTATTTTATATGTTACATGTCTATTATCCTGATTTCACCGTACATTAATAGAAGGGTTTGTACAGTGTCCAGCAATAAATGTTGCACATCGACCTTTCGGAGGAGACAATCGGTGAAGTTACCGCGTATGTCGCTAAAACTAGTCAATCACTCTCCTCAAATCATAATAAGATTGAAAAACAAAGTCTTTACAAATAAATGATTGTAATATCACACATAATTATCTCGTTTCATAAGTCGATATGCTATATTTAACGCCGGGCACTGTAACTGGAACAGCAATCAGTGCATTTCATTAACTGGTCATCGCCAAAAAGCGTTAACTGCTCTGCTATTCAATAATGAACTTTATATCTATGTGGCATAACACTAAAATTATCAAGAGTAAGTATTTACAAAATAATATTTGGTTTCACTTCAGTACACCGAATTTTAAATTAAAAACTATGCATTGTTTCCATTACATTATTCACATATTTTACTGTAAAAAAGCTGTCAAAATTCTTCTCTTGAATTACAGTTAGGAAACGTGATTGGCCATCGTATTTATCAATCACAGATGGGTACATATCGATAAAGATATTGCCCATCCCTAGTAAAATTGAGTCGCGACATTACCCAAAAATATCGATATTTTGTTTAATAAAAATCGCGGGTTACTCACGTGAATATACGGAGAAAAGCTCTACTTGTTTCGAACTACAGAGGGGTTCTTCCTCATGAGCAGCTTGCGCGACGATGTCGAGCAGCCTACTGCGAGTAGAAGAACCCCTCTGTGGTTCGAAACAATTAGAGCTTTTCTCAGTATATTCACGTGAGTAACCCGATTTTTAATTTTAGTATGTCTCACGATAGTTATTATAAAAAGATATTTTGTTTATTTTTTACATTAAAATATGTACAGCAAGGAAAAATATACTAAAAACTATAAATTTAAATATCTCACTAGTAGTAGTGTATTATTATAAATAGGGTTATAAGTAAACTACAGTTAAACATTCCATTACTATATACAAACGATCATTCACTGACATCGACAAACTTTGCTAGTAAAGAAATTACTGCCAGACGAATTTCAACTCTATTCTTTTTAAAATAAATGACATGATAGCTTCCACGAATTGCTCGGGTATATCTGCGGTTAAAGTAGGGCGTATAGTAAAGGCATAAAGTTCAAAATCACTGTCAATTAAATATCACATCACTGGAGTTGATTGAAAAAATTGATCAAATATCTTCAATAGATTTTCAATTTTATTACAAAAACATTAAAGTTGGATTCAAAATCTATTTAAGATATTCGACTGTGTCAGTTCGATGGTTTTCCCTCCCACCCTCCTCTAATAAATATGTACCAAGACTGTACAATTTTAAACTCTAAACAAAGCATTTTAGAGCTTATGATCTCATACAAGAAAATATCGATAAAATTATTCAATTGATTTAATGGTTTGTGCACGTTTAAGCATTTGTATGCGGTCTACTCAATCCTTAAGACCTTAGGTCTTAGATAGTCCGGAACTAATGAAGACCTAGCGGGTTTGGGGCTCCAGCTCAAAGAGCGTATTGCTTTTTAAAAGGCCGGCAACGCACCTGTGACTCCTCTGGTGTTGTGAGTGTCCATGGGCGGTGATCCGTCTGCTCGTTTGCCTCCTATTCCATAAAACAAGGAACAGAGTGGTTTTTAGTCAGTAAAAACACTCTCTCGCCTCACCTACGGCGGGAGAAGATGACTACCCCTTCAAAAAAAAGGCAGGAATTTCGTCACTAGCAAAGTATAGCTTTAGTAAATAAATTAAAAGGACATCATTCATTCATTTTTACTTTGAACCGCCTCTCCTAAATGAAAACTATCGTTTTTTTTCTCTCACCAGATGGCGCTAAGAGCTAATATGATGCAATTCCTTACGAACAGTTCTTTGTTAAGATGATATTATATAATTTAATAGCAACTTAACTCCACCATTGGTAAGTTTAAGAACCATAGTTTTCATAAACTTTGTCCTCTCTTTCTAATAAAAAGGATTAGAAAGAGATAGAGAATTATAAAAATTTTCACTTCGTTATTTCTCTCTTTCTTTTTCTATTAGTATGAGAGGATGATGTTTAGAGAGAATCGGTGTAATCAAATTACATTATGGTAAATGGTTACAATATCCAATGAAAAAATAATAATAATGAAGTCACAAGTTACATGATCTTGAAAAACAAGACGACCATACGTTTATGTGCAAATTTCTTTGGGTTTTTTTCTCTCAATATATCTAAATGAAAGCCCCATCCAATATGTATAGACTGATCAATTCCTCATCATCCGTCACCTATTCATACCAAAGTATTTTTACTAGTACTATATAAGAACAAAAAAAGAAATAACTCAAATTATTTAGTAGACAACGCACAAAACCTCAACAAAAATTTAAAACAAATTCATGATGTCATTTCTCCTCACTAGATGGCGTTAGCAAAGCTTTAAGTCTTGACAGTCCATACTAGCTGTCAAAATGACATTAACAAGATACTGGGCTAGACTAACCGACCAATCAGCAACGGACATTACCACACAGTCACCATATAAAAACAAAACGAAAATTTCTTGAGTTTTTAAAGACCCTTAAACGGTTCAGGGCCGAAAAGACCGGCCCGTTAACGTCACCTTCACCAGGAAACCTTATATAAGAGCCGTTACACTCCCCGAGGGTCCATAAAACCGTTTTTTGCTTTCAGCATTCCTATAAAATATATTTTTACGTCGCGACGACTGAGTAACTCCTCGAAAAACTACAATTGTATATTAGTTTGTGTCAGGTATGAGTGAAGCGAAGAATGATGTGAATATCATCCAAGTGACTGCTAGAATGGACTGGGAGGTTGGTTGTGTTGGTTGAGGTGAATGTTCGGTTGGTTGGTTGGGTTGATTCGGTTGATTGGGCTGATTCGGTTGGTTGGGCTGATTAGGCTGGTTGGGTTGATTCTGGTTGGGCGCTTCACGACGCTGGTTGTCTGCTGGGTTCACGTGAAGATCGCGGAAGAAACCGATCTGGTGCCTGGAATTGAAAACGATTTGTTAGGTGAAGATTAACTTTTTTGAGTAAGTTTTGCCTGACCTGTTACATAACATAACATTACGCCTTTTATCCCCGAAGGGGTAGTTAGAGGTGTACATTACAGCACTTAATGCCACTGTACAATGTATACCCACTTTTCACTATTTATGTTATGAATTCCATGTAATGTGAGCCTATTGCCATATACCGGGCACAATTCCAGATTCCGTGCTACTCCTGAGATTTTCTGAAAAAACCCAGTAATACTTTGCCCGACCCGAGAATCGAACCCGAGACCCCTTGCCCAGCAGTTGCATTTGCGACCACTCGGCCAACGAGGCAGCCTGATGATGCCTGACCTGTTCTTTTAGTAAAAATGTGTCATCATCATCTACAGCCTATAAATGTCCATTACTGAACAATGGTTTCTTCTCACACGGAGAAAGTTTGAGCATTAATAACCAGTCACCACGCTTGCTCAAATCACATGTGAACATTAGCAAAAACTGTGCACAATTTCAAACTTGTGCTATGAACTACTGAATCTTCTTCATATGAATCTACAGTAAAGAACGAGCAGCTACCAATTAAGTGATTAATTCAATCATTTCAAAAGTGCCCTTGAAGTTGTCTCTGAGACCAGCGGTTAGTTTAAAATAACAGAATAATAAGTCATCATCGTTGCCTTCATGTTAAGACATTTAATGTATAATGTACTAGCAACCCGCCCCGGCTTCGCACAGGTGCAATACACATGTTTTATACGTATAAACCTTCCTTTAAGATTTTAAATTTATCCTTACTATATAATATACTAGCGACCCGCCCCGGCTTCGCACGGGTGCAAGATGTATATACATACAAACCTTCCTTAAGAATCACTCTATCTATTAAAAAAAACCGCATCAAAATCCGTTGCGTAGTTTTAAAGATCTAAGCATACATACGGACATACAGCGAAAGCGACTTTGTTTTATACTATGTATTGATAATCCTTACTAATATTATAAATCTGAAAGTGAGTTTGTTTGTTTGTTCCACTTTCACGCCATACCTACTAAATCGATTGCATTGAATTTTTGCAGACGTAAAGTTAGAAGTCCGGATTAAATAATAGGGTACTTTTTATCCCGAAATAATTTGATATTCCCGAGGAAAAACAAAAATATTGGTATAGATGGCGCTGTGTGTATTGGTATATGTCACATTGGCTTTTTATCCTTTTGTGACGCGAGCGAAGCCGCGGGTAAAAGCTAGTAAAAAATATAATACGATGTTATCGAATACTCACAGATAACCAGCAGCAGCCAATAGGAGCACCAACAACAGTCTGGCAGGACTTCCATACAGGTAGACCAGAGAGAACAATATCGCTAGTCTGGAGGCTGCGTACAGATGGTCGAGCCAATCACGGGGGGCTAGAGCTTCATCTTGCTCGTCCACGGCGGCCGGGGCTTCGGCAGCCGGGGCCGGCGTTTCGGCTGGGGCTGGGGCGGCCGGGGCAGCACCTGCGGCTTGCCACCTGTAAAAATAATAAGTCTTTCAAAGTCCGAAACAAGTCAAAATATTAATGTGTATGTTTGTCACTTAATCAATCAAACCGGCTGAAGGGATTGGGTTGAAATGAACAGGGGTAGATTATGATAACACATATGCTACTTTTTATTGCACTGGAACGCGGGCGAACTGTGTCGTGGTGGCCCGGAGGTTTAAGACGCCCACTTCTCATGCATGAGGGTGCGGGTTCAAAACCTACCAACGGCAAGTACCAATGTGACTTTTTCCGAGTTATATGTACTTTGTAAGATTATTTAGACACCACTGACAAACGGTGAAGGAAAAACATCGTGAGGAAACCTGGACTTATAATTTCTAATTATAAGTTTGAAATCGCCAACCCGCATTGAGCAAGCGTGGTGATTAATGCTCTAACCTTCTCCGTGTGAGAAGAGGCTTTGTTTAGCAGTGGGCATTTATAGGCTGTTGATGATGATGATGATGATGATGAACGCGGGCGAAGCCATGGGCAGATACTACTTTAAATATTTTACTTAAGATATGTATAACGTTGACGAGTTTTTTGTTTTAACGCGCTAAATTCTAAAGCTACTGAACCGATTTGAATAATTTTGTACCCCCATTAGGTCGCAAAGCACTTGTAACGCATCTGGCGTTGTGGGTGTCTTTGAGAGGTGCCACTGCTTACCATCAGATGATCCGCCTGCTCGTTTACCGACTTATCCCATAAAAAAAACCGCTAATGACCAACTAAGGAGCCACATTAAAATATTGTAAAAATATCGTTTCAAAATTACTTAATAACCGACCCACGCTGTTAATTTTAGCTATGAGTAACACGGCCGTGTGTTCTTGTCACAAAGCAATAAGGTTGAATTTCTCAAAACACTTTTTCACTACCTGAGACTATTAAAATACGTAGTAGGCAGCGTGCCAAATATAATTAACGTTTGTTTAAGTTTATAAATCGTTGTGATGGTCTATTGTTTCGTGGCAGACATTTAAAAATAATGAAGATGAAAGATTTCATTTATCCTCGGTACATAAATCTTGGAAGCGGTGTGGTGTGGAGTACTCGCCATTTGTATTCTTGTAACATGTACGAATGAATGTGTATATGTCGTTATATCAAAATTACTTAGAAATTAGGTATCATATAGTTAACATGGTTTTTTTTATGGGGGAAAATCATCGAATGACTGCTCCCGCCTGGGTGAGGTAGGAGGGAGTGTCAGACTCTTACTGACTGAAAACCACCGCGTTCCTACTCCATCACTTCGAGGTGGAGCCCCGGCAACCCGTTAGGTTCTCCGCGGCTCCGTATCGGCATCAGCCCTATTGGGCCCCATCCGTGGCGGTCTGAGGGCTCTTTGAGCAGACTTCTTTGTGGACGGTGAGCCACCCATGCTCGCCGTCCGCAGGCCCGCGCCTACGGTGGCCGGAGATCGTCAGTTAAGATGTTTTAGAGTTAGACTTATCGATGTAATATTCAATGTCAAAAAATCCGTTGTAATAAATAGGTAACATTACAATAATGACAACATTGGGTAATATCTAAACGTTTGACTGTATAAACAGGAAGTTATAGAATTTATGAACTTGCAACAAAATTCAAGGTTAAGTTCACAATACAAGTGTAGCACAGAATATCCACTCATCATTATTCGAGTCAGTTTCCGCCCACTCCTGCAAACTAGGCCTAGGGCTCCATGGTACAAAAGGGCGCCGTGACGCTAAGAGACGCGCATGACCATAGAACGACGGCGCGTCAAAAAATTTAGGGGCGCCTGCGAGATGCTTGCCTTGGGCGCTATCTAGATTTAATTGAATAAGTGTGGGAGAGCCATGCTTCAGCACGAATGGGCCGGCTCGACCGGAGTGATACCACGTCCTCACAGAAAACCGACGTAAAGCAACGCTTGCTTTGTGTTTCGTCGTGTGATTGAGGTTACTGGACGCCCAATTACCCTCCCCTTCCCCAATCTCCCCAATTCCTGAATCCCCAACAATGCTCAAACTCCTAATCCTCAAAAGGCCAGTAACGCACTTGTAACGCCTCTGGTGTTCCAGGTGTCCATGGGCGACGCCGATTGCTTACTATCAGGTGATCCGTCTGCTCGTTTACCGGCTTATGCCATAAAAAAATACTATAATATTTGGTGATGGCAAAGTCAGCCAGTTGCGGAGTGACATCATTGTATGTATACTTAATAATAAATACCTATAATACTGTACCCATAAATTTGTGTTCTTTGAACAAATGTTTAATAGAACAAAGAATTTTACGCTTTGACATTGAAATTTATTGGATTGTATGGAAATGTAAACTAACTGTATTACATGTGAAATAATTAGTATGTATGAAATTTATATACCACCTAATATAGTATTGTGCGTGCCTCATTGACCTTGTGGTCACCAGTGTGATTGTAGGGCAAGGAGTCTCGGGTTCGATTCCCAAGTCGGGCAAAGTATTATTGGGTTTTTTTTAAATTCTCAGTAGTCGCACGGAGTCTGGAATTGTGCCCGGTATATGGCAAAAGGTTCACTACCTATTACATGGGACTCGTAACATAAATAGTGAAGAGTGGGTGTTACATTGTATAGTGGTATTATACTGTCAAACACCGAGCGGTCACCGGTGACCGCAACCTATTGTTCTTTAATTATGTCTATAATGACGGTACTCAACGAGTTAAGTGGGGTAATATGGACGCACCTCTGTCTAACCCTTCCGGGATAAAAGACGTAACGTTATAAACCGATTTCAAAAAAGGAGGTTCTCAATTCGACCGTATATATGCTGTTTTTGTTATGTTATGCGAATATGATGACAATTTTGTCTTACAATCTATTATTTCAAGGTATAAGTTACCGTCACCACACTCTGCATTTACTCTTGCGACTAGATATCATTTAATAAACAAGGCAGTCTATAAGTCTAAAGTAAATAATGCCATAAAGGACTACTACCTACTGATATCCTATACCTGGCATCAAATTACACCCATTCAAGCAAACACCACAGACAATAAAACTGGCAAGCAAATCAGGACCTAATAATAAAGCATTTAAGGTTGCATTTTGATCGATTATAGTATCAATTAAATGACAGAGCAATATAGGATAATATAGGCCTTATTCCTAAAGAAATTAAGGTTGTAATTTACTTACATGTTAGCATACTGTTGCATATATTGAAGGTAAGCCTGCTGCATCATCATCATGTGATTGGCCAACTGGGCCGGGTCGTTAGGCACTGGCAAATAACCCTCACCGAAATTATAATTCGGGTAAGGGGGGACCCTTCCATAGTTATTCACGAAAGAGGTTAAATAATTCTGCATCTCGACATTATGGTTCTGGTCGTTCTGCCTTGTCTCCGGTCTTGGGGGTTCAGTGACCCTTTCAGTTTGGTTCGTAGCTTCGACAACTCTTCGGCGAAGTCCGTCAGTGTTCGGCTCTATGACCGGTGACTGTGGCTCCACCTTGCGGGTCGGCGTGCAGACTAGATGCATGGTGTGCGCGATCTGGCTCTCATACGTTCTAAGCACGTCCTTCAAGATTGTGTTGTCGTCTAAAAGTTGACCGGAGTATATTATCTTCTGTTCGTCTGTGCCCTGTAAAAGAAAAAATATTCAGTCAATGGCTGAACACCTAATTTGGTTTATAATTTGTATTTTCTAGTTCAGACATAGTGCAATTTAATCTTTTTTTTAAGGAATAGGAAATCCGCAACCCCAGACGAGTTTTTTTTGAACGGGGAAAATCATCCAATGACTTCTCCCGCCGTTGGTTAGGCGAGAGGGAGTGTCAGACTCTTACTGATTAAACACCACCCCGTTCCTACTCCTGGTCTTTGAGCCGGAGCCCCGGCAACCCGTTAGTCCTTCCGCGGCTCCGTATCGAACACAAGAGGAGTTAAAGGTGCATTGGCAGCCTTTCGCGTAAATATTCGCGGGACATACGGGTTCAATCCTCGGTCTGATTATTTCTTTTATTTTTTTTCTGTTTTCTATTTTCCTTTTTCGTTCTAAAGAAAAATAATGATGCACCAAAATAATCCCTAGCAAAGCTCGATTATCCAGGTAATTATCATCAACAGCTTATAAATGCCCACTGCTGAGCAAGGCCTCTTCTCACAAGGAGAAGGTTTGAGCATCAATCACCACGCTTGCTCAATGCGGGTTGACGATTTCAAACTTATAATAAGAAATTATAAGTCCAGGTTTCCTCACGATGTTATCCTTCACCGTTTGTCACTGGTGTCTAGATAATCTTAGAAAGTACATATAACTCGGAAAAAGTCACATTGGTACTTGCCGTTGGTAGGTTTAGAACACGCATCCTCATGCATGAGAAGCGGGCGTCTTAAACCTGCGGGCCACCACGACATCATCCAGGCCAATCAAGTACTGTTTATAAATTGACATTGTATATGTACACAACGCAATCACAGCGTCACAGTCCAATTAGTTATCGCAGCCGCAATAAGCCAATAATTCAAAGTCTTGGGCACACGTGCTCTTGATAACACTTACCTACATTCAATATAACGATATCTTTATACATATTATATTCTTATCGTACAAAAATTCTGTGCAATACATACATACCTCACTTTATGTATAGATACATAAATAAATAACATATTTCGATACACTTTGAAGCGAAAGTGAATTTGCATGGCAGTATGTCTTTTAATTCTAAATAGCTGAACCATATTTGATAGACTTTAGTAAGTGTAAATAAGTAAGACACCAAAGAATTATCCACTGATGAACTGAGAGATTTCCGAACATGGTTTTAACAAATTAACAGAATTAAAGCTTAATCAATAAATAATTACTTATTATTATAAATACAAATGTTTGTGAAGATGTATGTGTGTGTGTGTTTGTTACAGAGAGGAACACGGGTAGATTATGGTATAGATGTCTAGAACACATAGGCCACTTTATATCCTTCACGGAAACGCGAGTGATGCTGCTGGCAGAAGCTAGTTAAGACAAACTAAGCAAGACTGTCTCATCACTCATCATCATCACACACAACGTCAACTTCTCACAATATCAAGTTCTTAAAACGACAAATTCGCATAATGACAACTCTGCAGGCATCCGCTTTGTCATAATACATACTTTCATCCATTCTAATTACAAACGTAAACGAAGACAGATACGTTTGCGAGAGAATAAGGGTCTCATTATGACAACAAACGAAACAAGGACTGTTATATAAATATTCGCTCTAAAACAAATCTCAGTCGGCCATTACAATCCTAGATAGACTCTATTTTATAATATTTTGTTCGTAATTGCCGTTCAAAGGTCCATATACATAATGACAGTTTCATTTTTTACCAGCATTTTTTGCAGGCTTCCTAATTCCGTTGCGTTCAAGGTTATTGTTAATCTGACTACTTATCTAGTATGACTATGACGTCCCCACTGAACAGACGTAAAGACATATTTTGGGGAAATTCGTTTTTACTTATCATAACATATTAGTTATTTCAATTAGGTATGATGATTATTTTAATAAGTCGTTTTTATGAGATTAGCCGGTAAACGAGTTGACGGATCACCTGATGGTAAGCAATCGGCGTCGCCCATGGACAGCTGCAACACCAAAGGAGTTACAAGTGCATTATCGGCCTTTTGGGGATTACGAATTTGATGTTGGAGAGATTTGGGAGGAGAGGAGAGTAATTGGGCCTCCGGTAACCTCAATTATACCACGAAATACAACATAAACGTTGTTTTACTTCGGTTTTCTGTGACTTCTGTGAGGCCTCCGGTCGAGCCGGCCCATTCGTGCTGAAGTTTGGCTCTTGGCTCTCCCACATTTAGTCTATTGGGAGATATTTTTTTTAAATAAATGTGTTATATACCATTATTTCAATGAGATATAAATGTCGTATTTGTTAAAGATTTGATTGTTTGTTTACATTAACTCGTTGAGTACCGTCATTATAGGCACAATTAAAGAACAATAGGTTGCGGTCACCGGTAACCGCTTGGTGTTTGACAGTTTAAATTGGCTTCGAAACTATAGAACTAATTTTAAGCCTTTGACTGCCGGCAGAAAACTGCTGAAAGCAAATCCTCCGCTAACGTAGGTCACCGGTGACCTCCGCGGCGGTTAGCGTATTAAAAAATGATGTCACCACTAACAGCTTATTTTTTCAGGAAATGTTAGTAACTTCCAGACTATAGAGTACTTTGTAGAAACCGTATCGGATGAAACCCTAAACGGTTGTCACCGTGAGCCGAAAGCAGTAAAACAGCTTGTTAGGAAAATGTACCTAAATAAAATAACATTTCAGATTTGCATTAAAATAACATTTAGAGAAAGTATATCTAAAATTCTTTGAGAACGACCTGCAAAAGAGACCACGACGGTTGACATAACCAATTAAGATTAATTAACCGGTGTTAGGAGGTCAGGTAGATGCCTATATGTGATTACTTAGGGTCTAGTACGATTTTTTCTTACGTTAAACGCGATTGCCACGTTTAAGATGTTCGGCCACGATCGGCGCTCTGATTGGCTGCTCCAATATACCAATCAATCAGAAGGCTACGTTTCGATTGCGTTAAACGTAAAACAAACTCATTCTAGACCTTCAGATTGTACTTCGGTAGGCCCAATATTGATAACGACGACTGTTAATTCGGTCGAGAAGTCGTGAATTTCTTTCATACAGGTACCTACTTTCAATTTTAACCTTACAGTTTTATAATAAAGTTGAGAATCTATTAATCGAATTTCTGACTTAGCGACTCATTTCTGTCGAAATTGATGTCTAAACTTCCAGTGTGCACTGAATCGCTTCTGTTGGTGTAATTTTTATTTGTTTTTAATAAACGTTGCACCACATTAGTCCCTATTATCGATTATGCTGATGTGTGCTACTACGACCTGAAGGCAGACCTCCTCAACAAACTTGACCGACTTCTAAATAACTGCATTCGATTCGTTTTCAACCTGCGTAAATACGATCATGTTTCTGCACATCGGCTGCAACTGAAGTGGCTGCCCATACGCCAGCGCAGGGAGCAAAGGGCGCTAACCACTCTATTCTCTTTTCTTTGTTCACCTTCTTTACCCAGTTATCTATCCCCTTACTTTCAATACTTGTGCGCAAACCACAGTAAAAACCTTCGTTCTTCCCATAACCGTCTTCTCCAATGTCCCACTCATCACACTGACTTCCTTCATTTTTCCTTTTTCGTGCAGGCAATTTTGCTGTGGAATGCGCTCCCCCTGGATGTCAGGATGGTGTCGACACGTCTAACATTTAAGCAGAAAGTGCGTGAGCTTCTTTTGAAGAGGTTGGCTGAATCGTCACAATAATTATTTACAGAGTATTAGTAATTATGTTCATATTTATATTATATGCTATGAGTCTATGTATGTATGTATGTATGTATATTGTAGTGTACTCGTGTGTAGGTATATATATATATATTATTATTATATTTATTTATGTTCATATTTGAAATATGTTAGTGTAATCTTCTATTTTCTCAATTAAATCGTTGCTTGCTTCTTGCTCCTACCATTCACTCTTCTCTGCATCACCCAAAGGTCAGACTGGGAGAAAATGCCTGCGGCATTAAGTCCACCTTGTGTACACCTTGTGCATGAAGCGTTAATAAAATAAAATAAAAATAAAATTAGTGCTTTTTTCTGTGTCGTGGGTGCGTTTCACAAATTCACAATACACCCGGACCCGGAACAACAATTTGTGGTTCCGTACGGGGATCGAGCCCGCAACATATTACTCAGTAGCCGGTTGCCGTTTGCGGATAATATGGCCGTATATTCCAGCAACTTACACAGATAAAAAACGAAAACTGTGAAATGAAAAAAAAAACCGTAATCGTGTCACTTAGAGACAGTAAGTGACATGGAGTAACTAATAAATAGAGACCACAATACCGACCCGGTTTCGTCACTGTCACGAATTTATTATGAAAACCTCAAACTAGTTCAGTTCACCGTATTACAGAATTAGTGTTGGTATGTTAAATTCAAATTAAAGTAATTGAGTATTGAATTGTTTTTAATTAGGAAGCGTGTCTTTACTGCTTGAACATGACGTCACGTGACCGAATTACTGACATCGATATTTACAACAATAAAAGATGATATTGTAACAAATACAAAACATAAACATTACACACAACGAGGAAAAGAAAAAGAAAAGTAAAACTTAATTAAAAAAGGAGTTAACACTATTCCTATCTTTCTCTCGCAGTACTTCAAGCATCCTGATAAAATCTCCTTCCATCCGTCCGCAAACAGATCACTACTTGGATATAATGTTCTTTGAACCGAGTATGCTCAAAATTATGACCAGCCATCAAGGGATGAGCTCGAATAAGGAATAGGAACGGGGTGGTTTTTATTTAGTAAGCGTCTGACATTACATCTCACTTATACCACGGGTAGTGCTTTGAGGAATTGTTTGACCTGATACTTGCCGCACCTTTTCGCCATCGACCCTCACGACAGCATATGCATCCCCATCATATCGATGGTTGGCAGGCCACAACTGTTCGTCTCTCACGTAGCTTTCTGCCTCGCACAGCAAAACTGTGGAATAATCTGTCGTCGGCGGTATTTCCGAACCGATACGACCTTCAAAACCTTCAAGAAAAGAGCGTATTCCCTTTTAAAAGGCAGGCAACGCACCTGTGTCTCCTCTGGTGTTGCGGGTGTCTATGGGCAGCGCTGATCGCTTACCATCAGGTTCTCCAACTGCTCGTTTGCCTCCTAGTCCAAAAAAAAAACCAATGCCGTAGGAGAAATTGGAATGATGTTCGCCCCTTAAATAAATTAGCAACAGCATACTCGTAATTCTCGGCAATGCCTAAGTCACAAGCCACCTGTTCAGTGTAAGGGCTACAGGTAAGGGTAAAATTACTCTCGAAACTGTGATTGGTCTATTCCAATGAACCAAAAAATGAGAGCGCTGAATGTCGTAACGTTTGAATATCGTTAAACAAAAAATAAACTCGTACTAGACCCTCAGAGGAGTTAGAAGTGAAAGAAAGAAATAATATTGGTGTTACATTGTTCTCACATAATTGAACCAACGAAACAACAATGTAACCAAGATTTGTATTGTGAACGTGATTGAAAAAGAGTAACCTATGGAGTTTCCTGCTCGTTCTTCTCCATAGGAATCTACACTTTGGAACGAGCAAATAGTTTTATTATAGGACTGACCCACAGACTGTAATTTTTTTAATATTTCAATATTTCGTTTTGACGTTCAAAAGTGCCTTCCTTGGCTATTAAAATAAATGATTTTGACTCTGACTTTGAAGAAAGAAAAAGCATTTATTCGACAGTGGAGTGCAAATAATACCATTTTTTGGCAAAAAAAGGGGGATTAACGATTAACAATGTTACGTAAATGTAAATTTTCAGTTATAAACTCGATATTAATTAATAACTTAGTACACGTGCCGATTGCTAATGCAATTAATACTATCGCTCAAACAAATTGATGTAGTTTGTAGCGGAATATAATAGGGGAATACGTAACGCTGTGATTAACTACGTTCGATTAGTATTAAGACGGTAGGTACCTAAAACCTAATTAAGTGGTATTTTAAGTGCTTAGTTTTAACAACACTAATGTACGTTGCAGTGTATTTAGACTAATCATGTCTACCCCGGTTATGTTTATAGTTAAATTACTATTTTATGCTTGATAGGTTGACGTTTGGCCATCATCTCGCGTGGTGTTAGCGATGATGTGGCCGACGATGGAGCACGTCTACACATGAACAACCTGAGTTTTTTTTGTCCCGCCTTGGGCTAGTCGAGAGGGAGTGTCAGACTCTAGACTAACTAAAAAACACCCCGTTCCTACTCCTGCTCTTCGAGCCGGAGCTCCGGCAACCCGTTAAGCCTTCCGCGGCTCCGTATAGGGCATTTGCCCTACTGGGCTCCATCTGGGGTGGTCTGATGGCTCTTTGAGGTGCGCGCGGAACACGACGCGCCGTACGCACGGGTCTGGTTTTGGTCGAGTCGCGAGCAACCCTTGCTCGCCGTCCGCAGACCCGCACTTTCGGTGGCCGGAGATCGTCGCGCGATCTCCGAGGCCCGGAGTGTCTCCTGCGACGGCTGGGGCGTGAAGAGGTTTGTTCCTTCACGCGCCCCGCCTCCTCCTTGGCTAGCATGACTGCTTCGCAGAAGGAGGCTTTTAAATCAATACAGGGCCGCGTTATAGCCGAAGATTTTTTTTACTAATTGTATAAAGTTCGAGTTGGTTTCAACGTGCTAAGCTCCGAAATAACTGGTTCGAACTGAGTAATACTTTTCGTGTTGGATAGTTCATTTATCGAGAAAGGCTATGGGCTTTAAACATCACACTGGGATCAATAGGAGTCGGGTAGCGGGTGAAATCGCGCGAGAGTAGCAATATGCCGTCAATCCTCGAAAAGATCGATGGGTAACCTTGGCTTAGGTTCCGGAGTCGGAGGTTCAGATTATGATATTAATCACAATACTAGTTATTGCCAAAAATGAAATGACAAAAGTATTATTATCATCAACAGACTATAAGCCTGCTGACTAAAGGCATTTTCACGTACGGAGAAGCCAGCAGTAATCACTACGCTTGCTCAATACGGGTTGGTGATTTCAAACTTAGGTACCTATAATTAGAAATTATAAGTCGAGGTTTCCTCACGATGTTTTGCCTCACCGTTTGTCAGTGGTATCTAAATACTCTTAGAAAGTACGTATAACTCGGAAAAAGTCACATTGGTTCTTGCCGTTGGTAGGTTCGACACCGCATCGCCGAACCTACATAAACAGCGAATGTCTTAAACCTCCAGGCTACCACGAAATAACATTACGTTGCCAGAACATTCTGACAACTTCAAACTTATCAAGCCATTAACACATCAACATTATTGTCTGGTGATAAGTACAAAAATAGTGTATTTACCAAAAAATTACACAATTATTATAACGTACCACACAAAAAGTAACTTTATTTTGTTTTAAATAAAGTGGATATTGTGTTTTAACTGCGTATTTTCTAGGTACATTGTTTGAATTTCTAGGCAAGGGAATAAAACAAATTCAGTGGTGCAGTGTGCAACGTGTAGCGGGTTCAATTCTCGCCGTTCACAAAGAATTGTCTTTGTGTAATCCGCAAATTGTTGTTCCGGGTCTGGGTGTCATGTGTATGTGAACTTGTATGTTTGTAAACGCACCTACGACACAGGAAAAAATCCTAATGGGGGTCAAAGTTTTATTTACAAAAAGAAAATGAAAATGCATGTATGTTAGTGCGCGATTATCTGTTTGTTACACTTAGGAAAAAGGTTTAATAGGTATATTAATAAACCGACTTCAATAAAAGAGGGAATTGAACTCAATTTTTAATATGTAGTTAAAAAATATTATATTATCAGTAACAGTAGAACAAACTGAACCACATTACCTATGACTGTTACAGATTACTAAAGTATACATACATTAAACGAAGCATGTCTAATCTGATGAACAGTATAGAACAATGGTCAATTATTTACGAATACTCTTTGTATTTCTAAGTATTCATTGCGGTTGAAAACAATGAGATTCATAGGTTGAATATAATGTTATGGTTTGGTATGAGAGTTATGAAAATATTGAGATTGGGGCGGAAGAAAGCATGGATAGATTGAGAAATGATTATGATGATAAAGGTGTTTGATAATGATTAAAAAAAAGGTGTCCCACACTAGGATTATTTTCTCCTGTGTCGTGCGTGCGTTTAAAATCATACAAGTTCATGTACACATGACACCCAGACCCAGAAAAATAATCTGTGGATCACACAAAATATTTGTTCTGTGTGAGAATCAAACCCACGACCGGGAATTGAACCAGTGTGCCCAACTACTGTGCCAGCCGTTAACAGTCATATGGGAAGCGGTGCAGCAGCACCTGTACGCTGGCATATTAAACGCGATTTTCTTAGGTCAACTTAAACAAAACATGTAATAAAATTTAAGAATCTACATTTTTAACTATTGTATCAGACACGTAACTACAGGTTGGCAAGTTCATGCCACATGTTCAAATATTCTTGGGTTCAGAACACATCATAATACTTGGCAATTATGTGAAACCCGATGACCATACACTATTTTATGCTACCATCAATCTGGTCTCCTTACTAGTTACCATATTGGTCAGTAAACGAGCCCTATTGGCGTCGCCCATAGACACCTGGAACACTAGAGGCGTTACAAGTGTGTTACCGGCCTTTTGGAGGGATAAGGAATTTGAGGATTGTTAGAGATTCAGGGATTGGGGAAATGGGAGGGTGATAATTGGGCAAGTGTTGTTTTACATTAGTTTTCTGTAAGGTAGCCAGAAGGAGCCGAGCAGAGTGGGTGAAACCACATGGAAGTAGCTATTAGTGCAAATAAATAGTTTTTCTTTCTTTCTAATAACTTATGTATGCTGTACACAGGCTGCCCAACTCAGTAGACATACATAGTGTTAGTATGCATATTTGTGTTGTCTTTCCTTAAAGTAAAATCACATATGATGGCTTGTGTTATTATTTTTAGAAACATATTTAAAGTTTATTTTTCAAAGAGATATATTGTAAAGAAATAATATATTATTATGTATAATACTGCCTCGTTGGCCGAGTGATCGCAATTGCGACTGCCGGGCAAGGGGTCTCGGGTTCGATTCCCGGGTCGGGCAAAGTATTACTGGGTTTTTAAAAATTCTCAGTAGTAGCACGGTAGTCTGGAACTGTGCCCGGTATATGGCAATAGGCTCACCCCCTATTACATGGGACTCATAACATAAATAGTGAAAAGTGGGTGTTACATTGTACAGTGGTATAATATGCACCTCTGCCTACCCCTTCGAGGATAAAAGGCGTGATGTTATGTTATGTTATGTGTTATGTATAATAGTGTAGTGTATCATGTTTAATAGTAAACTGTCTGATATCAGTGTGCTACACCTTCAAAGTTTTATTTTATTATATAGAAATCTTGATTACCTATTTAAATTGAGTGTACATTCAATGACAGTGATTTGGTTTGCTGATTAAAAACACACTGATAATGTTTATAACACACAAGATAACGACAAATTTTACAAATATTTCACGAAGGATATATTTTTATAGAAGTATAGAATAATACTCACGGGTTTACTTGGGTAAACTTCGGAGAGATGCCCCTTCAACTGTCGCACCGTCCATGACGACTCGCATTCAATATTTTGGTCCTCAATCTGTTGATTCGGTGCCTTCACAATCAAAGTCACGTTATTCGGTATCATCTTCAATCATCCAATTGCTCTCTGCTATTAGATAACACTTATAACTCGTGATTTTAACAACGCTACCAATTCACTTCGCTAATTGCTTTACAAAAGCACTACTACGATAAAAACACTAGAATTTTACGCTGACGCAATAAAACCACAAAAGTTCTCTTATTTATCAAGTCTGTCGTTCGAATACGTAATGGCCAAATAAAACTGTTCTGATGTAAATAAATACTTTGATAAATGGGGCTCGGCACTTGTCAATTTGCCCATGAAATTATCTGTCGTTACTCCATTGGTCCAGCGTCCGATTGTGACGTCAAAACAGTGGGGTGGTAACGACAAAAACTGCGATATCAGTAGGGTTGCCTATTAAAATCGGTATAATAATATCTAAAGTAATTATAAAAAAAGAAAAATCTTTTACTTCATATTATAATATAACATTACAATTACATCAAACACACACAATGTTAAACGTAGGTAATTTAACGCTATACCTATGCTGCCACTACCATTCACTTCAGAGAATCCAATCAAATTCTTTGAAATGAAACGATACTTTACCCATTTCTGTTTATCAATTTTAAGGTGAATCAATCACTATTTTTCCGCGTATACAATAATGAGTAATGACTGCCTCGTTGGTCGAGGACTGCTTCATTGGCCGAGTGGTCGCAATCGCAAGTGCGGCTGCCGGGCAAGGGGTCTTGGGTTCGATCCCCGGGTCGGGCAAAGTATTACTGTGTATAAAAGAATCTCAATAGTAGCACGAAGGCTGGAATTTTGTCCGGTATATGGCAATGTGGTTTACCCTACCCCCTTTTACATGGGTCTCTTAACATAAATAGTGGAAAGTGGGTGTTACATTGTACAGTGGTATTGTGTGCCGTAATGTGCACCTTTGCCTCCCTCTCCCTCCAGAGATAAAAGTGATGTTATATGTTGTAAGTCATCTAGGTAGAAACCGATTATTAAAATCTCCAATTCAGTCCTATTCTCTGCGTAGTATCAAACGGCCGTCAAACGTCAGTGCCACTTCATTTGTCAGTTGTAGTTGTCAGTGTCAGCTCAGCATCTATTTTTTTTTGTATAGACATTTCTTTCGTAAATTTGTTGATAGTCGATCGGCAATCAGTATTTCTGTTGTAGTTTTCTATAAAAACTTATTTGTTTTTACATTATCTATTAATAGCTTTTGTTAAGATTTAACAACAAAAATAGCGTGTTTAGTTTAATTTCCTGATGTATATTGTGGTGTAAACATAATGAAAGTTAACTAACCTCATAAGCAAGTTTTGATTACAAACAAAATCTAAGAAAACAGTTACCATGGGTGTGACAGTGTAAGTAATGTTATTGTACAATTCGTACACTTGTAGTTGATGTTGGAGTGTGCAGAGAAAAGATCACTCGGATAATGTAACTATAATGTTTATTGCACCCAAGTCTAGTACAGTGTAGCACAGTTGGCAATTCCTTTCTTATTAGGTGTTTACTTCGTTGTTAGTAAAAACACTCTCTCCTCGATAATTACTTGACATGTCAATATATTTTCCAGATTACAACAGTACCCGGTTCCGGAGAACAAGACTGGTACATACGTAATAGAGCTGCTCACTAAACGTATACTGGCATTAGGAGCGTCACAACAAGGCCAGTTCCTTGTTGACTGCGAGAGTTATCTGTCACATCCACAAATGGGTAAGTGGATATTTGTGTCTGTAAAATTATACACAAAATATTTCTATTTTATTTTGTTCTTTTTGTTCGGGCTAATCCCTAAAACTACTGGTTTGGATTCAATCATTATCGAGTGGGGCTATCAAATATTACGCTTCGATGAATAGGAAAACAAGTAGCGCGGGAAACTGCACAGGAGTAGAAACAGTTTAAATGCACTCTATTCTACTTATCAAGCCTGTTTATATGATATCCATAATGGAGGTGTGTGTACCAAATATCACATCAATCTGTCGCCAGGAAGAGGGAACAATTATTTTTTAAACTATGTTCAAAAAAAACAACTTCACCCTTTCTTTTTTTTGAAGTCGGTCAATTAATATACTCGTATGTAACAAACATATTTCTGAATACCGCATCGAAATCGGTTCGGCCAATCAAGAGATAATCGCGCACAAACATACATACAGGTCAATCTAAAAACCTCCCCTTTTTTTCTTTTTGAAGTCGGTTTAAAAATTGTAAACTTTAATGTTAATTAGTAAACAATGTTTTTGAAACAAACAAACAAACTGAGCAAGCTAAGTGAAAACTTATGTTGTTGTGCCCGACAGGGTTCACATTCTGTCCTAATTATGTTTACCACCTAAGTAATACATGTGAAAAGCAATAAAGTATTGAGAATTGAACCATTTAATAAAATTCCAGGCACAACAAAGACAGTACACATATTTCACAATTCAGAGCAACCAGCATCCGTATTCTCAATATTGGACACCGGTTCCAAAAACATCCATGTGATAGCGGACGGCTTGTTCGATCTGCTAATGATGAAGCTTTCTCAGCACTATACATCAAAAAAACAAACTAAAATTGAGAGCAAAGGACCGAGGTTTGAACTCGGTGATTTCTGCATAAAGCTCGGTTCTGTCACTATGAATCAGAGTTTTAAAGGAATACTTGTTGAGGTAAGCTTATTATAATGGTTGTGTATTTTGCCTATGTTCTATGACTCGTATGTCGTGGTGGCCCGAAGGATTAAGACACGCTTCTCATGCATGAGGGTGCGGCTTCAAAACCTACCAACGGCAAGTACCAATGTGACTTTTACTAAGTTATATGTACTACCAGAGAGCGCCCTAGCAACCACTTCATTGGCGCCCCCAATTTTTGACACACGGGTCTCACGGCGCCCCTGTCTATCCTGGCGCCATTATCATTTGCCTAGTTTGCCTAGCGATATTACGGCTCTGTTTGTAACCTCTAAAGGGCAATGTCTAAAATTGTATAGAGCAAAAACCCAGAATCGATTAAAATAATTTCTAGGGCATGGTACTGTACCATAGTATTTCCCAAGTTAAACCATCACTTAAGTGTGGGAGAGCCATGCTTCGGCACGAATGGGCCGGCTCGACCGGAGTGATACTCACAGAAAACCGACGTGAAGCAAAGCTTGCGTTGTGTTTCGTCGTGTGAGTGAAGTTATTGGAGGCCCAATTACCCTCCCCTTCCCCAATCTCCCCAATCCCTAAATCCCCAACGATCCTCAAACTCCTAATTCCCAAAAGGCCGGTAACGCACTTGTAAAGAAAGAAAGAAAGTCTGGTCCTCCAGGTGTCCATGGGCGACGGCGATTGCTTACCATCAGGTGATCCGTCTGCTCGTTTATCGGCTTAACCCATAAAAAAATCACTAAGTAATAAAATCGTGTCTAATTGACTGTACAATTATTGTAGTGGCGTTGGCAACCGGCTCCCGCGTAACGTGTAGCGTTAAAGATTGCACTGATGTGAACCGCATTGAAATCGGTTCATTAGTTATTGAGCTTATTTCAATCAGACAGACAGACACCTTTTCAAAATGACTCCTAAAAGTGGATCGTACATCTAACATATTATTATAATCGGCATGTTTTTGAAAATGGCGCCTATCGTATTTTTACTCAATAGATGTCGCTAGTGAGATCCTCTCGTTCTTCGTCCTATAGGGATTTAGCTAGCGTCACACCATTATGGACGTTTAATATTTGACAGCTGTTGTGATTGGACAATAAACCCCTCCCTACATTTGCACCATCTGGTGAGTAAAAAATCGTTAGCCCCTATTAAAGAATAATAATTTCAATTGTTTACAATTGAAATTGTTGAATAGTCCTCCTTGTGTAAATGTATAAAACAAATAAAAAAAATTAAGGTAATAATATCGTATAATAACATAACATCACGCCTTTTATCCCTGAAGGGGTAAGCAGAGGTGCACATTAAGGCACTTAATGCCACTGTACAATGTAACACCCACTTTTATGTAATGATTCCCATGTAATAGGGGGTGAGCCTATTGCCTTTGCCATATACCGAGCACAATTCCAGTCTCCGTGCTACTAGTAAGAATTTTATTTTCAAACACCCAATAATACTTTGTTCGACCCGGGAATCGAACCCGAGACCGCTTGCCCGGCAGTCACACTTGCGACCAATCGGCCAACGAGGCAGTCTGTCATGTAATAATATTAATATTATTGATTGGTCTTTTATAACAAACTAGCTTCTGCCCGCGACTTCGTACGCGTACCATCCCATTTTTTCCCGTCCCCGTTAGTGATTTTCGGTAAAAAGTAAAAAAAAAATTTGGTTAAAAAGTATTCTATGTCGGTCTCCTGGCTCTAAGCTACCTCTCTACCAATTTTCAGCCAAATCTATTCTGCCGTTCTTGAGTTATAAGTGGTGTAACTAACACGACTTTCTTTTATATATATAGATGTTACGGTAAGAGTGAATAATTGAAGATTATTAATAATTATCTATTATTATTAATAATTACCGAAAGTCGAGGTTAAAGTGATAAATTAATCACATTTGTCGGTTTTTATTAATAATTTAACCCTAGTAGTGATAAATGTAATAAGTGGCCAAGGGTTGCGGGGCGAGAATGTGCCCGCAAGGACTCAAATTTGGGGAGGCAAGGCTTTCAACACTGTAACTGTACTGGCGAATGCAACTCTAATCGCTGCAAATGAAAAAAAAATACACGTTCTTTGCAATTCTAAGTGCCATAAAAGTCTTTCTTGCAAAAATAAATAATATTTTTGGTTTTTTTTTTATGAGTCTTTAATTGTTTATACTTATACAACAAATATTTGTTGAATTCTATGACAATACTTTTAAAAATTAAATTGTTGCATTTATAGGTGCTACAGAAGATTTACAGGCAAACCAAATATTATTGTTAATGATTGCTTTTAGGATTCGTGTTGATTTTGTTAATGAAACAATAATTGTTTAATTTTATTTTTGTTACAATTTTATGTACCACGAAAGACTTTCTTGCTTTGTTGTTTGCTTAGTTTGCAAGTAGGTACAAGTAACCTTGTTTGTGTGATCTCTAATTAATATAATTGTAAGACTGTGTTTAATACTATAAATAAATACCTGCTGGTCAAAAAACATTGGGTTTTTATTTATTTTATTACTTTTACCAATATGTGTCGTGAATTATTAATAATTACTACTAAAAGTAATAAATTTCGATCGTTTATTCACATTTACCAAAACATGTGGTTATTATTAATAATTTTGTAAAAATATTAATAATTTCCAATTAATCAGATTTACCGTAACATAGATAATTATTTTTTTTATAGGTGGAGTACCGTCCATGTGTTACACCTAACGCCGTTTGGGGTTTGTTGCGTGAGTTCCTGCAAGGGTTCCTAGGTCCCTCTGTGTTGGTACAAGCACCACAGCATTTAGTCACCAGAATGAACGAAATCTACACTCCCATAGACACCATATATCAGTACTTAGAACATTTCAGTGCCTACAGAAAGATCACCGGAATGAGATCTGCGTAGCAATCTGCTTAAGGTTAAATTGTCTAAGTTTTAAGGTTTAAATAAATTGTAAGTTTATAATATTTTTTGGTTTTATTTTGGTAGTTAATGGGGCCTTCAGTATTTTTGCTCAATAGATGGCGCTAGTGTTCTTCGTCCAATGGGGAATTAGCTAGTGTCAGTGTCACAGCTGCAGTGATTGGACAAAAATACCTCATCCTACATTTCCGCCATCCATTTGATGAGTAAAAAAACTTACCTCCATTAGTTGCTTTTTGCACCGACCCAGGTCGGATAATACATCAGGTCAGGTTGTTTGACTTCGAAATTGGATACTTTTTTCGGTTCATTCTGTGGTACGGCACCGAGCGCCTTAAGGAGCCATCAGACCACCATGGACGGGGCCTGGCAGGGCCGCCGGTTAATCACCACGACGGTGCAGGAGTTGGAACAGGGTCAGTAAGATTGACACTCCTCATCCAAGGCCATAGGAGTTATTAGATAATTATTCAAGCAAACAAAAGTAGTAGGTACCTACTTTACGCAGACGAACAGTCGACACGACAGCGACAGGCTTCTCGAGGCGTGACTCGTCGGGAGACGGTTGCAGCCGCTGCAGCCTAACTTTTTTTGTACGTAATTTTTTTTTAGTTTTTTTTTTAGCCACGATACTGACTCTATCATTACTATACACGGCCAACAACAAGTGCGCGGTGCGTTATCGATCGATGCATTTTAAAGATTTCTATACTTCTTTTTAACGTAATCTCGACTGTCGAGCGGTAATGTAGTGTCCTTGCGACGATTAAACATTTTTGTTTTCTACTTAAAAATGCAATGTTTTGTTATGACAGTGTAATTCACCAAATATTTTTAGACATAGTAGTAGCGACGTCCGTTTGGTCGTAAAATAAACATACAAACAAACATCCACATTCATACACAACTGTCTAGGTATACAGATGTTTGCGTAATTGATCTAAAACTCATTTGAATAAAGTCGGTTGTAGTGATAAGTACTGCTACATACTCATCAACTTTCTCCTTGTGTAATTGATTTTCAGCTTTATCTCTGTATGTATTAAGTTGGGAATCTATTAAAAATGATTGAGGTTAATCGGCTGGTGTTACTAGAAATAATAAAATAAAGACATTTTTGCGTAAAAAAATGTTCAACAAAATGTTGATAGTGGTGGTGGTTCTGTTGCAAAGTAAGTAACTATCTATTTGTCTATAGATTTAGTTTTATGCCTAGTTTAAAAAAAATATGTGGTAAGTATTAATCACCATATACAGGGTGGAATTTTGTAATGAAATTTTGTAATCTTCATAGGTTGAAGTTTGGTCGTCATCTCGCCTGGTGGTAAGCGATGATGTGGCCGATGATGGAAAACGCCTACCTATGAGCAACCTATTCACTCGTCTGTTAGAAGACGCCCTTTACTCAATAGCAGGTCTCCCTTTTAAGCGGTGGAGCTTTGCTACAATTACAAATGCCACAATACCCATGCTTGGCAGACAATCTTCTTTTCTACATTACAAAAAAATGTTTTCAAATACCTACATAGGCCTATAGTCAAAGTTAAAATCATTTATTTCAATAAGACCAGAAAGGAACGTTTGAACATAAAAAAAATATATTAAAAATGTCAGTTCGTCGGTCAGTCTTTTTTATATTTGATGGGCCGACGTTTGACCACTATTACGCCTAGTTCTAAGCGATGATGCGGTCTACGATGGATGTATGAGTCTGCTAGTAAAGCTCTTTATAAGTAGATCCTGAATCTGTTTTTTCACCTCCTCCAGTTTGCATTATAATAGCCGCAAAGGACTTAAACTGTCAAACACCGCGAGGACACCGGTGACTGCAACCTATTGTTCTTTGATTGTGTCTATAATGACGGTACTTAAAGGGTTAATAGGTTGCCGGGGCTTCGGAACTGCAAGAATAGGAACGGGGTGGTTTTTAGTCAGTAAGTTTGACACTCCCTCTCGCCTCAACAGGGCGGGAGAAGTCATTGGAAGATGTTTCCCCCTCAAATACAGCTTGCATATAATTGTATTGTAACTTCCTAAATCGGAGATTTTTATTTATTTTGTGTCTATTACACATTTATATGTTTTAGTTTGCAGAATCCAGTCGGTGAAGCTAGACGTGTTAGACTGTGGGGTAGACCACGCGCTGGATGTCGTCGAAGGCGATTTGGACGTGTCACACTATCCTTGGGTTGGAGTACTCTTCTACAGCTACTGTGAGTCTTATACCATGTACTGTAAAGTATAACACTATAAGGTCGTTTTACCTACCTATTTTCATTGGATTTTCATCTTTATTGCTTTGATATGACGTCAAAAGTACTATGGAAAAAAAGCATCGGATTAGTGAATATTGAATAATTAAAGATCAAGTTACATAGCCTGTATATGTCCAATCCTCCTACGCTATCCTGTAACTTTCAATTTCAAAGATCGAACTGCACTTGAACGCCGTCCGCCATGTTATTGGTTGTGAGAATAATATCGACCAATGACAGACGGCCTTTTCAATCTAGTTGGAGATCAAAGTCTAAGTTTAGATTTGTCAGAGAATACTGCTGTTCGATCTCGGGTATTAAGTGGAATGCAATACCTTAAGGACCGCGCCACCGCGATCGCTTGTCATCACAAGTATAGTCAACAATACCTACCTATGATGCTACGTTGTTTCGCGGGTGGCTCGCTATTAAGAGTGGACTTTAAGTCTTTTGTAGTCAGGGTGCCGACTGAACATCTGCCAACCTTAATGAAAGAGGAGTTTTGGCCACGAGAGGTAGTCTTCCGACGGTTCCGAGGTCGGCTACCGGACACTCTGCGACCCACGACGCCGTCTATTCGTGTGACCTAGTTATTAAATACCTAATTGAGTAATTATTTTGTTTGTAATGTATGTGTAGTATTCATAAATCTTTAATGTATTAGTTTATAGTATTCGATAAAGGCCTGTGATGCCTGAAATAAATAAAAATTAACTTGCCGTCGGCGCATGAACACCGAGCCGCCCACCACCCGGCAGCGCGCCGCCCGCGACCCGACAGCGCGCCGATGACGCGGGGTCGGCGAGGCGTAAGCACGCGGGCGCCTCGACTACACCTCGAGTGGACCGGGCGCTGACCACACACCGTCGGCTTTTTGACGTTATGAAATATATCATACGACATACGGTTTAAAGTATATATTTAAATGACAACTTAATTGCTGGGTTAGATTCGTGCTTATAGACGTACGCTGACCTTTAGTCGGGTGGTGAGAAATGTATTGTACTCTGCCGTCGCCGTATTAAAGGTATTGTAACATGTTTGTTTGCAGTTGGTGAAGAGGGTGACAGTCGATCAGTGACTACAGTCGTCCTTATTCAGAGCGAGTTTGTCATCGCCGCGGCCGCCGATATAGGTCCTATGCCAAAACACAACTTTAGGTAACTAACTATCGTTACGCAACATGATAATAGTCTCTATTGCTAGATGAATAAAGTTTATTTTGCAGTCCTGGTAGTCTGGCGTTAAGTTAGTATTTATTTGTATAGTCCAATAATTGTGGGAGAACCATGTTTCGGCTCGACCGGAGTGATACCACGGAATCACAGAAAACTGACGTGAAGCAATACTTGCGTGTTCCGTCATGTGAGTGAGGTTACCGATACAATATTTTTTTTTATGAGATAAGGCGGTAGAACAGGCAAACTCACCTGATCTGATTGACACTTGGAACGCAAGAGGCGTTAAAGTGCTTTACCGGCCTTTTAGGGATTAGGAGTTTAAGGATTGTTGGAAATTCATGGGTTGGAGAGATTGGGGATGCGAGGGAGGGAATTGGATGATCCCCCCCCCCCCTTTAAAAAACATTGGTATATGTGAAACCTGCACTCACTTTTACCTACCTCTTTTGGGTAGAAGCACGTAGAAACTTTTAGGTTCTACATTTAGGTAATTCGCAAATATATTGGCTACTGTAAAGGCAGCAAGTTAATGCGTATAGGTGTGGCAGAACCATGCTTTAGTACGAATGAACAAGTTCGGTCGGAGTAATAGCACGATCTTACAGAGACCTGGCTGAAAACAATACTTGCGTTGTGTTTCGGGTGTCCATGGTTGACGACGATTGCTCACGTTTACGTGATTCGTCTGCGGTCTAAACAATCAAATTGAGCGAGGGGACTGGGATGCTGTCTCTTCCTTTTGCGAAGCAGTCATGCTAGCTAAGGAGGAGGCGGGACGCGTGAGGCAGCGAAGCGCTGCCCCCTCGCAACCCAGCCATCGCGAAGGACACACCGGGCGTCGGGGATCGCGGGACGATCTCCGGCCACCGTAAGCGCGGGCCTGCGGACGGCGAGCATGGGTGGCCCCCCGTCCGACCAGAAACAGACCCGAGCGTACGGCGCGTCGCGTTCCGCGCGCGCCTCAAAGAGCCATCAGACCACCACAGATGGGGCCCAATAGGGCCGATGCCGATTCGGAGTCGCGGAGAACCTAACGGGTAACCGGGGCTCCGGCTCGACGTGCAGGAGAAGGAACGGGGTGGTTTTTAGTCAGTAAGAGTCTGACACTCCCTTCCGCCTCACCCAGGCGGGAGCAGTCATTCGATAATTTCCCCCCCTTAAAAAAAATAACAATCAAATTACATTGATGATTGCAGAAAGAACTCGCGTGTATTACTGGGAGAGGGTTGGGACCGGCCAGGTCGCCGTGTGCGCAACTATGTGCTTCACCCAGAGTACGAGGAGACTTACAATACGGTGGCGCTAGTGCAGCTCAGTACCCCTGTGAGAAATAGTGAGTAATATAATCGATAATTTTAATCTAGAGAAAGAAGAAGAAAGATAAATATATTTATTGGCAGTTATGAGCTTACGAGGACATCCTTACTATTATAAATGGGAAAGTGAGTTTGTTTGTTTGTTTGTTCCACTTTCGCGCCGTAACTACTAAACTGATTGCTTTGAATTTTTGCAGACGTAAAGTTAGAAGTCCGGATTAAATAATAGGGTACTTTTTATCCCGGAAAATGTTGATATTCCCGAGGGAAAACAAAAGAATTGGTATAGATGGCGCTGTGTGTATTGGTATATGTCTCATAGGCTACTTTTATCCTTTTGTGTCGCGAGCGAAGCCGCGGGCAAAAGCTAGTACATAATAAAAAAAAGAAACAAAAAAAAAAGAAATGAACAGTATTGTGCCAAAAGCCTCAGTTCAGCATAATATCAGTATTCCTAAACAAATGGACTATCCACACTTATAGAAGTCGACTGCACGGTTGGTGCGGTGGCTGGGCAACCGGCTGCCATGCAACGTGTCGCGGGTTCGATTCCCGCACGGAACAACACTTTGTGTGATCCACAAATTGTTGTTTCGGGTCTGGGTGTCATGTGTATGTGGACTTAATGTTGTAAACGCACAGTTGTGACCGCACCAATGTTGCAAACGTTTGTAAACGCACCCACGCCACGACACAGGAGAAAATCTTAGTGTGTGGCAACGATTTTTATTTATTTAAATTAAATTCGAACCAGTAGGTCTGGAAATTAACGTGTTTAAACTCTTATGCCTTTTCTTTCTAGTATAGAGAAAGGTATCCAGCGCCGTATGGTCCCCAATGCCGTGTTTGCACTACGAGTAGTGAGTGTTTAGTAGTTCTCTTTCACGTCTCGGTTCAAAATCAAAGCGGGAGAGAACTATTAAATACTAGCTACTCGACTAAATAACTAGCGTAGTGCAAACAAGGCTTTAGACAAACTAGGCAAGTGCCGTGTGTGGCCGTGTAGTGGTCGTGGTGTCGTGGTGGCCCGCAGGTTTAAGACGTCCGTCTCATGTGTTCTCATGCATGAGGGTGCGGGTTCTAAACCTACCAACGGCAAGTACCAATATGACTTTTTCCGAGTTATAAATGTACTTTCTAAGATTATCTAGACACCACTGACAAACGGTGAAGGAAAGTGAGGAAACCTCGGCTTATAATTTCTAATTATAAGTTTGTAATCGCCAACCCGCATTGAGCAAGCGTGGTGATTAACGCTCAAACCTTCTCCGTGTGAGAAGAGGCTTTTCTCAGCAGTGGGCATTTATAGGCTGTTGATGAGGCAAGTGCTAGGCGTCAGGTTACAGACGGGCGCTGCAAGACGCGCGTGTCCAAATTCCCTATAATGTGACGACAGCACCAAAAAACATTAGGGGTGCCCTATAGAGGTGCTTGCCTAGGGCACCCTCAAGATTTAATCTGCCTCATACGATGGGGTTGATGTAGCCTATTGGTTAAAATCCCCTAAACTAAAATAGAAAAAAAGATCAGCCTCTGACAGTATCTATGGTTAAATGGTGTAGAACCATAGATAAAGTAATATGACTTATATTGTGTTTTCAGTTAACATCCGACCAGTGTGCCCGCCTCCTAATTTGTTGAGAAATCCAACTTTTTATGTCATTAAAATGAAAGAAGGTAAGTTGTGTTTTCATTATCATTTTTTTTTACTTGAAGTATTTTAATGATAAAGTTCGTCTCACGCCTAATAAGCACAGCTCCGGCACGGGTATGGTACGGCGTTTATTGCATTGAAAAAAAAATCAAAAATGTGGTAAGCGCCGTTGGCACGCTTATAGGTTTTTTATATTGACGTTATGAAATATGTCATACGATGTACGGTTCATATTTAAATGACAAGTTAATTGCTGAGTTGGAGCCGTGCTTGTTAGGTTATGCGATGACGTTAATAATCCCCGAATTTACTGAACAACTTAATGAGTAACAATATTTTTATAATAACTATCGTGACACATACTAAATTAACTAACATCGCGGGTTGCTCGCGTGAATATACTAAGAAAAGCTCTACTAGTTTCGAACCACAGTAGGGTACTTCCTCATGAGCAGCGTGCGCGGTCGCGGCGACGTCGCGCAGCCTACTCAAGGCCTGCAGGCGGCTGCTGCTGGCTGGTTCGAAACTAGTAGAGCTTTTGAGTATGCGCGACATCGCCGAGACATTCTGCTCATGAGGAAGAACCCCTCTGTGGTTCGAAACTAGTAGAGCTTTTCTTAGTATGGTCACGTGAGTAACCCGCGATTTTAATTAATTAAGTAAAAATATTTTTACGAACTTTCGACTTGAAGTATTTTTAGGTAATTGACGGGTCATTGCAAATTGAATAGTTTCCGAGATCAAAAATAAATTCTTTTTTCAGTCCAATTAAATATTAAAAAATCGTAAGGTACACTTTCATTCATTGATTTACTACCGATATACTTAATTTTCGATTTATTCGGGTATTTTTTTTTAGATATAAGTGTGCTATTTGACACGAAAATATGATGACGTCATAAGTAGGGATTTCGTACAAAATTCATAGAACTTTTGACGTTTCAATAAAAGTATTGAATTTGACTATACTCGGAATTTTAATTCGATTCCAGATTTTAAATTTCAGTGTTGCAACGTTATGACAAGTACTAAATAGTGACGTTGCGAAATTATTCGATATGGAAATGCAATATTTCTGGATCGATTCTTTTCAATTATAATTTTACTCTCGTAAACTAAGTATATCAGGAAATTAAATATTTCTGAACCGATAATTTAGTTTTGACGATTAATAAACGATCTGAGACTTTTCTTTTATAATTGTGTGTGAAATAAATAAAAAAATGTAATCATGAAGGAACATGACAAATAAAACAGATAAATGTATTATGGTAATAAGTTATTTTATAAATTGTCGCCGTCATCGCTATCGCTATCCTGTCACTTTCTGTAACATTTATTATAAAATACACACACTGATTGTTTATCGATTTTTGTGTGCATCACTACTCTATTATATGTGGTATCATTATTTCACAAAATGACAGTAGCTATTGTCAAATCTGGAATCTAATTAAAATTCTGACTATAGTTGTCAACTACTGTATTTTTCACAATTCATTTGTGTTCTGTACATACCTACATTCTAAGAACATTGACAAATATTTTAGATCTTCTATCTAATACCTGTTACAGATATAGAAGTTTTAAGTAAAGAAGTAATTCGAGTACTGCACATTCCTGGTAAGATGTGTAAAGAGTTCTATGTCGCAGCCAATGTGAGTATAATCTTATTTCTATATAAATAAAGAATTGACTGCCTCGTTAGCCGAGTGGTCGCAAGTGCGACTGCCGTTATTGTTGCAAGGCACTTGTGTTTACAATGTCTATAATAGGATGTAGCTAACAGATGCCTGACTGAAACTAAAGGTCCTGTTTCGAGTAAAAAAAATGTTCAGCTATATCCACGTAGTGATTTCTATCGTAATAATATCTTTATTCTGTGTTTTGTAGTAACTGAACTGATGTGATAGGTTTTTATAATAACTATCATGAGACATACTAAATTAACTAAAAATCGCGGGTTACTCACGTGAATATACTGAGAAAAGCTCTTCTAGTTTCGAGCCACAGAGGGGTGAGAGGGGAGAGCGGTGCTACCACTAGGCTGCGCGACATCGCCGCGACCGCGCACGCTGCTCATAAGGAAGAACCCCTCTGTGGTTCGAAACGAGTAAAGCTTTTCTCAGTATATTCACGTGAGTAACCCGCGATTTTTGGTTAATGATGTGATAGGTAATGCATTTTATTATTGTATTATGTTGTATTACCTTTTAATCTTCCCTTACATTACTTTCTGGTTGAGCTAGTCTTACAAATGTCGTGAAACTCTGTAATTGGCTCAAGTGATAATTGTCATCATCTCGTTATCACTGTGCAGCGTGTGTCGACCTCACTTTTCCAAGCTAACTAGTATTATTTCATGAAACTGCATGAGGCTGTGCATTTCTGGTGTCATGTGTATTCTCAACTCATGTAATTACATCAATAAGCTGTTGAATTTCCAAATAAACAAAAAAAAAACAAAAATTCTAAATTAACTAAAGTCGCGGGTTACTTACGTGAAAATACTAAGAAAAGCTCTACTAGTTAGAAGTAGATCACAGAACATATTTATATCGAGGGGTAACGGGCTATTTGGTTTAAGCGACATTTTGGGCGATATTGAGTTATATATATATTCGGAATCAGCGAATTTTTCTCCGTCGAATGATGCCGGTTTCATTAAAATCAGAGCACTTTTTTGGCGTTTCAAACAATTCTATTTTCATGTTGTTTCCAAAGTGGCAGTGTATTAAACGACATGGATTTCGCATTTTTTATTAAATTATGTACTTGAACCATACCATCATATTAATAACTGAGACATAAACCAGTCACCCTATCTCTAATTATTAAGTCAACATGAGTTAAAGCGTTTTTCTTGTTTCTAATTTTTATTAACAAGTAACTTGAATCATTTTGACTTCCCACTAATCACACGGTGTGATGTCGCTTAAAACATTTGTCCGTCATCCAAATGCGTCATGGTACGTCTCTTAAACATTTCTAGCTGCCTCTATTTTCTACGCAGGGTGCTACTTAAACCAAATAGTTGTTTTCGTTTAGATATTTTGTTTAGTCATAAACCATTTAACCCTCATTTTTTTTTTTAATGCATGTCGTTTTATACAGACGATAACATTGATAATGAATGTTGAAACATTTTTCTAGTATTCATAGAAATACGAGTCGGTCTTTCAATCACTAAGTTTTAATATGGTACATTTAAATCATGTCATATGATACCATATTTATTTCATCGCCCTGGTGTTAAAAATCGTTATCATCCAACTGGACTATCGTGCGCTGGCGCTTCAGTCACTCCAGAGTGCGCCGAAGACAGACGGGACGCGCGCACACCGCCAGTGTTTACGTAAAACGCTCATTGAAATTGAATCCTAAGTACTTTAATTTCAAGATGAACTTTGGCAACAATGACAATTTAAGGGCTATTGTGGAGGTTGATGACATACAATCTACGGCTGATTTAGCAACAGCTTTCGACGTTAGCGTCAAAACAATATTGGTACATTTGCGTCAAATTGGCAAGGTAAAAAAGCTTGATAAGTGGGTGTCCCACAAACTAAATGATCAACAGAGCTAAGTATGCATCGAGCAGTGCGAGGGGGACTGGGATGCCGTCTCCTCCTTTTGCGAAGCAGTTATGCTAGCTAAGGAGGAGGCGGGACGCGTGAGGCAGCGAAGCGCTGGCTCTTCGCAACCCAGCCATCGCGAAGGACACACCGGGCGTCGGGGATCGCGGGACGATCTCCAGTTACCGTAAACGCGGGTCTGCGGACGGTGAGCATGGGTGGCTCCCCGTCCGACCAGAAACAGACCCAAGCGTACGGGGCGTCGCGTTCCGCGCGCGCCTCAAAGAGCCATCAGACCACCACAGATGGGGCCCAACAGGGTCGATGCCGATTCGGAGTCGCGGAGAACCTAACGGGTAACCGGGGCTCCGGCTCGACGTGCAGGAGAAGAAACGGGGTGATTTTTAGTCAGTAAGAGTCTGTCAAAGTCAAATTCAAAGTCAAAGCATTTATTTCAATTAAACCATAGTTTGGTGCTTTTGAAACGTCAACAAATACAAAATAAATAATAGTCTGTCAGTCAGTCCGTCAGTGAAACTAGGTGAAGCTAGGTGCTCATTCCAAAAAGTAGATTCGAATGGAGAAGAACGAGCAAGAAACTCCATTCGTTACTCTTTTAAAAAAAGTATGTTCTACAATGTCTCTGATACATATTTCAATACTGTACGCATATGTAAGAACAATGCAAAGACACGCTTGACGCATTATACTAATAACTTACAAAAATTAAAAAAAAAAATTAATAAAAATTAACTTAAAGTCCAACATGGTGCTCACATATGCATACTGACAATCCATAGAATTAGTGCTTCTATACAAGAAAAGGAAACTCTTTGTTTCAATAAAGAAATGCTCGATGCCATAAGGAAACTAGATTGTCTACATTAGAATTAAAGTGTTAAATTATGTATTAAAATACCTACTATTGGAATTTAGCTACTGACTACATTTGAGTATTGTCCAGTGGAGCCGAACCAACATGCTGCCAAGCATTCTTATCTTCAAGATAATCTGTCAGTGTGTAGTAGGCTTGATTACATAATTCGCGCTTAATATATGTTTTAAACATATATTAAGCGCGAATCTCTGACACTCTTTCCCGTCTCACCCAGGCGGGAGCAGTCATTCGATGATTTTCCACCCTTAAAAAAATGCATCGAGTAGTGCCTTGCACTGCACTGCTCAATATACACACAAATGAAAGAATTTTGATTTGCATTGTCACCTCCGATGAAAAATGAAATCTATGTGATAACCACACGCGTTTAGCATGTTGGTTGAATCCTAGTTCAGCACCTAAACAATGCCCTAAACGAGAACTTACCCCTAGAAAAGTGATGGTCACTGATGGTCTAGCGCTCGCGCTATTCTGATTCGTCACAAATTCTTACCAAACGGAGTGAGCATTACTACGGATGTGTAGTGTGAAGAACTGAACACAATGATGGAGAAGCTGACACATCTCCAACCAGCACTGGTCAATCGCTAATCTCCATTGCTCCTGCATTACAACGCGCGACCTAAAGCTGCACAAGAGACGGCCTCCACGTTACAAGAACTGGGGTTGTGAAGCTCTCCGACATCCACCCTACTCACCAGTCACCAGACTACTTCTTTTTCCAGAATTTGGATAACTTCTTCGCGGGAAAAAATTTAATAACCGAGAGGCAGTACAAAATGCATTTGAAGAATTTGTTGCTTCCCGTCTAGCTGATTGAAGAAGGGCAACAATAAACTGCCACTGCGTTGGCAACGATGCATTGATTGCATGGGTGATTACGTTGATTATACAAATAAAAAATACATGAAAAAATCGTTTAAATTTTTTCATACAAAACGGCAATTTCAGTAAATGACCCATTAATTTAATTGATTTTGCTGAAATATAATCGATATTCCTATTGAAACTGTAATTATTACTCTAAATAAATACTTTGATATTGTGTTGTGTTTATTTATTCAATGTAAGCATCTAAGATTTTCGGTGATTGCGATATATCCAGGTTGTTTTATCAGCCATTAATCGCCTTAGATGTAAATAAACATAAACATTAAACGTTATAATTTCAATGTTATTTGTCACATAAGTCAATTAGCCTGTCACTCATTTTAGTCTGAATTGGTAGTTAAGATAAATAACTTGCTTCTATTAATTTTGGGTGTCGTCACTTCATATTTTTTAGCTTACTCTGTAAATAGAGTGCATTGTCGCTTAATTTTTTTCCCTTGTAGCCAATTGTAGTTATGAAGTCACTTAAATCATTTTTCCTGACTCTAAAAAAGGGCAGATTGTATTAAGCGACATTTATCTTTGTTATTAAAGGTCCGCTTTATTTAGAATTAGCATCAGCAACTAGATAATTTAATTTAAATTTCAATGCAATTTACCCCGTTCAAATAACTGCAGAAGCGTTTTTGTTACGAATTTTTTTTCGAAATTTCAAACTTTAAAAGGCTCTCCTGTAAAGTTGCAAAAATGTCGCTTAAACCAAATAGCCCGTTACCCCTCGATATGTTCTGTGAAGTAGATCGATCGACCGGAGTAGGATCGCCGCGACCGCGCACGCTGCTCATGAGGAAGGACCTCTCTGTGGTTCGAAACTAGTAGAGCTTTTCTCAGTTTTTTCCTCGTGAGTAACCCGCGATTTTTGGTAAATTTAGTATGTCTCACGATATCCTTACTAATATTATAAATCTGAAAGTGAGTTTGTTTGTTTGTTCCACCTTCACGCGGTAAGTACTCTACCGATTGCTTTGAATTTTTGCAGACGTAAAGTTAGAAGTCCGGATTAAATAATAGGGTACTTTTAAACCCGGACAAAGGGCATTGACTAAAATTGGTGCCTTTCTTTTTTCTGGCGGCAGTCGATGATTTATGGAAAATATTATGTAGAATGTCATTACAAACGAAATTGTCTATGGGCTCATATATGGAAATCTCAGTCTGGACTGAGTTATGAGCGTTGAAAGGAGCTGGAATAAATCATTTTACTTTTGGTTTTTTATTCAAATTATTCATATTTTTGTCACAATTCTAACTACAAATTGCGCGCCACTGTACGCCGGGCACAGAAACACCAAATCACACCACAGTATATCCATATTGCCAGTCGCTAATTTTTATTAGCTATTTTCTCTCAGTCGACAACTTGTAGGATGCTTCTAGGAGTTGTGTCGAGAAGCTTCATGAGTGTCAGCTGTGGTACCATTGGTGAGTTGAGTAGTTGTAGCCGTCCAAACATCTAATAAAGTATTTTTTTTTGCCGTTGACTCCTGGTGGGAGACTCATCTACTTTGTAGTTAGCATAATTTTTTGAAGAAAGCAAACCGTCGACCTTGTAAAGTGATGGACTATACGTCAGATGAGCGCATAATTTTTTCATATAATGTGATCATTCGCATCACTTTATATGAAACGATGTCTATGTACAGAATCTTATGCTAGATGTAGATTAAAGTATTGACTGTAGTTAGATTAGGTACTAATCGGAAGTAAGTCGGGAGAAGTAGACAGAAAAATGATTTTTTCGTGTTTTGACGACAGTTACTACTCAATCCGCTACCGACGCCGCAGCTGAAAAACATAGCATTTAATGATAGGGCTCAGTAAACTATTTTGCGGGTTTTTGACTGAGAGGAAAATGATAATAAAAATCTGTCATGGGCCATAAACCGTATACATATAAATTGAACACGCTAGCCACTCAAACGAAATGTTTTTCTTTTTCTTCGGCAGTGGTCAGTTAATGGTTCACTCTGTTATGATTCCGTGGCATTATAACAAAAAAATAAAAAAAATAATAAAAAAAGAAATAACAAACAAAAAAAATAATTATAAAAGTCCACAATAAGCTTTATTATATTCCTTGAAATCGTCTATAAACATTTATTACAAAATACGATCTGACAACTAAATGAAGAAATATGCATTGTGTACGGTCACCATCAACAAAATCACAGGAATTATGTAGCACAATCTCACATCTTTGAACTGATTTAACTCGGTTTGGACTGTGTTTTTGATATAAGACCCCATATATTTTTTTGTTTGTAATGTTATTCTGCATCAGTTTATCCACATCAGATCAACTGCCGCGAAAAAATGAAAAGGCACCATGCTCCATACAAATTTGGTCATTGTCATTTATATTCCCGAGGAAAAACAAAAGTATTGGTATAGATGGCGCTGTGTGTATTGGTATATGTCACATAGGCTACTTTTTATTCTTTTGTGACGCGAGCGAAGCCGCGGGTAAAAGCTAGTAGAATATAAAACAAAAAAAATTTGTTCATCTTTTAATGTCTATTAATAGTAAGGTTTGCTAGTTTACTATAAAAGTCTTTTTCTAGTTGTACAGTAAGAAGATGCGTCCCCCGCACGTGGCGTGCGCGGTGTCGCTCCAACCTGGCGGGGTGTGCGTGTGGGGCGCCGGCGGCCCGCTCGTGGCGCGCGACGTCTGGGGCCGCTGGATGCTGGTACTATTACCTTATGGGACAAGCCGGTAAACGAGCTGACGGATCACCTGATGGTAAGCAATCGGCACCGCCTGAAAGACTAGAGGTGTTAGAAGTGTGTTACCGGCCTTTTGGGGATTAGGAATTTTAGGTTTAGGGAGATTGGGTAGGGGGGGGGGGTAATTGGGCCTTCGATAACCACACTCACATAATGAAACACAATGCGGGCGTTATTTCACGTCGATTTTCTCGCTACCGACAGACCGGTCTGATATTTGGTACACATTCTTATCTTGATGATGATCATCCTTATTATCTAAATATTTCTACAACTACTTCCATTAGGAATATAAAACTAACTTATATAATGAAAGACAAATTATATTTTATAATTGTACTTATATAAACCATCTCTGTCATTTTACAATGAAATTATAGTGAGTACTATACTTAAGCGCGACTTAAATTTGAGTGACGTCTGATTATTTCGTCGTAAGTGTAATGTTACGTATAAATTTATTTAGTTAGGGTTGGGTGTGAGAGGCCCAGGGTGCGGCGCGCCGTCTCGCTACTTGGACATGATGAGCTACTACCCTTGGGTCGAGAAGAGTCTGGACGAGTTCAATAAGATCACCATCTCTAAGATATCCAAGCAGAAATATGTATTGCGTTGTGAGTCCATTTATTTCATTGTATGGCTTACTTTATAGGGTTGTTTTTTTGTTATAACTAGCTTCTGCCCGCGACTCCGCACGCGCGATAAATAGTTTAACTATACAAGGTGTAGTTTTGAAACCGTGACGTTTCTCGGGGGTATGTCACTGAAGTCAATAAAGGTTCAATGTAAGGGAAAACTCGGGCCAGTAGTTAAAAATACGGTTATAATAAATCGTTTAAGTTCGACAATATTTCAGAATAAGCGACAGCAGTTTCTTATTGGAGTTTTATGGAATCCTTACTATCTAATAATATTATAAATGGGAAAGTGAGTTTGTTTGTTTGTTCCACTTTCACGCCGTAACTACAAATGCTTTGAATTTTTAACCGACTTCAAAAAAGGAGGAGGTTATACGTTCGGCCGGTATGTTGTTTTTTTTTTATTTATTTTTTTGCAGATGTGAAGGTAGAAGTCTGGCTTAAATAATAAGGTACTTTTTATTCCGGAAAAATTTGATATTCTCGAGGGAAAACGAAATTATTGGTATAGATGGCGCTGTGTGTATTGGTATAAGTCACATAGGCTACTTTTTATCCTTTTGTGACGCGAGCGAAGCCGCGGGTAAAAGCTAGTTAGGAATAATTACCCGACTGCCAAAGAAGGAGGGTAATGTTTTTCGAGTGTATGTAAGTATGTATGTATGTCTTTTCCTTTGTGACCACCTGTAGCCTAAACGGCTTGATGGATTTTGATGTATGAGGTATCGTTAGATTTGTCTTGATTACGGGAGTGTCATAGGATACATTTTATCCTAAAAGTCCCACGGGATAAAGACATAATAATATTTTTTCTAAATTTCCCTTTAAAAAAATATGTATGCGGTATCATTAGATTCATTTCAATCACGGGAGTAATTAATATAGGATACGTTTTTTCTCAAAATTCCCACGGGAACATGTTAATTCTGCGTCAACGCAAAGCAACTCATGCGTTAGCAAGCAAAAAGATAGGGCGTGGCCTGGCATGCGGCGCGCGGCGCGGTGCGGAGGGGGATATGCTCGAGTATACAGCCCGATTGCGGGCACACGCATGAGGGCACACGTCGTTGACGGTCGTCTCTAAATAGCGATTTTTTCGATACTTCGTCGTCTGACGCGAAACTTATAAAGTATAAATAACTCGTTCTTTTTTTTTTCTTTCGTGTTTCTCTCTTTAAATTTATTCGTTCTTTCTAATTAATTAACTCGTTCTTCCGTTCTTTTTTTTGGTTCTTTCTTAAATTCTTCATATTAATTAATAATATAATAATAATTAAATAAAAACAGCTAAAAAGTTATAAATAAAAAAATTATTATTAAAAAAACAAAATACCCGACTGCACACTAAAAAAAGAGTAAAACAAGCCCACAATAATATTGATCAATCAAATGCTAAAAACTAATTATGTAATACCGTTTAAACAATACCTATATTAAAATACACTACAATATGTGTTCGTAATCGATAGTTAAATAAACAGAAACTTATTTTGAATACAAATTTACTGAATATAATTTATAAATGTTGATGGAAAGCATCGCAGGCGGGGACCACCTTGACCGCCACCAACGAAAATTCTGCTAAATGGTGCACAACCGAAATGACTATAAATAAGCCTCTGTTGGCCCCCGCCTGCGATGCATTCCATCAACATTTATAAATTATATTCAGTAAATTTGTATTCAAAATAAGTTTCTGTTTATTTAACTATCGATTACGAACACATATTGTAGTGTATTTTAATATAGGTATTGTTTAAACGGTATTACATAATTAGTTTTTAGCATTTGATTGATCAATATTATTGTGGGGCTTGTTTTACTCTTTTTTTAGTGTGCAGTCGGGTATTTTGTTTTTTTAATAATAATTTTTATCAATTACGTGTTTGAGTTAATTAGTATATAGCCGCGTTAAAAAAGCTAGTTACAAGACGGCGGCGTGTCGTTCGTATTTACGAATTACCGTAATTTGCAGAAAAATGAAAAATATTTACCTACCATTTTTTTTGACGTGACAACGTCTTATAAATTGGTTTGCCGGGTGACACTTCAAGAAACTGCGTTACGCTCCGCTCACGTTATGCGCTCACAATGAGAGCGAGTGAGAGGCACGCGTCCCTTCCACTCGGGCATGGTTAGCCCGCCTAAGAGCGAGAGAGACAGACATAAAAAGTGAAAGGCACGCGTCCCTTCCACTTGAGCACAGTTCATCCTTCTTCCTACTATACGAATATTCACATTAAAATTATTTTACCACTCAAAGTCGTTGTCACGTAAAACTTTCACCCGTATACCGACTTTACACGCAACCCATTTTTTTATTGATTAGGACTCAGTTCGAGAGAATAGCCGAGTTACCTCCTAGAAAATGACGCGGCTTTAAAGCAACACTTGTATAAAACGAATTTGTTTAATAATAACTACCGTGAAACTTAATTAACTAAAAATCGCTGGTTAGTCACGTGAATATACACAGTAAGATTTGTATGTAACACTGACTATGTGCCGGCCTCGGAACCGAACCCCACGACAATAGTGAACGTACCGTGGGTTTTAACATCGTTGCAAGCGCCGCCGCCGGAATTAGAAGCAAACGCGCGTGGGTTTCGGCAGAGGGCGCGGTGGGCTCGCAGCGCAAGTAGCAACACCAATGCAAGCGTCGGCGCTAGCCACTAGGCGGCGGGACATCGCCGCGACTGCGCTCACTGCTCATGAGGAAGAGCCCCGTTGTGGCTCGAAACTAGTAGAGCTTTATCAATATATTCACGTGAGTGACCCGCGATATTTAGTTATTAACATGACATTCTTTTATTACATTGATTTGATTTTCTGTTTCCAGCTAGCCACAACTACCAAAGATTCGGTAATTGCGACGCCGAAGAGAAAACCCACTTGGCGTTCCGAGAAACTATTGTACTGAGGACGGACAACAGTCAATATCAGTATTTGACCTACAATGTGAATATTTTACATTGGTTTTTACTTATGTTTTTTAGTAATATAACCGGTTTTCAGAAATGTGTTTGTTATACTCAGGAGTAACACGACTGCCTTGTTGGCCGAGTGATCGCAAGTGCAACGGGTCACGGGTTCGATTCCCATGTCGGGCAAAGTATTATTGGGTTTTTAAAAAATCTCAGTAGTAGCATGGAGTCTGGAATTGTGCCCGGTATATGGCAATAGGCTCACCCCCTATTACATGGGACTTATAACAAAAATGAGTGAAAAGTGGGTGTTGCATGGTGGCATTAAGTGCCGTAATGTGCACCTCTGCCTACCCCTTCGGGGATAAAAGGCGTGATATTATGTTATGTAGCAGTACTAGGCTATACCGTTGAAAAAGAAAATTGAAACATTCTTTAAGTTAACAGCAAAACGGTCTAGTTACAGTACTTAATAAGAATACAATGATTATCAGATAACGCTGTTGGATAATATTGAGTACACCTGCATGACGATGGAACTGGTCAATGCGTCTGCCGTCTCCGAAATGAGGATCAAACATTTCTGCAACCGGGTGAACTTTGGAGCACCATGCTATTTTTATAGAGGTATGTTCGTGAATACATTCAAGGCCTTTAGCCAAGCGCCACTTTAGCGCTTGTCTACAAAGAGAGTAGAAAACTAAACGTATGGGGATGACACTGACAAGTGTCAAAATTTACGTCAATCCCATATAATTTAGTTTTCTATTCTTTTTTTTATGGCATAAGCCGGTAAACGAGCAGACGGATCACCTGATGGTAAGCAATCGGCGTCGCCCATGGACACCTGGAACACCAGAGGCGTTACAAGTGCGTTACCGGCCTTTTGGGGATTACGAGTTTGAGGATCGTTGGGGATTCAGGAATTACACCGCCTGGGAATGGAATGGAAGCGACTTTTGCAACGAAACTGTATAATGTATATAGCATAATGAACTTTATATCAACTGTATTATACACAAATTAAATATGAGCCAAAGAATTGGACACGTGTCTTTCGCAGAATCCTCTCGCATTCTCGAGACTGATGTTTCCCTAAGGAATATGCAAAAAATTAATGCGAAAGCAAATTCAAAATGGGTAAACAAAGGGTATCAGACTATGTTGCAAGCGTAAACATTATCGTGCCAGTATCGAAAAAACCGAACAGAACACAAAAAAAAAATTCAAAAGGTATCAGCGACGTTAAATTGCAAAAAAACTTAGAATTATAACTACATAAATAATTCAAATAATATAAAAAAAAAACAATCAGCCGAACATATTACCTCCTCCTTTTTTTGAAGTCGGTAAATTAAAGCCACGTGGACTGTAATTAATAGAAATAAAACGAATGTTCCAAAGCAAGAAATAAAACAAATAAATAAAAATGAAATTGTAATTAAGGCCATCAGGTGATCCGTCTGCTCGATTACCGGCTTATACCATAAAATATTAATATTATTTTAAAATCGTGGTGGCCCGGAGGTTTAAGACGCCCACTTCTCATGCATGAGGGTGCGGGTTCGAAACCTACCAACGGCAAGTACCAACGTGACTTTTTCCGAGTTATATGTACTTTGAACTTTCTAAGATTATTTAGACACCACTGACAAACGGTGAAGGAAAAACATCGTGAGGAAACCTGGACTTATAATTTCTAATTATAAGTTTGAAATCGCCAACCCGCATTGAGCAAGCGTGGTGATTAATGCTCTAACCTTCTCCGTGTGAGAAGAGGCTTTGCTCAGCAGTGGGCATTTATAGGCTGTTGATGATGATGATGATGAATGTATTTATTTTAAAAAATTATATGAATGGTATAAACATTAATTAGATATCCGAAATAAATTAGTTTTACTAATTCTTTTTTAATTATTTTATTTAAAATAGAAGGTACTCAGTTGACCTGTATGTATGTATGTATGTATGTATGTTTGTACGTTTGTTTATGATTAACTCGCGATTGGCTGAACCGATTAAGATGCGGTTTTCATATAAGTGTTTGCTACACTTAGGAGAAGGTTTTACATATGTATAGGGGGTTTAAAAAAGATTTTTTAAACGAAGTTTATAATAGAGTTATTTTATATTTTGATTTGGATCATCGGACTATAGAACTTAGTTCTTGCTTCATGAAGCAATGAAATTATAATAAACTAGCAGCCCGTCAGATAGGGGTAGACAATTATTTATTTATGGAAATTTGGATTGTTGTAGTGACATAACTGACTGCACGGTTGGTGCGGTGGCTGGGCAATCGGCTGCCGTGCAACGTGTCGCGGGTTCGATTTCCGCACGGAACAACACTTTGTGTGATCCACAAATTGTTGTTTCGGATCTGGGTGTCATTGTGTACGTGAACTTGTATGTTTGTAAACGCACCCACGACACAGGAGAAAATCCTAGTGTGGGACAACGTTTTATTTAGAAAAAAAAATAATAAAAATAACTACAATAGTTGGACATATGCTATCGCGGAGTTTTTTGTAGACATTATGATGTTCTTCAATATTGTTGTACATTATTTTGTTCTATCGCTAATAGTTTCGGCAGCACATTCGACGAAAGACATTTAAAGACTCAATTTTCTACACTTTCGGTTACATTGTTCAAATTTTACCAAGGACCCCTAATTTTTTTCAAAATTAAGTGTAGTCTATTTCAAATTGGAAGAATGTAGAATTCTATTGATGAAAGAATTTTTTAAATCGGCCCAGTACTTTTTGAGCCTATTCATTACAAACATACAAACATAGGTACAAATCTTTCCTCTTTATAATATTAGTATAGATGTATCAATTGTTCACCCACAGGTTCCTCAATGGAGCTCTCGGTGTATATAATGTTTTCCGACAAATGCCTATTCGAGTTGTTCGTATGGGGCTTCAATAAGAACATGACGCTACTGGACATCCAGGAATGGAAATGGGAAGAAGGCACATACTACGACGACTTCACGATGCAGCGGGTCGAGTACAGAGGTCCCTCATATATGACGGACTATGGTTACGAGCCCCTGGATAGTAGTATATGGGTGCCGGAATACGATATTTGGACGACCACTTTATTAGATAACAGTACTACGCCTACACCGCCCCCCGTTAAAGGTGAGAAAATCTACACATATACCGTAAATTGATGTGCGTTACCCAGGCCAGATGTTGTCGAAAATGGTCATTTGAATCTTATAGATAATTAGTTTCCGTTTTCGGTTGCGGCTTCTGTAATTGTTGCGCACATTTTTAAATTTGTTGCAATTATAGTTTTTTAATTATTTCGCAATAACATTTCCTGCTGGGGTAACGTTACCCCAGCCAGACCTTTTTCTTTTTAAATGATTACTATCTATAAAATAAGTTGTCTAGATGAAGTAAACGTTGTACCTTGTTTTGTATTTGTTCTTTCATCGGTTGCGAAGTTATTCGAGATTTAGCTGGGGTAACGTTTTTGATTTTGCTAGATCTTTGAAATGGTTAAGCGGATTCTTATCATATTTAATGATTCGTTTCAGTATTTTGTATACCATGCTAAACAGGTGTACTTATAACAACTCAATTGTGTCAAAAAATGAAATATCGAAATAGTTTTTAGGGAACAGAGAGTATAGTTCCCTAAGATCGGAAAAGGAGGATCCTCCGACCGGGCGAGGTGTTCGTGCCTGGCGGGCTTACTGCCCAACAGTTGTTCGTTTTCTATCCGAGTTAATTCGCATATAAACTTTACTTGTGCGATGTAGGATTTTGATTTTGACGTCGTCCGTTGATTTGTTTTTCATCGATATTTAACAAATGACATGTGTCGCCTCAAGTTTTATAAAGTTTCGTGAGACGTATTAAATTAATAATTATGTTTCGGCTCACTCACGTTACGAAGCTATTCGGTAAGTTTCAGTTCTAAAGATCGAAGTACACTCGATCGCGGTCCGCCATGTCATTGATTGTGAGAATAATATCGACCAATGACTGGCGAGAATGCGATCGAGCTCACTTCGAGAGTTCAAATTGACATATACCGAATATCCTACACACAGCCTACCTGAGTGCTTACTCTTGAAACCAATCTCAATGTCAATGCAATTTCAATCCAATAAAATCTCAATAATTATTCAATGTAAAAAATATACAGCCCCTATCGTAGCTATTAAAATAGTATTCAGGGTACGGAATATAAAGCCAAACTCAATACCGTTTAGTTCATTCAATATCCACGCAATACGGGTACAATGGGCGCTAGTGTTGCAACTCAAGAGTACGAAATTTCACAATGCCAATGTCTATCGATCGAAATTGGATTCAAGAGTAAGCCCCCTGATGTAGGTACCAAGGAATCACTTTGTGTAAATAAAGCAATCCGCACATCAGGCATCCATTTGTAACTCGGTAATAGGGATGATGATAGAGTATGAAAATTAAAAATCTATTTAGTCCGTCAGTTAGGTAATGAAAAAATATTAGACACGTATTTTTTTTTATTTTGTCGTATATACAATTATACAGGTTACAATACTTAGATAAAACGAATCAAAGTTTCGGAGTGGGCAGTAGTTACGTCATTATAGATTAGAGTATAAATCGTACTCAAAAGTGACGTCATGCGATATTTCAAATCAATATCTATATCTTCGAAAATATTCGTTTCCGTAAGAAATAAAAAATAAGTATCTAATGTTTTTAAATAATCTACCAGACGGACATTAAAATAAAAATTGGGTATCTACCCTATTGTAGCGTGACATTTGAAACGCACAAACATTTAACGCCCCCTTATACCTATTTACACCGGGCCTGGCCTGGCCGGACGGCGAGCACGGGTGACTCGCCGCTCGACCAGAAACAGACCCGAGCGTACGGCGCGTCGCGTTCTGCGCGCGCCTCATTCAGCCATCAGACCACCACGGATGGGGCCCAACGGGGTTGATGCCGATACGTAGCCGCGGAAGACTTAACGGGTCCCCGAGGCTCCAGCTCGAAGTGCAGGAATAGGAACGGTGTGGTTTTTAGTCAGAAAGAGTCTGACACTTCCTTTCATCTCACCCGGGCGGAAGAAGTGATAGGATGACTTTCTCATCTAAAAAAAATCCCTATTTACACGTGTACACGCGTACGGAGACAACATTTGTAGCAGACCACTATGTGGCGTTTCCAGCGATACACGAATTTAAGATCAAACACGTTCAATTTTTTTGTTTGGCCAAATCAAGAAATCGTCGTCATCAGACGATGATTGCGACATCTTCAAAGCACGTCTATATAAATAAAAATTAATTTCCGTTCTTTACGGCTAAACCGATTCGACTAATTTTGGTCTTGAAATGTTCGTGGAAGTTCAGGTAAGGCTTAAAAGGTGAGAAAAAAAATTTTAGGCAGTACGAAGTTTGTCTGGACAGCTAGTATACAATACATATGTAGTAGGTAACCTGAATTGCGCAATAATAATGGCGACGTAAATGTTCGATACGTGTAGCGTGTGGCATGTTGCATTGGTGTGCGGCCTGCTTAAGACCACCCATTGTATTGGTACCTACTCACTGTAAATAGAATGTTTCCGCTATATATATTATCCTAAAAAATACATTATTGAAAATATTACAGTGTCACGACCAACACCAACGCGACCCACTACAACGGTGATGAAAACGAAACCAACACCGAAACGAAAAACTAAACCGCGTCCTACAACAAGACGAAGAACCCAGAGACCGCGGAGACCGACAACCCGTAGAACAACCATAGAACCTTCCAAATCTTACCCTAGTAATGAAACGACTACAATAGCCAGTACAGCAACAGGAAATACTTCTACATCTTACCCTAGTAATGAAACGACTACAATAGCCAGTACAGCAACAGGAAATACTTCTACATCTTACCCTAGTAATGAAACCACAACAGTAGCCAGTACAACAACAGAAGAGACTATTGATTCTGCCATGAGTAATGAAACGACAACAGTAGCCAGTACAACAACAGAAGAGACTATTGATTCTGCCATGAGTAATGAAACGACAACAGTAGCCATTACATCAACAACGGTCGGTCAACCATGAAACGACAACAAAAGGCTCGTAGTCAATTCTATAAAGCAGCCCTCGATCTCATTTTGGGAACCAGTGACTGGATAAAACATTGCTTGAATCAAAGAAATAGGTACCATATTTTAGCTTGCCAGATCATCATCATCATTATCATCATCATTATCATCATCATCATCATCATCATCATCATCATCATCATCAACAACAGCCGAAAGACGTCTACTGCTGTGCAAAGGCCTCCCCTTTGGTCCTCCGTGTCGAATTACAACTCGCCACTTGCATCCACTGGCTCCCCGCAGCTCTGGCGATGTCGTCGGTCCATGTAGCGGGAGGCCTGCCCACGCTTCATCTTCCGGTCCGTGGTCTCCACTCAAGGACTTTCCTGGCCCATCTGCCGTCAGATGCTTACCAGATGGCAAGTGTAAACTTTTCGTTTTTCGTCCAATAAGGAATTAGCAAGTGTCACACTATTGTGTGATCAACATTTAACAAATGTAGTGATTCATACAGAGACATTCGATTTACGAGGGTCAAACAGAAAGTTCTTAGAAAATAAAATACTGAGTAAACTTGCAAGTTGTTATTTTTATTATATCTTTTCAAAATAGCGTCCATTCACAATAATACGCTGCAAGCCTGCAACCTATAGAACCATTGAGAAAAGCACTTTGCCCCCTCGGCTTCAGAGGTTTCTTTGACGGCCCTTTGAAGCAACCACTGCTTGCATAAAACGTTTTCCACGAAGTTTTTCTTTCATTATATATACGCCGGGTGACCCAGTAATTTTACATCTGAGCCAGGCAGCAAAAGATAGCATCTTTTTTCCACCACTTTGACCTCTCTTCACTTTACGTTATTTTTACACCTTTTGGTTTCCGAATCGTATCCAGGTTTCGTTGAACACAGCATTTGTTTCGAGTCACCTCCGTTAAATTTTTTAATCATATTTCGGGACCAATTATAACGGCCAGTGCGTATAATTTTTGGGACTCGGTCAAAATATTAAGTATTCCGCGGGCACAAAGCTTTTTGGCAGTCTCTCTCTTTGGTCAATTGCCATCGTACGCCGTACAACAGTGACATATCTTCAGTAGTCGCTGTAGAAGGTCGCCCTTTATGCAAATCATCGGCGAGATTAGTGCGACCACATTTAAATTCATCAAACCAGTTGTAAACTGTAGCACGAGATGGGGCTTCATCACCGCTTGAATGCACCGATATGAGACACAATATATAGATTGTGTGGATCCACGTATAGGCACACGACGGGTTAAAGGTCAATCGAACCCTCCCCAGGGTCTCCCCAATCCCTGAATCCCCCACAATCTTTACAGACTTCAAGGAAAACTGACCGATAGGTCACACTTTCAAGGTGGTCCGCCGTGGTCCCATTGTCACCAGGTCAAGATCTGATGATAGGATCCTAGGGAAACCGAGGAGAAATTTGAAAGTTATAGGGATAATCAATGCGTTTGTTAATATTTTCAATAGGTATTTTAAACCAGTACAATATGATATGTCTTAACTGGAGTCGATCTAATGATGGAGCCGAAAGACGGTTGAGGGCACTCCTCAACGGTTTATAGTAACTACCTTATCTTTGGGCCTGATTAATTTGATGTTGATAAGAACTTTACACATAGATCGAGTGAGACTGTCATGAAGGGTCTGATGATGAAGTGTATTTGTAAAGGGAACTCTTCAACGGCTTACAGTAAGTACCTTGTGTTTCGACTTGTATAATTAGCATTGATTAGATTTTGCACCTATGTGGATTATAAGTGGCAAAACGGGTCTATGTTGACCGTTGTTCAAAATCTACAAAGCTTTGGCCAGTAGTTTCGAATGTTACATTCGAGACCACTGGGCCAGACCACCGTCCTATGGGACGAAATCTAGAATTACTACCTAAAATAGGTATATATATATATATATATACATCATGCCTTTTATACCCGAAGGGTGACCATTACACCGCTGTACAATGTAACACCCACTTTTCACTATTTATGTTATGAGTCCCATGTAATAGGGGGTGACCCTATTGCCATATACCGGTTATTTGCTTACAAGCTTCGATATAAAAATCTAGACCTTTGCATTTAAACAAATATGGCATGGTACCGGTTTCCATACAACTGGAGTTGAATATCAAGTGATGCCAATGATTAAAGAAATAAGAGGATATGAACTGTGTACGTACTTGTGTGCCAAAATGGAAACAAACATGGCTTAGACTCTGCCCTCTGCCCATTAAATAGTGTAGTGACAAAAGTCGTTTGTGAGCTACATGAACCACAATTGATTTTTGGTATCTTTTTCTGAAGTACGTGGTTTTATATAGAAAACAGACATTGAACCGAGTAGTTAGTAAGTATACTTTCAAGATAAAAAAACATTTTCTAAGATAATCTAAATATAGTTTGATGAATATGTTACTTAATATAATATATGTTACTGAAACATTGCAATGCATTTATCAAATATTTTAGTTGAATTTAGTCATGAATAATTAATTACTTTAGAGAATGGTGTTGGTATTGCATGTGCGAGTATTCTGCGTGTAAATTATAAACTCTAAGCCCGTGCCATAGTTGTTGTTTCAATAAAATACGTCCGCCACTTTTTCAACGTCCTAGACTTCAAATGACAAAAAATAATTATAAATAAAATATTTTTGACGCTTGCAAGCGAATTTCATTTATGTACTGTTATCTGACACCTGTCATTTTATATTTGACAACAAAACACGTCATTTCTGTGGATTTGTTCAGTAGTTAGGGTTATCAATTAATTATGATTTCCACTAAAACAGGCAGTTTAGTTTGCGAATTGCGATAACCAGTTCTCAAGCGTTAGTTGTTTTTGATTAAAAAATAATTAAACTGTAAATAGCATATATTATAAAAATATTAAACATCATCATACCTTTTATCCCCGATGAAGTAGGCAGAGGTGGACTTTAAGGCATTTAATGCCACTGTACAAGGTAACATTTACTATATAGTTTACTATATAGTTAATAGTTATAACAAAATATCGAATTTATATAGGAGTATAAGAACTATCTTACGCTACTTTATATAAGCTGAAGAGTTTGTTTGTTTGTTTGAACGCGCTTATCTCCGGAACAACCAGTCGGATTTCAATATTTTTTGATGTGTTAGATAGTCCATTTATCGAGGACGGTAATAGGCTACACAACATCACGCTACGATCAATAGGAGCCAAGCAGAGCAGGTGCAGCCACGCGGAAGTATAACAAAATATCGAATTAAATTAAACATAATATTATTGTATCTAACACTCTCTAATTGAGATTAAGAGTACGCCCAAGTTGAAGTTGGTGTTAAAACTGTAATGGCCAACTTTTTTATTGTAGTTATTAAAATAAGTAGGTAATAAAAATGTGCTCTAATAAAATGTATACTTTGTTTTATTTGTTATTTCAAAAGTCCTTTTAGGTTAATTGGTAACGGTTGTAATTCCCGGTGAGTCCCAAATTTTGGTACTTATATTAAATGACTCGTAAAGTAAGTGACTTGCCCAGACACCTTTAAAAACCGCTGTCCTTGACACAACGTGTAGTGGGTTCGATCACATAATCAGTTTTTCCGTCTCGCACTGTGTGTGAATATGTGATCCGTGTCTGGTGTCATGTCAACATGTATGTGTGAACTTGTAAGTTTGTAAATGCGCCCAGAGCCGCCCAAAGGGCTTAGAGTTTGGTTTTGGTTGGTTCATTGGAGCCGGCCAGTCAGAGCACCGAACGCGAAAAAAATTTCGTGCTAAGCTCTCTGATAGGTTGGTTGGTAGACACATCCTATTGTACCTATTTTGAATACAAATTTACTGAATATAATTTATAAATGTTGATGGAAAGCATCGCAGGCGGGGACCACCTTGACCGCCACCAACGAAAATTCTGCTAAATGGTGCACAACCGAAATGACTATAAATAAGCCTCTGTTGGTCCCCGCCTGCGATGCATTCCATCAACATTTATAAATTATATTCAGTAAATTTGTATTCAAAATAAGTTTCTGTTTATTTAACTATCGATTACGAACACATATTGTAGTGTATTTTAATATAGGTATTGTTTAAACGGTATTACATAATTAGTTTTTAGCATTTGATTGATCAATATTATTGTGGGGCTTGTTTTACTCTTTTTTTAGTTTATATTGGTAAATATATATTTTTTTATTTTGTGAGTAAAATTGTAAATAGTAGAGAATTTTAAATAAATATACGTGAATAATAATAAACTTAAAAGAGTAAAGAAAAGAATAAAAAACAATAAACCTTTTTGTAAATAATGTGTTTTTGAAATCATCAAGTTATGAATTCAGTTTTGAGAATTTTATAAATTATTTAGTATGTTTGGGTAGCTAATAAACCAAGGAAGGTTTTCTAATAGTTTGTATGCTTAGTGTAATATCAATTTTTTAAGCTAAATGCAGTTTTCTATTGACCAAATTAGTGACTCAAAACAAAATTTAATACTAATTTACTTGCTATTAGTAAATGTTTATTGATGTATTGACAACAAATTAAAACAAAAATCACTTAAATCAAATGATTAGTTTTTAATTTATTGATGTTTATGTAGTTCGATCGGGATTTTTTCACCAAAACCGAAAATGTTGAATATCTCAGAAACTAGCAACTTTCGTACTATGATTTTGACTTTGATACCGATCCTTTCAGCTACTTTGACGTCATAGACTAACAAATATACATACAAATAAATTAACACAAAAACCCACAAACTTTCGCCCAGAGCCGCCCAAAGGGCTTAGAGTTTGGTTTTGGTTGGTTCATTGGAGCCGGCCAGTCAGAGCACCGAACGCGAAAAAAATTTCGTGCTAAGCTCTCTGATAGGTTGGTTGGTAGACACATCCTATTGTGGGTAAACGTTATAAAGATAAAAAAAGATTATGGTAAACTGTACAGGGGAAAAATAAAATTGTAGTTGGCAACACTGAATTACAGGATGTCAACAATCGAGGTATTTTGCTCCGATTCAATTTCAATTTAGCGGCTAAACTTTATCACACGCATTTGATTGAACTATTACAGTGCTTCTTATCTCTTCGTCATACATATCAAATAATTCTGATTGGTGAACTCTTGTCGAGCGCGCGGCTTTTATTCTGTTTTAAACGTAGGTAAGTACAATGAGAATTTAATTGAAGAATTACCGAACCTACAACTCCTTATTTATTTAATTTAAAATATAATTACTTACAAACTAATTACTACTCTAGGCATTGTTCGTTATCACAGTTCAATTATTTTACTCTGGTCCAATGTGGAAACTTGTTTCATATTTTTATGTTATTAATCGTAAGTAAATACTTTAAAAAAATTATTATTTATAGTTTTTGTAGTCACCTAGGCGTTTCAAAGGTGGCCACGTCATACTGGCTAGTCTAGAATGTTATTTGTCGCTATAATATTAGTTCACCTCAAATGTATGAATCAAAAATTCTTCACTTCACTTCATATTATTATTATAAATGCAAAAGTTTGTGAGGATGTATGTGTGTGTTTGTTACTCACTCTTTATTTCATGGCAAAACGGATGAAGGGATTGGGATGAAATTTGGACCAGGGTGCTTACTTAATAATTATTCCATGTCTCAATAATTATCAATAATCTCAATAATTATTCAATGTCAAAACTATACAACCCCTACCATAGCTGTTAAAATAGCATTCAGAGTACGGATTATAATGCCAAACGGAACACCATTTAGTTCATTCAATATCCAAATAATATATGCGCACGCAATAGGCACTAGTGTTGCAACTCAAGAGGACATTTCACAATACCAATGTCAATCGATCAGAATTGAATTCAAGAGTAAACCCCTAGGTGTATTTTATGGTTTGGAATAACACATAGGCTACTTTTTATCCCACGGGGATGTAGTTGAAGCTACTGTCAGAAGCTATCATTTATGCACAATATGTATAATAGATGATAAGTAAGAGCTCATGAATATGCTAATCATTACAAGGCATCACGCCTTTCTTCCCCGAAGGGGTAGGCAGAGGTGCATTATGGCACTTAATGCCACTGTACAATGTAACACACACTTTTTACTATTTATGTTATAAGTCCCATGTATTAGTGGGTGATACTACTGCCATATACTGGGCACTATTTCATACTTTATGCTACTACTAATGGGATTTTTAAAAAACCCAGTAATACTTTTGCCCAACCCGGGTATTGCACTAGGGACCCCTTGCCCGACAGTCGCACTTGCGACCATTCGGTCAATGAGGCAGTCAAGGTGTGGTGTAAGAGGTAGTGGATATGCTAATTGTTTTGGACGAAACCATAACCGATCATGCCAGGAGCCTGCAGCATATTACAATTTTGTATTTGTATGAGTCCTGAACTAATGAAGTCGGAGATGTATTCGGATAATAATTACATTTACAGGAATTACAAGCAATGTATTTTTCATCTCTTTCATTAGCAACAGATACAGTAAGAAAACAATAAATAAAGTAAATAATAACTATAGTGTATATTTGACAAATAAGCGCACAAATACAAATATTATAAAAAATAAAAATACAGATACTTTTTTTTTTTTAATGGTGGAAAATCATCGAATGACTGCTCCCGCCTGGGTGAGGCGGAAGGGAGTGTCAGACTCTTACTGACTAAAAACCACCCCGTTCCTTCTCCTGCACGTCGAGCCGGAGCCCCGGTTACCCGTTAGGTTCTCCGCGACAAAAATACAGATACTTACGTATATAGTACAAAATAATAATAATAATATCTAGACTTGCTCACGAGGTTGTCAACATGTAGAGTGTGGAGCTATCATTGTGCCGATAGTTGTGTCGGCCAATGGGTTAATCCCTAAAAGCCTCGACATTCATCTCAGGAGGCTGGCGTTAGGTGGAAGGATCAAGGGCCTGATACAGAAGGCAGTTCTCCTATAAACGGGACGTATCGTTAGGAGGTTTCTGTTTCTGGAGCTCTAACCACCGGTAGCTTGGACCATGCTCCTGCTACTGGTCAGCTCCTATTTTTTATATTGTTAAATATATATATTATTTTTTTTAAGTAAAATTGTAAATAGTAGAGAATTTTAAATAAATATACGTAAATAATAAACTTAAAAGAGTAAAGAAAAGAATAAAAAGCAATAAACCTTTTTGTAAATAATGTGTTTTTGAAATCATCAAGTTATGAATTCAGTTTTGAGAATTTTATAAATTATTTAGTATGTTTGGGTAGCTAATAAACCAAGGAAGGTTTTCTAATAGTTTGTATGCTTAGTGTAATATCAATTTTTTAAGGTAAATGCAGTTTTCTATTGACCAAATTAGTGACTCAAAACAAAATTTAATACTAATTTACTTGCTATTAGTAAATGTTTATTGATGTATTGACAACAAATTATAACAAAAATCACTTAAATCAAATGATTAGTTTTTAATTTATTGATGTTTATGTAGTTCGATCGGGATTTTTTCACCAAAACCGAAAATGTTGAATATCTCAGAAACTAGCAACTTTCGTACTATGATTTTGACTTTGATACCGATCCTTTCAGCCACTTTGACGTCATAGACTAACAAATATACACACAAACAAACTAACACAAAAACCCACAAACTTTCGCATTATTAACATATTTTTTATTGTATAAGCCTGTAAACGAGCAGACGGATCACCTGATAGTAAGCAATCGCCTATGGACACATGGAACACTAGCAGCATTACAAGTACGTTACCGGCCTTTTGGGAATAAGGAATTTGAGGATTGTTGGGCATTCAGGGATTGGGGAGATTAGGGAGGTAATTGGGCCTCCCGTAACCACGGCCTTGTTTCACGTCGGTTTCCTGCTCGGCCGTGGTATCACTCCGGTCGAGCCACCATTCGTGCCGAAGCATGATTCTCTCACACTAAAAGATTATAGTCAGATACAAAAGTTATTTACTAAAGTGTTTGTAGAACAAATGTTTATCTATGCCACTGGTGTTGTTTTACAAGGTATAACAAGATCTGGGAGGAGTGTTCTGTTTGAACATTCTAGTGTCTTGTCATTACATAAAGTACTTCACATGTAGTAGGTATCTCTATACAATGGTGTATTACGCTTTTAACCAAATTAAATTTTATACAGGGTGGAATTTTTTAATGCCACCTGAAGGGGAAGTGCGTTTAATACTTTAGATAGAAAATTTTACTCAAAGAAAACATTATTTTATTTTTGAAAACGGTTTTCAAAGATTTTTAAAAACTCGCTTGTCGCATACGGTAATCGAACCAACTAAAATCTGTAAAAGTTGCATCCTGTACTTTTATAGTACCGATCGTTAGGGTCAATAAAGATGAAATTTCTTTAAAAAACAAAAAGTCAATACTAAAAAACAAAAAATAACTATTATTAGTACTGATAGGTTACCCACCTACTGATAGGTAAGAAGTCGGTGCCATAAGTTCCATACAAAATTATTTATTAAAACCTTAATAGGTATTTACCTATAATTCACAATTTTGTGGTCATTAAGTTATATCATTATGATATGAGCTTATGGCACCGACTTCTAACCTATCAGTGGGTGGGTAACCTATCAGTACTAATAATAGTTATTTTTTGCTTTTTAGTATTGACTTTTTGTTTGTTATTAGTTTTTGGTTTTTGAAGTCGGTTTTTTAAACGCAGTTTTTATTTTATTATTTTACCATTTTCAGTGTAAAGCTACATATACCCGTTTTGTTACTTATAATATACATAGGTGCAAAGTCCTCATCAATACAAATTAATCAAGCCCAAACTCAAGGTAGTTACTGTATACCGTTGAGGAGTTCCCTTAACAATTACACTTCTTCATCAGACCCTTAATGACAGCCCCACTCTATCTAGGTGTAAAGTCCTCATCAATACAAATTAATTAAGCCCAAACACAAGGTAGTTAATATAAACCACTGAGGAGTTCCCTCGACTGTCTGTCGGCTCCATCATCAGGTCGACTCCAGACCCTTATTAAATTGTAGTGTTTAAAATTCGTAATTGAAAAACATAATAGACGCATTACTCCCCCATAGAATTTTCGAAAGTTCCCCTCGGTTTCCCTAGGATCCCATCATCAGATCCTGACTTCATGGAAATGGGACCATCTCGGGAGTATACCCTTTCAAACGAAACAAAAATTTTCGAAATCGGTCCACAAACGGCGGAGTACTGCGCGAACAAACAAAAAAAAAAAAAACAATCAGCCGAACATAGTACCTCCTCCTTTTTTTGAAGTCGGTAAAAACGTCATAAATTGATTTTTTATGGCATAAGCCGGTAAACCAGCAGACGGATCACCAGCAATCGGCGTCGCCCATGGACACCTGGAACACCAGAGGCGTTACAAGTGCGTTACCGGCTTTTCGGGGATTAGGAGTTTGAGGATCGTTAGGGATTCAGGGATTGGGGGGATACACTTGGGACCAAACAAGCGTTGTTTTTTTTTAATTTGTTGATAAATATATATTCTGATAGTATTCTATTAACTCGTCGAGTACCGGTTTTATAGACACAATTAAAGAACAATAGGTCGCGGTCACCGGTGACCGCTTGGTATTTGACAGTTTAATTGGAAACGTATGTCGTATAAAAGATAAGTTAGTTACCTCTAAATTGTAAGCATTGTGTTGTAAAAGAAATACTTTTTGAAAAAGTTATCTTCAAAAAGTAATCGTCTTTTTTTGAAGTCGGTAGAAATATTGACAGCCTTGCCTTATAAGTCAACAGTCGGGGCTCTATGGCTTTAAGTTATGCCGAACATCAGCATCAGGGTGCTTACTTTTGAAACCAATCTCAATGTCAATGCAATTTCAATCCAATAAAATCTCAATAATTATGGAATGTCAACACTATACAACCACAATCGTAGCTGTTAAAATAGGATTCAGAGTACGGAATATAAAGTCAAACTCAATACCATTTAGTTCATTCAGTAGCCACGCAATACAGATGCAATGGGCGCTAGTGTTGCGACTCCTCGCAACCCAGCCATCGCGAAGGACACACCGGGCGTCGGGGATCGCGAGACGATCTCCGGCCACCGTAAGCGCGGACCTGCGGACGGCGAGCATGGGTGGCTCCCCGTCCGACCAGAAACAGACCCGAGCGTACGGCGCGTCGCGTTTCGCGCGCGCCTCAAAGAGCCATCAGACCACCACAGATGGGGCCCAATAGGGCCGATGCCGATTCGGAGTCGCGGAGAACCTAACAGGTAACCGGGGCTCCGGCTCGACGTGCAGGAGAAGGAACGGGGTGGTTTTTAGTCTGTAAGAGTCCGACACTCCCTTCCGCCTCACCCAGGCGGGAGCAGTCATTCGATGATTTTCCCCCCTTAAAAAAAAAGCCCCCTGGCCTTGGGTTCGCCTCTCGGACAAGGGATTGCAGTTAGGTTCAATTTAGAGGATACTACTACCGAACTACCGAAGGAATTTACTGTAGGAGGGTCCTACAATACCTTCGGGGATTAACAGATTTAATGATATTATTATTCAGTAAATAAATATTTAGTTTCAGCGTAACGCGCGATGTCAGACGACTACAGTACATTGACCCACGTGTCTCCCGTGCTGACTAATGAGAGGCTCAGCGCGGCGCTCTCCGATTGGTTCAAACGACCATTCACGTTCACACATTGGGAGGTGAGATTTTTTGCATATTTTTTACACGTTGGTTGCAAGGTGCAAACTCGCAACTTCTATGGTGTTGCTAATGGCCATGGCGGTACGTTTGCGGCCCTTTATATATATAAAAAAATGGGCTTATAGCCAAATGACGTAGTATATCGACCTTATAAGTTATCATTAACAGTAGTTTATTGTTTACGTTATAATGTATGTACTATAAAATATGTGCGTACATAAAAATAATCCGCTTATCTTGTTCACTGGATGGAGTCAATGACTTATGAATTGTATATGTATGACTCATCTTATTCATGACCGAGTTATCCGCTCGCGGCTTCACCTGTGTGCTATTTACATGAATTAGGTTCTAATTTTGTAGAAATATTGCAATGAAATGTGGCCTTTTTGTTGATTTTTATAGTGCAGTCAACGAGCAGACGGATCTCCTGATGGTAAGCAATCGGCGCGGACGCCGCCTATGGGCACCCAAGCCTTTTGAGGGTTTAAGGTTTACGCACAGCTCTGGCACGATTTCAACCCAGCAATTCACTTGTCATTTAAATATCAACGTTAAATCGTATGTCGTATGACATATTTCATAACGTCTATATCAAAAAACTGAAAGCGCACCGCCCGCGCGGCGACGACGCGACGTCGCTCTTACGACCTTTCGGTATTGTTTCCGAAGCAAGAAACGCTGTGTCAGAGCTGTGCTTGTTAGGTGTGCGATGACTTTCAGACGAGGGGAAAAGACTGGACGGTACCAGTTTTCTGTGAGGCCGTGGTATCACTCCGGTGGAGCCACCTCATTCGTTGACAAGCTGGGATATCGCTACGATAAAAAGGAGCATGTATTGTATACTGACTCCCTGCAAAGAAAGCTTTATAATGATATAAAACAAGTAAAATCAACCCAGACGTAGTGAATAGCAAGCTAGAATTCCGATCAACGCATGTCAGATTTGACAGACTGCGTAACGCCCGAATACTGACACCCTTTAAGTATTACTCAATACTATATACTCAAATAGTACTCAATTTTTGGGATTAGGAATTTGAGGATTGTTGGGGATTCAGGAATTGGGAAAGGGGAGGAGGGGTAATTGGGCCTCCGGTAACCGTATTTCCAAAACGTTGTTGTTTCACGTCAGTCTTCTGCTTGGCCGTGGTATCACTCCGGTCGAGGACCCACACTTAAATTGAGTGACGTTTGATTATTTCAGCATTACCATTTCAGTAATATACGACATCTGATAACTGAAAGAGGTGGAAAGTGGTCGTTATGTAGTACGCTTCAGAGGCGTGTTTTAAATAAATAATTATCATTCAGGCGGCATCTAGAAGTATACAGATTCTTTGTGCTTACAAAATTATTTTGGAAAACGCCGAACTTTTTGCGTTTTCCGTAAAAAATTTAAAAAGTATTTTATCTATTTTTTTATCAATAACCTAATGCATTAATCATGTTTCTAAAGAGGTGATCTTAATAATTCCATATCTGTTGTTGATAACGAGTTTCCGTAGTGCTGAATGTGGCACTGAAATACCTATATCTTACTAATATTATAAGCTAGCTGAAACCGCAACTTCGTCTGCGATTTTCTAAAATAGGTAAAAGTAGCCTATGTTGCTCCTTAGTACATTAGTTACCTGTCAATAAAAATTCCGTTAAAATCGGTCCAGTCATTTCATAGATTAGCTAGTATAAACAAACAGGCAGCTAAATTGCAAAAAGTGTTGTTTTGGTGACGTTTTGGTGATGTTTTTGATGATGGTGATGCATGCTCGTCGGTTATATATATATTATATTATACGAGCATGCAAGAAAAGATTGATGACTGTTGATGAAGCGAAAGAGGTATGTAGGAATCGTAGTAATTAGCGTTCCCTAGTCTCTGCCTACCCCCATGAGAGACAGGCGTGAAGTTATGTAAGTAAAAACATATATTAAAAGAACACATTTAGAATTACAGATCGCTCAGATTTTATAGTAATGAAATAAAAGTAAGTCAGTGTTAAACTGTTAATGTAGGACGTAGGTACTTCAGTAAAGGTACCTTATCGGGACTATAAGTGATGTTTTGTGTGAAAAAGCGTTGATCGAATGATACGCGTTTGATAGTGCGGTCGGCTATCAAATGAGTTAAGTAGTTATTTATTGGGTTAAGCGGTTAATGTTTATTTCCTAACATGCGTCGACATGATGACATATTAAACTTTTTTTGGTATATGTAGATAAGTTATTTTTAAGTGTGGGAGAGCAATGCTTCGGAATCAATGGGCCGGATCGACAGGAGTGATACCACGGCCTCAAAGATAACCGACCTGAAACAACGCTTGCGTTGTGTTTCGTCGTTTGAGTAAGGTCACCGGAAGGCCAATTACCCCTCCCCCTTACGCAATCTCTCCAATCCCTGAATCCCCAACAATCCTCAAATTCCTAATACCTAAAAGACTGTTAACCTCTCGCGTGTTTCTCGTATACACGGGTGTACGAGAGATTTGAGTGCCCATCGCGCAATTGTACACACGGGTGTACGAGAAACGCGCACCGATTGGATATATTTTCTGTGGTGTATATTTTCAAGTTTGCAACCCGTTCTTTATTTGATTGAACCACAGATATAGATAGACCTATGTCTGTGGATTGATCAGAATAGTTAATTCGCTTTTCTATTAAAATATTTACCCGTGTGTACGAGAACCTTGTATTATTTAATCCAGACTTCTAAATTCACGTCTGCAAAAATCAAAGCAATCGGTTCAGTAGTTACGGCGTGAAAGTGGAACAAACAAACTCACTTTCCGATTTATAATATTAGTAAGGATTTAATACCCAATGCCCAATGTTGAAAATGCAACACGGACATAAGAAGTATAAGATAGACTAATAATCATCATTGTTAACTGTGTGCTATCTTTAACCCAACACTTAAATGCCAAACTGTCCATTTCCAGTACGTCAGTGACACCGGAAAAGGTGACTCCTATCTCAGCGAGCTGATGCGCATCAGGATACATGGCACTGATGAGAATAACGTCGCAAACCATGTCCAAGTTATCCTCAAATCTATCCCTAAAAGCATCGCAAGGAGATTGACTTTCAGGAGCCACGAGTTCTTCCAAAACGAGATCGTGTTCTACGAGAAAGTCCTACCAGCTTTACTGGACTTCCAATCCACGAAAAATGTAAAAGACCCTTTCGATAAATACACCAAAATGTTCTTTTCTTTCTGCGATGGGACCAACGACGTTCTTTGCTTAGAGGACGCAAGCTTATATCAGTTTGGGAGCGCAGTGAGGCAAGAAGGGATCGACTTAAAACATTGCAAGTTGACTTTCAAAATACTAGCGCAGTTCCACGCCCTCTCCTTCGCTATGAAAGACCAGAAGCCAGAAGAATTTGGGAAGTTAAAGACTCACCTTACAGAAGTCTATTACCATGATCGTTTATGGGATTGGTACACGAGATTTTGGAAGAGGATTTCAGGTATAGCCATCGACGCGGTAGAAAAGGAATACCCTGACTCCATTTACGTGGAGAAGGTTAAGGAGTTTGCGGTACCAGAAAGGTACCAAAATATGATAGATGCGGCGACAAAAACTGATGAAACTGGAGTTATATCTCACGGGGACTCGTGGACGAACAACTTCCTTTATAAGTATGTGGGTGGAAGTCCTGTGGATGCGAAAATTATTGACTTCCAATTGGCTCGATGTGCTACACCTGTTCTCGATCTTTCTTTCATGGTATACGCTTGCACGAGTCAAGATTTGAGGGAGAAGCATTATGATGAGTTACTAAAGTATTACTATGAGATCCTGTCCACTCAAGTAAGGGATCTGGGTAGTGACCCAGATAAGGTATATCCTTGGGATCTCTTTATAAGTGAGATCAAAAAGTATTCGTACTTTGGATTGGCTTTCAGTTTTGAGTCGACACCTTCTATAGTTTTGGCGCCTGAAGATGCAATTAATATGGAGATGACGGTAATGAACTTTTTTATTTATACATAACAATCCTAATAATTTTATCCCTGAAGGGGTAGGCAGAGTTGCATATTATGGCACTTAATACACCCACTTTTTACCATTTATGTTATGACTCCTATTCCTATGTAATGGGGGTTATGGGGGGTTAGCCTATTGTCATATACCGGGCATAATTCCAAACTCCGTCCTACTACTGTGAATTTTCAAAAAACCCAGTAGTACTTTGCCTGACTCGGGAATCGAACCGGGTAAGGGACCCGGCACGACAGTCGCATTTGCGGCCACTCGGCTAACAACGTTTATTTATACGTAACTTATTATTATCTATTATTTAATTGTGTTATTATTTTTTTTGCCAGTGATGGTATTTGTACTATGTAGTGGATATTAGATTAAGTAAAATTCCAAACAAATTAAAAGGAGGTTACATTTCCTACCTACCAAAAGATTTGAAAATCTAATAATACCATTAGGGGGGGGGGGGAGAGCCATGCTTCGGCACGAATGGGCCGGCTCGACCGGATTGATACCACGGCCTCACAGAAAACCGAAGTGAAACAACGCTTGCGTTGTGTTTCGTCGTGTGAGTGAGCCTACCGGAGGCCTCATTACCCTCCTCCCCAATCCTCGAATTCGCAACAATTCTCAAATTCCTATCCCCAAAAGGCCAGTAACGCACCCTCTGGTTTTCCGGGTGTCCAAGAGCGACGCCTATTGCTTACCACCAGGTGATCAGTCTGCTCCTGTTACCGGCTTATCCCATAAAAAACTTACCTGATCTATCATTGAAACCGACGATCTCATGCGGACCAATCTTATTCTCATCATCAACTGCGTGACAGTTAACTGATGAACTTATTTAATAAGGTAATTGCATATTCGATTTTGTATATCGGATACGATTTCAAACCTTCTAGAAAGAACCTCCACCTTGGAAGAAACTCGAAATAGAACAATAAGCATTAGATGTCAATATAAAAATCTTTTAAGAACGGGTGTTTTTAAAACTACTCTTTTGAGGAAAAGTGTTATTTCTATGGCACCACTTGTTTATAATAAGTTACCGAATAATATCAAGGAACAAACACTAACTAAATGACAATGACCAAATTTGTATGGAGCGTGGTGCCTTTTTGTTTTTTCGCGGCAGTTGATCGGATGTGGAAAAACTGATGCAGAATTACATTACAAATAAAAAAATATATGGGATCTTATATCAAAAACACAGTCCAAACCGAGTTAAATCAGTTCAAAGATGTGAAAATAGTGCCATATTATTCCTGTTATTTTGTTGATAACCGACCGTACACAACGTATATTTCTTCATTTACTTGTCAGAAATATTTTATAATAAATGTTTATAAACGATTTCAAGGAATATAATAAAGCTTATTGTGAACTTTTTTATTTAATTTTTTTTGTAATTTTTTTGTTATAAGGCCACTGAATCAGAACCGAGTAAACTATTAACTGGCTACTGCTGAAGTAAAAAGAACATTTCGCTTGATTGGCTAGTGTGTTCACTTTATATGTAACTATACGGTTTATGGCCTACGACAGATTTTCATGATCAATTTCCTCTCAGTCGAAAACTCGCAAAATACTTTACTGAGCCCTATCATTATCATGAAATGTTTGTCAGCTGCAGCGTCGGTAGCGGATTGAGTAGCGGCAGTCGTCAAAACCCAAAAAAATATTTTTCTGTCTACTTCTTCCGACTTACTCCGGATTAGTAACTAATCTAACTACAGTTAATACTTTAATCGACAGCTAGCATAAGATTTTGTACAAAGATATCGTCATTCAGTCACAAAGTGATGGATTATATTACGACTGATCACATTACATGAAAAAATTATGCGCTCATCTGACGTATAGTCAATCACTTTACAAAGTCGACGGTTTCCTTTCTTCAAAAGATTATGCTAACTATAAAGAAGATGAGTCTTCCACCAGGAGTCAACGGCAAAAAAAAAATACTTTATTAGATGTTTGGACGGCTACCACTACCCAACTCACCACTGTTACGACAGCTGACGCTCATGAAGCTTCTTGATACAACTCCTAGAAGCATCCCACAAGTTATCGACTGAGAGAAAATAGCTAATAGAAATTAGTGCCTGGCAATATGGATATATTGTGGTGTGATATGGTGTTCCTGTGTCCGGCGTACAATGGCGCGCAATTTGAAGTTAGGAATTGTGACAAAAATATGAATAATTTGAATAAAAAATCCAGAGTAAAATGTTTGACTCCAGCTCCTTTCAACGCTCATAACTCAGTCCAGACTGAGATTTCCATATATGAGCCTATAGACAATTTCGTTTTAATGTCATTCTAGATAATATTTTCCATAAATCATCGACTCCCGCCTAAAAAAGAAAGGCAGAAAAGAATTTTAGTCAATGCCCTTTAAGAAGCATGTTACAGAATTACTTTTGATCAAGTGTTATTATTCAGTATAAGGTTTTTTGGATGATAAGTTTTAATAAATTCATTTATTTTTAAAAGTACAAGGAACCTTTAAATTTTGTAACGCCTAAAAAATGTTACCTACATTCATAGCAAATAAATAATCTATTCTATTCTATTCTATTATTTTCTATTCTATTCTATTCTACAAAAGAGCATATACCTTTTTAAAAGCTCGGCTACACACCTCCTCTCTTGTTTCGGTTGACCATGGGCCTCCTAATTCTACTAATTCCTTATAATTTGTATTTCAGGGCGACAAAGGTATGAACATAGAAGATGTATGGCAGGTAGGACCTTTCAAAACCAAGGAGGGTCGACTCCGGGAGGCTAACAACGTGAAACATTGCGTCGATAGAGGATACATATAAATATAAGTAACTGCTGTCGTTTAAGGTGTAACGTTAAACCATAGCCATGTGAACAGCTAAATCATAGTATAAAGAAAAGGGAAGTAAGTTATCTTCATACAAATGCATTGCGCGCGGCTTATATGTGTGCTCCATAGTATCTATGCGTCGACGCACGCACACTTTAACAAAATCTCGACCCGTTTCTCAGTGCGCCAGGCAGGGCTAACACTGCACGAGGTTCGCGCGCGCATCACTTTTCGGCACTGTTAAATGAATAGAAATGTCTGATAATCGTAGAAGAACGAATTGCTGTGTGTTTGGGTGTCTTAATAATTCATCGATGCCAGAACTATCTCTGTTCAGATTACCTATTGAACAGGAGAGATAAGCTAGTCACTTATTCTAGCATAATATAATTTGTACTTTATGATGAGATACCTACTTACTTATTTTTTGTTTGTGTTAGTTTCCTATCAGTATCACATAGGAAGTAGGTAGGCCCAATTTCCTATTAGAATGTATTAAGTAGGTACTTTTGATCTGGTAATTGATTTGCCGCTATTGTCGCCTATTGTTTTGTTTACGTTGAGTTATGGTTATGTTTTTTCTCAGTATTGTAGGTATGTTTAGTACCTAATTACAGTTATAAAATCGTAATTCAAAATAAGTGATTGACTATGGTCTATCGATTTATGTGGTTAACTAAAGGTAAACAACCTTGGTATGTAAGCTGCGCCTAAACTAAAAGTGACAACCCTAAGACAGTAGGCAATTATATCGCGGATTGGGAAGAAGATGGCCTACTTCCCTTTTCTTTATACAATGGCTAAATTTTTCTATAAGTTGGGGTTGCAAACGACCTCATGGGTCACCTGATGGTAAGCAATCAGCGCTGCTCATAGACACCCGAAACTAATCTCAACGTTAATTTAATGAATTATTATGTTTTCGGCTTACTCACGTAATTTTGGACTGCACGGTTGGTGCGGTGGCTGGGCAACCGGTTGCCGTGCAACGTGTCGCGGGTTCGATTCCCGCACGGAACAACACTTTGTGTGGTCCACAAATTGTTTGTTTCAGGTCTGGGTGGCATTTGTATGTGAACGTGTATGTTTGTAAACGCACCCACGACACATGAGATAATCCTAGTGTGGGGCAACGTTTTATTAAAAGGAAAAGGAATTATTTGACGAGACTAGTTTCAAGCATCATATTCGCGGCCTGCGACGCGGCAACTGTCGCGCTGCTATGGTCGTGAAATGCTGTGTATTATGTGCCTTTAGCATGGCTTGAGTAGTGAACATGGTAGTCGAGTTCCTCGTCAAATAATTACGTGAGTAAGCCGAAAACATAATAATTTATTTAGTATGTCAATTTAATGTCTATCCATGGACATCTCAATACCAAAATTGTCACGTAGCTTTCTGCCTCGTACAGCAAAACTGTGAACACTACCTACCCCCTTACAGGTTACATTCTGCTTAGGAATGACCGAATAGTTAGGAGGGGGGAGGTGTGGCAGTGTATCTTCGCAGTGACTTCCCTTACAAATTACTCAAACTTTCTCCCGTAAATTGTCCTGCTGAGTATATATTCTTGGAGGTTTGTGTCCAGGGGGCCAAAATTCTTATTGGGGTTGTATATTGCCCTCCAACTGTCGATTACTTCAATGAATTCGAATCAGTTTTAGAATCCGTGGGTTCAATGTACGAACATCTCGTAATCATGGGTGACTTTAACACTGACCTGCTTACCCACTCCCCTCGATCCCGCAAACTCCTACACCTGGTCGAGTCAGCTAGTCTGCACATATTACCACTCCAACCCACTCACCACAATACTGTTGCAGACGACTCCTGGCTCGATCTAATCCTCGCATCCAATCCGTCCCTCGTCTCTTGTCATGGTTAACATGACGCTCCGGCATTTTCTCATCATGATCTTATATACCTCTCCTACATCCTGAAACAACCCAAGGCAAAACCCAGGGTACTGTACAGACGTTGCTTCGGGAAGGTAGACAATGAGAAGCTTTTGGAGGACGCGTCCAGAATAGACTGGGAACCACTTATGGAAGCCACTACGGTTGATGACAAGATTGAAATTTTCAACAAAGCTGTTACAACATTAACTTTTATATATTTTTTTATTTTTTTTTACTTAATGAAATATTAACCTTTATGACCATCATGCGCCTGTCAAAAAATCCGATTAAAACTTGCTCCGGCACCGGGGATGACCAGAGGGATCCAGGCGGCTATGCGTCGTCGACCGCACGTTTCGGAAGCACAAGAGGGATCGGACAGAGGAGAACTGGACGGCATATAAAACTGCGAGGAATAGATGTAATCAGGTGGTACGCAACGCCAATCGTCGCCATATTCTCAATAATATTTCCTCTTCATCTCCAGCTGATATCTGGAAGTTCTTGAAGACTCTAGGTATCGGCAAACCGCAACCCGCTAACCTTCCTTCTTCGATAGGCTTAGATGAACTTAATAATCGTTTTTCCACTGTCTCATCTCTGGATCACCTAACTAGGCGAAACACCTTGTCTTCTATTTCCCGTCTGCCTCATCCTGGGGTCGAAAATTTCCGCTTCATACCAGTTCAGTCGGAGGAGTTTCGTAAGACAATCCTCTCCATTAAATCCAAAGCTGTTGGCTGTGACTCCATCTCCCGTGACATGATCACGTCCATCCTGGTTTATCTCCTTCCAGCAACATCGCTTACCATCAAGCGAGATGGTGGTCAAACGTCGACCTATAAAGTGTAAAAAAAAGTGAAGATGTGAAGGATCTTGGCTTACATATATTAATAACACATTGAGCTGGCGTGCACAGGTCACTAGTGTATGCCAGAAGGTAACTGGGTCGTTGCGAGGCTTGTACCGCCTTAGAAACTTCCTTCCGTCTACTACCAAGGCACGGCTCGTGCAGGCCCTAATTTTTCCTATCATCGATTATGCTGATGTGTGTTACTACGACCTGAATGCAGATCGTTATGACATTCGAGACCACTGGGCCAGACCACCGTCCTATTGGACGAAACTAGAATTGCTAGCTAAAATAGGTATATGTACATATATATAACATAACATCACGCCTTTTATCCCCGAAGGGGTAGGCAGAGGTGACCATTACACCGCTGTACAATGTAACACCCACTTTTCACTATTTATGTTATGAGTCCCATGTAATAGGGGGTGACCCTATTGCCATATACCGGTTAATTGCTTACAAGCTTCGATTTAAAAATCTAGACCTTTGCATTTAAAGAAATATGGCATGGTACCGGTTTCCATACAACTGGAGTTGAATATCAAGTGATGCCAATGATTAAAGAAATAAAAGGATATGAACTGTGTACGTACTTGTGTGCCAAAATGGAAACAAACATGGCTTAGACTCTGCCCTCTGCCCATTAAATAGTGTAGTGACAAAAGTCGTTTGTGAGCTACATGAACCACAATTGATTTTTGGTACCTTTTCTGAAGTACGTGGTTTTATATAGAAAACAGACATTGAACCGAGTAGTTAGTAAGTATACTTTCAAGATAAAAAAACATTTTCTAAGATAATCTAAATAGTTTGATGAATATGTTACTTAATATAATATATGTTACTGATACATGGCAATGCATTTATCAAACATTTTAGTTGAATTTAGTCATGAATAATTAATTACTTTAGATAATGGTGTTGGTATTGCATGTGCGAGTATTCTGCGTGTAAATTATAAAATCTAAGCCCATGCCATAGTTGTTGTTTCAATAAAATACGTCCGCCACTTTTTCAACGTCCTAGACTTCAAATGACAAAAAATAATTTTTTTTTTTTTTTTTTTCTTTCTTCTTTGGCAACCGAGTCTCCAATACGATGTTGTCGACTATACTGCCAGTGTCAGGTGGTGACGGCAGATTAATGAGCCGTCGAAGTTAACTTTGCGGTAGTTTTTAGTAGTTAGTAACTGAAAGGACAAAACAATTGGGTTAGTAAACATATAAATATTAACAACTATTTTACTGTATGAGTACAGGGGTGAAGAAAATAGTTGAGGGGACGTACACAATGCACAATACAGACACACAGATATATACGCCATTTACATAAATGTCACCGTCATAGTTTAATCTCATTATCATTAATGAATCTACATAAACAATGGATTAATTTAGGGGAAAAGTGAGTTAAAAGGAGGTGGAAATTAATTGGAAGTGGGATTTGAATACTGGGGAGTTTTTTATAAAGGTCAAAAGATTGGGAATTTAAAGGACACGAAAAAAATATATGGTCTACAGTTCCCTCGTCAAGGCCGCATTCACACAGCGAGCTGTCGCGGACACGGATCTTGTTGAGGAAGACTGGGCTACTACAATGGCCGAGTCTGAGTCTGCACAAGGATGAAACAGTGTGGCGGGGGAGCTTAGGGTACTTGGAAAACCAAGCCTCCGCCGGATGCCGGCTGACACTTGCATAGAGCTCCTTTACTTTTGAAGTGTCACCCACACTGCAGCCCATGAGTCAAAAAGCTTGTGTTTGGTGTCGGCACGTACATCATACCCGTAACCACGTAGTGTTGACGTTCGACATCGTTCGAGGCCGCAAATTTGGCTAAGGAATCCGCACACTCGTTACCGCATATGCCAGAGTGGCCAGGAATCCAAGCGATCTCGATGTTTAGGCCATCATTGAAGCAGGAAAGAAGAAGCGCCTTTATCTCAACAACCAAACTGCTATGGGTTCGGGAATGGAGCTGATCTTGGTTGAGGGACTGTAGGCTACTTCGGGAATCAGAAAAAATTACGGAATTTTTGAGGTTGTGAGCTCTAATAAATTTGAGTGATTCCAAAATGGCTGCACATTCACCCGTGAAGACTGATGCCTCCGGGGACACTTGGAGAGGAGAGCGATCCTCGAATTTTGGAAGTACGCTGCCACTCCTGTACATCCGATTCGGGATAATTTAGACGCGTCTGTGTAGAAGGTATTCCAACCTCTCCAGTATTTGTCCAAGGCACGTTTGAACTCGTCTGCAGCATTCACGGTGGATTTCGAAATGCCAAGTCCTAAAATCAGTTTTGGTCTAAAGTGGATAACCTCATATACGGAAGAAAACACTGGGAGCACAGGATATTGACTTATGGGTGCAGAGAGGTTTTTAAGCTCCCTGTACCTAGCAATCACGGGAGGGACAGGTTTATTTTTCCAGTAGGAAGAGGAGCTGTAGGAACAGTGGATTTGATCTAGGATAGGGAGAAGGGATGTGATGAGAGGGAGAGACTTTTGATATGAAGCGGTCTGCAAGTATTGTCTTCGAAGGTTGAGAGGAGGCTCCGCACATTCAACCTGAAGAGCGTTTATGGGGGATGATTTCATAGCTCCAATAATTATTCTAAGGCATTTGGCCTGAATGGAGTCTAGTTTTTTTAATGCTTCCTTATTGCAAGGTACAATAAGGAAGCAACAATAGTCCATTACACTTCTACCAATGCATTGTATATGAGCTTCAATGAAGAGGGGTGAGCACCCCACCACCATACCCCAGCCAGAGCTCTGAGTATTGATACTGAGCGTTCACACCTTCCAACTACGGTGTTTATGTGGTCCACCCCAGACATCTTTGAGTCGAGATGAACTCCCAAAAATCTAGCGCTGCTTTTAATCGGGATAGTCTGACCGTCCATCTCTATACGAAGATCCGGAGTGCGTCGTTTGCGTGTAAAAATGACAGCCGAGCTTTTTGGGGCACTTAAAGATAACCCGTGATTGAGAAGCCATTGGTTTAATGAGGACAAAGAGACATTGATGGAGTGGGCGGCCTCTGTTATAGAGTTGCTGGTGACCATTAATGCGATATCGTCAGCGTACTGAAGGACATTACAGTTAAAATTTAAACAGGAGGGGAGGTCATAGGTATATATATTATAAAGGATAGGACTAAGGACTGACCCCTGAGGTAAACCTTTCCAGGAGGACCTCTGTACTGGGTTATCCTCAGGAGTTCTCAATTGGAGGGTACGATTGGAGAGGATACAGCCTATAATTCGGCAAATCCCACTCGGGATTCTCAGCTCTTGCAGTTTCTGCCTGAGAAGGGGTAAGAGGACAGAATCATAGGCCGCTGAGATGTCCAGGAAGACCGCGACCAGCGACTCCTGCCTGCTAAGGGCCAGTCGGATGGCTGACGTGAGGACACCCACACTGTCAGCCGTACCCAGACCTTTCCTGAAGCCAAACTGAGTCGCCGGAAGCAGCCTCCGGCTTTCAACCAACCATTCAAGGCGGTTTTTAATGAGGTGTTCAAAAGTTTTAATAAGTACGGACGATAGAGCGATAGGTCGGTAGGACTTATGATCACCAGGATCCTTGCCAGCTTTCAACAGCGGCATGATAACCTGAACCTTCCAAGTAGGAGGAATATAACCTGAAGTAAAGCAAAAATTGACCAAGTCAAGGTAGTATTGTTTTGTTTTTAGTTCCTGCCTTAGATAGGAAGGAGTAAGGGAACCCATCAATCCCTGGTGCCGAGTCCTTGACATGGTTGAGTACCGTTTGGAGCTCTTCATAAGAGAACTCCAAATCGAGCGGTTCATGTGTTTCGTCATAGGGTCTCTGGCAGCACTCGTCTGCACTGGGAACATATACTGGAGCAATACTATTTAAAAATCTGTTACTTAGAGATTCGGGTAAAATCGAGATAGTGGGAGGTTTGGTGGAGCTCCTGAAATTTTTCACTCTCTGCCAAACTGTAGATACTGGTGTGGATGGGCTCAGAGAACCACAAAATCTTTGCCACCCTTGTCTCTTCTTTTTTTTGAACAATTTCCTTGACTTAGCCAAAATTCGTTTGAAATTTATGAGGTTTTCCAGGTTCATATCTTGGTTATATGTCTTTTCAGCCTCATTCCTAGCCCTTATCATGGCAGTGCATTCACTATCCCACCATGGCGGAGAAGGATTTTGCCTTTCGGTGCGTTTTTCACCGGAAAGCAATCTTCTGCAGTGGAGGCTATCAGGTCCGAAAATTTTGAGAAACACTCCAAAGCATTCTCAGGATTAATTGGTGAAAGGAAGGAGATACGGTAGTCTAATAATTTTGAATAAAGATCCCAATCAGCTGCATTCAAACGATATTTTAATAGGGGGGGAAGGGGTTTATCTGGAATAGATTTTGACAGGTGTTTAATTATGATAGGATAGTGATCACTACCATAGGTCAAATTCAAACAACTCCAATTAAGCACGCCAGCCATAGCAGGCGAGCAGAAGGTCAAGTCCACACAGCTGTTTCTTTGACCAAATGCAGACCTACGAGTAGGGCTGCCATCATTGATGACACACAATTCGAGTTCGTCCAGCATCTCTACTAATTCAATACCTACATTATCGCATACATCTGAACCCCATCTATAGTGGTGGCAGTTGAAGTCACCCATTACAAGCAATGGGCCACTTACCAAGGTTAGTAAACTTTTAATTAACATAATGTGATCAACATGAGGGTGAGCAATATAAAATACAAAAATATTATGTCCTCAGCCTTAACAGCGACAACATTTATGTCATCGCCAACGAAGGGTAGAGGGATCTGGGTGAAGGGCACTTGTTATTAATTAACAAAGCACACCCTCCATAACCATCAGATCTGTCATGTCTGACAACACTGAAACACGGGATCCCGAAATTAATATTCGGTTGAAGCCATGTCTCAGCAATGCCACAAATCGATGGTTTAAATTTATTTATCAAGTGGAGTAAGTCACTCTTCCTGGGAAGAGTACTCCTCACGTTCCACTGAAGCAGTGTTAGAGGATGGAATGTTACAGATGTAATCTAGAATTGTAGAAAGTTTTGTGCGACGTGGTCAGGTATATTTTGGGCAGGTTTGCTAGCACTGCCATGAGCATATCAGAGACTATATTAGGATGTACTTGGAGCTACGAGTATTGGTTCCGGATTCCACAGGGAAAGCGCAACCATTTTTAGACGGGGAGAAAGAGTAGTCTTGGATAAGGGCCCGATGGGCCTTCTTATCATAGCTAGGAGAGAGGGGCGTATGTGATTTAGGCTTGAGTTGGACTGTTTTCTTGTAGGACACTCTTTGTTGGGATGGAGTTTTGTTGGGAGATGAAACTATAAGGTTGGCTGATCTTGAGACCTCAGCATAAGACCTTTTAACAGTTGGGAAAACTTGGCTTGCTTCCGTATATGAGATTGACTTTTCCGCCATCAATGCTTTGATGCTCTTCTGGCGACCCAACTCAGGACAAGCTTTGTCGTTAGCAAAGTGATTGCCATTGCAGTTGATACAATGGGCAATCTCGGCTGCAATCTGACATCCATCGCCTGGATGATCCTGGCCACATCTGAAACAACGTGGCTTGGAGCGGCAAAGGGTGCGGGTGTGCCCAAAACGACAACAATTATAACACTGTATGGTAGGGTATGAGTACAATTCCACCGGCAGTGCTGAATAAAAACAGAACACCTTTTTGGGTAGGGTTTGACCATCGAAAGTTAGCACTACAGTTTGCGTAGGCTTCCATTCAGTACCATTTGTAGATGTAACTCTTCTATTCATCCTCCTAGCTTTTATCACAGCCCCACACCCGGCGGGAACCCTGATATTACCAATTATTTCATCCTCTGTCCACTCGACAGGGACGTCCCTTACAATGCCCATACGAGTTATGTTAAACTGTGGGATCGAGGTCACGTAGTTTTGAGCCACCATACCGTTCACTAAGAAACTGTTTGCATCCTGGTGAGACACAAACTCGACCGATACTCTATTCCTACCCAGCCGTTTGACACCACCAATTTTAACATTATTAATGTTGTGTTTCATTAAAAACATCCCAAACTTAACAGGGTGTAGCGTGGTTCCAGACGTCTGGGAATCCTTAAGGGATACATAAACTATATATGGGGGGTTATCCCTGGCCGTGTAGCACTGTCTACCGTGCGTACTTTTTGCCAGTTTTGGGGGATTATTCTGGGAGATAGGTGGGGAGCCGGCATGTCGTTTCCTGCTGTTCGCGGTTTCTAACTCCATTGTTTCAGATTCCGGGGTGTTGGGAGGAAGGATAATCGTGAGGATTGATTCGGTTTCATATTGGGGGATTTATCAGGAGGGTCAGGTGGTTTCTCCTCGTCCATTTCGGAGATTAGGATTAAAGGGGGAACAAGTGGTTAACTTCACTTACAACAACCAATACCTTATTAAAAATTACACACACAGATAAAAACACGACAACACAGGACTAAAAGGTTTTCAGTTCGCTTCACTATGAATAAAACACTAAAACTAACAGACTAAACGTAGGAACGACAAAAGCACGTGCGTAACCTTCACCGCTACCAACAAGTCTAGCTCAACACGTAAACACGTGTTTTTAAAAGCAAAAAAAAAAAAAAAAATAATTATTTAAATAAAAATTTTTGACGCTCGCAAGCTAATTTCATTTTAAGTACTGTTATCTGACACCTGTCATTTTATATTTGACAACAAAACACGTCATTTCTGTGGATTTGTTCAGTAGTTAGGGTTATCAATTAATTATGATTTCCACTAAAACAGGCAGTCTAGTTTGCGAATTGCGATAACCAGTTCTCAAGCGTTAGTTGTTTTTGATTAAAAAATAATTAAACTGTAAATAGCATATAATATTTAATAATATTAAACATCATCATTCCTTTTATCCCCGAAGAAGTAGGCAGAGGTGGACTTTATGGCATATAATGCCACTGTACAAGGTAATATTCACTTTTATTTTCTTATAGTATAAGAAAATAGTTAATAGTTATAACAAAATATCGAATTTATAGATATATAGGAGTATAAAACTATCTTACGCTACTTTATATAAGCTGAAGAGTTTGTTTGTTTATTTGAACGCGCTTATCTCCGGAACAACTAGTCGGATTTCAATATTTTTTGATGTGTTGGATAGTCCATTTATCGGGACGGTAATAGGCTACACAACATCACGCTACGATCAATAGGAGCCAAGCAGAGCAGGTGCAGCCACGCGGAAGTATAACAAAATATCTAATTAAATTAAACATAATATTATATCTAACACTCTCTAATTGAGATTAAGAGTACGCCCAAGTTGAAGTTGGTGTTAAAACTATAATGGCCAACTTTTTTATTGTAGTTATTAAATTAAGTAGGTAATAAAAATGTGCTGTAATAAATTGTATACTTTGTTTTTGTTTATTTCAAAAGTCCTTTTAGGTTAATTGGTAACGGTTATAATTCCCGGTGAGTCCCAAATTTTGGTACATATATTAAATGACTCGTAAAGTAAGTGACTTGCCCAGACACCTTTAAAAACCGCTGTCCTTGACACAACGTGTAGTGGGTTCGATCACATAATCAGTTTTTCCGTCTCGCACGGTGTGTGGTTATGTGATCCGTGTCTGGTGTCATGTCAACATGTATGTGTGAACTTGTAAGTTTGTGCGCCCAGAACCGCACAAAGGGCTTAGAACGAGTTTGGTTTTGGTTGGTTCATTGGAGCCGGCCAGTAAGATCACCGAACGTGAAAAAAATCTCGTACTAAGCTCTCTGATAGGTTGGTTGGTAGACACATCCTATTGTGGGTAAACGTTATAAAGATAACAAAAGATTATGGTAAACTGTACAGGGGAAAAATAAAATTGTAGTTGGCAACACTGAATTACAGGATGTCAACAATCGAGGTATTTTGCTCCGATTCAATTTCAATTTAGCGGCTAAACTTTATCACACGCATTTGATTGAACTATTACAGTGCTTCTTATCTCTTCGTCATACATATCAAATAATTCTGATTGGTGAACTCTTGTCGAGCGCGCGGCTTTTATTCTGTTTTAAACGTAAGTACAATGAGAATTTAATTGAAGAATTACCGAACCTACAACTCCTTATTTATTTAATTTAAAATATAATTACTTACAAACTAATTACTACTCTAGGCATTGTTCGTTATCACAGTTCAATTATTTTACTCTGGTCCAATGTGGAAACTTGTTTCATTTGTTTTATGTTATAAATCGTAAGTAAATACTTTCAAAAAATTATTATTTATAGTTTTTGTAGTCACCTAGGCGTTTCAAAGGTGGCCACGTCATACTGGCTAGTCTAGAATGTTATTTGTCGCTATAATATTAGTTCACCTCAAATGTATGAATCAAAAATTCTTCACTTCACTTCATATTATTATTATAAATGCAAAAGTTTGTGAGGATGTATGTGTGTGTTTGTTACTCACTCTTTATTTCATGGCAAAACGGATGAAGGGATTGGGATGAAATTTGGACCAGGGTGCTTACTTAATAATTATTCCATGTCTCAATAATTATCAATAATCTCAATAATTATTCAATGTCAAAACTATACAACCCCTACCATAGCTGTTAAAATAGCATTCAGAGTACGGATTATAATGCCAAACGGAACACCATTTAGTTCATTCAATATCCAAATAATATATGCGCACGCAATAGGCACTAGTGTTGCAACTCAAGAGGACATTTCACAATACCAATGTCAATCGATCAGAATTGAATTCAAGAGTAAACCCCTAGGTGTATTTTATGGTTTGGAATAACACATAGGCTACTTTTTATCCCACGGGGATGTAGTTGAAGCTACTGTCAGAAGCTATCATTTATGCACAATATGTATAATAGATGATAAGTAAGAGCTCATGAATATGCTAATCATTACAAGGCATCACGCCTTTCTTCCCCGAAGGGGTAGGCAGAGGTGCATTATGGCACTTAATGCCACTGTACAATGTAACACACACTTTTTACTATTTATGTTATAAGTCCCATGTATTAGTGGGTGATACTACTGCCATATACTGGGCACTATTTCATACTTTATGCTACTACTAATGGGATTTTTAAAAAACCCAGTAATACTTTTGCCCAACCCGGGTATTGCACTAGGGACCCCTTGCCCGACAGTCGCACTTGCGACCATTCGGTCAATGAGGCAGTCAAGGTGTGGTGTAAGAGGTAGTGGATATGCTAATTGTTTTGGACGAAACCATAACCGATCATGCCAGGAGCCTGCAGCATATTACAATTTTGTATTTGTATGAGTCCTGAACTAATGAAGTCGGAGATGTATTCGGATAATAATTACATTTACAGGAATTACAAGCAATGTATTTTTCATCTCTTTCATTAGCAACAGATACAGTAAGAAAACAATAAATAAAGTAAATAATAACTATAGTGTATATTTGACAAATAAGCGCACAAATACAAATATTATAAAAAATAAAAATACAGATACTTTTTTTTTTTTAATGGTGGAAAATCATCGAATGACTGCTCCCGCCTGGGTGAGGCGGAAGGGAGTGTCAGACTCTTACTGACTAAAAACCACCCCGTTCCTTCTCCTGCACGTCGAGCCGGAGCCCCGGTTACCCGTTAGGTTCTCCGCGACAAAAATACAGATACTTACGTATATAGTACAAAATAATAATAATAAATATCTAGACTTGCTCACGAGGTTGTCAACATGTAGAGTGTGGAGCTATCATTGTGCCGATAGTTGTGTCGGCCAATGGGTTAATCCCTAAAAGCCTCGACATTCATCTCAGGAGGCTGGCGTTAGGTGGAAGGATCAAGGGCCTGATACAGAAGGCAGTTCTCCTATAAACGGGACGTATCGTTAGGAGGTTTCTGTTTCTGGAGCTCTAACCACCGGTAGCTTGGACCATGCTCCTGCTACTGGTCAGCTCCTATTTTTTATATTGTTAAATATATATATTATTTTTTTTAAGTAAAATTGTAAATAGTAGAGAATTTTAAATAAATATACGTAAATAATAAACTTAAAAGAGTAAAGAAAAGAATAAAAAGCAATAAACCTTTTTGTAAATAATGTGTTTTTGAAATCATCAAGTTATGAATTCAGTTTTGAGAATTTTATAAATTATTTAGTATGTTTGGGTAGCTAATAAACCAAGGAAGGTTTTCTAATAGTTTGTATGCTTAGTGTAATATCAATTTTTTAAGGTAAATGCAGTTTTCTATTGACCAAATTAGTGACTCAAAACAAAATTTAATACTAATTTACTTGCTATTAGTAAATGTTTATTGATGTATTGACAACAAATTATAACAAAAATCACTTAAATCAAATGATTAGTTTTTAATTTATTGATGTTTATGTAGTTCGATCGGGATTTTTTCACCAAAACCGAAAATGTTGAATATCTCAGAAACTAGCAACTTTCGTACTATGATTTTGACTTTGATACCGATCCTTTCAGCCACTTTGACGTCATAGACTAACAAATATACACACAAACAAACTAACACAAAAACCCACAAACTTTCGCATTATTAACATATTTTTTATTGTATAAGCCTGTAAACGAGCAGACGGATCACCTGATAGTAAGCAATCGCCTATGGACACATGGAACACTAGCAGCATTACAAGTACGTTACCGGCCTTTTGGGAATAAGGAATTTGAGGATTGTTGGGCATTCAGGGATTGGGGAGATTAGGGAGGTAATTGGGCCTCCCGTAACCACGGCCTTGTTTCACGTCGGTTTCCTGCTCGGCCGTGGTATCACTCCGGTCGAGCCACCATTCGTGCCGAAGCATGATTCTCTCACACTAAAAGATTATAGTCAGATACAAAAGTTATTTACTAAAGTGTTTGTAGAACAAATGTTTATCTATGCCACTGGTGTTGTTTTACAAGGTATAACAAGATCTGGGAGGAGTGTTCTGTTTGAACATTCTAGTGTCTTGTCATTACATAAAGTACTTCACATGTAGTAGGTATCTCTATACAATGGTGTATTACGCTTTTAACCAAATTAATTTAAATATACAGGGTGGAATTTTTTAATGCCACCTGAAGGGGAAGTGCGTTTAATACTTTAGATAGAAAATTTTACTCAAAGAAAACATTATTTTATTTTTGAAAACGGTTTTCAAAGATTTTTAAAAACTCGCTTGTCGCATACGGTAATCGAACCAACTAAAATCTGTAAAAGTTGCATCCTGTACTTTTATAGTACCGATCGTTAGGGTCAATAAAGATGAAATTTCTTTAAAAAACAAAAAGTCAATACTAAAAAACAAAAAATAACTATTATTAGTACTGATAGGTTACCCACCTACTGATAGGTAAGAAGTCGGTGCCATAAGTTCCATACAAAATTATTTATTAAAACCTTAATAGGTATTTACCTATAATTCACAATTTTGTGGTCATTAAGTTATATCATTATGATATGAGCTTATGGCACCGACTTCTAACCTATCAGTGGGTGGGTAACCTATCAGTACTAATAATAGTTATTTTTTGCTTTTTAGTATTGACTTTTTGTTTGTTATTAGTTTTTGGTTTTTGAAGTCGGTTTTTTAAACGCAGTTTTTATTTTATTATTTTACCATTTTCAGTGTAAAGCTACATATACCCGTTTTGTTACTTATAATATACATAGGTGCAAAGTCCTCATCAATACAAATTAATCAAGCCCAAACTCAAGGTAGTTACTGTATACCGTTGAGGAGTTCCCTTAACAATTACACTTCTTCATCATCAGACCCTTAATGACAGCCCCACTCTATCTAGGTGTAAAGTCCTCATCAATACAAATTAATTAAGCCCAAACACAAGGTAGTTAATATAAACCACTGAGGAGTTCCCTCGACTGTCTGTCGGCTCCATCATCAGGTCGACTCCAGACCCTTATTAAATTGTAGTGTTTAAAATTCGTAATTGAAAAACATAATAGACGCATTACTCCCCCAGAATTTTCGAAAGTTCCCCTCGGTTTCCCTAGGATCCCATCATCAGATCCTGACTTCATGGAAATGGGACCATCTCGGGAGTATACCCTTTCAAACGAAACAAAAATTTTCGAAATCGGTCCACAAACGGCGGAGTACTGCGCGAACAAACAAAAAAAAAAAAAACAATCAGCCGAACATAGTACCTCCTCCTTTTTTTGAAGTCGGTAAAAACGTCATAAATTGATTTTTTATGGCATAAGCCGGTAAACCAGCAGACGGATCACCAGCAATCGGCGTCGCCCATGGACACCTGGAACACCAGAGGCGTTACAAGTGCGTTACCGGCTTTTCGGGGATTAGGAGTTTGAGGATCGTTAGGGATTCAGGGATTGGGGGGATACACTTGGGACCAAACAAGCGTTGTTTTCTTTTTAATTTGTTGATAAATATATATATTCTGATAGTATTCTATTAACTCGTCGAGTACCGGTTTTATAGACACAATTAAAGAACAATAGGTCGCGGTCACCGGTGACCGCTTGGTATTTGACAGTTTAATTGGAAACGTATGTCGTATAAAAGATAAGTTAGTTACCTCTAAATTGTAAGCATTGTGTTGTAAAAGAAATACTTTTTGAAAAAGTTATCTTCAAAAAGTAATCGTCTTTTTTTGAAGTCGGTAGAAATATTGACAGCCTTGCCTTATAAGTCAACAGTCGGGGCTCTATGGCTTTAAGTTATGCCGAACATCAGCATCAGGGTGCTTACTTTTGAAACCAATCTCAATGTCAATGCAATTTCAATCCAATAAAATCTCAATAATTATGGAATGTCAACACTATACAACCACAATCGTAGCTGTTAAAATAGGATTCAGAGTACGGAATATAAAGTCAAACTCAATACCATTTAGTTCATTCAGTAGCCACGCAATACAGATGCAATGGGCGCTAGTGTTGCGACTCCTCGCAACCCAGCCATCGCGAAGGACACACCGGGCGTCGGGGATCGCGAGACGATCTCCGGCCACCGTAAGCGCGGACCTGCGGACGGCGAGCATGGGTGGCTCCCCGTCCGACCAGAAACAGACCCGAGCGTACGGCGCGTCGCGTTTCGCGCGCGCCTCAAAGAGCCATCAGACCACCACAGATGGGGCCCAATAGGGCCGATGCCGATTCGGAGTCGCGGAGAACCTAACAGGTAACCGGGGCTCCGGCTCGACGTGCAGGAGAAGGAACGGGGTGGTTTTTAGTCTGTAAGAGTCCGACACTCCCTTCCGCCTCACCCAGGCGGGAGCAGTCATTCGATGATTTTCCCCCCTTAAAAAAAAAGCCCCCTGGCCTTGGGTTCGCCTCTCGGACAAGGGATTGCAGTTAGGTTCAATTTAGAGGATACTACTACCGAACTACCGAAGGAATTTACTGTAGGAGGGTCCTACAATACCTTCGGGGATTAACAGATTTAATGATATTATTATTCAGTAAATAAATATTTAGTTTCAGCGTAACGCGCGATGTCAGACGACTACAGTACATTGACCCACGTGTCTCCCGTGCTGACTAATGAGAGGCTCAGCGCGGCGCTCTCCGATTGGTTCAAACGACCATTCACGTTCACATTGGGAGGTGAGATTTTTTGCATATTTTTTACACGTTGGTTGCAAGGTGCAAACTCGCAACTTCTATGGTGTTGCTAATGGCCATGGCGGTACGTTTGCGGCCCTTTATATATATAAAAAAATGGGCTTATAGCCAAATGACGTAGTATATCGACCTTATAAGTTATCATTAACAGTAGTTTATTGTTTACGTTATAATGTATGTACTATAAAATATGTGCGTACATAAAAATAATCCGCTTATCTTGTTCACTGGATGGAGTCAATGACTTATGAATTGTATATGTATGACTCATCTTATTCATGACCGAGTTATCCGCTCGCGGCTTCACCTGTGTGCTATTTACATGAATTAGGTTCTAATTTTGTAGAAATATTGCAATGAAATGTGGCCTTTTTGTTGATTTTTATAGTGCAGTCAACGAGCAGACGGATCTCCTGATGGTAAGCAATCGGCGCGGACGCCGCCTATGGGCACCCAAGCCTTTTGAGGGTTTAAGGTTTACGCACAGCTCTGGCACGATTTCAACCCAGCAATTCACTTGTCATTTAAATATCAACGTTAAATCGTATGTCGTATGACATATTTCATAACGTCTATATCAAAAAACTGAAAGCGCACCGCCCGCGCGGCGACGACGCGACGTCGCTCTTACGACCTTTCGGTATTGTTTCCGAAGCAAGAAACGCTGTGTCAGAGCTGTGCTTGTTAGGTGTGCGATGACTTTCAGACGAGGGGAAAAGACTGGACGGTACCAGTTTTCTGTGAGGCCGTGGTATCACTCCGGTGGAGCCACCTCATTCGTTGACAAGCTGGGATATCGCTACGATAAAAAGGAGCATGTATTGTATACTGACTCCCTGCAAAGAAAGCTTTATAATGATATAAAACAAGTAAAATCAACCCAGACGTAGTGAATAGCAAGCTAGAATTCCGATCAACGCATGTCAGATTTGACAGACTGCGTAACGCCCGAATACTGACACCCTTTAAGTATTACTCAATACTATATACTCAAATAGTACTCAATTTTTGGGATTAGGAATTTGAGGATTGTTGGGGATTCAGGAATTGGGAAAGGGGAGGAGGGGTAATTGGGCCTCCGGTAACCGTATTTCCAAAACGTTGTTGTTTCACGTCAGTCTTCTGCTTGGCCGTGGTATCACTCCGGTCGAGGACCCACACTTAAATTGAGTGACGTTTGATTATTTCAGCATTACCATTTCAGTAATATACGACATCTGATAACTGAAAGAGGTGGAAAGTGGTCGTTATGTAGTACGCTTCAGAGGCGTGTTTTAAATAAATAATTATCATTCAGGCGGCATCTAGAAGTATACAGATTCTTTGTGCTTACAAAATTATTTTGGAAAACGCCGAACTTTTTGCGTTTTCCGTAAAAAATTTAAAAAGTATTTTATCTATTTTTTTATCAATAACCTAATGCATTAATCATGTTTCTAAAGAGGTGATCTTAATAATTCCATATCTGTTGTTGATAACGAGTTTCCGTAGTGCTGAATGTGGCACTGAAATACCTATATCTTACTAATATTATAAGCTAGCTGAAACCGCAACTTCGTCTGCGATTTTCTAAAATAGGTAAAAGTAGCCTATGTTGCTCCTTAGTACATTAGTTACCTGTCAATAAAAATTCCGTTAAAATCGGTCCAGTCATTTCATAGATTAGCTAGTATAAACAAACAGGCAGCTAAATTGCAAAAAGTGTTGTTTTGGTGACGTTTTGGTGATGTTTTTGATGATGGTGATGCATGCTCGTCGGTTATATATATATTATATTATACGAGCATGCAAGAAAAGATTGATGACTGTTGATGAAGCGAAAGAGGTATGTAGGAATCGTAGTAATTAGCGTTCCCTAGTCTCTGCCTACCCCCATGAGAGACAGGCGTGAAGTTATGTAAGTAAAAACATATATTAAAAGAACACATTTAGAATTACAGATCGCTCAGATTTTATAGTAATGAAATAAAAGTAAGTCAGTGTTAAACTGTTAATGTAGGACGTAGGTACTTCAGTAAAGGTACCTTATCGGGACTATAAGTGATGTTTTGTGTGAAAAAGCGTTGATCGAATGATACGCGTTTGATAGTGCGGTCGGCTATCAAATGAGTTAAGTAGTTATTTATTGGGTTAAGCGGTTAATGTTTATTTCCTAACATGCGTCGACATGATGACATATTAAACTTTTTTTAGTATATGTAGATAAGTTATTTTTAAGTGTGGGAGAGCAATGCTTCGGAATCAATGGGCCGGATCGACAGGAGTGATACCACGGCCTCAAAGATAACCGACCTGAAACAACGCTTGCGTTGTGTTTCGTCGTTTGAGTAAGGTCACCGGAAGGCCAATTACCCCTCCCCCTTACGCAATCTCTCCAATCCCTGAATCCCCAACAATCCTCAAATTCCTAATACCTAAAAGACTGTTAACCTCTCGCGTGTTTCTCGTATACACGGGTGTACGAGAGATTTGAGTGCCCATCGCGCAATTGTACACACGGGTGTACGAGAAACGCGCACCGATTGGATATATTTTCTGTGGTGTATATTTTCAAGTTTGCAACCCGTTCTTTATTTGATTGAACCACAGATATAGATAGACCTATGTCTGTGGATTGATCAGAATAGTTAATTCGCTTTTCTATTAAAATATTTACCCGTGTGTACGAGAACCTTGTATTATTTAATCCAGACTTCTAAATTCACGTCTGCAAAAAATCAAAGCAATCGGTTCAGTAGTTACGGCGTGAAAGTGGAACAAACAAACTCACTTTCCGATTTATAATATTAGTAAGGATTTAATACCCAATGCCCAATGTTGAAAATGCAACACGGACATAAGAAGTATAAGATAGACTAATAATCATCATTGTTAACTGTGTGCTATCTTTAACCCAACACTTAAATGCCAAACTGTCCATTTCCAGTACGTCAGTGACACCGGAAAAGGTGACTCCTATCTCAGCGAGCTGATGCGCATCAGGATACATGGCACTGATGAGAATAACGTCGCAAACCATGTCCAAGTTATCCTCAAATCTATCCCTAAAAGCATCGCAAGGAGATTGACTTTCAGGAGCCACGAGTTCTTCCAAAACGAGATCGTGTTCTACGAGAAAGTCCTACCAGCTTTACTGGACTTCCAATCCACGAAAAATGTAAAAGACCCTTTCGATAAATACACCAAAATGTTCTTTTCTTTCTGCGATGGGACCAACGACGTTCTTTGCTTAGAGGACGCAAGCTTATATCAGTTTGGGAGCGCAGTGAGGCAAGAAGGGATCGACTTAAAACATTGCAAGTTGACTTTCAAAATACTAGCGCAGTTCCACGCCCTCTCCTTCGCTATGAAAGACCAGAAGCCAGAAGAATTTGGGAAGTTAAAGACTCACCTTACAGAAGTCTATTACCATGATCGTTTATGGGATTGGTACACGAGATTTTGGAAGAGGATTTCAGGTATAGCCATCGACGCGGTAGAAAAGGAATACCCTGACTCCATTTACGTGGAGAAGGTTAAGGAGTTTGCGGTACCAGAAAGGTACCAAAATATGATAGATGCGGCGACAAAAACTGATGAAACTGGAGTTATATCTCACGGGGACTCGTGGACGAACAACTTCCTTTATAAGTATGTGGGTGGAAGTCCTGTGGATGCGAAAATTATTGACTTCCAATTGGCTCGATGTGCTACACCTGTTCTCGATCTTTCTTTCATGGTATACGCTTGCACGAGTCAAGATTTGAGGGAGAAGCATTATGATGAGTTACTAAAGTATTACTATGAGATCCTGTCCACTCAAGTAAGGGATCTGGGTAGTGACCCAGATAAGGTATATCCTTGGGATCTCTTTATAAGTGAGATCAAAAAGTATTCGTACTTTGGATTGGCTTTCAGTTTTGAGTCGACACCTTCTATAGTTTTGGCGCCTGAAGATGCAATTAATATGGAGATGACGGTAATGAACTTTTTTATTTATACATAACAATCCTAATAATTTTATCCCTGAAGGGGTAGGCAGAGTTGCATATTATGGCACTTAATACACCCACTTTTTACCATTTATGTTATGACTCCTATTCCTATGTAATGGGGGTTATGGGGGGTTAGCCTATTGTCATATACCGGGCATAATTCCAAACTCCGTCCTACTACTGTGAATTTTCAAAAAACCCTAGTACTTTGCCTGACTCGGGAATCGAACCGGGTAAGGGACCCGGCACGACAGTCGCATTTGCGGCCACTCGGCTAACAACGTTTATTTATACGTAACTTATTATTATCTATTATTTAATTGTGTTATTATTTTTTTGCCAGTGATGGTATTTGTACTATGTAGTGGATATTAGATTAAGTAAAATTCCAAACAAATTAAAAGGAGGTTACATTTCCTACCTACCAAAAGATTTGAAAATCTAATAATACCATTAGGGGGGGGGGGAGAGCCATGCTTCGGCACGAATGGGCCGGCTCGACCGGATTGATACCACGGCCTCACAGAAAACCGAAGTGAAACAACGCTTGCGTTGTGTTTCGTCGTGTGAGTGAGCCTACCGGAGGCCTCATTACCCCCCCCCAATCCTCGAATTCGCAACAATTCTCAAATTCCTATCCCCAAAAGCCAGTAACGCACCCTCTGGTTTTCCGGGTGTCCAAGAGCGACGCCTATTGCTTACCACCAGGTGATCAGTCTGCTCCTGTTACCGGCTTATCCCATAAAAAACTTACCTGATCTATCATTGAAACCGACGATCTCATGCGGACCAATCTTATTCTCATCATCAACTGCGTGACAGTTAACTGATGAACTTATTTAATAAGGTAATTGCATATTCGATTTTGTATATCGGATACGATTTCAAACCTTCTAGAAAGAACCTCCACCTTGGAAGAAACTCGAAATAGAACAATAAGCATTAGATGTCAATATAAAAATCTTTTAAGAACGGGTGTTTTTAAAACTACTCTTTTGAGGAAAAGTGTTATTTCTATGGCACCACTTGTTTATAATAAGTTACCGAATAATATCAAGGAACAAACACTAACTAAATGACAATGACCAAATTTGTATGGAGCGTGGTGCCTTTTTGTTTTTTCGCGGCAGTTGATCGGATGTGGAAAAACTGATGCAGAATTACATTACAAAAAAAAAATGGGATCTTATATCAAAAACACAGTCCAAACCGAGTTAAATCAGTTCAAAGATGTGAAAATAGTGCCATATTATTCCTGTTATTTTGTTGATAACCGACCGTACACAACGTATATTTCTTCATTTACTTGTCAGAAATATTTTATAATAAATGTTTATAAACGATTTCAAGGAATATAATAAAGCTTATTGTGAACTTTTTTATTTAATTTTTTTTGTAATTTTTTTGTTATAAGGCCACTGAATCAGAACCGAGTAAACTATTAACTGGCTACTGCTGAAGTAAAAAGAACATTTCGCTTGATTGGCTAGTGTGTTCACTTTATATGTAACTATACGGTTTATGGCCTACGACAGATTTTCATGATCAATTTCCTCTCAGTCGAAAACTCGCAAAATACTTTACTGAGCCCTATCATTATCATGAAATGTTTGTCAGCTGCAGCGTCGGTAGCGGATTGAGTAGCGGCAGTCGTCAAAACCCAAAAAAATATTTTTCTGTCTACTTCTTCCGACTTACTCCGGATTAGTAACTAATCTAACTACAGTTAATACTTTAATCGACAGCTAGCATAAGATTTTGTACAAAGATATCGTCATTCAGTCACAAAGTGATGGATTATATTACGACTGATCACATTACATGAAAAAATTATGCGCTCATCTGACGTATAGTCAATCACTTTACAAAGTCGACGGTTTCCTTTCTTCAAAAGATTATGCTAACTATAAAGAAGATGAGTCTTCCACCAGGAGTCAACGGCAAAAAAAAAATACTTTATTAGATGTTTGGACGGCTACCACTACCCAACTCACCACTGTTACGACAGCTGACGCTCATGAAGCTTCTTGATACAACTCCTAGAAGCATCCCACAAGTTATCGACTGAGAGAAAATAGCTAATAGAAATTAGTGCCTGGCAATATGGATATATTGTGGTGTGATATGGTGTTCCTGTGTCCGGCGTACAATGGCGCGCAATTTGAAGTTAGGAATTGTGACAAAAATATGAATAATTTGAATAAAAAATCCAGAGTAAAATGTTTGACTCCAGCTCCTTTCAACGCTCATAACTCAGTCCAGACTGAGATTTCCATATATGAGCCTATAGACAATTTCGTTTTAATGTCATTCTAGATAATATTTTCCATAAATCATCGACTCCCGCCTAAAAAAGAAAGGCAGAAAAGAATTTTAGTCAATGCCCTTTAAGAAGCATGTTACAGAATTACTTTTGATCAAGTGTTATTATTCAGTATAAGGTTTTTTGGATGATAAGTTTTAATAAATTCATTTATTTTTAAAAGTACAAGGAACCTTTAAATTTTGTAACGCCTAAAAAATGTTACCTACATTCATAGCAAATAAATAATCTATTCTATTCTATTCTATTATTTTCTATTCTATTCTATTCTACAAAAGAGCATATACCTTTTTAAAAGCTCGGCTACACACCTCCTCTCTTGTTTCGGTTGACCATGGGCCTCCTAATTCTACTAATTCCTTATAATTTGTATTTCAGGGCGACAAAGGTATGAACATAGAAGATGTATGGCAGGTAGGACCTTTCAAAACCAAGGAGGGTCGACTCCGGGAGGCTAACAACGTGAAACATTGCGTCGATAGAGGATACATATAAATATAAGTAACTGCTGTCGTTTAAGGTGTAACGTTAAACCATAGCCATGTGAACAGCTAAATCATAGTATAAAGAAAAGGGAAGTAAGTTATCTTCATACAAATGCATTGCGCGCGGCTTATATGTGTGCTCCATAGTATCTATGCGTCGACGCACGCACACTTTAACAAAATCTCGACCCGTTTCTCAGTGCGCCAGGCAGGGCTAACACTGCACGAGGTTCGCGCGCGCATCACTTTTCGGCACTGTTAAATGAATAGAAATGTCTGATAATCGTAGAAGAACGAATTGCTGTGTGTTTGGGTGTCTTAATAATTCATCGATGCCAGAACTATCTCTGTTCAGATTACCTATTGAACAGGAGAGATAAGCTAGTCACTTATTCTAGCATAATATAATTTGTACTTTATGATGAGATACCTACTTACTTATTTTTTGTTTGTGTTAGTTTCCTATCAGTATCACATAGGAAGTAGGTAGGCCCAATTTCCTATTAGAATGTATTAAGTAGGTACTTTTGATCTGGTAATTGATTTGCCGCTATTGTCGCCTATTGTTTTGTTTACGTTGAGTTATGGTTATGTTTTTTCTCAGTATTGTAGGTATGTTTAGTACCTAATTACAGTTATAAAATCGTAATTCAAAATAAGTGATTGACTATGGTCTATCGATTTATGTGGTTAACTAAAGGTAAACAACCTTGGTATGTAAGCTGCGCCTAAACTAAAAGTGACAACCCTAAGACAGTAGGCAATTATATCGCGGATTGGGAAGAAGATGGCCTACTTCCCTTTTCTTTATACAATGGCTAAATTTTTCTATAAGTTGGGGTTGCAAACGACCTCATGGGTCACCTGATGGTAAGCAATCAGCGCTGCTCATAGACACCCGAAACTAATCTCAACGTTAATTTAATGAATTATTATGTTTTCGGCTTACTCACGTAATTTTGGACTGCACGGTTGGTGCGGTGGCTGGGCAACCGGTTGCCGTGCAACGTGTCGCGGGTTCGATTCCCGCACGGAACAACACTTTGTGTGGTCCACAAATTGTTTGTTTCAGGTCTGGGTGGCATTTGTATGTGAACGTGTATGTTTGTAAACGCACCCACGACACATGAGATAATCCTAGTGTGGGGCAACGTTTTATTAAAAGGAAAAGGAATTATTTGACGAGACTAGTTTCAAGCATCATATTCGCGGCCTGCGACGCGGCAACTGTCGCGCTGCTATGGTCGTGAAATGCTGTGTATTATGTGCCTTTAGCATGGCTTGAGTAGTGAACATGGTAGTCGAGTTCCTCGTCAAATAATTACGTGAGTAAGCCGAAAACATAATAATTTATTTAGTATGTCAATTTAATGTCTATCCATGGACATCTCAATACCAAAATTGTCACGTAGCTTTCTGCCTCGTACAGCAAAACTGTGAACACTACCTACCCCCTTACAGGTTACATTCTGCTTAGGAATGACCGAATAGTTAGGAGGGGGGGAGGTGTGGCAGTGTATCTTCGCAGTGACTTCCCTTACAAATTACTCAAACTTTCTCCCGTAAATTGTCCTGCTGAGTATATATTCTTGGAGGTTTGTGTCCAGGGGGCCAAAATTCTTATTGGGGTTGTATATTGCCCTCCAACTGTCGATTACTTCAATGAATTCGAATCAGTTTTAGAATCCGTGGGTTCAATGTACGAACATCTCGTAATCATGGGTGACTTTAACACTGACCTGCTTACCCACTCCCCTCGATCCCGCAAACTCCTACACCTGGTCGAGTCAGCTAGTCTGCACATATTACCACTCCAACCCACTCACCACAATACTGTTGCAGACGACTCCTGGCTCGATCTAATCCTCGCATCCAATCCGTCCCTCGTCTCTTGTCATGGTTAACATGACGCTCCGGCATTTTCTCATCATGATCTTATATACCTCTCCTACATCCTGAAACAACCCAAGGCAAAACCCAGGGTACTGTACAGACGTTGCTTCGGGAAGGTAGACAATGAGAAGCTTTTGGAGGACGCGTCCAGAATAGACTGGGAACCACTTATGGAAGCCACTACGGTTGATGACAAGATTGAAATTTTCAACAAAGCTGTTACAACATTAACTTTTATATATTTTTTATTTTTTTTTACTTAATGAAATATTAACCTTTATGACCATCATGCGCCTGTCAAAAAATCCGATTAAAACTTGCTCCGGCACCGGGGATGACCAGAGGGATCCAGGCGGCTATGCGTCGTCGACCGCACGTTTCGGAAGCACAAGAGGGATCGGACAGAGGAGAACTGGACGGCATATAAAACTGCGAGGAATAGATGTAATCAGGTGGTACGCAACGCCAATCGTCGCCATATTCTCAATAATATTTCCTCTTCATCTCCAGCTGATATCTGGAAGTTCTTGAAGACTCTAGGTATCGGCAAACCGCAACCCGCTAACCTTCCTTCTTCGATAGGCTTAGATGAACTTAATAATCGTTTTTCCACTGTCTCATCTCTGGATCACCTAACTAGGCGAAACACCTTGTCTTCTATTTCCCGTCTGCCTCATCCTGGGGTCGAAAATTTCCGCTTCATACCAGTTCAGTCGGAGGAGTTTCGTAAGACAATCCTCTCCATTAAATCCAAAGCTGTTGGCTGTGACTCCATCTCCCGTGACATGATCACGTCCATCCTGGTTTATCTCCTTCCAGCAACATCGCTTACCATCAAGCGAGATGGTGGTCAAACGTCGACCTATAAAGTGTAAAAAAAAGTGAAGATGTGAAGGATCTTGGCTTACATATATTAATAACACATTGAGCTGGCGTGCACAGGTCACTAGTGTATGCCAGAAGGTAACTGGGTCGTTGCGAGGCTTGTACCGCCTTAGAAACTTCCTTCCGTCTACTACCAAGGCACGGCTCGTGCAGGCCCTAATTTTTCCTATCATCGATTATGCTGATGTGTGTTACTACGACCTGAATGCAGATCGTTATGACATTCGAGACCACTGGGCCAGACCACCGTCCTATTGGACGAAACTAGAATTGCTAGCTAAAATAGGTATATGTACATATATATAACATAACATCACGCCTTTTATCCCCGAAGGGGTAGGCAGAGGTGACCATTACACCGCTGTACAATGTAACACCCACTTTTCACTATTTATGTTATGAGTCCCATGTAATAGGGGGTGACCCTATTGCCATATACCGGTTAATTGCTTACAAGCTTCGATTTAAAAATCTAGACCTTTGCATTTAAAGAAATATGGCATGGTACCGGTTTCCATACAACTGGAGTTGAATATCAAGTGATGCCAATGATTAAAGAAATAAAAGGATATGAACTGTGTACGTACTTGTGTGCCAAAATGGAAACAAACATGGCTTAGACTCTGCCCTCTGCCCATTAAATAGTGTAGTGACAAAAGTCGTTTGTGAGCTACATGAACCACAATTGATTTTTGGTACCTTTTCTGAAGTACGTGGTTTTATATAGAAAACAGACATTGAACCGAGTAGTTAGTAAGTATACTTTCAAGATAAAAAAACATTTTCTAAGATAATCTAAATATAGTTTGATGAATATGTTACTTAATATAATATATGTTACTGATACATGGCAATGCATTTATCAAACATTTTAGTTGAATTTAGTCATGAATAATTAATTACTTTAGATAATGGTGTTGGTATTGCATGTGCGAGTATTCTGCGTGTAAATTATAAAATCTAAGCCCATGCCATAGTTGTTGTTTCAATAAAATACGTCCGCCACTTTTTCAACGTCCTAGACTTCAAATGACAAAAAATAATTTTTTTTTTTTTTTTTTTTTCTTTCTTCTTTGGCAACCGAGTCTCCAATACGATGTTGTCGACTATACTGCCAGTGTCAGGTGGTGACGGCAGATTAATGAGCCGTCGAAGTTAACTTTGCGGTAGTTTTTAGTAGTTAGTAACTGAAAGGACAAAACAATTGGGTTAGTAAACATATAAATATTAACAACTATTTTACTGTATGAGTACAGGGGTGAAGAAAATAGTTGAGGGGACGTACACAATGCACAATACAGACACACAGATATATACGCCATTTACATAAATGTCACCGTCATAGTTTAATCTCATTATCATTAATGAATCTACATAAACAATGGATTAATTTAGGGGAAAAGTGAGTTAAAAGGAGGTGGAAATTAATTGGAAGTGGGATTTGAATACTGGGGAGTTTTTTATAAAGGTCAAAAGATTGGGAATTTAAAGGACACGAAAAAAATATATGGTCTACAGTTCCCTCGTCAAGGCCGCATTCACACAGCGAGCTGTCGCGGACACGGATCTTGTTGAGGAAGACTGGGCTACTACAATGGCCGAGTCTGAGTCTGCACAAGGATGAAACAGTGTGGCGGGGGAGCTTAGGGTACTTGGAAAACCAAGGCCTCCGCCGGATGCCGGGCTGGACACTTGCATAGTAGGCTCCTTTACTTTTGGAAGTGTCTACCCACACTGCAGCCCATGAGTCAAAAAGCTTGTGTTTGGTGTCGGCACGTACATCATACCCGTAAACCACGTAGTGTTGACGTTCGACATCGTTCGAGGCCGCAAATTTGGCTAAGGAATCCGCACACTCGTTACCGCATATGCCAGAGTGGCCAGGAATCCAAGCGATCTCGATGTTTAGGCCATCATTGAAGCAGGAAAGAAGAAGCGCCTTTATCTCAACAACCAAACTGCTATGGGTTCGGGAATGGAGCTGATCTTGGTTGAGGGACTGTAGGCTACTTCGGGAATCAGAAAAAATTACGGAATTTTTGAGGTTGTGAGCTCTAATAAATTTGAGTGATTCCAAAATGGCTGCACATTCACCCGTGAAGACTGATGCCTCCGGGGGACACTTGGAGAGGAGAGCGATCCTCGAATTTTGGAAGTACGCTGCCACTCCTGTACATCCGATTCGGGATAATTTAGACGCGTCTGTGTAGAAGGTATTCCAACCTCTCCAGTATTTGTCCAAGGCACGTTTGAACTCGTCTGCAGCATTCACGGTGGATTTCGAAATGCCAAGTCCTAAAATCAGTTTTGGTCTAAAGTGGATAACCTCATATACGGAAGAAAACACTGGGAGCACAGGATATTGACTTATGGGTGCAGAGAGGTTTTTAAGCTCCCTGTACCTAGCAATCACGGGAGGGACAGGTTTATTTTTCCAGTAGGAAGAGGAGCTGTAGGAACAGTGGATTTGATCTAGGATAGGGAGAAGGGGATGTGATGAGAGGGAGAGGACTTTTGATATGAAGCGGTCTGCAAGGTATTGTCTTCGAAGGTTGAGAGGAGGCTCCGCACATTCAACCTGAAGAGCGTTTATGGGGGATGATTTCATAGCTCCAATAATTATTCTAAGGCATTTGGCCTGAATGGAGTCTAGTTTTTTTAATGCTTCCTTATTGCAAGGTACAATAAGGAAGCAACAATAGTCCATTACACTTCTGACCAATGCATTGTATATGAGCTTCAATGAAGAGGGGTGAGCACCCCACCATACCCCAGCCAGAGCTCTGAGTATTGATACTGAGCGTTCACACCTTCCAACTACGGTGTTTATGTGGTCCACCCCAGACATCTTTGAGTCGAGATGAACTCCCAAAAATCTAGCGCTGCTTTTAATCGGGATAGTCTGACCGTCCATCTCTATACGAAGATCCGAGTGTGCGTCGTTTGCGTGTAAAAATGACAGCCGAGCTTTTTGGGGCACTTAAAGATAACCCGTGATTGAGAAGCCATTGGTTTAATGAGGACAAAGAGACATTGATGGAGTGGGCGGCCTCTGTTATAGAGTTGCTGGTGACCATTAATGCGATATCGTCAGCGTACTGAAGGACATTACAGTTAAAATTTAAACAGGAGGGGAGGTCATAGGTATATATATTATAAAGGATAGGACTAAGGACTGACCCCTGAGGTAAACCTTTCCAGGAGGACCTCTGTACTGGGTTATCCTCAGGAGTTCTCAATTGGAGGGTACGATTGGAGAGGATACAGCCTATAATTCGGCAAATCCCACTCGGATTCTCAGCTCTTGCAGTTTCTGCCTGAGAAGGGGTAAGAGGACAGAATCATAGGCCGCTGAGATGTCCAGGAAGACCGCGACCAGCGACTCCTGCCTGCTAAGGGCCAGTCGGATGGCTGACGTGAGGACACCCACACTGTCAGCCGTACCCAGACCTTTCCTGAAGCCAAACTGAGTCGCCGGAAGCAGCCTCCGGCTTTCAACCAACCATTCAAGGCGGTTTTTAATGAGGTGTTCAAAAGTTTTAATAAGTACGGACGATAGAGCGATAGGTCGGTAGGACTTATGATCACCAGGATCTTGCCAGCTTTCAACAGCGGCATGATAACCTGAACCTTCCAAGTAGGAGGAATATAACCTGAAGTAAAGCAAAAATTGACCAAGTCAAGGTAGTATTGTTTTGTTTTAGTTCCTGCCTTAGATAGGAAGGAGTAAGGGAACCCATCAATCCCTGGTGCCGAGTCCTTGACATGGTTGAGTACCGTTTGGAGCTCTTCATAAGAGAACTCCAAATCGAGCGGTTCATGTGTTTCGTCATAGGGTCTCTGGCAGCACTCGTCTGCACTGGGAACATATACTGGAGCAATACTATTTAAAAATCTGTTACTTAGAGATTCGGGTAAAATCGAGATAGTGGGAGGTTTGGTGGAGCTCCTGAAATTTTTCACTCTCTGCCAAACTGTAGATACTGGTGTGGATGGGCTCAGAGAACCACAAAATCTTTGCCACCCTTGTCTCTTCTTTTTTTTGAACAATTTCCTTGACTTAGCCAAAATTCGTTTGAAATTTATGAGGTTTTCCAGGTTCATATCTTGGTTATATGTCTTTTCAGCCTCATTCCTAGCCCTTATCATGGCAGTGCATTCACTATCCCACCATGGCGGAGAAGGGATTTTGCCTTTCGGTGCGTTTTTCACCGGAAAGCAATCTTCTGCAGTGGAGGCTATCAGGTCCGAAAATTTTGAGAAACACTCCAAAGCATTCTCAGGATTAATTGGTGAAAGGAAGGAGATACGGTAGTCTAATAATTTTGAATAAAGATCCCAATCAGCTGCATTCAAACGATATTTTAATAGGGGGGGGAAGGGGTTTATCTGGAATAGATTTTGACAGGTGTTTAATTATGATAGGATAGTGATCACTACCATAGGTCAAATTCAAACAACTCCAATTAAGCACGCCAGCCATAGCAGGCGAGCAGAAGGTCAAGTCCACACAGCTGTTTCTTTGACCAAATGCAGACCTACGAGTAGGGCTGCCATCATTGATGACACACAATTCGAGTTCGTCCAGCATCTCTACTAATTCAATACCTACATTATCGCATACATCTGAACCCCATCTATAGTGGTGGCAGTTGAAGTCACCCATTACAAGCAATGGGCCACTTACCAAGGTTAGTAAACTTTTAATTAACATAATGTGATCAACATGAGGGTGAGCAATATAAAATACAAAAATATTTATGTCCTCAGCCTTAACAGCGACAACATTTATGTCATCGCCAACGAAGGGTAGAGGGATCTGGGTGAAGGGCACTTTGTTATTAATTAACAAAGCACACCCTCCATAACCATCAGATCTGTCATGTCTGACAACACTGAAACACGGGATCCCGAAATTAATATTCGGTTGAAGCCATGTCTCAGCAATGCCACAAATCGATGGTTTAAATTTATTTATCAAGTGGAGTAAGTCACTCTTCCTGGGAAGAGTACTCCTCACGTTCCACTGAAGCAGTGTTAGAGGATGGAATGTTACAGATGTAATCTAGAATTGTAGAAAGTTTGTGTGCGACGTGGTCAGGTATATTTTGGGCAGGGTTTGCTAGCACTGCCATGAGCATATCAGAGACTATATTTAGGATGTACTTGGAGCTACGAGTATTGGTTCCGGATTCCACAGGGAAAGCGCAACCATTTTTAGACGGGGAGAAAGAGTAGTCTTGGATAAGGGCCCGATGGGCCTTCTTATCATAGCTAGGAGAGAGGGGCGTATGTGATTTAGGCTTGAGTTGGACTGTTTTCTTGTAGGACACTCTTTGTTGGGATGGAGTTTTGTTGGGAGATGAAACTATAAGGTTGGCTGATCTTGAGACCTCAGCATAAGACCTTTTAACAGTTGGGAAAACTTGGCTTGCTTCCGTATATGAGATTGACTTTTCCGCCATCAATGCTTTGATGCTCTTCTGGCGACCCAACTCAGGACAAGCTTTGTCGTTAGCAAAGTGATTGCCATTGCAGTTGATACAATGGGCAATCTCGGCTGCAATCTGACATCCATCGCCTGGATGATCCTGGCCACATCTGAAACAACGTGGCTTGGAGCGGCAAAGGGTGCGGGTGTGCCCAAAACGACAACAATTATAACACTGTATGGTAGGGTATGAGTACAATTCCACCGGCAGTGCTGAATAAAAACAGAACACCTTTTTGGGTAGGGTTTGACCATCGAAAGTTAGCACTACAGTTTGCGTAGGCTTCCATTCAGTACCATTTGTAGATGTAACTCTTCTATTCATCCTCCTAGCTTTTATCACAGCCCCACACCCGGCGGGAACCCTGATATTACCAATTATTTCATCCTCTGTCCACTCGACAGGGACGTCCCTTACAATGCCCATACGAGTTATGTTAAACTGTGGGATCGAGGTCACGTAGTTTTGAGCCACCATACCGTTCACTAAGAAACTGTTTGCATCCTGGTGAGACACAAACTCGACCGATACTCTATTCCTACCCAGCCGTTTGACACCACCATTTTAACATTATTAATGTTGTGTTTCATTAAAAACATCCCAAACTTAACAGGGTGTAGCGTGGTTCCAGACGTCTGGGAATCCTTAAGGGATACATAAACTATATATGGGGGGTTATCCCTGGCCGTGTAGCACTGTCTACCGTGCGTACTTTTTGCCAGTTTTGGGGGATTATTCTGGGAGATAGGTGGGGAGCCGGCATGTCGTTTCCTGCTGTTCGCGGTTTCTAACTCCATTGTTTCAGATTCCGGGGTGTTGGGAGGAAGGATAATCGTGAGGATTGATTCGGTTTCATATTGGGGGGATTTATCAGGAGGGTCAGGTGGTTTCTCCTCGTCCATTTCGGAGATTAGGATTAAAGGGGGAACAAGTGGTTAACTTCACTTACAACAACCAATACCTTATTAAAAATTACACACACAGATAAAAACACGACAACACAGGACTAAAAGGTTTTCAGTTCGCTTCACTATGAATAAAAACACTAAAACTAACAGACTAAACGTAGGAACGACAAAAGCACGTGCGTAACCTTCACCGCTACCAACAAGTCTAGGCTCAACACGTAAACACGTGTTTTTAAAAGCAAAAAAAAAAAAAAAAATAATTATTTAAATAAAATATTTTTGACGCTCGCAAGCTAATTTCATTTTAAGTACTGTTATCTGACACCTGTCATTTTATATTTGACAACAAAACACGTCATTTCTGTGGATTTGTTCAGTAGTTAGGGTTATCAATTAATTATGATTTCCACTAAAACAGGCAGTCTAGTTTGCGAATTGCGATAACCAGTTCTCAAGCGTTAGTTGTTTTTGATTAAAAAATAATTAAACTGTAAATAGCATATATTATAATAATATTAAATATCATCATACCTTTTATCCCCGATGAAGTAGGCAGAGGTGGACTTTATGGCATTTAATGCCACTGTACAAGGTAACATTCACTATATAGTTTACTATATAGTTAATAGTTATAACAAAATATCGAATTTATATATAGGAGTATAAGAACTATCTTACGCTACTTTATATAAGCTGAAGAGTTTGTTTGTTTATTTGAACGCGCTTATCTCCGGAACAACTAGTCGGATTTCAATATTTTTTGATGTGTTGGATAGTCCATTTATCGGGGACGGTAATAGGCTACACAACATCACGCTACGATCAATAGGAGCCAAGCAGAGCAGGTGCAGCCACGCGGAAGTATAACAAAATATCTAATTAAATTAAACATAATATTATTATATCTAACACTCTCTAATTGAGATTAAGAGTACGCCCAAGTTGAAGTTGGTGTTAAAACTATAATGGCCAACTTTTTTATTGTAGTTATTAAATTAAGTAGGTAATAAAAATGTGCTGTAATAAATTGTATACTTTGTTTTGTTTGTTATTTCAAAAGTCCTTTTAGGTTAATTGGTAACGGTTATAATTCCCGGTGAGTCCCAAATTTTGGTACTTATATTAAATGACTCGTAAAGTAAGTGACTTGCCCAGACACCTTTAAAAACCGCTGTCCTTGACACAACGTGTAGTGGGTTCGATCACATAATCAGTTTTTCCGTCTCGCACGGTGTGTGGTTATGTGATCCGTGTCTGGTGTCATGTCAACATGTATGTGTGAACTTGTAATTTGTGCGCCCAGAGCCGCCCAAAGGGCTTAGAGTTTGGTTTTGGTTGGTTCATTGGAGCCGGCCAGTAAGATCACCGAACGCGAAAAAAATCTCGTACTAAGCTCTCTGATAGGTTGGTTGGTAGACACATCCTATTGTAGGTACCCGTTATAAAAATAAAAAAAAGATTATGGTAAACTGTACAGGGGAAAAATAAAATCGTAGTTGGCAACACTGAATTACAGGATGTCAACAATCGAGGTATTTTGCTCCGATTCAATTTCAATTTAGCGGCTAAACTTTATCACACGCATTTGATTGAACTATTACAGTGCTTCTTATCTCTTCGTCATACATATCAAATAATTCTGATTGGTGAACTCTTGTCGAGCGCGCGGCTTTTATTCTGTTTTAAACGTAGGTAAGTACAATGAGAATTTAATTGAAGAATTACCGAACCTACAACTCCTTATTTATTTAATTTAAAATATAATTACTTACAAACTAATTACTACTCTAGGCATTGTTCGTTATCACAGTTCAATTATTTTACTCTGGTCCAATGTGGAAACTTGTTTCATATTTTTATGTTATTAATCGTAAGTAAATACTTTAAAAAAATTATTATTTATAGTTTTTGTAGTCACCTAGGCGTTTCAAAGGTGGCCACGTCATACTGGCTAGTCTAGAATGTTATTTGTCGCTATAATATTAGTTCACCTCAAATGTATGAAGCAAAAATTCAGAATCAATTAAAATCCTACTTCACTTCATATTATTATTATAAATGCGAAAGTTTGTGAGGATGTATGTGTGTGTTTGTTACTCACTCTTTATTTCATGGCAAAACGGATGAAGGGATTGCGATGAAATTTAGACCAGGGTGCTTACTTAATAATTATTCAATGTCTCAATAATTATCAATAATCTCAATAATTATTCAATGTCAAAACTATACAACCCCTACCGTAGCTGTTAAAATAGCATTCAGATTATGGATTATAATGCCAAACGGAAAACCATTTAGTTAATTCAATAGCCAAATAATATATGCGCGCGCAATAGGCACTAGTGTTGCAACTCAAGAGCACATTTCACAGTACCAATGTCAATCGATCAGAATTGAATTGAAGAGTAAACCCCTAGGTGTATTTTATGGTTTGGAATAACACATAGGCTACTTTTTATCCCACGGGGATGTAGTTGAAGCTACTGTCAGAAGCTATCATTTATGCACAATATGTATAATAGATGATAAGTAAGAACTCATGAATATGCTAATCATTACAAGGCATCACGCCTTTCTCCCCCAAAGGGGTAGGCAGAGGTGCACATTATGGCACTTAATGCCACTGTACAATGTAACACACACTTTTTACTATTTATGTTATAAGTCCCATATTTTAGTGGGTGAGACTATTGCCATATACTGGGCACTATTTCATACTCTACATATGCTACTACTAATGGGATTTTTAAAAAACCCAGAAATACTTTTGCCCAACCTGGGTATTGAACCAGAGACCCCTTGCCCGACAGTCGCACTTGCGACCATTCGGTCAATGAGGCAGTCAATATGTGGTATAAGAGGTAGTGAATATGCTAATTGTTTTGGATGAAACCATAACCGATCATGCCAGGAGCCTGCAGCATATTACAATTTTGTATTTGTATGAGTCCTGAACTAATGAAGTCGGAGATGTATTCGGATAATAATTACATTTACAGGAATTACAAGCAATGTATTTTTCATCTCTTTCATTAGCAACAGATACAGTAAGAAAACAATAAATAAAGTAAATAATAACCATAATTATGTATATTTGACAAATGAGCGCACAAATACAAATATTATAAAAAATAAAAATACAGATACTTACGTATATAGTACAAAATAATAATAATAAATATCTAGACTTAGCTCACAAGGTTGTCAACACGTAGAGTGTGGAGCTATCATTGTGCCGATAGTTGTGTCGGCCAATGGGTTAATCCCTAAAAGCCTCGACATTCATCTCAGGAGGCTAGCGTTAGGTGGAAGGATCAATGGCTTGATACAGAAGGCAGTTCTCCTAGAAACAGGACGTATCGTTAGGAGGTTTCTGTTTCTGGAGCTCTAACCACCGGTAGCTTTGACCATGCTCCCGCTACTGGTCGGCTCCTATTTTTTTATATTGTTAATTTTTTTTTTATAAGTCGTATTTAAAATTGTAAATAGTAGAGAATTTTAAATAAATATATGTGAATAATAATAAACTTAAAAGAGTAAAGAAAAGAATAAAAAACAATAAACCTTTTTGTAAATAATGTGTTTTTGAAATCATCAAGTTATGAATTCAGTTTTGAGAATTTTATAAATTATTTAGTATGTTTGGGTAGCTAATAAACCAAGGAAGGTTTTCTAATAGTTTGTATGCTTAGTGTAATATCAATTTTTTAAGCTAAATGCAGTTTTCCAAATTAGTGACTCAAAACAAAATTTAATACTAATTTTTCTTGCTTACTAAGTAAATGTTTATTGATGTATTGACAAGAAATTAAAACAAAAATCACTTAAATCAAATGATTAGTTTTTAATTTATTGATGTTTATGTAGTTCGATCGGGATTTTTTCACCAAAACCGAAAATGTTGAATATCTCAGAAACTAGCAACTTTCGTACTATGATTTTGACTTTGATACCGATCCTTTCAGCTACTTTGACGTCATAGACTAACAAATATACATACAAATAAATTAACACAAAAACCCACAAACTTTCGCATTAGTAACATATTTTTTATGGTATAATCCTGTAAACGAGCAGACGGATCACCTGATGGTAAACAATCGCCTATGGACACATGGAACACTAGCGGCGTTACAAGTACGTTACCGGCCTTTTGGGAATAAGGAATTTGAGGATTGTTGGGCATTCAGGGATTGGAGAGATTGGGGAGGTAATTTAGCCTCCTGTAACCACGGCCTTGTTTCAGGTCGGTTTCCTGCTCGGCCGTGGTATCACTCCGGTCGAGCCGGCCCATTCGTGCCGAAGCATGATTCTCTCACACTAAAAGATTAGTCAGATACGAAAGTTATTCACTAAAGTGTTTGTCCAACAAATGTTTATCTATGCCACTGGTCTTGTTTTACAAGGTATAACAAGATATGGGAGGAGTGTTCTGTTTGAACATTCTAGTGTCTTGTCATTACATAAAGTACTTCACATGTAGTAGGTATCTCTATACAATGGTGTATTACGCTTTTAACCAAATTAATTTAAATATACAGGGTGGAATTTTTTAATGCCACCTGAAGGGGAAGTGCGTTTAATACTTTATATAGAAAATTTTACTCAAAGAAAACATTCTTTTATTTTTGAAAACGGCATTCAAAGATTTTTAAAAACTCGGTTGTCGCACACGGTAATCGAACCGACTAAAATCTGTAAAAGTTGCATCCTGTACTTTTATTGTATCGATCGTTAGGGTCAATAAAGATGAAATTTCTTTAAAAAAACGTCATACATTGATTTTTTTATGGCATAAGCCGGTAAACGAGCAGACGTATCACCTGATGGTAAGCAATCGGCGTTGCCTATGGACACCTGGAACACCTGAGGCGTTACAAGTGCGTTACCGGCTTTTTGGGGATTAGGAGTTTGAGGATCGTTGGGGATTCAGGGATTGGGGGGATACACTTGGGACCAAACAAGCGTTTTTTCTTTTTAATTTGTTGATAAATATATTCTGATAGTATTCTATTAATTGGAAACGTATGTCGTATAAAAGATAAGTTAGTTATCTCTAAATTGTGAGCATTGTGTTGTAAAAGTAATATTTTTTGAAAAATATAGAAGGTTCGATAAAATAATAAAAATCGGTAATGGTCGCTAAAAAAACAATCTTTCGAACATAGTAGGTACCTCCGTCTTTTTTTGAAGTCGGTAGAAATATTGACAGCCTTGCCTTATTAGTCAACAGTCGAGGCTCTATGGCTTTAAGTTATGCCGAACATCAGCATCAGGGTGCTTACTTTTGAAACCAATCTCAATGTCAATGCACTTTCATCCAATAAAATCTCAATAATTATGGAATGTCAACACTATACAACCACAATCGTAGCTGTTAAAATAGGATTCAGAGTACGGAATATAAAGCCAAACTCAATACCATTTAGTTCAATCAATAGCCACGCAATACAGATGCAATGGGCGCTAGTGTTGCGACTCAAGAGTACGAATGTCAATTTCGATCGATCGGAATCAGATTCAAGAGTAAGTCCCCTGGAATTGGGTTCGCCTTTCGGACAAGGATTGCAGTTAGGTTCAATTTAGAGGATACTACTACCGAACTACCGAAGGAATTTACTGTAGGAGGGTCCTATAATACCTTCAGGGATTAACAGATTTAATGATATTATTATTCAGTAAAAAAATATATTTAGTTTCAGCGTAACCCGCGATGTCAGACGACTACAGTACATTGACCCACGTGTCTCCCGTGCTGACTAATGAGAGGCTCAGCGCGGCGCTCTCCGATTGGTTCAAACGACCATTCACGTTCACACATTGGGAGGTGAGATTTTTTGCATATTTTTTACATGTAGGGTTGCCACCTTTTTCTTTGGTATTTAAAGTACATTGACGATTATAGGTAAGAAAAAAAAAGTACACAGTACAAAAATAAAGTACAATTTACAAGTATTATATTTAAAAATGTATTTTTATTGCTTTTTGCAGTTTGTATTAAATTAGTATCTTTACTGAACAATTGCATTGAAATACTAAACAATTGCATCTTTACTAGAAATTGTCTAAGTGGCGCTGACGAGTTATCGATTCAACATAAATCGATATTGAATCGATAAGTTTACCGAAAAATACTTACGACTTTAATAGAAATGAAGTTTGCAAAAATAAAGTATTTTCGTGTACTTTAATATTCTTATAAAGTATAGAGTACAATTACCTTAAATAACGTACAATACGTTATTATAAAGTACGGGTGGCAACCCTAGTTGCAAGGGGCAAACTCGCAAATTCTCTGGTGTTGCAGATGGCCATGGCGGTACCGATTGCAAACTATTCATAGCTATAGCTAGTTTGCGGCCCTTTATATATATAAATAAAAAAATGGGCTTATAGCCAAATGACGTAGTATACCAACCTCATTCTTAGTTCAATGTTTATTTAAAGCTTATAAGTTATCATTAATAGTAGTTTATTGTTTACGTTATAATGTATGTACTATAAAATATGTGCGTACATAAAAATAATCCGCTTATCTTGTTCACTGGATGGAGTCAATGACTTATGAATTGTATATGTATGACTCATCTTATTCATGACCGAGTTATCCGCTCGCGGCTTCACCTGTGTGCTATTTACATGAATTAAGTTCCAATTTTATAGAAATATTGCAATGAAATGTGGCCTTTTTGTTGATTTTTATAGTGCAGCCAACGAGCAGACGGATCGCCTGATTGTAAGCAATCAACGCAAGCGTTGTTTCACGTCAGTCTTCTGCTTGGCCGTGGTATGACTCCGGTCGAGCCGGCCCATTCGTGCCGAAGCCTGGTTCTCCCACACTTAAATTGAGTGACGCTTGATTATTTCAGCATTACCGTTTCAGTAATATACGACATCTGATAACTGAAAGAGGTGGAAAGTAGTCGTTATGTAGTACGCTTCAAAGGCGTGTTTTAAATAAATAATTATCATTCAGTCGGCATCTAGAAGTATACAGATTCTTTGTCCTTACAAAACGATTTTGAAAAACGCCGCACTTTTTGCATTTTCCGTAAAAAATTGAAAAAGTGTTTTATCTATTTTTTTATCAATACCAATACCTAATGCATTAATCATGTTTCTAAAGAGGTGATCTTAATAATTTCATATTTATTGTTGATAACGAGTTTCCGTAGTGCTGAATGTGGCACTGAAGTACCTATATGCCTGGAATGACACAAGCTACTTTTTATCCCACGGAAACGCGGGTGGAACCTAGTGTTTAATTAGTTGGCTAAAAGTAAAAATAAAATCCTTACTTCCTTACTTATAAATCGGAAAGTGAGTTTGTTTGATTGTTTGTTTGTTCCGCTTTCACGCCGTAACTATTAAACCGATTGCTTTGAAATTTGCAGACGTAAAGTTAGAAGTCTGGATTAAATAATAGGGTACTTTTTATCCCGGAAAAATTTATATTTCCGAGGAAAAACAAAAATATTGGTATAGATGGCGCTGTATATCATTTAAAACCAATCAACGAATTACCTACTTATTGGAAAAATGTAAATAGCGCGACATAACCGAACTCCACGCGAGTGTAAAGCTGTTTGTTTGTTTGTTTGCCTGACGGCAGAACGGAGGTACTAATTAACGTGATTTTTTTACTGAAGGTAGTTGAAGGGATGGATAGTCACATAGGCTACTTTTTATCCTTTTGTGACGCGAGCGAAGCCGCGGGTAAAAGCTAGTTATATATATTCAAACAATAGTTGCCACATCTAAATCGATTGATATCCGTTGACGCTTCGACATATATGTATATAACCGACGAGCATGCATGAAAAGATTGATGACTGTTGATGAAGCGAAAGAGGTATGTAGGAATCGTAGTAATTGGCGTTCCCTAGTCTCTGCCTACCCCCATGGGAGACAGGCGTGAAGTTATGTATGTAAAAAAAATATATTAAAAAACATAGAACACATTTAGAATTACAGATCGCTCAGATTTTATAGTGATGAAATAAAAGTAAGTCAGTGTTAAACTATTAATGTAGGACGTAGGTACTTCAGTAAAGGTACCTTATCGGGACTATAAGTGATGTTTTGTGTGAAAAAGCGTTGATCGAATGATACGCGTTTGATAGTGCGGTCGGCTATCAAATGAGTTAAGTAGTTATTTATTGGTTTAAGCGGTTAATCTTTATTTCCTAACACGCATGTTATGATGACATATTAAACTTTTTTTGGTATAGATAAGAGTAAGGTCACCGGAAGGCCAATTACCCCTCCCCCTTACGCAATCTCTCCAATCCCTGAATCCCCAACAATCCTCGAATTCCTAATCCCCAAAGACCGGTAATGGATTTGTAACGCCTCTAGTGTTTCGGGTATTCATAGGCGACGCCAATTGCATACAATCAGGTGATCTGACTGCTCGTTTACAGGCTTATTCCATAAAAAAGTCAATCCACCTATATGACTGATTCAATTGTTATACATATACAGATTTTAATTTTTTATACATATACAGATTACGGACGATATCTAGATTAGAAGTGTACAATTTATGAATACGAGTTCTCACTTCTCAGATTTGATCCTTGATGTTTTCATACCGTTACACTTTTTACATGTCTCATAATATTATAATCTTATTGCTAGCTATTCTTACACAGATTCATTCGCTCTGTTCACCTATTGCCTTCCTCGATAAATGGACTAGGTATCCAACACAAACATAATTTTTCAGATCGGACCAGTAGTACCAAACCAGTAGTTCAAACAAACGAGGAAGGCATCATCACATCACACTACGAGCAATAGGCGCCGAACAGAGCGCACGGGAGTAACTGCGTCAATATACAATGCACATATCTTCACCAATTATGTTATAAGTCATTTGTATGTAATTGGAGGCGAGACTATTGCCATATGGGCTACAATTCTAAAACTCCGTGCTATAAGGCCCCATTCGCATCTCCGCATCCATACGCATTTAATATTTAATACCCAATGCCCAATGTTGAAAATGCAACACGGACATAAGAAGTATAAGGCGTAAGAAATATTAAGTAATGTAGACTAAGAATCATCATTGTTAACTGTTTGCTATCTTTAAACCAACACTTAAATGCCAAATTGTCCATTTCCAGTACGTCAGTGACACCGGAAAAGGTGACTCCTATCTCAGCGAGCTGATCCGCATCAGGATACATGGCACTGATGAGAATAACGTCGCAAACCATGTCCAAGTTATCCTCAAATCTATCCCTAAAAGCATCGCAAGGAGATTGACTTTCAGGAGCCACGAGTTCTTCCAAAACGAGATCATGTTCTACGAGAAAGTCCTACCAGCTTTACTGGACTTCCAATCCACGAAAAATGTAAAAGACCCTTTCGATAAATACACCAAAATGTTCTTTTCTTTCTGCGATGGGACCAACGACGTTCTTTGCTTAGAGGACGCAAGCTTATATCAGTTTGGGAGCGCAGTGAGGCAAGAAGGGATCGACTTAGAACATTGCAAGTTGACTTTCAAAATACTAGCGCAGTTCCACGCCCTCTCCTTCGCTATGAAAGACCAGAAGCCAGAAGAATTTAGGAAGTTAAAGACTCACCTTACAGAAGTCTATTACCATGATCGTTTATGGGATTGGTACACGAGATTTTGGAAGAGGATTTCAGGTATAGCCATCGACGCGGTAGAAAAGGAATACCCTGACTCCATTTACGTGGAGAAGGTTAAGGAGTTTGCGGTACCAGAAAGGTACCAAAATATGATAGATGCGGCGACAAAAACTGATGAAACTGGAGTTATATCTCACGGGGACTCGTGGACGAACAACTTCCTTTATAAGTATGTGGGTCCCATATAGCGCTTTTTGGTCGCAGATATGTTAGAGATGTAACAAGTCGCAACAGTTTCGTAATTGTTACGAAACATGGTGACTGTGTGGGGTGTGGTCTCTATGTGTAGTAATAGTTCGTACACAATTTGACCGAAAAACATTTCAGTAAGTTGAAGTAGTCTTTGTGTTCACATGTAACGTAAACATTTGTGTAGACTTATTTTTAAACACTTCGTGTTAAGTTTGTAACATGTGTACAATCGAGTAAAAATGTGTGGTAGCGGCGTGGTCACCATGCTACTAGAATAATTACTTAAAATTTAAATTTACACGAAGTGTCGTAATGTTACGTCATTATTACTGAACAATATATTACTGAAATGTGAATTAAAAGTCACTGTTTCTAAAACTGATTCGAGAAGTGGTCAAATGATTGCAGTTGAAAATGAGTAAAGAACCGAAAAGATTCCGTCTCACATCGACTTTCTACAGAAAAGTTAACAAATTATTGGTTCCAAAATATCAATCTCCAAGTAAGTACATAATTTTTGTTTTAAAATTAAATTGTTTGAAATAAAATTTTGGTGGGCATGTTAATTAATAACTTTTACTTAAGTTGAGGTCAGCCTTAAAATTCAAAATTAATATTTTTCAACATATCCTAATGCAACGTTTTCATCATATAAAATTCAAGAAAATCGTTCTGTAATGCCTGATGCTGTACAGTTTAGTTCCAAACAGCCTAGTGCGGTGGACCAACTTCCGAAGTGTCAAACGTGAAATTAGATGCAGTTGTGACCTCTCATAATATATGTGATGTCAGTGAGGGGCTGGATACCAATAGTTCTGCAGCAGAAATTGAAGAATCGTCTGATTCTGACAGCGAAATACATTCAATAAATGTAAAAGACCAAATTCAGCAATGGGCATTAAGGTACCAGATTCCTCAAAATGCCTTAAAGGAATTACTTACTATATTGAGAGACAATTCAAACATGGATTTAAAAAAAATCTTACCAAAAGACAGTAGAAGTTTATTAAAAACGCCAAAATTTAATAACATAATACCAATGGGAAATGGAAAATATTGGTATAATGGCATAGAGAATTGTTTGAAAGAAGTTTTCTCTCAAATGATCTCAGAGTTACCGACGTGCATATTTTTGTCTTTTAACATAGACGGCTTGCCAGTAGCCAATAGCACAAAAAATGAATTTTGGCCAATTTTGTGTAAAATAGACGGTATGGATGTTGCTCCATTAGTTATAGCAATATTTTTCGGAAGCACAAAACCGTGTTTGGAATTATTTTTGCGTCCATTTGTAAACGAGCTCATCAAGTTACTTCAAGGTGGATTACTCATTCAAAGGCAAATCGTTCCGATCAGAATTCGTTGCTTCATATGTGACACCCCTGCGAGATGCTTTATAAAAGGTGAGTGCTAAATTAAATATGGATATACATTTATAAATAATATCTATTTAATAAAACTACCTACACCTACTTACATAATGTTCTTCTGCTGTACACAATAATGCCAAATAACTAAATAAATAGAGAAAAGGTAGGTAACTGAGAAAGACAGAGCTACTTTCGCATTTATACTATTAATATGGATTTTGGTAATGTAAGTAGTTTACCGTACCTCCGTGCAATTCGAATATAATGTATATTATTTCGTGATATTTTTTCATTTTAGGTACTGTGGGGTTTAATAGTTACCACGGATGCATGAAATGTACAGTAATCGGAGAATACGATAGAAAAGGTCGGCATATGAGTTTTCCCAGAACGGACATGGCTTTGCGTACTGACCATTCATTTAGAAATCGATTAGATCCTGATCACCATAAAGAAAAAAGTCCAATCGAAGATTTACCTATAGATCTTGTTAACGATTTTACGATCGCAGATGCTCTTCATTTGTTAGATTTGGGTGTTATGAAGAGATGTTTACTAGGATGGACTAACGGCAGTTTTAATTTCCGAACAAAGTGGTCGGCAAGGGAAATACAGGACGTTTCAAGAAAACTTATGGAAATAAAATCAACTACTCCATCTGAAATACATCAAGGAAGACTGAGAGAATTAGATACCCTTCACTTTTGGAAAGGTGCTGAATTTAAAAACTTCTTGTTATACTTTGGTCCAGTAGTGCTAAAAGAACACTTATCATGTGAAGTATATCAACATTTTTTAACATTGTTCTGTGCCACCACTATTTGTTATTCTGACGTTTATGTATCTTACCGTCACATAGCTGAAAAACTTTTTGTTGACTACATCGAAAAATTCGCAGAAATTTACGGTCATGATTCTGTGAGCAGTAATATTCATAATCTTTGTCATATTGTACATGATGTCTCAAGGTTCGGCTCTCTACCTTCTTTAAGTGCATATCCATTTGAAAGTATGTTGTTTCGAATTAAAAACCTTTTACGAAAAGGCAACCAACCCTTGGAGCAAGTAGCAAATCGCATACAGGAATTGTCAAAGCTAAACATCAAGGGCCACAAATCCAAACGGATGAATGCTCATGTCAAATATGAAAGTTTGTTGGATACGGGTGAAAAAGTATTTACAACTGTAAAAATGAGTGAGAATTACCAGCTTTCAAAATACATTAAAGATAAATGGTTTTTAACTGTCAACAATAATATCGTAGAAATGAAATTTGCAACTTTTGATCAAGGAAACATACAAATCGTTGGAAGGAATATAAAAAACAAATGTAATTTTTTTGAGCGACCATTTAATTCTTCCCATATAAATATTTATGCAACATTACTTCCTTACGAACTTGAAGAATTAAAGAAATACAATCTAAATGATGTGAAATGTAAACTTACATCTATGGTTTCCAACTCTCAAATGGTGTTTATTCCAGTATTGACAACATTTGGAGAGAAAATAAACAAATAAAAACAATATTATTGTAACTTTCGTGAGGCATACTAAATAAATTATTATGTTTTCGGCTTACTCACGTAATTATTTGACGAGGAACTCGACTAGAGCAGCATTTTATGACCGACGCGGCGACTGTCGCGCTGCTACTCGACTCGCTACTCAGTAGCAGCGCGACAGGCGCCGCGCCGCTCATGAATATGAGCCTCTAGCATGGCTTGAAACTAGTCGAGTTCCTCGTCAAATTATTACGTAAGTAAGCCGAAAACATAATAATTTAAATAAAAACAATAAAACCAATAATAATAATATGACTCTCAAACAATCAGATAAATCTTTTTAAAAAATTAACACAAAATTATCAAAAATATAAAAAAAAAACGTCAATTAAAACTTTTCAAAACAATTACAAACTGTCAGATAAATAGGTACATTTCACCATTTAAACTTTAACTGATCTACTTATAAATTATATCAATAAAATTTTAAACAAATAATTAGTTTAATCACTGTTCGTAATTTTGTTGCACTCCTCATTTTGTTCGAAAACTTGACGTAGATCGTAAGAACTTACATTCATCATTTTAGTCTCATGTTTTGAATCGGTCGTCTTGTTGCTTATTTTTACATCAGAGAGTACTGTCACTGTTTTCGGTGCTTTAATAGAACGATTTTTTGTGTCTGGCGTATCATCTGTTGAAATGTACAATGACTAGAGTTAATTTATGTTCATTAAAGATAATTAAATGAAATTAATGGCGTTATTCTCTAAGTAACATACCGATTTTGTTTTCCTTATCATCTAACCCACGAAACCCATCCCGCAATAATTCATTTGCCTCTTCTTCATGAATTTCTTTATCTGGAGTATTTATTATTATAGTTTCTAAATTGTTTGATGAAGGATCCTCATTCTCAGTAGAAGTCTTCTTTTCAATTTCAATTTTGTTTTTTTTTGGGTTGATTATTTTCATTGCAGAGCTAAAAGCAAAACAGGACGTTTTAAAACATTATTTTATGCTGTGTAATTTATAAAGATACCAATATACAGTGTGTAAACCCAGTAGCCACCACTTAAACACTCCTTTGTAGGAGTAACATAATGCAGATGTAAATAAAAAGAAAATAAGTAGTTGTTTGCACTTACGAATTTCGCTTCATGCGCTGGCCACTATGTTTTATCGCACTGTTCTGCAAAAATACGTCAGAATCCTTTGCAGAGCAACACTTATCAGCCAAATGTATAATTTTAAAAAACAGATTTCTTGTTTTGATGAAGTTCATAAAGGGTACTTTAGTACAGCCTTTAATTCCTTTCCAGGTTAACTGGTTAAGGAGTTCGTCGGTGAATAAACATCTTGTTAACTGTAACCCAATCTTTGATATTTTTAACATTCCACTCGTACCGCATATTCTAGAAAATTTTTTGACCTGAAATATTAATAAGAACAAATATTATACCCATTGTAACCGTGATAAATATTTTATAGTATTAAAATAATAATATCTTTACCAAAACTTTTTCGAAATTCGTGTCAATGAGTTGATCTTCTAGTAATTCTAAGTTTTTTATAGAATTAATTGGAAATTGAATGTTCCTCTGAGCTATTTCCTCATCAAAATTTGTTGATACGGAAGTACCAGCAGTACTAATAGTATCAATATAAGATTGTTTATGTTTCAGAATATCATATAATTTGTCCAGTTGTACTTGTAATGCCTTAAAGCCTCTGTCAGTTTCTTCTTTAACTAAAAAATATAATATGTTAATATTTTTTTTCTAAACGCACCCACAAGCAAAAAAAACCGGTGAAGTACGTCGAATGGGATCACTTACGATTTTGGAACTTTAGATTAGATTCTTTGAGAATTTTGTTTTCTGCTTGTAGCCCACTGTTTTCTGTTATGATTTGATTGAATTCAATCAACCTCAAACTGATTAAAGTTTCACCAGTCTGACTCTCAGTTTCGGGTATTGTTGTTAAATTCTCATTCGTTGCTATTATTTTTGAAGCACCAGTTTCAATCGCTACGGTATCATCAATAGTGTTATAACTGGTACTGGCGTGATTGAAATATATATTTGAGTTGTATTCATTCATAGTTGTTTTGTTCATATCGTTCATTGTAACATTATCATTATCTTTTTTAGTTTCTTTATTGTCCATCATTTCAAAATCAATATTATAATTTTGTAAATCTTCCACAATTGACTTTTCAGCCGGATGTTTTCTTTTGTTTTCACGATTTTTATGGTATCTGTAAAATAATAATAATTTAATGATATTTCATGAGATAGCCAAACGAAAAAAAAAAACAGATATGGATATATAATCCTTTACATGTCGCATGGCACTTCATAGGTACATAATAATAACATTTCTATAGTGTCTGCTAAGGGTCCATACACACAGACCGGCTCGGAGAGCTACTTTTGTCATTAAGAATGCTTGAAAGCGCAGTGCACGTACAAAAATAAACCTTAAACCAAATACTTAAAAAGCTGTTTTCAACGAGTTATGAGCTCTTCCAGTCTATACTTGAAGTGACGCGCCCCACTACTGCATTGTACGTACACAGGACAGTGGATTTTAAAATGCGGTAGTGGGGCGCGTCACTTCGTCGATTTATTGTCGAATAAAACACGTCGTAAAACTTACCTCTCCTCATCTTCAGTATCCTCAAAATTTGAATACAGTTCCTCTAATTTAATTCCTTCAGCAAAAGTAGCTATGCCTTGTAGTTTCACGACACATTTTAATTTTCTCCAATTCTCTGAAGGTACACTATTTTCATCTCTCCTTAATAGTTCCAGGTCGCTGTTTTTTCTCGTCCTTGGCCAAAACAGGATAGTATCTTTGTTGTTCCCCAGTACCCATGTACTAGGCACAACCGATATAAGGTGGGACGAGCCCTCTTTAGTTAGTACTATACTAAACATAATTTGATATTATGCAGGCCTGTCCAAACGTTTGAGAATCACTGGAAGCAATAAACCATTTTGTTAATTCGGTAACTTTGTAACTACTTCTGGTTTCACGTCGACATATGTCGACATAGTCTAGTAACTTCCAAACCAGTTGTGTCTAGAATATTTTCTCTAAATAAAATTAGGGTTTTTAATTATTGAACTATTTTGTAGTTCATTTTTGGTTCCATAATATAGTTACTATTAAATATATTACAGCAAAAGCTTCCAAGCTTTGGGAATGTAAAAACTTGTAAGTAAAACTATTAATAGTTTATAAAAACTATGATGTTTATATCATACTAACAGGTTAAATTACAATTTTATGGTGGCGCATTAAAAATTTCAAACTATATGAACAAATAACATAATGAAATTCATTTCCCATGTAGATTTTAAGTAAATAAGCTAATTAAAATATGAATAAAAACTTACCTTCATAAACAGTGATGGCTGATGTTTTCTTCTTATTATTTTTTAACTTGTCAATAACAGAACATAGACTAGAACGAAAACGAATGAACGAACGAATGATTTCTGAGAAGTGGTTGCAGACTAAGAACAATGTTACCACACAACAACGTAACTTTAAAACCAAATGTTACTGTGTCGACTGTTCCCCATTTTTAGTCGTAGCGACGGAACTAAGTACACTCAGCGACCAAAAAGTGTTACTAGAATGAATAAGTGTGGAAACATAGTGTCGAATTATTTCGTAACGGCTACCAAAAAGCGCTATATGGGGTGGAAGTCCTGTGGATGCGAAAATTATTGACTTCCAATTGGCTCGATGTGCTACACCTGTTCTCGATCTTTCTTTCATGGTATACGCTTGCACGAGTCAAGATTTGAGGGAGAAGCATTATGATGAGTTACTAAAGTATTACTATGAGATCCTGTCCACTCAAGTAAAGGATCTGGGTAGTGACCCAGATAAGGTATATCCTTGGGATCTCTTTATAAGTGAGATCAAAAAGTATTCGTACTTTGGATTGGCTTTCAGTTTTGAGTCTACGCCTTTTATAGTTTTGGCGCCTGAAGATGCAGTTAATATGGAGATGACGGTAATGAACGTTTTTATTTACATAACAATCCCAATAATTTTATACCCGAAAGGGTAGGCAGAGTTGCATATTACGGCACTTAATACACCCACTTTTTTCCATTTATGTTATGAGTCCTATGTAATGCGGGGTGAGCCTATTGCCATATACCGAGCACAATTCCAGACTCCGTGCTACTACTGTGAATTTTCAAAAAACCCAGTAGCACCTACTACCTACCAAAAGATTCAATACCATTAAAGGTGGGAGAGCCATGCTTCGGCAGGAATGGGCCGGCTCGACCGGATTGATACCACGGCCTCATAGAAAACCGACGTGAAACAACGCTTGCGTTGTGTTTCGTCGTGTGAGTGAGGTTATCGGAGGCCCAATTACCCTCCTTTCCAATCCTCGAATTCGTAACAATTCTCAAATTCCTATCCCCAAAAGGCCGGTAACGCACCCTCTGGTGTCCAACTGTCTAAGGGCGACGCCGATAAGTAAATAATTGGCGGTCCCACCAGGTGATCAGTCTGCTCCTGTTACCGGCTTATCCCATAAAAAATTTACCTGATCTATCATTGAAACCGACGGTCTCATGCGGACCAATCTTGTTTCAAAGTCAATGTCAAAGCATTTATTTCAATTAAACCATAATTAGGTACTTTTAAAACGTCAACTAATACAAAATAAATAATAGTCTGTCAGTCAGTGCGTTAAGCCGTCAGTGAAGCTAGGTGAAGCTAGGAAGAAAGTAGTGCAGCTGAAGCTGATCTCATCATCAACTGCGTGACAGTTCACTATTGAACTTAGTTAATGAGTAATTGTAGATTTACTCGACTTTGTATATCCGATCCGACCTTTAAACCTTACAGAAGAAGCGTATTCCTTTCTAATCCACGGGCCTCCTAATTCTACTACATAACATAACATCACGCCTTTTATCCTCGAAGGGGAAGGCAGAGGTGCACATTATACCACTGTAAGTATAATGTAACACCCACTTTTCACTATTTATGTAATGAGTCCCATGTAATAGGGGGTGAGCCTATTGCCATATACCGGGCACAGTTCCAGACTCCGTGCTACTACTGAGATTTTTAGTAGTACTTTGCCTGACCCGGGAAACGAACCCGAGACCCCTTACCCGGCAGTCGCAATTGCGACCACTCGGCCAACGAGGCAGTTCTACTAATTCTACTAATTCCCTATAATTTGTATTTCAGGGCGACAAAGGCATGAACATAGAAGATGTATGGCAGATAGGACCTTTCAAAACCAAGGAGGGTCGACTCCGGGAGGCTAACAACGTGAAACATTGCGTCGATAGAGGATACATATAAATATAAATAACTGCTGTCGATTTAGGTGTAATGTCGAACCATAGCCATCTGAACAGCTAAATTTTTCTATAAGTTGGGGCTGCAAACGACCTCATGGGTCACCTGATGGTAGGCAATCAGCGCTGCTCATAGACACCCGAAACTAATCTCAACGTTAATTTAATGAATTATTATGTTTTCGGCTTACTCACGTAATTATTTGACGAGGAAATCGACTAGTTTCAAGCCTCATATTCGCGACGCGGCAACTGTCGCGCTGCTATGGTCCTGAAATGCTGTGTATTATGTGCCTTTAGCATGGCTTGAAACTAGTCGAGTTCCTTGTCATATAATTACGTGAGTAAGCCGAAAACATAATAATTTATTTAGTATGTTAATTTAATGTCTATCCATGGACATCTCAATACCAAAATTGTCACGTAGCTTTCTGCCTCGTACAGCAAAACTGTGGAATGATCGCATCGGCTCCGAACCGATACGATCTTCAAGAAAAGAGCGTATTCCTTTATAAAAAGCCGGCAACGCACCTGTGTCTTTTTTGGTGTTGCGGGTGTCCATGGGCGGCGCTGATCGCTTACCATCAGGTGATCTGTGTGCTCTTTTGACTCCTATTCCATAAAACAAAGAAAAAATAATAATAATTTAGAAGTCGGATATAATGGTTCAATGTTACCCAAAACTAATGTTATCATCACAATTTAGTTCTAATTAACTCTTATCTCTCTCTACACTTCTGAATGAGGGCTACCAGCTTTTTCTCACCAGGTGGCAGTAGTGTAGCGTATGATCTATTTATACAATCATTGTAACTGTCGATATTTGAATATTCGATGTTTTTCTAACTCAATCGACAATTATACCTCAAATAATCGGTAGCCCTCATTAGTGACTATTACAATGCGTAAGTTATAAAATATAATTCCACATAGTCTATAATTAACCACAAAGACTCAACTAACTAACCTTATGTCTATTGACATAAGGTCCAATTTGTAATACATACTTATAATAGAACAATATAAGGCATTACAAATATCTATTATAATAAGGACGTTGATAAAGAGACGGACGTAATGTCATTTGGAAATTATTGAAGCACCAAAATGTCAGTGGTGTATTTATGTGTGCGTGTACTTGCAACACCGTAATGTATGAAGTGTACTTACGGGCCATCGGGCCATGTAACGCGACAGATGTCCTTCGTGTCAATGTGTGTGTATACTGCGTGTAAGTGTATAGTAGCCAGGTGCCACAGTCGTTGTTTCAAGAGACTACGTCCGTATTTTTTAACGTTCTTTGTGTTATAATAATATACTATTCTGTCAAGAAAGTACTGGGAAGAAATCGGTAAAACGTAAAATTTTCGATGTTCGTCAACATTTTATTTTATCACCTTCAAACAGCGTACGTATATCGTAAAAAATTGCTGAAAAAATACTAAAATTAAATTAGTTATAAAATCAATTAATGAAAGTGTGATTATTTATTAATATTTTATTGTATTGAACAGTCGAAATTTATTTTTGATTAAGGAAAGTACCAAGTTATTCAATGTCAACATTAAACAATCCCTATAGTAGTTGTTAAGTCGCGGAGAACCTAACGGGTAACCGGGGCTCCGGCTCGACGCGCAGGAGAAGGAACGGGGTGGTTTTTAGTCAGTAAGAGTCTGACACTCCCTTCCGCCTCACCCAGGCGGGAGCAGTCATTCGATGATTTTCCCCCCTTAAAAAAAAATAGTAGCTGTTATTATGTTAATAGCATTCAGAGTTCAGAATATAAAGCTAAAATGTTTTTAAGATCTGCTAGAGGCTCTTATTCTTGAGCACCATGGCTTGGAACTAGTCGATTTCCTCGTCAAACAGTTACGTGTGTAAGCCGGAATACATAATAATTAATTTACTGTATCTCACGAAAGTTATAATAAAGACATACACATAATGTTATTTGAATTGAAATTAAGTAAATCCTTCCCGATACTTTCTTGTACATACATATTATTACACTAGCTACTTCCGCGCGGTTTCACACGGTCTGCTCAGCTCTTATTAGTCGTAGCGTGATGTTTTATAGCCTATAGGCATCCTCGATAAATGCGCTATCCAACACAACAAGAATTATTCAAATCAGACTTGTAGTTACGGAGATTAGCGCGTTCAAACAAACAAACAAAAACAAAACAAACTCTTCCACTTTATATAATAGTATAAGATATTCATTTGTCTCAATAATATAAGACCAATTTTAATTTTACATAGTTATAATTGCAGTTGTGTTATTCAATTTTCGATTGTATTGTGTGGATTATAAGGTATGTGGTTACTGCAGCGAATCATGACAAGCATTAAAACTATTTAGAGTTAAGTTTTACAATCATCAGTTAATTCTGAACTATAGAATAAAATTGATATTTGACAGTTTTTAGTATGGAAGAATTGTCAAATGTTCAAAGTTAGAATTTTTTTTTTTTCTTTGGCAACTTAGTCTTCAATACGGTGTTGTCGATTATATTGCCAGTGTCGAGTGGTGACGGCAGAATTAATGGACCGTCGAACTTAATTTTGTAGTTGTTGGAACACCCTGTAGTTCCTGAAATTAAAGCGTACAAACAAACAGACAAACAAACAGAGGTCTTAGTACGAGTTTCTTTTACGTTTAAAAGTTCTTTTTCTTCAAGTGCATAATTGGTTCACCATTAATAATCTAGCACTTAATGAGAAAAAAACAAAATGTATTAAATTCAGTTTACCAAACGTACGTAGTAACGATAGTGATATTGTTTTGAACGGTCAAAAGTTAGAATTTGTCGACGAGACAGTATTTTTAGGCATTACGTTAGACAATAGGCTACAATGGGGTCCGCATATAAAGGCGCTTTCGGGGAGATTGAGCTCAGCTGCTTTTGCAGTTAGACAGATTAGACAGCTCACGGACGTAGATACAGCTAGGCTTGTCTATTTTAGTTATTTCCACAGCATTATGTCGTACGGCATTTTGTTGTGGGGTCGAGCTGCAGAAATAGAATCAATATTTATTCTACAAAAGCGGGCTATCCGAGCAATATATAACTTACGCCGTTGCGAATCGCTGAGAGAATTGTTTAAAACGATAAATATTTTAACGGTGCCCTGTCAATATATATATGAAAATATAATGTATGTAAGGAAAAATAGGCAATTGTTTGAAAAAAGAAGCGATAGACACAATTTTAATACTAGAGGCAAAAATAAGTTAGCTATACCGCAATTCAGACTGTCCAAAGTACAGAAATCCTTTATGGGGTTAGGTATTAAATGCTATAATAAAATACCAAATAGCATACTAGATCTCAGTGAAAGTAAATTTAAAACATATATTAAGCGCGAATTATGTAATCAAGCCTACTACACACTGACAGATTATCTTGAAGATAAGAATGCTTGGCAGCATGTTGGTTCGGCTCCACTGGACAATACTCAAATGTAGTCAGTAGCTAAATTCCAATAGTAGGTATTTTAATACATAATTTAACACTTTAATTCTAATGTAGACAATCTAGTTTCCTTATGGCATCGAGCATTTCTTTATTGAAACAAAGAGTTTCCTTTTCTTGTATAGAAGCACTAATTCTATGGATTGTCAGTATGCATATGTGAGCACCATGTTGGACTTTAAGTTAATTTTTATTAATTTTTTTTTTTTTAATTTTTGTAAGTTATTAGTATAATGCGTCAAGCGTGTCTTTGCATTGTTCTTAGGTACATATGCGTACAGTATTGAAATATGTATCAGAGACATTGTAGAACATACTTTTTTTAAAAAGAGTAACGAATGGAGTTTCTTGCTCGTTCTTCTCCATTCGAATCTACTTTTTGGAATGAGCACCTAGCTTCACCTAGTTTCACTGACGGACTGACTGACAGACTATTATTTATTTTGTATTTGTTGACGTTTCAAAAGCACCAAACTATGGTTTAATTGAAATAAATGCTTTGACTTTGACTTTGACTTTGACTTTGACTTTAAAGTAATCGTAACGAGACGGCGTTCTGTGCTCTGATTGGTTGGTTCATTAGAGCTGGCCAATGACAGCGCCGGACGAGGTTTCGTTTCGATTACTATAAACGTAAAACAAACGTACTTAGGCCTCTGTTCAGCTTTATACACCGTGAAATCTATTTCGTTTTCGTCCTGAAGTAATATGCTAATACAATAGTTTTACAAAGAAACAAAATGCTTAAAACAAAAAATAACTGGTGAACCATTGCTAAAAGTAAACTTCTAAAGCGCATACGAACTCATAGTACATTATCAAAACATCATGCCAAGTAATTCTCGAAGAGGTATTTTTCGTAGGATGGCGCGTGCGATGCGAATAGTGCCTACAAATTTACGTATAGTGTTTCATGTACACCCAAGCGTACGGCGCGTCGCGTTTCGTGCGCGCCTCAAAGAGCCACCACGCATGGGACGCAACAGGGCTGATGCTGATTCGGAGTCGCGGAGAACCTAACGGGTTACCGGGGCTCCGGTTCGAAGCGCAGAAGGAATGGGGTGGTTTTTAGTCAGTAAGACACTCACCCTCCCTCCCGCCTCACCCAGGCGGGAGCAGTCATAGTCATTCGATGATTTTACCCCCTTAAAAAAAAATCATGTGCGTGTTGCCATGAATTTCATATTGAACATGAATGCATGGAAAGTAATCCTTAGGTATAGCAAGTTGTTTTGCCGCGGGACGAAAACGAAATAAACACAGTGTATAATAGTATAAGATATAAGATTTTTTTTTTAATACGAGTATAATAGCAACAAGATGAATTTATTAGTTATATTATTATGGCAATCATTTAATACTGAGACTTATTATTATTATATTATTTTAAATGACAATATTATTATTGTATTATGAATTTATTCTTCCAGTATTTAATTTACAGATTTTATTATTAATTGAAATTATAATAGTATTAAATTCCATATACATGATTGAAATTGTGTTTTTTTGTTTTAAAACCTCTTTCCTGACTCCTCTCTATTTACTTGCAAACACAAAATCCAAATAACTGTCATTGCAAGTACTGATAAATTACTTTTTCAAAAGCACAATAACCTTTAACATCTACAGAAAACGCAATATCACATCCTTTGCTGTAGTTAGTTGGAGATTGTTTTACGTTTATAATAATCAAAAGAGACCGCGTCCGGCGCTCTGATTCGTCGGTTCATTAGAGCCGGCCAATCAGAGCGCCAGACGCGGTCTCGTTTCCATTGGGGCCCTCTGATTGGTTGGTTAATTGGAGCCGGCCAATCGGAACGCCGAACCGATTAAACGTAAAACTAATTACTAAGCCCTCTGGTTGGTATTGCTAGCGTTGTTTCATTCTGGTTTCTTATGAAGCCGTGGTATCATTTCGGTCGAACCGGTCCATTCTTATCTCCACGTGAGAGTGCAAGGGACAATATAAAATTAATAGTTCATAATGTTGTGGACGAGAAACCCAACACTACTTTGGGACGGTTAGTGACCCCCGGTAGTGGAGTAGATTGACGGATATTAGGGTTATCAGGTCCTTGCCCCCTCGTTGGATTTTTGACAGCCCCCCAGACCTCTTCTAACGTCCAGTTTCAATAACCTATCTATCTGTAGATTTGCTTACTAGAGATAGAATTTTGACATAAGCTCCATACAAAAAGTGTCAAAATTCTGCCAGTGGCGTAGTATGCCTTGGCCCGGCACCGTATAAAAATTTATTCAGGGGCCCTTGAAGGGTAAACATTTCTCACAGGAGATTTTTTTACATAAAATACTTATAATTTCTGTAAAAATAGAAAATCTTATCAGGCAACTCCCTATGCCCTAAATAGCGTACCGTAATTATTTTTATTTTTCTGAGTTTCTGCCAACCTTTGAACGCATGCAACGCGGGAAAAAATCATTATTGAAATTTGTGATTACTGAAATAGAATAAAAATTGGGAAGTTTTGATTAATTTTTGCTTAAGCACGTTGGGGGCCCCTGTAGTTCGGGGGCCCTGTATAATTGAAACGGTAGATACGGCGCTAGCTACGCCGCTGAATTCTGCTATAACTCAACAATCTTTTCGTCTGCCCTCTAAGTAAGTTCAGTTCGAGTCTGTTCGGGCCACTTAACATAAAAACAACGTTTTTGTAATGTGCTAAATTAAATATTTGTTACAGATAAACAGTTTGTGCACTTATGATACGGTACAGTAATACTAATCCTAAGTAGGCCTCAATCCGTAATCTAATCTTAGCAAATACATTTAGTTTTTCATGTTATTTACCTGTTTATGCCTAAGCATTTTTTTATGGCATACATAGCCCGGGTGAGGCGAGAGAGTGTCAGACTCTTACTGAGTAAAATCCACCCTGTTCCTACTCCTGCACTTCGAGCCGGAGCGGAGCCCAGGTAACCAACTTGTGGGGCGTACAAAGCAATGTAGGTATCGTTGCGCTGGCAACAGGCAAATGGGGCCTCGGTCTCGCTCTTAATCTGTGTTAAGGTCATCACACGCTTAACAAGCACGGCTTCGGCACGGCTCAAACACGGCTCCAGTTCGGCTCCAGCACGACATTTTTGCTTTAGAAACAATATAAAAAGGTTCTAACCGCGCCGACAGCGTGCGGGCGGCGAGTTTGAAATCATCAACCCGCCTTGAGCAAGCGTGGTGATTAATGTTCATTTCTTCTCCGTGTGACAAGAGGCCTTTGCTCTGCATTGGGCACTTTTAGGCTGATGATGATGAAACGGGTGCCTTCTGCCGGGTCAGGTCGGGTCATCGTAGTCATTGATTGTAGTATGTGGCATAGCCTACTTTATAAGTTTTGATTAGAAGTAGGTACTTATTTCAAAAAAATGTATGACAACGGTACGGACGAGGAGTCCGTGGAGAATTAATATTTAACATTGAAAAACATAACTACAGACTATGGACACGTTTGAGGTGATCCTACCAGCCTATCACAATACCATCAGTCCCGCGTTCACCTATGATCTATGATAGTCTGTCTACCTTATATTGTAAGCATTAAAGGTGATATTGCCCTACGTGTAAAGTCATAGTTTCGTAATGATGCAACCTCCAAGCAGACTGTAACAGGCTCGCGTTCGAACTGCACAGCTAACTTCTAAAGCCGTGCAGATATTACGTGTATAATGGATTTAGGCGATGGCAATAGACATTGGTTGTTTACACAGAAATATTTTAGTTGTACCTCTATATACAAGGTGTATCAAAAAGCGAAAAATCGAATAGCTCGGTCACGTGCTTAGACACGATAGATATTCACTGCTTCAACTGATCATGATGGGCAAAGTGGAGGGCAAGAGACGTGCTGGGCGCAGAAGAAAATCGTGACTGCGAAACATCCGGGAGTGGACCGGCATTACATCTGTCGAACAATTGTTCCGCATGGCTACCGACAAGGAGAAATACAAGAAGCTGACGGCCGACCTTCAACATTGAAGAGGCACTATAAGAAGAAGAAGAATACAAGGTGTTGTAAAGCCGCGTCATTTTCTAGGAGGTAACTCGGCTATAGATTCTAAGTCTGATCAATAAAGAAATTGTAGGTAAATACTTTTCATTTTTCTGTAAATTACGGAAATCCGTAAGTGCGAACTACACGCCGCCGTCTTGTAACTAGCTTTATAACGCGACTTAACACACACAAACTAAAAAACGTAATTGATATTATTCCTAATTCCATAAAACTCCAATAAGAAACATTGCTGTCGCTTATTCTGAAATACTGTCGAACTTAAACGATTTATTATAGCCGTATTTTTAACTATTGGCCTGAATTTTTTTCTTACATTGAACCTTTATGACCTTTACAGTATAACATAATCATATCTTTTTATAACATAAGATAATGTATTGTAGCCGAAGGTCTGTCTGTCTGTCTATTTGATACGTTTACTGTCGGATATAATGCCTTTTCTTTCTTCTTTCTTTCTTTTATGTGAAATAGTTTTTGATTTATGCCTCATTGGCCGAGTGGTCGCAAGTGCGACTGCCGGGCAAGGGGTCTCGGGTTCGATTCCCGGGTCGAGCAAAGTATTAGGGGTTTGTAAAAACCTCAGTAGTAGCACGGAGTCTGGAAATGTGCCCGGTATATGGCAATAGGCTCACCCCCTATTACATGGGACTCATAACATAAATAGTGAAAAGTGGGTGTTACATTGTACAGTGGCATTAAGTGCCGTAATGTGCACCTCTGCCTACCCCTTCGGGGATAAAAGGCGTGATGTTATGTTATGTTAGTTTTTGATTTATGAGGGGGTCAAAAGTGGCGCCAAACGGATCGTGTAATATTACACAGGGTGCGGCCAGTTCTCTTCTAAGCCGAGTTCTCTTGAACTTGGCTTTTCGGCGATCATTGATAGCAATAGAATTTTAACAATAAACAACACTATGGACACGTAATAAGACTGGCAACCTCTTCACAAGTTTCCCGCCAATTGGCAGAGTCACTGCGGCCGCGTCAAGTGTCTTCCATCTAAACTGACAGGGGGTTAATTAAAGAGCGAGACGGATATACAAAACTATCGCGCGTGGGATAAGGATGCAAGGTATTCGAATTTCAATTCTCTGTTGGCTGTTGAACGTGGTATTAGCACTGTTTTGGAAATATAATAATTGTTTAAAATTACTTAACACGTATTGATTCACAACTTGGATTTGGATTTAACTGCTTTGTAAGTACTGATGTCCTAACAGTAGAACTTAGATATTATATCGAAACTCTTAGATGACTGCCTCGTTGGCCGGTCGCAAGTGCGATTGCCGGGCAAGGGGTCTCAGGTCCGATTCCCGGGTCGGGCAAGGTATTACTGGGTTTTTAAAAATCTCAATAGTAGCACGGAGTCTGGAAATGTGCCCGGTATATGGTAATAGGCTCCTATTACATGGGACTCATAACATAAATAGTGAAAATTGGGTGTAACATTGTACAGCAGTGGCATTAAGTGCCGTAATGTGCACCTCTGCCTATCCCTTAAGGGAAAAAAAGCGTGATGTTATGTTATGCTACTTAGATGAAAACATTCAAGTGGAAACCATCTTGATTCCAACTAGGCCTTTGACCATGTAGATAACAATAATTACTTGATAGTAAATTCAATGACATAGGTTTTTCACCAATTTTTTTTATGGCATAAGACGTGAAACGAGCACACACCTGGAACACCAGAGGCGATACAAGTGCGTTACCGGCCTTTTGGGGAATACGAGTTTGAGCATCGTTGGTGATTCAGGAATTGGGGAGATTGCGGAAGGGGAGGGTAATTGGGCCTCCGGTAATCTCACTCACACGACGAAACACAACGCAAGCGTTGCTTCACGTCGGTTTTCTGTGAGGCCGTGGTATCACTCCGGTCGAGCCGGCCCATTCGTGCCGAAGCATGGCTCTCTTTTAAAAAAACGTATGTTCTACAATGTCTCTGATACATATTCTAATACTGTACGTATGTCGCGGAGAACCTAACTGGGTTACTGGCGCTCCGGCTCGACGTGCAGGAGATGGAACGGGGTGGTTTTTAGTCAGTAAGAGTCTGACACTCCCTCCCGCCTTACCACTGACAAACGGTGAAGGAAAACATCGTAAGGAAACCTGGGCTTATAATTTCTACTTCTAAGTTTGAAATCACCAACTCGCATTAAGCAAGCGTGGTGATTAATGCTCAAACCTTCTGTTGGAAGAGGCTTTGCTCAGCTGTGGGCATTCATAGGCTGTCGATGATGATGATTGACGATGAACAAGATGTGGATGTCGTGGAAAGAAATAAAACCAGATTCAGTTAGAAATATTCCACAGTTTAATCTTGATGTTTAACGGTCTTAACATCGAGACACAGTCAGAGTCACACACAACAAAAGTAAAAAATATCAAAATGTTCCATAACTAACTAATTGTGTTTAAAAAAATATCCATACTTTTACAAAACACTATTATAATAAAGGTCATCGCACTTATAAAAAGCACGACTCCGGCGCGGTTCCGGAACGGCGTTGTTTCTAATTAGCCTACCGCTAGCCGCCAAGTCAGCGCGCTTACGCCACCGCCCGTGAGTTGTAAGCGCGCCGCCCGTGAGTTGTAAGCGCACCGCCCGTGAGTTGTAAGCGCACCGCCCGTGAGTTGTAAGCGCACCGCCCGTGAGTTGTAAGCGCGCCGCCCGTGAGTTGTAACCGCGCCGCCCGTGAGTTGTAAGCGCACCGCCCGTGAGTTGTAAGTGCGCCGCCCGTGAGTTGTAAGCGCGCCGGCCGTGAGGTGGAAGCGCGCCGGCCGTGAGGTGGAAGCGCGCCGCCCGTGAGTTGTAAGCGCGCCACCCGTGAGTTGTAAGCGCGCCGCCCGTGAGTTGTAAGTGCGCCGCCCGTGAGTTGTAAGCGCGCCGGCCGTGAGGTGGAAGCGCGCCGCCCGTGAGTTGTAAGCGCGCCGCCCGTGAGTTGTAAGCGCGCCGCCCGTGAGTTGTAAGCGCGCCGCCCGTGAGTTGTAAGCGCGCCGCCCGTGAGTTGTAAGGGCGCCGCCCGTGAGTTGTAAGCGCGCCGCCCGTGAGTTGTAAGCGCGCCGCCCGTGAGTTGTAAGCGCGCCGCCCGTGAGTTGTAAGCGCGCCGCCCGCTTATTGTCACCACGAGTATAGTATCATGCTCTCGCTTCGTTCGAGCCGCAAATGCCTTGGGCTTCTGTATCGATTATATATAATACTAGCAGCCCATCCCGGCTTCGCACGGGGTAGACATTTATTTATTTTTGTAAATTTGGATTGTTGTAGTGACATAACTACAATAGTTGGACATATATGCTACCGTGGAGTTTTTTGTAGACATTATGATGTTCTTTAATATTGTTGTACATTATTTTGTTCTATCGCTTATAGTTTCAGACATTTTAAGACTCATTTTTCTACACCTTCGGTTACATTGTTCAAATTTTACCAAGGATCCCTATATTTTCCAAAATCGCATTCTATTGGTGAAATAATTTTTTAAATCGGCTCAGTACTTTTTGAGCCTATTCATTACAAACATACAAACATACAAAAATAGGTACAAATCTTTCCTCTATATAATATTAGTGTAGATACAACATGTAACTTAAATAACGCACATCCTGAAAATAGTTTGTTCAGAATGGTTAACTGAATCGATTTATATAATGTTTAGTATAGGTAATTTTTTATCCCAAAAATAATTAAAACTACGGTAATTATTGTCATATAATAATTTATACTATATGTAATGTCGCGGAGAACCTAACGGGTAACCGGGGCTCCGGCTCGACGTGCAGGAGAAGGAACGGGGTGGTTTTTAGTCAGTAAGAGTCTGACACTCCCTTCCGCCTCACCCAGGCGGAAGCAGTCATTAGATGATTTTCCCCCCTTAAAAAAAAAAAAAATACTATATGTAATAATTTATATACATATGTCACTACAATACAGGGTTTCTGTATTGTTAAAACAAATCGAAATGGACCGTAAGTCAAAGCAATAAGACTTTTAAAATCGCAGTTTTATATGTATTCATACAAATTCTATCATTAATTAAAATAAAGAAATAAAGAAAAATAAACCTTATGACAATACTAGTAAGGATGCATATACATGTTAAATTCAAAATTTAGTGAATGTATAATGATTATAACATAATATTCTAATTGGGGTGTTTGAGGGTGTGCGTTAATTACATTACATGTTGTATAATAGAATTGGTTCTATTTTCTTTCTACACAATATCTGGCGATTGCATTATAGATTCTATTTTTTATTTGAATATAAACTTTTTGGTTTTATTTGCGAGAGAAGTAAGTATACTCACAAGTTGCTTCTATTGTTTTCTTGACAAAATTCTACTATAGTGATGAATAGTTAGAGAATTGTTGTCAACATCATCGTAAAAACTGGTTTCCGGTTTTATACACTCAAAACCGAAATTAAAAACCGGCACGTCCCCTATTTGTGCTCTTCGCTTCGAGCGGATTCCAAATATATAAGTGGATATTTAAACGCCCATTTTCCATGATCTCTATTTATCTTACTATATTTCGGCTCCTTATAATACACATTTCTGCGTGACAGATTTTTAAGAAGACCCCACAACCTTTTTATTTTGGGTCTTGGAGGGTAGCGTGTTCTAGCGTTCCTGTATCTATGAGCAAGCATTGGATCTATAACTTTCATTTGTTGTCCGTACGCATTCAATTGAAATATAAAACTATTATCAAAATCTATTTCCACATAAAAATTTAATTCAATGAATTGTGTTCCGCTATAGCACACTACAGTTGTCTGATCTCCTGCGCACCACCTGCGAACCATTAATTTAGGTTTGCCAACTTTATCGGGAGGATATTGCGCTTTGATTTCCATGCACGAGTACTCCATGCCCGCAACGAGCGTCAACTGAAACAAAAATACCATAGTTAATTCCCTGAAGGTATCATGATCATGCCATGCGGGAGCTTGTACCTACTATGTATAACATACATAGGTGCAAGGCTCTCATCAATACAAATTATTCAAGTCCAAACACCCGGTAGTTACTGTTAACCATCGAGGAGTTCTCTTAGACCCTTAGTTATCATACTACTTCATCATCTGGCCCCTGATTCCAATCACACCCCATCTAAGTACACGGGGTCATAGTTGTACATTCAGTCAACAAAGTACAACAGGATGATTTGAAATACTCAAAAAATACCATCCAGTAACCACCATATGCACTAGGTATGGCTCCTGCTGACTTTTTTCTTTTTCCTAAACTCTCGAATTACCACTTCGTGGCACCCGTTTTCAATCGATGGAAGACATAAAGGAGAATTCGCGGCAAGAACCGAACTCAATTCCGGAAGCAGCGTTTAAAAAATGTTTTGATGAATGGACTATTCGTTCGGCGCAAGTGTATCGTTTCTAAAGGAGCATACTTTGAAGGTGACAAATATAAATTTGGATGAATATTAGCCATTTTGTGTATTATTGATCTTTTCCCGGTACTTTCTTGACAGAGTATAGTATATCCTCGAGGAGTTTCTTCGTCTATCTCTTGGCTCCATCATCAGATCGACTCCACTAGAAAAGCACTACCTGCATCTGCAATTGACTGTACGACAGACGACAGTCGACAGTCAACCTATTCGAGAGCATGGTTAACACGATGGCTGGGCAACCGGCTGCCGCGCTACGTTTACCGGGTTTGATTCCGGCACGGAGCTCTTCTTGCGACTCTTTGTGTGATCCATAAATTGTTGTTTCAGGTCTGGCTGTCATGTGTATGTGAAATTATAAGTTTGTAAATGCAACTACGACACAGGACAAAATTCAAGCGTATTGTACTTTGAGAGTATAACTTTTCCGAAGAAAAAATAGATTTGGAGTAATTGCGTTACACACACAAAAAACATACAGACGAATTGAGAACTTTTTTTGTGTGAGAGGGGCCATGCTTCGGCACGAATGGGCCGGCTCGACCGGAGTGATACCACAGCCGAGCAGAAAATAGACGTGAAACAACGCTTGCGTTGTGTTTCGTCGTGTGAGTGAGGTTACCGGAGACCCAATTACCCCCCATTCTCCCCAATCCCCGAATCCCCCACAATCCTCAAACTCCTAATTCATAAAAGGCCAGTAACGCACTTGTAACGCCTCTGGTGTTTCGGGTGTCCATGGGCGACGCCGATTGCTTACCATCAGGTGATCCGTCTGCTCGTTTACCAGCTTATCCCATAAATAAAACCTTCTTGGAAAGTTAGTTAAAATACATTACGTTATATTTATAGGATCCTTGTACATCTTTGGAGATTTCTGTTTCATCTGTGAATATATCATACTGTTTTTCTTCTTTATCACATTCACCAAATCGCTGTATCTTGGAAAAAGCTGAAACAATACACAACAATATGAAGGCGGCTAATGAAAGTAATATAAATAAAAACAGCTTTTAAAAAACCGAGTTAAAAAATTTAAAATATAGAGGTATAAACTACGATAAACAAAAAAATAACTATTATTGGTCATGCCATATGAACTAATGGATTACCTACGCACCGATAGGTAAGAAGTCGGTGTCAAATTTAAAACAAAATTATCTGTTAAATCCTTAATAAATAGCTAAAACCACTTTTAACTATTTATGTTAGATATACTAGCGACCCGCCTCGGCTCCGCACGGTTGGAATATGCATATATTATACATACATATAAAACTTTCTTAAGAATCACTCTATCTATTAAAAAAACTGCATCGAAATCTATTGCGTAGTTTTAAAGACCAAAAAGCATACCTACATGGAGACAGACAGACGGCGGATAGCGACTTTGTTTTATACTATGTAGTGAAGTCCCATATAATAGAGGGTGAGCCTATTGCCATACTGGGCACTATTCCAGATTCCGTGCAACTACTGAGATTTTTTTTAAAACCCAGTAATACTTTGCCCGGCCTGGGAATCGAACCCAATACCTCTTGTCCGGCAGTCGAACTTGCGACCATTCGGCCAACAAAGTAGTCCCCTTAATATCTATTAAGGGCTACCTAGTAATTAAAATGTCAGTAGGTAATCCAGAAAAACGAGTTACAAGTAGGTATAGCCGACAACCGAATCTGTCAGTTAGCTGTATGATCAATTGGGCAAAGCCCGAAACAGATTGTTTCACAATCGACGGTTGAATGTAAAGTTAGGATCTTCTATGTTTGACTAAAATACTTTAGACAAAGGTTGAAATTGTACTAATATATTCTTTGGGATTTTTTAAGGGGGGAAAATCATCGAATGACTTCTCCCGCCTGGGCGAGGCGGGAGGGAGTGTCAGACTCTTACTGACTAAAAACCACCCTGTTCCTACTCATGCACTTCGAGCCGGAGCCCCGGTAATCCGTTAGGTTCTCCACGGCTCCGTATCGTAGGCCCCATCCGTGTTGGTCTGATGGCTCTTTGAGGCGCGCGCGGTACGCGCCGCGCCGTGCGCAGGCCCGTGCTTACAGTGGCCGGAGATCGTATATTCTTCGGGATAGACTGGCTTTGGGTAAACCTAGAACAAAGCAGTAATTCCGCGAAGACTTTTCTCATGAGATAAGCCGGTAAACAAGCAGACGGATCACCTGATGGTAAGCAAGCGCCCATGGATATCTGGAACACCAGGAGCGTTACAAGTCCGTTACCGGTCTTTTGTGGATTAGGAATTTTAGTATTGTTGGATATTCAGAGATTTGGGAGATTGGGAAAGAAAATATAACGCAAGCGTTGTTTCACGTCGATTTTCTGTGAGGCCGTGGTATCACTCCGGTTGAGCCGGCCCATTCGTACCGAAGCATGGCTCCCACACTTAAGAGACTGCATAGACTATGACAAGGGAAACTACGTAAGAGTTGCTAGGGTTTAATAAAACATGAACCTACTTCTTCGCATGACGAGGTGATTCTCCGCAACCGTGGAGATAGAAGGCTTCCCAATATCCTCGAATGACTCTTTCACCCACTTGTGGTACATGCCGTAGTCTAGGAACCTGGCCGGGGCCTGACAACCAGGGCCATACACTCCGAAACCCAACTGCAAATCATCAGCAAAAGTCAGAACACGATGCAATTAATTTAGAAATAGTTTCTGTAATGTGAGTTTAATTATACACCATCAAATCGTAACATGACGTGTAATAACTGTATTAATGATTATGTTTTTCGGCTTACTCACGTATTTCTTTGACGGATGCTGTTCATGAATAAAGCCTTTAGTATGGCTTGAAACTATTGGAGTCCCTCGACAAACAATTACGTGAGGACAGTAAGCCAAAAACATAATAATTCGTTTAGTATGTCTCACTAAAGTTATAATATGCTGAGTTTTTAAGGGACAAGCCCACCACAACCTCCCAAAACCGCTGCAACTCCTGTAAGCCAGGATCTACAGTAGATACAACCATGAAAACACCGGAACATTGAAGTCCCGGCGTGTTCCAGGGACATGAGTAACTGTCTTGGTTCCCGCAACAAAGTGAATCAGAAGATATTTTAAGAGGAGAAGAAGAAAAAACGATGGTTTCCACTTCCCTCGGTGAATTACTGCAGGAGACATAATGAATTAAGCCTAAAGGCACAAACAAGAGACTGTACAACCGGGTAAAGCCCAGTCGCCAAGCACCATGGAAATTTGACTAAAAACTAAGTGGGCCCTATGTGTGAGCTGTTATACTTGCTTCCAATAATAGGTATGGCAAAAACGCCTAAACGCACGGAAATTCGTTCTGGATTCCACAAGGTCCGTATAATAAGCTATATTTGATGAAACAATTAAATTATTTAACATAGCGTTACGTTCATATTGCCAGAGATCACACTCCCAGAGTATGTGATGGGCCGACTGCTCGTATTGCAACTCCTCTGTCGAACATTGTCGAATATGCTGAGCTGCTGAGACTACCATGATTGAGAAGATATCAGGGTAATGTAGAACAAGTCCTACTTGTCAGACAATAATGGTACTTTACCAGTCTCCACCGATGATCCACCCTGGTGACGAGTAGGGCACCACTACGCCACACGCATTCACCTCCTGTCACACTCTGGGCACATGTCGTGTGTGACGGCCATAACGTGTCAAAATCCAGCTGAAAAAAATCGACTTCTAAAACCAAAAAATAGTGAAACCAGCGGAGTTACATGCATTGCCGATCTTCGACGGGGGCATGACAAAACTCTTCGTATTCAGTAAAGTTGACGATTGAAGGAGTACTATTGAAGTGGCCGATGTCCAGCAATATATAGAAACAGCGATGACGATTGAACTAAACATACCCCTGTCCGTCTGTAGTAGCTCTTGCAGTGGTGAAATGGTACGTACTTCATTTTGTATATCGAAAGTTCACCTTTTTGGCAATCTATAAAAATAAAATAAACAAAATAATATAATTTTATGTGTGTTCTGCGCAAAAATAAATGGTTTTTCTTTCTAAATTGATTTCATTTATCCACATAGTTGGATAGCTATCCATAATATATAGCTATCATTTACAAATCAATCATATCTTATGACTTATTTTAAGGACCACTATTTGATTGCATAATAATGAATATACCGGACGCAATTTATTTTTGATTATCATATAAGTAACTTCCTAATTTTGTGACATCAAATTTATATTTATTTCTTGTTTATCTCTGTAATGATAACTATTGTTGTACAAATTGCTGATTTTAATGAAATTGAATATAATTTGTATACCTATAAAACTTGTACGCCACTATTGGCGAAACATGGACGCACTACACACTATTTAATATCTTGTATATCTGACTACTTATAAACGCATGTTTGACATATAAACGATCTTTCTTTCTTTCTTTATTTCTTAGATGAGTGTCAATAGCAACAGAGCTTATTCTATGTTTACGGAGTAAGAGTCTATTTTATGTTTACGGCGCGTTTTTGGCGCTGCGCTCTGATTGGCCGGCTCCAATGAATGGACCAATTAGAGCGTCTAACGCGGTCTCATTTCTGTCTCGTTAAACGTGCAGCGAACTCATTGATACTAACCACTCTGATATTAGGTTTAAGTTTATACAAAGGTTTATTAAACATAATTGTTTCCCTCGTCATTTCTACCTGTTCCCCTCAATACCTAATACTGTCAACTGGGACTGGTCAGGTCCAGACTGTATTTTGTTGTCCTCAAGATATTTTACTTTTTCCGTCTCCTTGACTATAGAGGTATATTGGTGTTACATTGTTCTAACATAATTGAACTTAACGAAACAATGTAACCAAAAATTGTATTATGAACCCGATTGAAAAAGAGTAACCTATGGAGTTTTTTTGCTTGTTCTTTTCCATAGGAATCAACACTTTGGAACGAGCAAATAGGTTCATTAGAGGATTGACCTACAGACTGACATTTTTTCTTATTATTTAAATAAATATTTTAAATATAAGTTAACTTAAGTGTGGGAGAGCCATACTTCGGCACGAATGGGCCGGCTCCATCGGAGTGATACCACGGCCTCACAGAAAACCGACGTGAAATAACGCTTGCGTTGTGTTTCGTCGTGTGAGTGAGGTTACCGGAGGCCCAATTACCCTCCCCTTTCCCAATCTCCCCAATCCCTGAATCCCCAACGATCCTCAAACTACTAATCCCCAAAAAGCCGGTAACGCACTTATAACACCTCTGGTGTTCCAGGTGTCCATGGGCGACGCCGATTGCTTACCATCAGGTGATCCGTCTGCTCGATTAGCGGCTTATGCCATAAAACAAATTTTTTGACGTTCAAAAGTGCCTTCCTGGTCTAATTGAAATAAATGATTTTGACTTTAACTTTGAATACATACCATCGTCTAACAGCATCGCGTAGAAAGTGTCATTCTGAAAGTTCATTGGTGGTCCACATATCGGTTGCAGTTCTATAAAAATAAAGGAATATACAAGGTGTTGTTTTAAAGCCGCGTCATTTTCTAGGAGGTAACTCTGCTATCGATTCTGAGTCCAAATCAATAAAAAAATTTGTAGGTAAATATTTATCATTTTTCTGTAAATTACGAAAATCCGTAAGTGCGAACTACACGCCGCCGTCTTGTAACTAGCTTTATAACGCGACTTAACGCGCACAAACTCAAACACGTAATTGATATTATTCCTAATTCCATAAAACTACAATAAGAAACATTGCTGTCGCTTATTCTGAAATACTGTCGAACTTTAACGATTTATTATAGCCGTATTTTTAACTACTGGCCCGAAACTTTCTCTTACATTGAACCTTTATGACTTCTGTGACATGCCCCCTAGAAATGCCACGGTTTCAAAACTACACCTTGTATATCACACACACGCACACACATATATACAGTGACTTTGTAGTCTTACAACAGGGTAGATGACTAATGTTATTTTAAAATCCGTCTGGTAGATTATTTTAAAACATTAGACAAGTGTTTTTTATTTTGGTACAGAAACGAATACTTTCGACGATATATTGGTTTGAAATGGCGCGTGACGTCACTTCTATGTACATTTTATACGTAGAAATGACGTTTTAGCCCCCACTCCTAAACTTTGATTCGTTTTATCTAAGTATTGTTTTATTATACAACAAAATAAAAATATACGTGTCTAATATTTTTTCATTATCTAACTAATTAGACTAATTAGACTTTTAATTTTCATACCCTGTCATCATCCCTACTGCTGCCCAGTTCATGTTTTGTTGCAAGACATAGATGTCTCTGAAGATACTCACTAAAAGAGATGTGATCAGTTTCAAGCTGGATCATAGCTAGTGCATTGACCTTGTCTTTGAAGAAATCCGAATGATAGGTGTACTCTCGTATGCGGATATAAGGACTCTCTCCTCTGCAGTTTCTTCCAATGATCACTCGAGCTTGGGCCCTAGTCAACAAAACACTGAAATGTTACTCTGTTTTTTTTTATGGTATAAGCCGGTAAACGAGCAGACGGATCACCTGATGGTAAGCAATCGGCGTCGCCCATGGACACCTGGAACACCAGAGGCGTTACAAGTGCGTTACCGGCCTTTTGGGGATTAGGAGTTTGAGGATCGTTGGGGATTCAGGAATTGGGGAGATTGGGGAAGGGGAGGGTACTTGGGCCTCCGGTAACCTCACTCACACGACGAAACACTTGCTCATTGGTTAATTATGCAGGACTATCATAGCTTGTCAGGCAGGTTAAAGCTATCAGGTCATCGATAACTGAATATTAGATTTAATAATAGGCTATGTTTACTCATTTGACATTACATTTCTTTTTCTTACTTTTTTTTTTAAAACGTTGCCCCACTCTAGGATTCTCTCCTGTGTCGTGGGTGCGTTTACAAACATACAAGTTCATATACCTACACATGACACTCAGACCCGGAACAACAATTTGTGGATCACACAAAGTGTTGTTCCGTGCGGGAATCGAACCCGCGACACGTTGCGCGGCAGCCAGTTGCCCAACCACCGCGTCAACCATGCAGTCATTACATTTGAAATGTCTAGATCGGCTCGCACGCCGCGGCGCCACTTGCAAGTACCTACGTCATGAACTACTGCGCTATAGTGCTATATCATTACGCTACGTCACAAGAAGTTATCTCAGATCAAAGTTGTTACAATTACCTGAAGTGTTCCTTGGGCAATTTATCAATTTCATCAGCAGATGCAAGCGCCATCTGCCTGGTGACCAGTACCACTGAGGTTGTGAACAGTTTCTTACCTATATATTAAACAAACATATAATATAGACATTCCTTATATGTACAAAAGGTAATAATTAACTAAGAATCGCGGGTTACTCACGTGAATATAAGTACTGAAAAAGTCTTCGGCCTACTTAGAGTAACCGCGCAATATCTAGTTAATTAAATTATCACGATAGTTATACTTGTGTTAATTTGGTTACCTTGGGTAATTTGGACCCAATCCCCATGACAACGGGTTGATATTGACCGGGACGTCCCGGAAGCAACCCGGAGTCATGGGGGCTGGGTCTGTCCCAGCCGTGCTGCTATTAACCGCGCGTGAAATATGTATATTGAATCGGTTGAGCAGGAGAATAATAGGAAACAAAAATAACATAAAATTAATCAAAAATCGCGGGTTACTCACGTGAATGTAGTGAGAAAAGCTCTACTAGTTTCGAGCCACAGAGGGGCTCTTCCTTATGAGCAGCGTGCGCGGTCGCGGCGATGTCGCACAGCAGTAGCTCGAAACTAGTAGAGCTTATACGCTTACGAAACTCGCAATTTTTAGTATGTCTCACGATAGTTATTATAAAAATAAAACACTTAGTTACCAAAAATCCCATTTTTAAAGGGGGTGGGGGATCATCGAAAGACTTCTCCCGCTTGGGTGAGGCGAAAGTTAGTGTCAGACTCTTACTGACTAAAAACCACCCTGTTCCTACTTTTGCACTTCGAGCCGGAGCCCCGGTAACCCGTTAAGTTCTCCGCGGCTATCAAAAATCCCATAGACGTATAGAAAGGCAATACCTACCTATAGGATAGGATAGTAATCCAAACCAAGGATAATCCTCAATTTTGGCTGTACTCATATACAGATGCGATGTTGGTGACCTGTCGATGCCGCAGTAGGAAGACAGCACTGGATGTAACAAATATTACAAGAAGTGAGTTCATTTACAAAAAAAAAGAAAAAACAAAAAGCAATCGACTTACGCCCGTCGATAGATCAACGTCTAAATAAAATTAAAAAAGTTTATGCTTTTACTGAGAAAAATTGATTAAGTAATGAAACCAAGAAGGTAAACAATAATATCTACATTCATGTATACACTTACCTTGACTGACATACGACGATATACTGAACAAAAATGGTAGTAAACGCATCCTTGACAACATTATTAACACTTCAAAACATTTAAAAAAAATCTAGTAACATCTTAATGTGACTGTAATGTTATAGATAACATTTGTTCTAAATAGTTATAAACCAGCACTAATGGAGCTGAAGGATCGACTCCATGTTTATTCGAACCGTTCTCTTTAAACAACACTCGAGTATGAAAACTCCAACAAAATGCGACCAATTCGATGATTGTTGTACAAATGGTTTATTTGTAAATTCTCCTGGTAGAGTAACAAACAGATTAGGTATTATCCAATATCCGGTCAAAACAAACTTAGAGAGCTGAACATCTTCATACACAACGGTCGACAAGTGCTATGACTAATGTTTTTTTTTCTTATGGCATAAGCCGGTAAACGAGCAGACGGATCACCTGATAGTAAGCAATCGGCGTCGCCCATGGACACCTGGAACACCAGAGGCGTTACAAGTGCGTCACCGGCTTTTTGGGGATTAGGAGTTTGAGGATTGTTGGGCATTCAGGGATTGGGGAGATTGGGAAAGGGGAAGGGGAAGGTAATTGGGCCTCCGGTAACCTCACTCACACAACGAAACACAACGCAAGCGTTGCTTCACGTCGGTTTTCTGCTCGGCCGTGGTATCACTCCGGTCGAGCCGGCCCATTCGTGCCGAAGCATGGCTCTCCCACACTTATTTTGTCTTCCCCCCTTATAATATCCTCTGATTCACTTCGTTGCAGGAACCAAGACAGTTATGTCCCTGGGACGCGCCGGACTTCAGTGTTCTGGTGTTTTCATGGTTGTATCTACTGTAGATCCTGGCTTACAGGAGTTGCAGCGGTATAGGAAGGCTGTGCGGGATTGCCCCATTAAAAAAAAAGTGCTATGACGATGAGTAAATGTGTCCGCGACGAAAATATACGCAATATATCTACATCACTATCAACACTAATATTAACTAAATTTAATAAAAGACCTAATGACGAGAGATTAACTAAAGAGCAAAGATTTAATTGTTTGTTTGTCTGTTTGTTTGAATTGAATAGGCTCGGAAACTACTGGACCGATTTGAAAAATTCTTTTATCATTGGAAGCTTAATTATCCGTAATGAACATAGGCTATATTTTAATAGAGAAACAAAAGGGAACCATGTAAATATTTCGATAATGTAACCCATAGCGTACCAATGTTTAGGCCAGGTAATTTATTAAATTAAATTAAAAACCGACCGGACTGTATAAGAAATATATTATAGACGTGGTTATAGTAAACTCGGTACAGCTGTTTCGCTCGTCGTCGCTTGGTGAAGTGCTGTGTTGGGCGCGGTCGCTCGGCTTCCTCAGTCGCCCCGCGCCTCCCCCGCCCCGCTTGTAGCCTGGCCCTGTCCTTGTTCTAGTGTGCGTGAAAATGTAACACCCACTTTTCACTATTTATGTCATGAGTCCCATGTATTAGGGGGTGAGCCTATTGCCATATACCGGTCCTAATTTTACTTGCGCTGTTATTACAACATCAATTTGTTGTCAGAAGTCGTTATATTCTACGCGGACAAAGTCGCGGGTAACAACTAGTAACACATAAGTACAATAAAACTTTAGACGATTTGCAAAAGAACAAAGACACAATGCTATCAATAAAACTATTTGCAAAAGTTAGCGTACTTAGAAAAAAAATGATATATGTCTGAAGTTTGTAAGCAAATCTGGATGAGTTATCGTTATGCCCGACGGGTGAGCACGAGCATTTGTCAACAACATCGCCGGATTGCTATAAGCTTGCCTTTCGGGAATACTCGGCGAGGATAGTCCAGGAGACGGTGTCAGTTTTAGAATTATTGTTGTTTGTTTTGAAATGATGAAATGAAATGACATTTATTTCTGCAAATACATAGGTTACAAAGTACCACTTTTACTCGTCAATCTTTAATTTACTTAATGACTACTCTGAGAAGAAACGCCGAAACAAACTCAGAGGTCATTATCTCTTTTATTGACGACTCTGTGGTCTTTCGAGGGAAACCGAACCTTTTACCGGTTCGGTCAGAGATGTGTAATAATTACTAATTTGTTTACGAGTCTAGATCAACGATTGTATCCTCTATACTGTAATCAGTGGTAACCAAGATGACAGTCTTTCGTGTTCGTTCCCTTTGCGATGGCAAGCGACTGTGACGTATCCTATGAAATACGTAAACTGTCGTCTTACTTGTTGCTTTTATCTTACTATCCATGTCGTGTCAAAGTATAAAAAATACGATCGAATTCAACGAACGAATGGAGGGACAACTACCCCGTCTTCCCCAATCTCCCCAATACCTGAAACCCCAATAATCCTCAAATTCTTATCCCCAAAAGGCCGGTAACACAGTTGTAACGCCTCTGGTGTTCCGGGTGTCCATGGGCGACACCAATTGCTTACCATCAGGTGATCCGTGTGCACGGTTTCGGGCTTATCCCATAAAAAATCAAGAACTTTCTATATTTTTCTGAAGTCGGATAAAAACACGAACGTAACACTCTATTATTTATACGTCCATCTTTCTTTTTCTATACAAAATGCTACATGATACTCGTCCTGAAACAGGAATCTAAATATTATCGCTGGAACATGATTAATACATAAATTACCAAAGGCTTTAAAATTCTAAACAAGCGTTACTTTTACAAAATTTCAAAAGACATTTTCTGATGGTGTAGTTGATTATACAAGCGAGCTCCTAGACTACACACCCGAAATCCCTCGTAACAAATTGATAAAAATTCTTGCACATGTACCTCTCCAGAGTAATACTTCGACATGTGACGTTAATGTGGCAAATATTTATATTATCCAATACTTACCTACGTTTTTGAATGCTTCGTTAGACGTATAGTAATGCAGATCAAAGTATTTGAATTTACGTTCCATTATAATTGTTGGAGAGCCATGCTTCGGCACGAATGGGCCGGCTTGACCGGAGGGATACCACGGCCTCACAGAAAACCGACGTGAAGCAACGCTTCCGTTGTATTTCGTCGTGTGAGTGAGGTTACCGGAGGCCCAGCTCCCTCCACCCTTCCCCAATCTCCCCAATATCCCTGAATCCCCGACAATCCTCAAACTCCTAATCCCCAAAAGGCCGTCTGCTCGTTTACGGCATACGCCATAAAAAAAATCTATGTCTTCGGTCAAAGTATTTTTGTGTGTTTTAAATTCATAATTCTCAACATAAGATCTCCTCATTACAAATCCATATTGGACGATCCAGTTTCGTGTGAGGCCGTGGTATCGGGAGCCAGTCCATTCATTCCGACGCATCATCAATAACATTGACAGCCTACAAGTAGCCACTACTGACGAAAGGCCTCTTCTCACATGGAGAAGGTTTGCTCAATGCAGGTTGGCGATTTCAAACTTATAATTATAAGCCCAGATTTTCGCACGATGTTTCCTTGCACCGTTTGTCAGTAGTGTCTAAATAATTTTAGAAAGTACATATAACTCAAAAAAAGTTAACATCGGTGAACACACCTAATGCATGAGAACAGCGTCTTAAACCTTCGCACCAACACCAATTACAAATCCATGTTGGAGGATCCAGTTTTATGTGAGGCCGTGGTACCACTCCGGTCAAGCTGGCCCATTCATATCAAAGCATGGCGCTCTCAAACGCTATAATGAGAATGCTTAAGTTGGAATGGCGATTGGTATTCCTCATAAAATATGTAAATTCTTATTAAGTCATGAATGTTTTATAGCAGTCAAAATCTAGATCCAATCATTAACTATAGAGATGCACAAAAAATTCAAAGCAAAAATCATATCGCGATTCGCGAGGCTTATCACTGAAATTACTAGTATCCATGTTCCCTCGAGTGTGAAAAATAAAATAAATTCGAGCCGTAATAAAATTTGCGAGACGAAGCGAGGCGAGACGAGACGAAACGAGGCACGAGGACGAGGCGTGTCAAAGCTTAGGACTACACTACACTTGATTTAGCGAGGCATTCCGCGTTCGGCTAATTTGTGTACGTCCCGTGCCTTGGAATAGAGAATAATGTATTACTAGATGCGGCCAAACCAAGATAGAAGCTATAATTTAAGCCACGTTACCGATTGGTTTTTATGGCTTAAGCCGGTAATCGAGCAGACACCCTGATGGTAAGCAATCGGCGTCGCCCATGGACACCTGGAACACCAGAGGCGTTGCGCGTTACCGGCCTTTTGGGGATTAGGAGTTTGAGGATCGTTGGGGATTCAGGAATCAGGGAGATTGGGGAAGGGAGGGTAATTGGGCCTCCGATAACCTCACTCACACGACGAAACACAACGCAAGCGATGCTTCACGTCGGTTTTCTGTGAGGCCGTGGTATTACTCCGGTCGAGCCGGTCCATTCGTGCCGAAGCATGGCTCTCCCACACGTCTCTAACATTTTTTCTTCATTTGAAAGTTCTGTCTGTCAGTGTGTTTGATGATGTCTGATGACGTTACCTCCCATCTTTTACTATGTACAAATTTCTCATTTCATACCAAGGACGTCAAAAAAATACGGACGTAGTCTCTTGAAACAATGACTGTGGCATCTGGCTACTATAGACTTACACGAAGAATACACACACATTGACACGAAGGACATCTGTCGCGTTACATGGCTTTACAATACGGTGTTGCAAGTACACGCACACATAATTAGGTACTTGCCAACTAGTCAAATTCAATATTTATTTCGAACCGTCAAAAACAAAAGTTATCTATGAATTTTGTACGAGATTGTGTATTGTGACGTCACGTTTTTTTAGCGTCAAACAGCATACTTATTTCTTAAAAATTTGCTGATAAAATACTAAAATTAAGTTAGTCATAAAATCAATTAATGAAAGTGTGATTATCACTACATAGTATAAAACAAAGTCGCTATCTGCCGTCCGTCTATCCCTATATATGCTTAGATCTTAAAAAACTACGCAACGGATTTTGATGCGGTTTTTTTAAATAGATAAAGTGATTTTTAAGGAAAGTTTATATGTACATACAACGACCAACAATAAAGAACTCGAAGAAGTTTTTTGTAGTTGTACAATGCATGAATTTTGAACCCGTGCGAAGCCGGGGCGGGTCGCTAGTTTTTTTAATATTTAATTGTATTAAACAGTCGAAGTGATCCGACAGAGAACCAAAGTTATGGACATAGCCCAAAGGATCAGTAAGCTTAAGTGGCAGTGGGCCGGTCACATTTGTCGAAGAACCGATAACCGTAGGGGTAAACGTGTTCTAGAATGGAGACCGCGTCTAGGCAAACGCAGTGTAGGGCGCCCTCTAGCTAGGTGGAGTGACGACATCTGCAGGGTGGCTGGCAGTGCTTGGAAGAGAAAAGCTAAAGACCGAGCTCAGTGGCGTGCCTTTGGAGAGGCCTATGTCCAGCAGTGAACGAATACAGGCTGATGATGATGATAATGAGCAGTCGAAATAATTTATTATTGATTAAGGCAAGTACTCAATTACACCACTGACATTTTGGTGCTTAAATTTTCCAACGTTCTTATTTCATAATTATCATTGGCACATCCATTCCAGTTGTATGGTTACATCAGTGTCTCAGCGCCGCGTCGCCCGGCGCGCTGATTGCAGAGTTCGTATATTTATCAAATAAAATAATATTGAATCATTTCATTTGCTTCAGTTTGCGGCCGAACCGTGTTTTCCGTTTATCTTAGACTTTGTAGGTCTTGGGCACAGACTTGCTGGTCTATGCAAGAGCTTAGCAAGAGACTTACGGCCGAATGTATCGATTTACAGCTAGTTTCAATAACCTATCTATCTGCAGATTTGATTACTAGAGATATAATTTTGACATGAGCTCCATACAAAAAGTGTCAAAATTCTATCTCTAGTAAGCAAATCTACAGATAGATAGGTTATTGAAATTGGACGTTAGATGATTTATTTGTTAAAGACGTCGCTAAACCGCTTCTAAAGTATGAGACCAAACCAAACCTACCAACGACGAGTATTAATGTGGCTTTTTCCGAGTCATATGTAGGTACATACTTCCTAAGATTATCTAGATACCACTGACAAACGGTAAAGGAAAACATCGTAAGGAAACCTGGGCTTATAATTTCTAATCACTACATAGTATAAAACAAAGTCGCTATCCGCGTCTGTCTGTCCCTATGTATGCTTAGATCTTTAAAACTACGCAACGGATTTTGATGCGGTGTTTTTTAATAGATAGAGGGATTCTTAAGGTTAATATGTACGAAGCCCCGTGCGAAGCCGGGGCGTGTCGCTAGTTACTTATAAGTTTGAAATCGCATTGAGCAAGCGTGGTGATTAATGCGTAAACCTTCTCCGTGTGAGAAGAGGCCTTTGGTCAGCAGTGGCCACTTATAGGCTGTTGATGATGTTGATGAATGCCTAATGTACATCCTTAGAGGGTGGTGCCTCTTACACTATGAGATCAAAACATACAATAATGTTCCCGGCTTTGTCTTCTTGAAGAACCACAAAGCGCCACCTACATAAACGGTTGGTTTGACTGTACGGTTGGCACGGCTGCCATGGAACGTGTAGCGGTTTCGATTCCCGCACGGAGCAACTATTTGTGTGATTCACAAATTGTTGTTTCGGGTCTAGGGACACCTAGAACATACAAGTTACACATGACAATGTGTATGTGAACTTGTATGTTTGTAAACGCACCCACGACACAGGAGAAAATCCTAATGTAGGACAACGCTTTTTTTAAAAGATAGAAAGAAAACGAACTCGTATCCTCAACCTTTTATAAAATGTTAAAGGCTAAATCATATTTTTCCCGTGAAATAGCTTATAAATACAACGTGACAACAAACTACAGCAATAATATCTCTCAATATAAAAGACGTATCTGCCTCCAGAAACTGTACTGTATCGGTAAAATATTTCTTGTACATTAAAACACTCGTAGTGCTCCTAAATGCAGCTATATAAAACGTTGAACACTTCTTTTTAAAATGTTTTTGTTAGAGCTACGTGTTGTTTGTTCCCATTGATTCAATACGACACGTCATCGTCACCTGTCTACTAAAACACAGATACAACTTCATCCCATAAAATAATTTGCTTCGTAAGTCAATAATGATAAGGATGAATTTCGAGAAATCAAATCTGTAAAGTATATCCTTACTTATATTATAAATCGGAAAGTGAGTTTGTTTGTTCCATTTTAACGCCGTAACTACTAAACCGATTGCTTTGAATTTTTGCAGATGTATAGTTAGAAGTCCGGATTAAATAATAGGGTACTTTTTATCCCGGAAAAATCTGATATTCCCGAGGAAAAAGTATTGGTATAGATGGCGCTGTGTGTATTGGTATATGTCATATTGGCTTTTTATCCTTTTGTGACGCGAGCGAAGCCGCGGGTAAAAGCTAGTTTGAAATATATATGAGACAAGTCCACCACGACCTCCCAAAACGGCTGCAACAACTGTAAGCCAGGATCTGCAATAGATACAACCATGAAATCACTGGACACTGAAGTCCGGCTCGTCCAAGGGACATGAATAATTGTCTTGTTTCCTGCAACGAAATAAGTTAGAATTTACTGGCTAAAAACCAGTCTTACTAAGTGTGTGTGTGCAAACACAGGGTACACTCTCTGTTCCCTCATTCTCTGAACCCATTGGGTTCGGACAGCACACCGACAATACCAGAGAGAGGTGAGGTGCAAGACTAACGGCTTTACGTGCATTCCGAGGCACGGGGGTGGAACACCGTCTGACTCCGGGCGAGTAGTGCTTATTTTACTCAGAAATAGCCATTATCACTCGACGTGGCCGTCATTATCAATCGAAGCCGCCCAATATTACACAGCAATATAATGGACATAGGGCTCGTACACAAAACTGAGATGCGATGCGATGCGAATTCGCAACGCAGAAAATTACGACACGAATTGCTGTGTTGCGATTTCGTGCGACAAAGCGTCTCCCAGGGTGACCATTCCTCCGACGACCGTCAACCGTAAAAGTATTTTAAATTGAAAACTAGGTCATGACATGGATCGTAAAAAAAAGTGTGCACTTCTGTTATTGCTTAGGAGATACAGGAAAAAGAAACAAAGAAGATTATGGCAATTCGAATGTTCTTGCGATACGTAGAGGGAGCTCGCACATTTTTGCGATGCGACTTTGCATCGCAGTTTTGTGTACGAGGCCTTTTTTCGAGCTCACAATGAACGTCATGTCTGTAAATATTATAGGGGTTTTCAATAAAACTTCCATTGCGTATGGTCTCACTCTGTATTTTATCAATTATTCCTCTCAACGTCCATTCACATTTCTTCGTCCCACAAATTGCCGCCAAAAATCTCCGCTTTCGCGTGTCTCTCCTTCCCAAAACCAAAACCGCTTCTTTTTCTTTTTGGTGTTGCCATGTTAAAAGTGTTACCCGATTCAATTCATCAGTTTTTTTTTAACTCGTCGAGTACCGGTTTTATAGACACAATTAAAGAACAATAGGTCGCGGTCACCGGTGACCGCTTGGTGTTTGACAGTTTAAATTAAAAATATATCAATTTTAAGAATAAATAAAATAGGTAACCTTACATGTCATAATGACGTATCGTATAACAACCTCGTGTGACATTGTACACGCACACATGTAAACATGAGCACTCGATCGCTTATTCACGCTATTTTATTTTTACTAACTACGTCATCGCCCGCCGTGCCTTTGCGAACAATTTTCTGCTCTACACCCCCGAGCTTGGTTGTGACATGTATTTCTGTAAAGAGCCGTGGATGTAAGGATGTATGGATGTTCATATGAATGTTTGTTACTCTTTTACGAAATAAGTAATGGATGGATGGAAGAAAGATATTATCATTTTATTGACACTGGTAGCTGACGAGCGCTTCAAACGTTTCGTTACACAAAAAATCGTAATCGTTATAGTAATAGTTTTTTTTATTTTCATGATTGTTCGCAATTTCATCTGTTTAATAATAATAAGATTCATTGTGAAAAGGTTCCTTATTCGTCAAAATTAATTTCATCAATTTACTTTTTTTGTAAATGGGTCAGGATCTGGCATTGTAATCTAGTACAGAGATAGATTATAGCTTGAAATATCAGAAACATGTATGATGATGTATGTCTTTATATACATGGTATATTTTTTACCCGAGAACAAGGGTAAAGTCACGGGCAGTAGGTAGTACACGTATTATAAATCGTCAAATTCAGCTAGCCATAATGAGTACTTTCGAAGCCTAAAGCAAAACACAAAAATGAACATGACATTTTTTTATTACATTGATAAAATATTCAACTAACTACAATTTTCGCATCCCACGTGGCAACCCCCAAGAAATACCTCTTCGAGAATTACATAGCGCGATGTTTTGATAATGTACTATGAGTTTGTATGCGCTTTCGAAGTTTGCTTTTTGCAATGGTTCACCAGTTAGTTTAGTTTTAAACATTTTATTTCTTTGTAACACCATTGTATTACCAAGACAGAACCATTTTACTTCGGGACGAACACGATATAAAAAAGAAGGATAATCGAACATAATAATTACGCCACGACCTATAACAAAGTCTCGTATCTAAAAAAAAAAGATTAAAATCTAAAAAACTAATTGTCATAGATACTCCCCTATGAAGGGGTAAAACCTTGACGTGCAAAAAATTGCATAGAAAATAGTTCAGGCACTGTTGTTAAAAATACATTGGACCGATTTTAAAAATGATTATTTTTTGTACGGTTCCCCTAAGTTCTACTGCTATAAACTCAGGGTCAGGCTAGGTCTCTTAAGGGAAATATATTAACAACTCTATTTATCCTTTTTTTTTAAGGGGGGAAAATCATCGAATGACTGCTCTCGCCTGGGTGAGTCGGGAGGGAGTGTCAGACTCTTTACTGACTAAAAACCATCCCGTTCCTTCTCCTGCACGTCGAGCCGGAGCCCCGGTTTATTTATCCCTTAAGAGACTAAACGAGGAGCTGTCATTTTGTCTAAGTTACCACTTGCGGTTAGGACTCTCCGTCCAGCTGCAGGAATCCTATTCAAGAAAAAATAGGCTGTCACCCAACGTAACCGAAGGCGTTGCCTACAAAACATTTGTCAGGGTAGTCGATGACTATCAGTCAGCTACCCGATCGTCACTGTGTCGTGTAAATCACCCGTCATTCCGGCTCGGTCCGGCTATACGACGCTTTCTAGTGCTACCGGTACTATCCGGTTCGTTGAGTATGAATAAGATGATGGTAAAACTAAGATTGTTTGGGTAGACGGTATTTATGGGAGCCAAAGTATTTGGTATGCAGAAGAGAATGCAATCTCGATCTCGTTCATTTTAACAAGATCAATAGGAGAGGAGTGAAACCGCAAGCATCTAGTATATTATATTTACCGTAACTTAACATCTCGAGTGTCCCTATGGGCACTCGGTGGATCATAAGAAAAAATGCTCCAAATGTCACGTGTGCACCCGTTGGATCATAAGGAACGCGGACGCTCGAAGGGTTAAGTGTTGGAGAGCCAAGCTTCGGCACGAATGGGCCGGCTCGATCGGAGTGATACCACGGCCTCACAGAAGACCGACGTGAAACAACATATGCATTGTGTTTCGTCATGTAAGTGAGGTTAACGGGGGCCCAATTTCCCCTCTCTCCAAACCCCGAATCTCTAACAATCCTCAAATTTCTAATCCCCAAAAGGCCGGTAACGCACATGCAACACCTCTGGTGTTTCGGGTATTTTTTTATTTTTAAACTTTAAAAAAACGTTGCCCCACACTAGGATTTTCTCCTGTATCGTGGGTGCGTTTACAAACATACAATATCACATATACATGACACCCAGACCCGGAACAACAATCTGTGGGTCACACAAAGAGTTGTTCCGTGCGGGAATCGAACCCGCGACACGTTGCGCGGCAGCCAGTTGCCCAGCCACCGCGCCAACCGTGCAGTCTCATTTAGTATCCATGGGCGACGCCGATTGCTTACCATCAGGTGATCTGTCTGCTCGTTCACTAGATTATTCCATAAAAAAACTGGCGCTCTATACATACATGAATACTTCGCACCCAGGAACCAGCCAGTGTTAGTAACACGAACTAAACTGATGATCGTTCCTCGCTCATGTCCGGAATAATCTAGATAGATCTGATGCTGGTACTATTGTCAACACAAAGCTAAACAACCATCCTGTATGGAATGCATTTATTTGAAGCGGAGATTTTGTAGTCGTTTGATGACTGATAACTCATGTCAAAGACAAAGTCAAAGCATTTATTTCAACATAAATATAACATCACGCCTTTTATCCCCGAAGGGGTAGACAGACGGGGTGTACATTATGCCACTATACAATGTAACACCTACTTTTCATTAACACTCACATTTTTAGCGAGGAGGGCAGAGAGAGTAAAGTAAAACAATTATTTATATTCAAGTGTGGGAGAGCCATGCTTATGGGCCGGCTCGACCGAAGTGATACCATAAAAGAAAACAGACGTGAAACAACGCTTGCGTTGGTTTTCGTTGTGTGATTGAGGTTACCGGAGGCCCAATTACCCAGCCATCAATAATAGCTATCTGCTGCATATTCTGTTTATCTGTCTGTGTTATTTTTACATTATAGTCAGTTATGCAAACCACTACGCGTGTTTCATTAGAAAGGAACCTAAGGGTGCGTCCAAATCTGGAGAATGTGGAGCCGCTCATTGTAGGTACTCTTGGGTACCGATCGAGACGTTACTGATCAAAATTTAGCCCGGATTTTTTTATTAATACTTATTTACCAAAGATAACAGTAAATGGCGGACTTAATGCCTTAAGGCATTCTCTGACAGTCAACCACATTTTTAGCGATGCACTTTTGCAGATTCATTACAAGTCATCATCATCAACAGCCTATAAATGCCCACTGCTGAGCAAAGCCTCTTCTCACACGGAGAAGGTTAGAGTATTAATCACCACGCTTGCTCAATGGGGGTTGGCGATTTCAAACTTATAATTAGAAATTATAAGTCCCAGGTTTCCTCACGATGTTTTTCCTTCACCGTATGTCAGTGGTGTCTAAATAATCTTAGAAAGTATATATAACTCGGAAAAAGTCACATTGGTACTTGCCGTTGGTAGGTTTCGAACCCGCACCCTCATGCATGAGAAGTGGGCGACTTAAACCTCCGGGCCACCACGACAACATTACAAGTGTTTTCGTTTAAAACAAATGACTATGACATAAAGATGTTCAAGACGAAATCTCCTAAGTTCGGTTCAGCAGAAACAGCTCAGCTCTGAGCAGCAGAGCTAGCGTGGAGGTGGTGAGTTTATTCGACTTTAGTTTATTTTTTTACTATAAAAAAAAACGATGCCCCACATTAGGATTCGGGTCGTGGGTGCGTTTACAAACATACAAATTCACATATACAAAGACACCCAGACCCGAAACAACAATTTGTAGATCACACAAAGTGTTGTTCCGTGCGGGAATCGAACCCGCGACACGTTGCACGGCAGCCGGTTGCCCAGCCACCGCACCAACCGTGCAGACAAGACACATAATTCTAAAGATGCCTAAATAAACAACGCTTTTGCATACAACAGTACACAGATATGAGATGTATAATATACAAGTGTATGTAGCCTAACAGGTGACTAAGTTATGGTTTGCACGTTAGATATACCGATAGAGTTATGCTTGGCCTAGTGTAGTCAACATACTGTGATATGTTTGAATAATATGTCCGCGGTGTTAAGATGTATGTAGGCACATTTGTTCACTAACATTCGATTTGATATTGATGACTTATAGATTTGATGTAAATGAATAACAAATAACACACAAACACAAAAACTCACATATTTACGCACTTATAATATCGGTGTACCTAAGCTAATTTCAACCATTGTCTCTACAGTTACCTACACCGTAAAGTCGGGCGGGCAACCTAACATTCGACAAACTTATATTATCGTTTATACAGTAACTGTGTCTAGGGATTAAACCGCACAATTAAGTTTGTTTTTTCGTGTATATACTTTTTCGGGATAAAAAGTACTCAGTGTACAGCACAGGATATTAAAATATAATCATACCAAGTTTCATCGTACTCGGACTGGTAGTTTTTGCGTGATGCGTGAAAAATACAGACATACAGACAAAAAAAGTTTAATCACATCTTGGCTTCGGTGTCTATCTAGTAATAGGTATGTTGTTTAATAAAAATGTTGACTTTTTAAAGTCGTCTGAAGGTACACCGTTGTTTAGGCTAATTGCAGAATAATTTCAAATGTTGTCAAATTCATTAAACATTTATATTTAAGATCTGTTTTAGTTAGACAAGGCAATGAATGTATCATTATAGTTTTATAAATAAAATATAAACCACTAAATACTCGCTGCGTCCAAGTAAATCATGGAACGTAATAATTTGTTAGAAAAATTTTCTAGTGTATTTTACGCGGCTGCCACCATTTTGTTATATTGCAGTAGTACCACTGTGTAGCAATGTGTTCTCACTAAATTGAAAACTCACTGTCATGCACACGTTTCATATTTTTTATGATGTGGAGAAACGTTCAAATAGAGGAGAAAACTTAACACATTAACACATTAAACGGTATGGGGGTCACCGGTGACCGAGGCTGGCGGAGGATTTGCCTTCAACAATTTTCTATTGGCTGTCAAAACTTTAAGATACATTTTTCATTTCAAAATGTTATGACTTCATCAAATTGATCCCATATTATTATGACATCGCATGTACGCGCGCAAGGATTTTAAGTGTGGAAGAGCCATGCTTCGGCACGAATGGGCCTCCTCGACCGGAGTGATACCACGGCTGAACAGCAAACCGACGTGAAACAACACTTGTGTTGTGTTTCATCGTATGAGTGTTACCGGAGGCCCAATTATGGACGGGAGTCCATAATCTCCCCCATTCCCGAATCCTCAACAATCGTAAAATTTCTAATCCCCAAAAGGTCGGTAACGCATTTGTAACACCTCTGGTGCTTCAAGTGTCCACGGACGGCGGCGATTGCTTACCATCAGGTGATCCGTCTCCTCGTTTGCCGGTTTATTCCATAAAAATGCCATTTCAGATCTATTCTAAACAACTCCGATAAATAAAATGGAGAATAATCTAGTGTCCCACTTCTATATTCCGTGGTGGACCACGAATCAAATTCAATGCTTTTACGGAAACGTCAAAACCAATATTTTCTATGAATTTAGTATTAGATACAAGCTATAAGGCATATCAGATATAAGGCTGCTATTTAATGTAAAAATATGACGTCATCATATTTTTACATTAAATAGCAGCCTTATTTCTAGAAAACTATATAGCAAGCTAGAAAAAATCGTAAATAAAGTAGACCATCCTATCAATTATTGTAAGTAAGTGTGATTATGTTTGAATATTTTATTGTATTAAAAAGTTAAATTAATTCAATTTTGACTAAGGAAACGACCAAATAGGACTTGTACTTCTGTAGTCATGCTTTAGTATCGTATTTCTCGTAGTGCTCCCCGAGGCGTGGTGCCGACACTTTTTACCTAAGTTTTATTATTCTGTTTAGCGGGAAATTGCTTTTTCACTGTTTCTCAGCTTGGATTATTGATTAGCTCGGTGAGTGCTATATTCCTAACTATATTTCCAACAGTCTACGTCCAGGTTTATAACAATTTTCTTCTCGTGTGAGGTGACTTTTTTTAAAAAAGTCACCTCACACATAAAAAAGTTTTTTATATAAAATAGGGCTGTCCAAACTATATACCCTCGCGGGCTTTTTTTTAAGGGGGGAAAATCATCGAATGGCTGCTCCCGCCTGGGTGAGGCGGGAGGGAGTGTCAGACTCTTACTGACTAAAAACCACCCCGTTCCTTCTCCTGCACGTCGAGCCGGAGCCCCGGTTACCCGTTAGGTTCTCCGCAACAACCCTCGCGGGCTAGAAAAATATTTTCAGTTGTATAATGACGTTTAACATTGTATTCTTTACTAGCTTTTACCCGCGGCTTCGCTCGCGTCACAAAAGGATAAAAAGTAGCCTATGTGACATATACCAATACACACAGCGCCATCTATACCAATACTTTTGTTTTCTCTCGGGAATATCAAATCTTTCCGGGATAAAAAGTACCCTATTATTTGATTCCCGGGTAGGGCAAAGTAATAATGGGTTTTTAAAAAATCTCAGTATTAGCACGGACTCTGGAATTACGCCCGGTATATGGCAATAGGCTCACCCCCTATTACAAGGGACTCATAACATAAATGGTGAAAAGTGGGTGTTACATTGTACAGTGGTATTAAGTGCTGTAATGTGCACCTCTGCCTACCCCTTAGGAGATAAACAGGCATGATGTTATGTAAAATACCTAAGTTTAGTGTTAATGATGCATTTACATAATTCTTGATGATAGTGCACCAGTATTTGAGCGCGGACGTTACCAGTCAGGATGGCCGAGCGGTCTAAGGCGCCAGACTCAAGGGTACCTTGCTCACTGAGCGTGAGTGCGAGCTGTTCTGGTCCTCTCTGAGGGCGTGGGTTCGAATCCCACTTCTGACAATACTCTTTTTGATTTTGTTATCACTATTTTTATTATTGTAAAAAGATTTGTTAATTAAAAATAGTCTTTTCAATATAATAATGATTTGATCTATTATATTTTAAAGATTGTAATTTTATGGCTGTCGAAGTTGATGCTCAATTGAATCCCAGAGGTTTTCTTATAGGTACTATATTTTCTTATTCTCAGTTCACAAAAAAACCATTTACGATTTTGTTAAGATTACAACATTCATTTAAAACCTGCTAAAGTGGTCATTGTACTTCGATACCTACTCACTTAACGAAATTTAATAATATCAATACGACATTTAATTTTTAGGCGCACTATTTCCGAAATTCTTCGTAAGATTTGTGACGCAAGTCTGAAGAAATCTTGATGCAGTGTCAGCGATGCATGTCTACACATAACGGGGGAGATCCGAGCTGTGACGTCACACCTCATTATTCCACCCCACATAGAGGTCAAGTGCACCCTCTAATGTGCACGTTATGACACAAAAGAAATTCTCTTGATGGTACCAAGAATGGGGTCTGTGACGACCGCAATGGACTGTGAAATATTAAGGTTTATCGAATTTTATGGTTTATTATTATAACTTTCGTGGCACATACTAAATTAATTATAACATAGATGAATACATGAATGACAAAATGCAATACTTTTTAGAGTACCTACTATTTGAATTATATTATATTATTTATGTGACATTGTTTGTTATGGATGAATTTTGTATTAATATTTATTGACTTTCCTTTGAATTTGACTTATCATACCTATTGATTATTTTAATTTAATTATGATTGTTTAAATTTGATTTAGGTATCATTGTAATTATTGGACATACCAAGAATTTTAATATGACATTTTATTGTAGTAATTATCATTTTATTTTGACTTTAATTATCTTATTTTTAATTTTAATTATTTTATTTTGTTTTACTAGAATATGTTAGGTCTATTTTTGGATAATCTCTTTTAAAAAAGATTTTTCTTGGAAATATTGCTGTGCCCTTACAGTGTCCATAAATGTACTTAGCTTTAAGCCTATTGTAACACCTTATTCACTTTATGGTACGCAAATAAATGAATATGAATAATTATTATGTTTTTCTAGTGGTAGCTGATACAAGTCGAGTTCCTCGTCAAATAATTACGTGAGTAAGCCGAAAAACATACCTAATAATGAATTGTATGGTGTTTACAATTTTAAGAATAGACTTTTGAGGGAGATACCTGAAAGGATTACTTTAAATTCCTATTTATATATTTGAAGTGTAAAATGAGAGTTAACAACAATTTTGTAATGATCTTATTAGATAAAATTAGTATTTTAATAATTAATTTACTCAGACAGATTTGTTTGTCTGCAAAGTGCAATTACCTATATCTGTGTCAAGGTCAAAGTCAAAATCATTTAGGTATTTCAATTAGACACAGAAGGCACATTTGAACGTCAACAAAAAATTTAAAAGTGATGCTCATGCCTAGGAGTTCCTCTAGAGAAACTTTGATTTACATGAACGTTGTATTTAAATCAAAAAACTTAAAAATATCTGTATCAAAGTTACAATTAACTTATTAAATTGTAACTTAACTAAAAAAGGACAAAAAAGAAATAATATTATCGATCAAAAAGAGTATTGTCAGAAGTGGGATTCGAACCCACGCCCTCAGAGAGGACCAGAACAGCTCGCACTCACGCTCAGTGAGCAAGGTACCCTTGAGTCTGGCGCCTTAGACCGCTCGGCCATCCTGACTGGTGACATCTGTGTTCAAATACTGGTGCACTATCAGTACAGAAACGATGAAATAAGTAATACATAATATTTTTATGTTTATACATGTGTTTTGTAATCTATTCTACTATTCAAGCCATGTCGTTTGATATTCATAAACCTTCCTAAAGAATCACTCTATCTATTAAAACAAACCGCATTAAAATACGTTGTGCAGTTATTTTTAAGATCTAAGCATACATAGGGATTTTTTTTTTAAGGGGGGAAAATCATCGAATGACTGCTTCCGCCTGGGTGAGGCGGAAGGGAGTGTCAGACTCTTACTGACTAAAAACCACCCCGTTCCTTCTCCTGCACGTCGAGCCGGAGCCCCGGTTACCCGTTAGGTTCTTGGCGACAAGCATACATAGGGTTAGACCCGAGCGTGCCGCGCGTCGCGTTCCGCGCGTGCCTCAAAGAGCCATCAGACCACCACAGATGGGGCCCAATAGGGCCGATGCTGATTCGGAGTCGCGGCGAACCTAACGGGTAACCGGGGCTCCGGCTCGAAGCGCAGGAGTAGGAACGGGGTGGTTTTTAGTCAGTAAGAGTCTGACAATCCCTCCCGCCTCACCCAGGCGGGAGAAGCCATTCGATGATTTTCCCCCCTTGAAAAAAAACTCACGTGAAGTAATTGAGAAATGCTCTACGAGTTTCAAGTGACAACGGGACCCTTATTCTTATGAGCAACATACGAAAGACGCAGCTATTTGTTTTTGTTTTTCTATAACTTTTTAATTTCGTTACCTATAACAGAACACCTGTTCATATTTTGAAAGCAAAATATTTATATTTTTCTCGTAAAAATAAAAGAAAAATTTTAGGAATTTCTTTCTATTTTATTGAATTTTTATACGTTACGCGTAACGTATAAAAATTCAATATTAACATTGTAAATGTGAATGTTTTTTTGTCCTCTTGGCTCATCAAAATATAACGACTCAGATTTTGGAAGATTTTTCAATAATCAGTTAATTCTTAACTGTAGAATAAAATTAACATTTGACAGTTTTTAGTATGGAAGAATAATAGTCAAATATTCAAACTTACATCTCAGTTACAATTTACTTGGCGTTGGAAAAATCGGCCCTCAGTGATATCACGTGTTAAACTTAAAATCGTTTACATAGTATTATTTTTCAAACAATTTTATTTAGTTTATTATGTTTCCGGCTTACTCACGTAATTATTTGACGAGGAACTCGACTAGTTTCAAGCCATGCTAGAGGCTCATATTCATGAGCAGCATTTCGCGACCTGCGACGAGGCGACTGTCGCGCTACCCGAGTCTGCGGGCACGTATCACCATTAGACCTACGTCTGACCTCTCTTCGGTCGTGTCGGTCTGCCGTCCAATTGGGTTCAGAGAATGCACTTGTGTTTGCGCACATATTTGTGCATTATAACTTGTCCTGCGTAGTGGGCTAGTCTTGTTAGACTTGCCACCATGATCGAAATCGACAGGCAAATTTGACAGCCTATTAATATTCGAAATTAAACTGTCAAACACCAAGCGGTCACCGGTGACCGCAACCTATTGTTCTTTAATTGTGTCTATAAATACGGTACTCGACGAGTTAATAACTGTACCTTGTCGTGCGAGCGAAGCCGCGAGCATTGCTAGTTTAATACCTTAATAAAAAGTGCCAAAGAATGCCTAAAAGAAAATATACACCGTAATGATTCGAATTATTTGTGTTATAACACGAATATTTTCTTTGTTGACACAAAATTTCGTGTTTTATACGAAAATACGAGACGAAACGTTCTTTCGAATATTTTGAAAAACATATTTTGGCTATTTTCATTCGAATGTTGTGTTTTTGGAGTCAATAAGATACCTTCTTGTGAGTGATTGAAAAGGTACATACATTAGTGCAATGTGGAGCAATGAGGGAGACGTGTTGGTAATGAATTACTTTAATTGAGTGTGTTAATATCAAACTCACACTATTTACTTATAGGGCGAGGTGTCACACACACTACAATTAGAATGATAATCCGACTTCAAAAATAGGAGGTTCTGTGTTTGACCTATGTGTGTATGAATCTATGTTCGTCTGTGATAACCAATAATGTATCTAGTTATTGGCTAAACCGATTTTGACGCATTTCTCAAAAAAGTGTTGGTTACGCCTAGGAGCGTGTTTTAATATCTATATTAATCGACGTTATTATTAACCAAAAATTCAAAAAAGGAATGACCTTATTCTTTTTTTAAATTGTAACAAATGACAACCTTGTCATTCATTTTATAAACGTATTTTTTTTTTAAGCTATCTGTAAGTATGAACAGAAGACCGACGTGAAGCAACGCATGCGTTGTGTTTCGTCGTGTGAGTGAGGTTACCGGAGGCCCAATTACCCCCCTTCCCAATCATCCCAATCCCTGACCATTATAAGTAATAATCCTCAAATGTCTAATTCCCGTCGCGTAGAACCTAACGGGTAACCGGGGCTCCGGCTCGACGTGCAGGAGAAGGAACGGGGTGGTTTTTAGTCAGTAAGAGCCTGACACTCCCTCCCGCCTCACCCAGGCGGGAGCAGCCATTCGATGATTTTCCCCCCTACAAAAAAAAACCCTAAAGGCCGGTAACGCACTTATAACACCTCTGGTGTTTCGAATATCCAAAAGCGACGCCGATTGCTTACCATCAGGTGATTCGGAGGCTCGTTAACGGCCTTACCTTATAAAAAAATCATGATGTTGCACCATTTTTAAAGGTCCTTTGAGACATAAAAAATAACAGCAATTATACAATAACCCACAATAACAAACTGATATAATTTTCCAATCGCATCGATATTGAATGAAGCGATTTCCTTTTGAAAAGTTTGCTAAAACCGCACTGTGGAATATTTGCCCTGATTACACGTGAATGCGTGTAAACAGGACTAAATGAGTGAATCTGTCATATAATCAGTACGCAACCGCGGCGATTATGGTGAGCGCTAATGAAAACAGCATGTACGTAGTGAATTTAATTGAAAACTTTAGTGTTAAAAGGTAGAAGGAGATAGTTTTCATATTTCATTTATTAATAGCTACTTTCGTTGCTCGGCCCGTATTAATCATAGCGTGATATTTTATAGCGTGTAGCCTTCCTTGATAAATGGACTATATAACATAAAAACAATATTTCAAATTGATCCAGTTGAGAATATTATCATACCAGTAGTATTCTCAGTAGTAGCACGGAGTCTGGAAATGTGCCCGGTATATGGCAATAGGCTAACCCCCTATTACATGGGACTCATAACATAAATTTTAAGTGTGGGAGAGCCATGCTTCGGCACGAATGGGCCGGCTCGACCGGAGTGATACCACGGCCTCACAGAACCGACGTGAAGCAACGCTTGCATTGTGTTTCATCGTGTGAGTGAGGTTACCGGAGGCCCTGAATCCCCAACGATCCTCAAACTCCTAATCCCCAAAAAGCCGGTGACGCACTTATAACGCCCCTGGTGTTCCAGGTGTCCATGGGCGACGCCGATTCCTTGCCATCAGCTGATCCGTCTGCTCGTTTACCGGCTTATGTATGCCATAAAAAAATAGTGAAAAGTGGGCGTTACATACAAGGAGAAATACAAGAAGCTGACGGCCGACCTTCAACATTGAAGAGGCACTATAAGAAGAAGAAGAAGGGCGTTACATTGTACAGTAGCATTAAGTGCCGTAATGTGCACCTCTGCCTACCCTTTCGGGGATAAAAGGCGTGACGTTATTTTATAACCAGTAGATAGTGATCATAATTTACCCAAAATGTGATGAATACATGATTTAAAGTGATTTAGTTTCGGAGATTAACGCGTACGTACAGACAAACAAAATTTCTAACTATTTTTTGTGTCGTGGATGCGTTTACAAACATACAATATCACATACACATGATACCCAGACCCGGAACAACAATTGAGTGTTCCGTGCGGGAATTCGGTTCCGGCAGCCAGTTGCCCAGCCACCGCGCCAACCGTGCAGTCGTATATTACTAGCTACTTCCAAAGTCAAAGTCAAAGCATTTATTTCAATTAAACTATAGTTTGGTACTTTTGAAACGTCAACAAATACAAAATAAATAATAGTCTGTCAGTCAGTCCGTCAGTGAAGCTAGGTCCACGCGATGTTACCTACTTCTCGTCTCTTTTTGTTGATAGCGTGATGTTTTGTTGTGACCTGCCAACCATCTCCAAGATGGAGATGCATATACTGTCGTGAGACAAAGTAGGCTGATTCAGCTGATCTGAGCCTCGTATGATTATTTAGCATATATTTAATTACTAGCTTTTACCCGCGGCTTCGCTCGCGTCACAAAAGGATAAAAAGCCAATGTAGTATGTACCAATACACACAGCGCCATCTATATCAATACTTTTGTTTTCTCTCGGGAATATCAATTTTTTCCGGGATAAAAAGTATCCTATTATTTAATCCAGACTTCTAACTTTACATCTGCAAAATTTCAAAGCAATCGGTTCAGTAGTTACGGCGTGAAGGCGGAACAAACAAACAAACAAACAAACAAACTTACTTTCCGATTTATAATAATATATATATATATATGTAAGGATTATTTAAGACTTTATAAACTGCTATACAAGGTGGAGTGACCAGCTTTGAGGGCGATGTATCTTTGAGAGGGCTTTGTGACCTCCTTGTGGACGACGGCTCCCTCACAAAAGACTTGCTTTATGGAAATTCCGTACTACGTTGTTGTTGTGCAATATCTTGTTAATTTGTTGTGGTATATTGTTTATAGAGTATCTTACTACTATAATAAATGTGAATGTTTGTGTGTCTGTGTGTATGTATGTTTGTTACGCAATCATGTCAAAACGGCTGGAGGGAAGAGTGTTGAAATTTGGAACAGGGATAGATAATAATAAACTCACAAATCACATCCTTTTAATATTATACAACATGTAACTTAAAAAACGCACATCCTTATGACAAGACCAGTAAGGATGCATATGCATATACATGTTAAATTCAAAATTTAGTGTATTATGATTATAACAATATTCTAATTGGGGTGTTTGAGGGTGTGCGTTAATTACATTATATGTTGTATATTCAAAGTTTGTGTGTATATTTGTTACTCTTTTGTGACTAACACATAGGCTATTTTTTATTTCACGGGATCAAGGGTGAAGCCACTGGCTTTTTTTAAGGGGAGAATGATTGCTCCCGCCTGTATGAGGCGGGAGGGAGTGTCAGACTCTTACTGACTAAAAACCACCGCGTTCCTTCTCCTATACTTCGAGCCGGAGCCCCGGTAACCCGTTAAGGTCTCCGCGGCTCCGTATCGGCATCAGCCCTATTGGACCCATCTGTGGTGGTCTGATCGCTCTTTGAGGTGCGCGGAACGCGACGCGTCGTACGCTCGGGTCTGGTTCTGGTCGGGCGGCGAGCCACCTACGCTCGCCGTGCTTACGGTAACCGGAGGTCGTCGCGCGATTCTAGACGCCCAGAGTGTTCTTCGCGACGGCTGGGTTTCGCTGCCTCATGCGCCCTGCCTTCCCCTTATCTAGCATAACTGCTTCGCAAAAGGAGGAGACGGCATCCCAGTCCCCCTCGCTCCGCATCATGACCCGGTCTAGGGCCGGACGCGAGAGGTCTCCGTCTCCGAAGCCACTGGCTGAAGTTAGTTTACAACATAGGTATTAACTCTTTGAGTAGGTACCGTCATTATAGACACAATTAAAGAACAATAGGTTGCGGTCACCGGTGTCCTCGCGGTGTTTGACAGTTTAAAATCTTCATATTTCGTCGTTACTCCAAGAATGTTCAGTAACACAAGACCATCTCGGAAGGAATGTGGCAATCTAAATCAAGTTGATTGGAGCAAATTATGTTAAGGGGAAATTGCGATAAATTTGATAGAAGTTAATGAAGCGAGCGAAGAGAACCGGCTCATTTATTTATGTTACTCGATCACGGATCTGAATGTTTGGCGTGGATCTGAGTTGTAAATTGAATGGGATCTCTTTTTAGTTAAACACATCGGTTGGCTACCGAAATATGAGATACCGTTTTTTTCATCAGATGGCACAAATAGGAAGAAGTTTTTTGTCCAATCATTGTAGCTGTTTGCCCGGAGGTCCACGCCCGCTTCTCATGCATCAGAACGGTGGTTCGAAACCTACCGACGTCAAGTACCAATGTGACTTTTTCCGATTTACATGTAGGTACTTTCTAAGACTGAAAAACAAATCTTAAAATAAATTCTTTGTATTATGATCGCTTTTTGACATTAAATGTAAGGAATTTTAAAGTGTGGAAGAGCCATGCTTCGGCAGGAATGGGCCGGCTCGACCGGAGTGATACCACGGCCGAGCAGAAAACTGACGTGAAACAACGCTTGCGATGTGCTTCGTCGTTTGAGTATTATCACACGAGGAAACACGACGCAAGTGTTACACGGGAGGCCTAATAGGTACATCAATAAACCTTTATTAATACTAATACTGGCAGAAATATCATTCCTTTTAAAATAGCAAGTAAATTAGTATCAAATTTTGTTTTGAGTCACTAATTTGGTCAATAGAGAACTGGAACATGGTCATTGAGTGGTGGACCAGTGGTGGATACACATGGGACCTGTCCCTCGAGGTGGACACCCTCGCTGGACGCTGTAAGTTACCGACCTCAGTCGCCATGTGCTTCACTTGTCTCAGTAGGTACCGACAGCTTCGTAAGCTTATCGATAAGGATTTTATTCATTTATTATATTCATTTTGTCGAGGTGGCTTGGAGGTTACAGATCCCAGATTCTCATGAATGCAAAGTTCCCTTTAACCATAAAATTAAAAAACGTTATGTTTTGCTGTCCTATTTATTTGTAAACTAGTTTTTACCCACGGCTTTGTCCGCGTAATCCAGTTTTATTCTCCTGTAAAATAAAAGAAAAAGATAAAAAGTATATATCATATATCAAAATCCGTTTAGTAGTTTCAATATGATTGACAGACCAACATACAAATAAATAAAGGTTCACATTTGTAATATTATTGTGATGAAGCCTAACGATGGAGTTTCTTGCTCGTTCTTCTCCATTCGAAACTACACGTTGGAACGAGCGCCTAGCTTCACTAACAGACAGACGGACGGACAATTCAATTTTTGACATTTCAAAATTGCCTAATTAAAGATTAATAGAAATAAATGCTTTGACTTTGACTTGACTTTGTTCAATACGCTAATTATTAACTAAAACTAGCGCAGCCTACAGCAGCGCGACATCGCCGCGACCGCGCACGCTGCTCATGAGGAAGAACCCCTCTGTGGTTCGAAACTAGCAGAGCTTTTCTCAGTATATTCACGTGAGTAACCCGCAATTTTTATTTAACTCGTCGAGTACCGGTTTTATAGACACAATTAAAGAACAATAGGTCGCGGTCACCGGTGACCGCTTGGTGTTTGACAGTTTAATTAAGTGTGGGAGAGCCATGCTTCGGCATGAATGGGCCGGCTCGACCGGAGTGATACCAGGGCCTCACAGAAAACCGACGTGAAATAACGTTGTGTTGTGTTGTGTTTCGTCGTGTGATCGTGATTCGTCGGTGGGGTAATTCCCCACCCCTCCCTTTCCCCAATCCCTGAATCCCCAATAATCCTCAAATTCCTGATCCCAAAAGGCCGGTAACGCCACTTGTAACGCCTCTGATGTTCCAGGTGTCCATGGGCGACGCCGATTGCTTACCATCAGGTGATCAATCTGCTCGTTTACCGGTTTATCCAATAAAAAAAAATTAGTATGTCTCACGATTGTTATTATAAAAACACGCAAATTATTGTCAAAAACCCGTTCATATTTTAGTATTAACCTCTTCAAATACCAAACTTTCTTACTCTCGATGAATTCTAAACATTGAGTCAACGTACTGTATTCAAGTTGCTGTTTAAAATTCATTTTTAATCTGACGCGAGTGTATTTTGCTGACGGTATCTGACGGTACAGTCCGCAGCGTAGAGATAGTGCTCTCAATAAGCGCAGTCGAGTAAAATCATAATACGGGGCGAGCGAAGCCATACCGCGGTGTTAGTTATAAGAGGAAGCGATTTACGAATGCTCAAAATCGCAACGCAAAAAAAAAAATTAAAAGTATTTGAATGTATAATACTAGCCACTGCGCGTGACTTCGTTCGCATGGAATAATGACTTGGGCAAATACTTTTTGTAAATGTGGTATAGGCTGTATCTAATGGTGAAAAGCTTTTATTCTTCAGCTTTCTAATGGTGAAAAAATGTGTGTATTCGCTCGCTTGTCAGTAATTTTTATGTAAAAACGACAAATATACATACAAAAACAGAAATCTTTTCATTTCACTTGTTTCACTTGTGTCACGTTGATGAATGGGTTATCCAACACAAAACTAATTTTAAGTGTGGGAGAGCCATGCTTCGGAACTCCTGGGTCGGCTCGACTGGAGTGATACCACGGCCTCACGGAAAACAGACGTAAAACAACGCTTCCGTTGTGTTTTATCGTATGAGTGAGGCTACCGTAGGCCCAATTACCCTCTCCTTCGTCTCCCCAATCCCCGAATCTTTCACAATCCCAAAATTCCCAAAAGGCTGGTAACGCACTTGTAACGCCTTGGCGTTTCAGGTGTTCATGAGCGCAGCCGATTGCTTACCATCAGGTGATCCGTCTGACCGTTTACCGGCTTATGCCATAAAACAAAAATCAAATCGAACCTTTTAGTTGTTAAACCTAATTAGTTCCTGAGATTAGCGCGTTCAAACAAACAAACTCTTCAGTTTTATATAAATATATATAGAGAGTAACTCCTTTTTTTGAAGTCGGTTGATATAATTAAGTATTGAATAGAAAAATAATTCAAACATACTCTAATCTCTTTTAACGTTCAATTAACAAAATAAAGCACTGGTTCAATCACAGAACATTATGCCTTCTTTATATGTTCTGTGGGTTCAATATATCAAAAACAATTCCATAAATAATGCAAAACGCTGTCGTTTATGCATTACCACCGTCCTAAAATATGAGCGGTCCTGAAGTGGACGGTGTACGGTGCTCTCCAAACGAAGCGAGTTCGTCGATCTATTTGATTATTTATACCCAACCTCGATTGTGGTCCTATGCCATTCAAATATATGCTGCGTGAGGGTACTCAGTCGTATGAAAGGAGGTACTGAAAGGCAAGGATCCCTCTATAGAAGTCTTCGTAAATCGCTGTCACAGGATCCTTGGATGCGATTGTCGTTTGGTTATCTGATTATATTGTACGGGTTTTATGGTACGTTTGTTATTTTTGTTGCTTGGGAGTAATACTGCTATTTATAATAGCATTGTTTAAGACGTTTTGACAAGCTTTTATTTAAGTTGCAATGATATGTATGTGAGTGTGTGTAGTCGAATTTTTCAACTTAATTTTGAAGCATTGAGCTGTTGTACACCTACACGTAAATGCCAAACTACATATTTCGTATAAAAGTTTTTCAAGTTAGGTTTTGTCTGCCTCGTTGGCCGAGTGGTTGCAATTGCGACTGCCGGGCAAGGGGTCTCGGGTTCGATTCCCGGGACGGGCAAAGTATTACTGGGCTTTTTCAAAAATCTCAGTAGTAGCACGGAGTCTGGAATTATGCCCGGTATATGGCAATAGGCTCACTCCCAATTACATGGGACCCATAACATAAATAGCGAAAAGTGGGTGTTACATTGTACAGTGGCATTAAGTCCCGTAATATACACCTCTGCCTACCCCTTCGGAGATAAAAAAGGCGTGATGTTCTGTTTTGTTCTGTGTCGTGGGTGCGTTTACAAACATACAATGAAACATCAATCTGTGGATCACACAGAGATTTGATTCGTACGGGAAGCAGGCGAATGCCCAGCCATTTAGCCAACCGTGCAGGCCAAAATCAAAAAAATCATCCATAAAATCTTCAGAACAAAATCGTTTCTAAAGAAGAGATTGATTATGGAATGCGTCTAAGTACTGTAACTATAATAATACGTAAATAAAATGAAGTTACAGCTAGTCATATGTAAACCAACCTCCAATAATGTTGTTCCTTGTGTTACTACGCACGTAGCACATTAATAACATTGCTACGAAAGTGCTACGAGAATGCTACGCCATGCACAAACAACTACTATAATCTTTTTTTAAGGGGGGAAAATTATCGAATGACTGCTCCCGCCTGGGCGAGGTGGGAGGGAGTGTCAGACTCTTACTGACTAAAAACCACCCCGTTCCTTCACCCTACTATAGGCTACGCTTCATCTACGAAGTGAAATAAACTAAATTGATTGTAATAAAGTAAATAAAGAAAGCTCGATTAATTTCAAGTCAAAACAGGGACCCTAGAATATTTTTTTGAAAACAGTTGAGCATAATTCGATCATTTACACATTATATTTTTCATTCAAATTGCAGTGTTTTTGATAAATGAATGCTAGAAAAACCTATTCAATATTCCATTGGAAGAATTTTAATGGGTGTTCCCTATCAATAATTTGAAACACGTCAATAAAACTTAGCACTTATTTCCTGAAGTTTTAAGTTCAAACTTTAGAGTTCAGGAAGTTTCTCTTTGAGGGGCGGATGGAAAATTGTAAAATTATACAAATACATTTTATTAATGAGCTCCATCTGCATTTAAAAGGAAGAAATATTCTGGGTAATGTTTCTTCAATGGCTCAGTTAGGGAGTACTTCTTTAAGAAATGCATGTGACATAAAAAAAATCGTTTATTAAAAACAAAGACTTCTAAAAGATGTAACAGTAGTCCAATTATTATACAATTATGGTAAATTATAAATAGTAATAAATTATAAAAGTTGTTTTTACATTGAAATAATCAAAAATAAATTTAGGATGAGTACAATTCATGTAAATATGTCCCTTTTTATAAAATAAACAATTTATTTATTTATTTATTTAATTAGGTATTTTTTTAAACATGATTGTAATTTGTCACTTGTGACGTGGGCATGAGATTGATAATATAATCATCATCATCATGATCAGCTCGTGTTCGTCCACTGCTGGATATAGGTCTCTCCAACAGAGACATCTCAGATAGAGAACCAAAGTTATCGACATAGCCCAAAGGATTAGTAAGTTGAAGTAGCAGTGAGCCGGTCACATTTGTCGAAGAACCGATAACTATTGGGGTAGAATTCTAGAGTGGAGACCGCGTCTAGGCAAATGTAGTGTAGGGCGCCCTCCGGCTAGGTGGAGTGACGACATCCACAAGGTGGCTGGCAGTGGTTGGATGAGAAAAGCTGAAGACTGAGCTGGCGTGCCAATGGAGAAGCGTGCCTTTGACAACATAATACAATGAAGTATAACAAGTGCGTTGCCGAAATATTGGGAATTTGGGATATACCGTTTGGGTGTTGCGGTAGCCTCACTCACACTGCGTTGTTTCATGTCAGTTTTCTGCTCGGCCGTGGTATCACTCCGGTCGAGTCAGCCCATTCGTGCCGAAGCATGGCTCTCCCAAGTCAATATGGAATTAAAATTATTATCATCATCAACAGCCTATAAATGCCCACTGCTGAGCAAAGCCTCTTCTCACACGGAGAAGGTTAGAGCATTAATCACCACGCTTGCTCAATGCGGGTTGGCGATTTCAAACTTATAATTAGAAATTATAAGTCCAGGTTTCCTCACGATGTTTTTCCTTCACCGTTTGTCAGTGGTGTCTAAATAATCTTAGAAAGTACATATAACTCGGAAAAAGTCAGATTGGTACTTGCCGTTGGTAGGTTTCGAACCCGCACCCTCATGCATGAGAAGTGGGCGTCTTAAGCCTCCGGGCCACCACGACAAATTATTATACCTGATATCAATTTCCAAACCTGAATCCTCAACAATCCTCAAATTCCTAATGCCCAAAAAGCCGGTAACGCACTTGTAACGCCTCTAGTGTTCCAAGCGTCCATGGGCAGCGCTGATTGCTTACCAACAGGAGATCCGTCTGCTCGTTTACCGGCTTGTCTTGAGTGGCTAGTAATAATCTTGAAACCAGTAAAAACTGGGTGTACTGTAATATACATATTTACGCGCAAAACCCCAGTAAAATATAAATAAAATAAGTAAAATATAAATATAATAAGTTACCTGAGGAAATACGGTCCACCAAAACTCTTTGTATATTCCAAGCTAGATTAAAGTCTCTACTAAAAAAAAAACATATTATAGTATTCAGGAGTATCTCGAAGATAAAAAATGCATTTACAATAAAATTGTAACTACATTGTAATTTCATAATTTATCAGATGTTGTTTATTCACAATGTTTTTAACATGGTTGTTACTTTAAATTATTTGTAATGTTTATAATTAAAATGTCTAATAAATAATGTATCATCAACAGCTTATAAATGCCCACTGCTGAGCAAAGCCTCTTCTCACATGGAGAAGGTTAGAGCAATAATCACCACGCTTGCTCAATGCGGGTTGGCGATTTCAAACTTATAATTAGAAATTATAAGCCCAGGTTTCCTCACGATGTTTTCCTTCACCGTTGGTCAGTGGTGTCTAAATAATCTTAGAAAGTACATTTAACTCGGAAAAAGTCACATTGGTACTTGCCGTTGGTAAGTTTCGAACCTGCACCCGCGTGCATGAGAAGCAGGTGTCTTCAACCTCCGGGCCACCACGACAATAATGTATAAAATAATATAATTGTATCATATAGGTATATAAGTGATAACAAATTTTAATAAGTTTATAGTGAATAATTAAGTTAATATTGAATAGAATAAGTACATAATATATTAGATGATTATTTAGTTATTATTTATAAGTTAAAAAAATGGCAAAAGGCTCACCCCCTATTACATGGGACTCATAACATAAATAGTGAAAAGTGGGTGTTACATTGTACAGTGGCATAATGTGCACCTCTGCCTACCCCTTTGGGGATAAAAGGCGTGATGTTATGTTATGTTATAAGTTAAATTGCTGCGCTCTAACAGGGTGATGTACTGTACTAGTAGTATAATACCGCTATGTATATACATTTTGCAATAAATAAATAAAATAACTAGCAACTAGACTATTCTAAAACATGTCATAACACGTCCCGACTATAGTAGAATCTACAACAAAATCTGCAGAAAGTATTAATTTATTCAGAGCTTGCATACCGGAGTTACCTGCTGCAGTCCCCACTATTTCTACCCCTTTCATCTTGTGTTGCCAGCTCTTAAGTTTAGTTGTCCCAGAAAACTGTATCATTATTAAAATACATATTATATACAACACATTATTATTTCATAAACTAAATACGTTTAATAAACCAAATTCAACCAGCTCTTTTTTTGAGTTCGGTTAATTAATATAAAAAAAAACCTTCTCCTAACTGTAACAAATACTTTTATGAAACCCGCATCAAAATTGGTTTAGCCAATAGTGAAACAAAGCGATTATCGCGCACAGACATACACAAATGCATACAGGTCAAACAGTGAGCCTCTTTCGTTATTTGGAGTCGGTTAAAAACCACGTCCTTAAGTCCCCAAACAGACATGAGCATTATAGAAATGTAAGACCCAATTTAAGTTATTTAAAGGCAATTATTTGAAAAGCTCAAAAGATCTTGATAATACTTTATCCAAGAATACATCGCACACTATATTATTGTCTTTTTGTCTAGCTCGGGAGTCCAGCCATACTCAAGACCTCACTTATTTTACAGAGTCTATTGCATGCAGCTTACAAATAACATCATCATCATCATCATCATATCAGCCGTAGGACGTCCACTGCTGTACATAGGCCTCCCCCAATGACTTCCAGATAGGCCGGTTGGTAGCGACCTGCATCCAGCAGCTCCCTGCGACCTTGATCAGGTCGTCTGTCCACCTTGCGGATGGACGTCCTACGCTGCGCTTGCCGGTACGTGGTCTTCACTCGAGAACCTTTCTGCCTAAGTGGCCGTCGGTTCTCCGCGCTATGAGCCCTGCCTACTGCCACTTTACTTGCTAATCCGCTAGGCTGTGTCGGCGACCTTTGTTCGTTTGCGGATTTTCTAATTTTTTATCCGATCTACAAATAACGAGAAAGAGAAAGTGCAAAGAGCGTATTCCTTTTTAAAAGGCCGGCAACGCACCTGTGACTCGTCTGCTCGTTTGCCTCCTATTCTATAAAAAAAAAACAATAGACGGATTTGAATGAGGAGTTAATGACGTAACTTTGACGCTCCGTGAACACAGTTTTGATTGTTGTTTCAAGATGCAAGCATTCGCCTTGCAATCGTCAAGTGAAGACAGGGTGCGTATGATTTCTTGGACAATGGGCATAATAGTTTATAATAACCACTATTTAGAGTTATGACAACAGTGCCTCAAAATTAAATGAAGACTGCCTTATTGGCCGAATGGTTGCAATTGCGACTGCCAGGCAAGGGGTCTCGAGTTTGATTGAAATTCTCGGTAGGCATATGGCAATATGCTCACCTCGACATGGGACTTATTACATAAATAGTGAAAAGTGGGTGTTACATTGTAGGTACAGTGGCACCAAGTGTCGTAATGTGCACCTCTGCCTACCGCATCGGGCATAAAAGTAATGATCTAATATTGTAACTATAACATCTTTATATATCATGTTTTATGCAAATCTTTATCTTTGTAGTATTTCAAAAATTCTTACTCAATCAGTTACCCGGTTTTCAGGGTGAAATTCTAAAACTAGAAACCCTGTTTTCACTTCAGAATACTAATTTCGTATAACATCAGCTGTTGGTTTATTTTGAAATTCATCGGATGACGTCTAGGTGGGCAATTTAAGGGGCATTCACTCTGTTACAACTAAAAGGCACCTTAGATAAAACGAAGCAGTTTAATACTAGGCGATTAATTTAAATTCTAATTGTATGTACTATCGATACATTTGTTTTATGACCAACTTTAAACTTGATTTCTTAAACGCAATTGAATTACGTCCAATAGGGTAGATGCCTAATTTTTATTTTAATGTCCGTTTGGTAGATTGTTTTAAATCATTAGACACGTATTTTTTATTTTCTTACAGAAACGAATACTTTCGATGATATTATATTGATTTGAAATGTCGCGTGACGTCCCTTATATGTACATTTTATACGTAGAAATGACGTTTTAGCCCCACTCCTAAACTACTTCTACAGTTTTAATTAATTAACAACAAAGTCAGGGTCTCGGGTTCGATTCACGGTCGAGCAAATAATTCTGGGTTCTCTTCGGTTTTTCAAAAATTTCTCAGTAGTATAACACGGAGTTTGGAATTGTGCCCGATATATGGCAATAAGCTCACCCCCTATTACATGGGACTTAAATAACATAAATGTTGAAAAGTGGGTGTTACATTGTACAGTACAATTATAAGTGCCGTAATATGCACTTCTTGCTATAAAAAAAAGAAAAATTCAAATAATACATACATCCATAGAAAAAATTACCGATTTCGGCCTTTTGTTATTTAGACTTAAATATACCTCTACATATTACGAAACCATTTATTTTAAAAGTAGGTTATTAAGAAATTTGTTGATAGTACTTAGTTACTTATTTTAGTTCGCCAATTACAACTTGAGTGTTTCTTACTGAAGAAACTGCCAATTAATTGTCTAGTTGTTAATTTGTGTAGTCTTTTATTGTTCTGCGTTTCAAAAAAGGTTATTCTGCTTACAATATGTTAAATTAAGTACTTAAGCATAACTTCAAACCTTCAAGAAAAGAGCGTATTCCTTTTGAAAAGGCCGGCAACGCACCTTTATTCCTCTGGTGTAGCAGGTGTCCATGGGCGACGCTGATTGCTTATCATCACGTGTGTTATGCGTTACCGACCTTTTAGGGATTAGGATTTTGAGGATTGTTGGGGATTCGGGAATTGGGCCTCCGGTAATCTTACCCAGACGACGACACATCGTAAGTGTTGTTTCACGTCGGTTTTCAGCTCGGCCGTCGTATCACTCCGGTCGAGCCGGCCCATTCGTGGCGAAGCATGGCTCCCCCACACATATGTCAGTGTGTTCATAAAAGTTTAATATAACATAAAAAACACTTTTATGCAAACAAAGATTAGGATTGGTCTGTAACATTCCTATGTAACATGTTAGTGATGTAACATCTCACTGAACTAGACACATCTCTATCACTAAACATTTTTACTCCGCTCAGTACGCTGCTGTAGCGAAAGTTTTAAGCTGTCCTACAGAATCTTCAAACTTAGTTAGACTTTCTTTTGTAACACCGAAGCGAGCACGTGAGCCCTGATTATGATTATAGAGGTACATATATTTATTTAAAGTTCTCTACAAATTACATTTTTAAATACTACTTCAAAAAAAAAAAAAATTAAAAATATAAAACATAGGAGCCGACCGAAGCGGGAGCAAGGTCCAAGCTACCGGTGGTTAGGGCTCCAGAGACAGAAACCTCCTCACGATACGTGCCGTTTCTAGAAGAACTGCCTTCTGTATCAGGCCCTTGATCCATCCACCTAACGCCAGCCTCCTAAGATGGATGTCGAGGCTTCTAGGGATTAACCCATTAGCCGACGCGACTATCGGCACAATGATAGCCGAATGATGATTATTATTATTAACGTAAACATATTTTAGGGGATTAAACATAATTGACGGCACGGTTTGTGCAGTGGACAATCGGATGTCGCGCAACGTGTCGCGGCCTCGATTCCCGCACTGAGTAACTCCATGTGATCCACAAATTGTTGTTTCGGGTCTGGGTGTCATTGTGTATGTGAACTTGTGAACTTGATAACGCACCCATGACAGAGGAGAAAATCCTAGTGTAGGGCAATTAATTTACCTCTAAACAGATATTAAATTCAAAAAATGGCATCTCAGGAACTACGGGTCCGATTTGAAAAAATATTTATTGTTTTATAGCCCATTTATTGAGGAAGGCTATAGACTATAAAACATTACGCTACTGATCGATACCCGCCGAGCAGAGTAGGTGAAATCGCGCGTAAGTACGTAGTAAAAAATAAAGAAAGATTGTTCATGTGCGGTGTGAGTGCCAGTCTTACTTAGAGAACTGTGCGGGCGAACACAACTTGTTTGCATATCTCCGCGCACTGGATCCACCCGTGACATACGTTACGCAACGTGTTCGCGTGCACACATCACTCCTATTCAGGCGACTCTGTTTTACTATTTTACATAATATGGTTATTTTAGTTGCATTGTTACCTTAAAAAAAGTGTGCTATTTTTTATTTAACCGATTTCAAAAAAAGAGATAAACGAGGTTCTTTGTTTGACCCGTATGTCGCGGAGAACCTAACGGGTTACTGGGGCTCCGGCTCGACGTGCTGGAGAAGGAACGACACTCCCTCCCGCCTCACCCAAGCGGGAGCAGTCATTCGATGATTTTCCCCCCTTAGAAAAAAAAAGTTTGACCCGTATGTATGTATATGTATATGTTTATGCGTGATTATCTCGCGGTTCGTTGTACCGATTTTGATGCGGTTTTCAAATAAGTGTTTGTGACAGGAGAAAGTTTTAATATATTAATTAACCGACGACAAAAAAAGGGGGGATTGATGATGACTTGTTTATAAGTAATGAAAAATAAAATCATCGAATGACTGCTCCCGCCTGGGTGAGGCGGGAGGGAGTGTCAGACTCTTACTGACTAAAAACCACCCCGTTCCTTCTCCTGCACTTCGAGCCGGAGCCCCGGTAACCTTTTACGTTCTCCGCGGCTCCGTATTGAGATTCATATGGGTAAGAAAGAGTAATTCCATTGTTACGTTACATAGAAATTAGTCCAATCAAATGCTAGGAACATTGAATTGCATTCTCTTGCAAAGATAGCAGTAATTAAATAAAGAAATTGTATAATATAGAACCGAGATGTCGTCCCGATGTCGTGTCGAAGCCGTGTCGTTAGAGTAAACGTAAACTATCGACGGAGCGTTCAAGTCGCTAATGATTTGTGCATAGGGTTGTCCATAATGTGATGTGTAAGATAAATAAAGAAAAATATTGTATTGTGATTTTTTAAGTTGTGCATATGACGTTATGAGACTAGTTCAAAAAGCAATTATAGGCCGAGTGAGATTTTTTCCCGTAGATTAGAGTACAGCGTAGGTAGATAATGTTTTCAGATTTCGAAATTCTCATACATAGAAAATAAACAAATTCAAATTCAACATAGATACATTTTTTTAGGGGGGAAAATCATCGAATCACTGCTCCCGCCTGGGTGAGGCGGAAGGGAGTGTCAGACTCTTACTGACTAAAACCACCCCGTTCCTACTTCCGAGCCCCGGTAACCCGTTAGGTTCTCCGCGACTCCGAATAGGCATCAGCCCAATTGGGCCCCGTGGCATCCGTGGTTGTCTGATAGCTCCTTGAGGCGCGCGCAGAAAGTAACGCGCCCTACGCTCGGGTCTTACATACATAACGTCGCATCTTTATATCTATTAAGGGAATGGAGCAGTAACTATTTTGATTTTGGCTGTATTTTTTTTTTCTTTTTCAGGCATTTATTATTTTTTATGTGGCTGGTGTTTACTATTTCACAAGCACCTTGAAATCGCAGACCGTCATAGAAGTATTATTAAAAACAAAATATTTTAATTAGTAGTAGCAAACGAACAGACGCATGCGACCTGATTGCCAGCAATTGTCGCCGTCTATAGAATCCGCAACATCAGAGTAGTCTCCAGCCTTTTGGGGTTAGAGATTTGAGATTTGGTGAGGGGAAGATTTGGTCCACCGGTAACCTCACACACACGAGCAAACACAACGCAAGCGTTGGTACACGCCGGTGTCCTGCTCGGCTTCAATCGAGCCGGCCCAAGCAAGCGGCTTCGTACCGAAGCATGGCTCTCCCTCATTTTAACAAGTCAACAATATTAAAATGTATTTAAATATTTCCTCATGTAAGCACCATCCCTGGCGGTAGTTGGCTTCGTTGTAGCATCGCGACAGTTTCGGCACTACTCACAGGTGCCGTGAGGGGGGGGGGGGGTGAGCGGAGGGTGGGGGGTGCGACCGAAGACTTGTCAGGAATTGTTTCATTATTTTATTTGTCGGAATAACGAATGTATTTCCTCGGTTCGGTTTGTATGTACTTTTATTTTAATGTCTGTCTTGAGGTTCTTTAAATATTCTAATGTATATAATATACTATAATGACATCAGATACTTTTTTGTGAAAACCTTACAAATTTGTTATTCCAATTTGATTGACTTTGACGTTTGAATTTAACTAATTTATGAATAATTGATTTACATACTATTATTTTCTGTATTTTGTTTGTCGATTATTGATGTAGTTATAATTTCTATGGCTAATTATTTGATTGCTTTATGAATGTGAAAAGATATTTTTGACTCGTACCTACATATATTGACTGATTGTGAATTTCATTAATACGTACAATGGTTGAGACATACCTAATATTTGCATGCCCAACGGGTAGAACAAAGAGAAAATAAATAACACCTTAGGCACTAATTATAGTCGCGGAGAACCTAACGGGTAACCGGGGCTCCGGCTCGACGTGCAGGAGAAGGAACGGGGTGGTTTTTAGTCAGTAAGAGTCTGACACTCCCTTCCGCCTCACCCAGGCGGGAGCAGTCATTCGATGATTTTCCCCCCTTAAAAAAAAAGGCACTAATTATGTACTACAACCTCTGTTCAGCAAATAAAGACATTTGATTTGATTTGATTTGAATGTGGAGTAGAATTTATGGTTGTTCACGCTTTGAAGGTGTAAGTTGTGATTAGTTTTGTTTAATATTATTTGAATTGTGGGCGAGAATGGGCCGGCTCGACCGGAGTGATACCACGGACTCACAGAAAACCGACGTGAAACAACACTAGCGTTGTGTTTCGTCATATGAATGAGATTAACGGAGGCTCAATTACCAGTCTTCTGAATCCTCGAATCCTCAAACTACTAATCTCCAAAAGGCCGGTAACGCATTTGTAACGCCTCTGGTGTTCCAGGTGTCCATGGGCGACGCCGATTGCTTACCATCAGGTGATCCGTCTGCTCACTTACCGGCTTATACCATAAAATATTAGTCTAGAAGGGGATGTTATGACTATTCTTAAACATTTCATATTTGTTACACAGGGCGTGGTTACATAACACAGTTAAATGCGTTTTCACATAGTTTTCTGGAGCAGTTATTACTATACACATTTCTGCAAAAAAGATTTAAATATAATTTTATTACTGTTGGCCGAGTGGTCGCAAGTGCAACTGCCGAGCAAGGGGTCTCGGGTTCGATTCCTGGGTCGGGCAAAGTACTACTGGAATTTTTAAAAAATCTCAGTATTAGCACCACAGAACGTATAAATTAGCATAGTGACTGTGGTATTAGCATGAAGACTGGAATTCTGTTCGGTATATGGCAATAGGCTCACCCCCGATTACATGAGACTCATAACATAAACAGTGAAAAGTGGGTGTTACATTGTACAATGGCATAATGTGCACCTCTGCATACCCCTTTGGGGATAAACGGCGTGATGTTATGTTATAATTTTATCACCCCATTTTAGTCTCTGTCACCGGTCCCCTGTTAGCAGTTACGCACGTACAAACGCTGAAACTCTCAACTTCTGGAGTGTACTCCATGTGAAGATGTGGCTTCCTAACCGTTATAAAAGGATGGTTATGGATTTTTAGAAGTATTTATAAACGGTTATAGTATCGTTTGGAGAATAAGAATTTCAGGTCGGTTGATATTTTGATAGGTCGTCCTTCTTCCACTTTCGGTTCAAGTCTGAGCTATCTGGCTGGCGGTAGCGGTTGCGTTCATAAGTGCGCATCTTGCCTGTACAGGTATAAATCAGAGATTTTAAAAACGTTTTAGTCAGTGTAATTTTCTGTTTTTTGGCTTCAGTTAGACTTATTAAACATACAGTTTTTATTGCCACACATTTTCATTATTGCTAATTATGTGACAGAACGGTCTCTCTCTAACTACTAGTATCATACCGCCCGACGACGTTTCGTGATTTTGACATGACTTTTCGGCAGCAAGCATAGCAGCAATATACATATAGTGTAGTTTAAATCTGTGAGAATGTCCTACGCAGGGCAGTTTTCACCTTAACCCTTTGAGTACCGTCATTATAGACACAATTAAAGAACAATAGGTTGCGGTCACCGGTGTCCTCGCGGTGTTTGACAGTTTAAAAAGAGAGTAGGACATGTCAATATCCACATTAAGTGAGCATGACAGGCGAATAAATTGTTCCTGCATTCCATTCATTGAGGAAGAATGATCCAGGCTTGTTTTAAGGCCCTTACCTGAAAGCAACCGACATCTAGACATTCGAGCCAGTTTCACACAGGCACATTCACATTGATCTGACTAAGTAACAGAACAGTCAATGTAATTGTTTATTAGTAATCAAGTAACCAAAACGTTGGGAAGATGACCTAAAGAAAACTGCTGGACCAGAGTGGATGAGAATTGCGAGGGATAGGGAAAACTGGAAACCTTTGGAGGAGGCCTATGTCGAAGGACAAGCTGGGGGTAAAACTACTGATGTATAGCATGGTAATATAGACTAAATTGTAAATTTGTAACCTCAGTAATAAAGGCTTATTTTATTTTATCTTATTTATTTATTTTATAATCAAGTAATCAAGTATTTATTGCATCCATAATGTACATATACAGGTGGTTAGAAAATATAATTAGTAACAATTATGGACCCGACAGGGTACAGCAACATTTAAAGTTGGTAGGAGAGAGGAAGGGCATTTTGTTAGATTAATATTAATATAATAAAAGTTAATAAAAACATTGTTATTTATATTAATATAATCAAAAATTAATAATTAAAAACAAGGCTATTGCAAATCTTGTATTAAATTTTTATTTAGTTTAGTTAGTATTAGGTACTTATTTATGTAAGCAGTTTATTTAAATTATATTATATTTTTAATCGACTTCAAAAAAGGAGGAGGTTATACGTTCACCGACTTCTTACCTATCAGTGGGTGGGTAACCTATCAGTACTAATAATAGTTATTTTTTGCTTTTTAGTTTTGAATTTTTATTTGTTATTAGTTTTTGGTTTTTTGAAGTCGGTTTTTTAAACGCAGTTTTTATTTTATAATGTCTATTTTAGGAATTCGTCTAAGGTGTAATAACATTTTTTAATTAAATATATTAGTTTGTAGTCTGTTTGACTTTACGGCGATTATCTAGACTCATTAATTAAAAATACTTCAAAAGATAGCTGGCTAATTTACTAGTCATGTGACATTGATATGTCAAATGTCAGAGGAATCCTTTCTGATTTGATTCTTAACGGCGTAAAATATTTGGTACACATTTTTATAATATATCTTAATATATATAAATCTCGTGTCACAATGTTTGTCCTCAATGGACTCCTAAACCACTTAACCGATTATAATAAAATTCGCATACCATGTGCAGTTCGATCCAACTTGAAAGATAGGATAGTTTAAATCTCAAATTATAGTCGCAATTTTAATTTATTGCTAATTATTTGTCTGTTATTGTTTGACAGTCACAATTATCTGTTAACTCCAAATGATTCTAACAGATGTCGATACCTTTCGACTGGGTTGAGTAAGTAATCTATAGATGGCGCTGCTTTTGTTGTTTTTAATAGAAGGAGTGATTCTTAATGTAGGTTTATATGTTTAATGCATGCATATTGCACCCGTGCGAAGCCGGGGCGGGTCGCTAGTAATTATATATAATTCTTCACACATATTTAAGAGAATCTATTTATACAATTTTTTACACAACCTTAAGAAACAATTTTAAACTCGCCTTTAATAAATAGATCACAACAACATACCATCTTCAATCATTATTTATTAATGGCTATTATTATGTATATGTTAAATATTTTCATTATTTATTTATGTATTAACTATTCTCAACATACGAGCAGCATGCATGAACTACTACTAAACTGATTGATGATTGTTGATGAAGCGAAAGAGGTATGTAGGAATCGTAGCAATTGGCGTTCCTTAGTGTCTGCCTACCCTATGGAAGATAGGCGTAAGGATAAGTATGTATGTATGTATTACATACATCATTATTATCTAAATGAAACACAAGTAAATCACAATATACGAATAGTTAGAAAATCGTTCACATCACAAATACACACCCTTATGCCTCATTCACACTACGCGAGTACTCGACTAAAATAGTCGAGTAACAAGTATTTAGTAGTAGTACACACACCTACACATCGAGCTTTACATAACCAGTATAAACTGAACGTTAAATGTGCGTAAAGATGATGCGACGCGACACCAGGATAAACTGGTTTTGTATAGGTTGATGTGTGGCGTGTGTCGTAGTGTGTGATAGTGTCGTGGTGGCCCGGAGGTTTAAGACACCCAATTCCCATGCATGAGGGTGCGGGTTCGAAACCTACCAACGGCAAGTACCAATGTGACTTTTTCCGAATTATATGTACTTTCTAAGATTATTCAGACACCACTGACAAACGGTGAAGGAAAACATCGTGAGGAAATCTGGGCTTATAATTTCTTATTATAAGTTTGTAATCGCCAACCCGCATTGAGCAAGCGTGGTGATTAATGCTCAAACCTTCTTCGTGTGAGAAGAGGCTTTGCTCAGCAGTGGGCATTTATAGGCTGTTAATGATGATGATGATGTGTGGCCGTGTGTACAAAAATGTAATTCGAACAAGGCATAATAACCACATTCGCTGAATTGTGAAATACTTTAGTTGAATTTCGAAAATGTCGCGGCTGACCGGAGGTTTAAGATGCCTTGCTTCTCATGCACGAAGGTTCGAAACTTAGCACACGGAAAGTAGCAATGTGACTTTTTCTAAAACTATTTAGAGACTACTGACCAACCGTAAAGGTAAACATAGGTTTTTATTTTTTATTTAGAGGAAAAATCATCTAATGACTTCTTCCACCTTGGGTGAGGCGAGATGGAGTGTCAGACCTTCACTGACTAAACATCACCCCGTTCCTACTTGCTTTGAGCCAGTGCTTCGGTAACCCGTTAGATTGTCCTCAGCTCTGGATTATGAGGAAGCCTTGGATTAAAATAAAAAAATATAAAAAAATTAAAGTGTGGGAGAGCCATGCTTCGGCACGAATGGGCCGGCTCGACCGGAGTGATACCACGGCCGATCAGAAAACCGACGTGAAGCAACGCTTGCGTTGTGTTTCGTCGTGTGAGTGAGGTTACTGGAAGCCCAATTATCTTCCCCTTCCCCAATCTCCCCAATCCCTGAATCCCCAACGATCCTCAAACTCCTAATCCCCAAAAAGCTGGTAACGCACTTGTAACGCCTCTGGTGTTCCAGGTGTCCATGGGCGACGCCGATTGCTTACCATCAGGTGATCTGTCTGCTCGTTTACTGGCTTATGCTATAAAAAAAAAATCATGCTTGACATCACCAATCCACCTTGGCCAATCGTATTGATTAATGGTCATTCTTCTCCATATAAAAAAAGGCTTTGCTCAGCAATAGACACTTATTAATAGGCTGTTGATAGTGATGATGCTGAGTGAGGTAGCTAACTGTGTTGAAACAGCAGACTATCCATGTATGGAAGACTTAGTTGCATAACATAATATCACGCCTTTCATCTCCGAAGGGGTAGACAGAGGTGCACATTATACCACTGTACAATGTAACACCCACTTTTCACTATTTATGTTATGAGCCCCATGTAATAGGGGGTGAGCCTATTGCCATATACCGGGCACAATTCCAAACTTCGTGCTACAGCTGAGATTTTTTTTAATTCAGTAATACTTTGCCCGACTCTGGTATCGAACCCGAAACCCCTTGCCCGGCAGTCGCATTTGCGACCACTCGGCCAATGAGGCAGTCAGACTTAGTTGTAATAAAGAAGAAGGAAAAAACATCAAACTAAACCAGGTCTTTAGTAAAAAAAAATTGGTAGCCTGTAAACTCGGTATACGGGCGAAAGTTTTACGTGACAACGACTTTGAGTGGTAAAATATTGTTTTACAATTAACTGGCAACGTGTAAACTTGTATGCAGGCGCCTAAGCGAAATAGAAGCGCAAGACATGAACCGCTGTGTATGCCTATCTCTCTCACTCTCTCTCTCTCGCTCTGTCTCTCTCGCTCTTAGGCGGGCTAACCATACCCGAGTGGAAGGGACGCGTGCCTCTCACTCGCTCTCATTGTGAGCGCATAACGTGAGCGTTATGCGCGAACGTAACGCAGTTTCTTGAAGTGTCACCCGGCAAACCAATTTATAAGACGTTGTCACGTCAAAATCGAACTATTTTGAGACAGTAGCGAGTGACAGCTAATTTACTAGTTACTCGACTAAAATACTAGCGCAGTGTGAACAAGGCACTAGCTCCCCAACGTAGGAAAAGTGGTCACTTGTAGCATAAGTGGGTTATCTGATGGTAGACCAAGGAAACGTCACGTACTGATCTCTGATACTACTGTCATGGCCGCCGATCCACGAATGTTATGCTTTATCACGATTATCTTGAGTTTTTTGACTCGAGTGTTGAATATGGAGACGCCGGTTTGATTCTTGGGTTGAGAAAAATGTAGTATTTATCTATGATAATATGTATTATGTAGGCGCGCAACGTGTCGTGGGTTCGATTCCCGCACGGAACAACTCTTTGTGTGATCAACAGATTGTTGTTCCGGGTCTGGGTGTCATGTGTATGTGATATTGTATGTTTGTAAACGCACCCACGACACAGGAGAAAATACTAGAGCGGGACAACGATTTAAAAAAAAGTAAAAAATGATCAAGTGTATCAATTTCGAGAAGGAGGTTAATCGTTGAATCCAACTTGGATGGGGAGCGTTCGGGAAACTACGCAACATCTTCTCGTCTGTCTCGGAAGACAATCAATGTGTGTTACCAGTAATGATCTATTGAACTGAAACGTTTTACTTTGGACCTTAATATAAAGGAGCTCAAGGTCACTCAGGGTGCTAAGGAAAGGGCCCTGTTCAGAGTTTCTTTACGAGACCGATTAATAAACGAGGAAATCCGCAAATAAACAAAGGTCGCCGACATAGCTTATTAGCAAGTTGAAGTGGCAGTGGGCAGGGCATATAGCGCGGAGAACCGACGGACGCTGGGGCAGAAAGGTTCTTGAGTAGGGTTGCCACCTTTTATATTGGTATTTAAAGTACATTGACCATTATAGGTAAGAAAAAAAAGTACACAGTACAAAAATAAAGTACAATTTATTCTTATATTTAAAAATATAAGTACTTTTTATTGCTTTTTGCAGTTTGTATAAAATTAGTATATTTACTAAACAATTGCATCTTTACTAGAAATTGTCTAAGTGGCGCTGGGGAGTGGCGAAATCGATTCAACATAAGTCGATTAATATCGATATCGAATTTTGCAAAAATAAAGTATTTTCGTGTACTTTATTACTCTTATAAAATATACAGTACAATTACCTTAAATAACGTACAATACTTTATTATAAAGTACGGGTGGCAACCCTATTCTCGAGACCACGTACAAGCGCAGCGTAGGACGTCCATCCGCAAGGTGGACAGACGACCTGATCAAGGTCGCAGGGATCTGCTGGATGCAGGTCGCTACCAACCAGCCTATCTGGAAGTCATTGGGGGAGGCCTATGTTCAACAGTGGACGTCCTGTGGCTAATTAAAGTACCTTCACCACATAGATTCATGGATTCTTAGTGTTTTGTTAACTGACCTCTCAAAAAGGAGGAGGTTTTCAATTCGGCTAGTATGTTTTTTTTCTAATTATGTACACCGATTACGTCGAAGTTTTTATCGATTTACGTGATTCTTTTTATTTTGAATAGATGAAATTTCACTTAACATAACATAACATCACGCCTTTTATTCCCGAAGGGGTAGGCAGAGGTGTACATTATGCATGCCACTGTACAATGTAATACCTACTTTTTACTATTTTATGTTATGAGTCCCATGTAATAAGTGGTGAGCCTATTGCCATATACCGCGCACAATTCCAGACTCCTTGCTACTACTGAGATTTTAGCTTAAGAACCCAGTAATACTTTGCCCGACCCGGGAATCTAACCCGAGACCCCTTGCCCGGCAGTCGTACTTGCAACCACTCGACCAACGAAGCAGGCTGAAATTTCGTCTCACAAAAATTTGCTTCAGATTGATTTATTATATTTTGATTATGAGGATTATAAGTATTTGAACGATGTCATTTTCCGATACTTTGTAGATTTGTAAGTATATTGATTACATAAACATTTCTGGTCCGATTTGTATACTTTTTTTGTTTCAATATTGTGAAGACACCACCACAGTCAACCAGCCACGCCAACCTATGTCAACCTATATCTGACTCCTCATTTACCGTCTGACTCCTCTTAATAAAAATAAAACTAAAAAATAAAAGAATCTGACACTCCCTCTCGCTTCACCCGACATTAGATGATTTTCCCCCTCAAAAAATGACTATGAGTTAGTACACAACATTTTTTTTAAGGGGGGAAATCATCGAATGACTTTTCCCGCCTGGGTGAGGCGGGAGGGAGTGTCAGACTCTTACTGACTAAAAACCACCCCGTTCCTTCTCCTGCACGCCGAGCCGGAGCCCCGGTTACCCGTTGGGTTCTCCGCGACTAGTAACACAACATTAGTACTGTTATTTACAAGTCCAACAAAATGTACTCTATAGTCTTGTTTAGAAACAAATATAAACATGCGAACAATGCTGAACAATTCATGACACATCCAGTTTTGTATCAAGTATGAAATGAATTCAATAATATTTACTTGCCGACCCAATGGATTCACGTTTCATTAGACGTTGAACTATCATTCAGATTCCTTGATTAGAGCGTAGTAATAGACCATTTTTACTATTATTGTATGTCGTGAGTGGCGTCTGAATAGACGCATGCCTAGTGAAAAAAAAAGAAAACAAAATTGTTTATTTTTTTTTGTTTTTTTTTAGGGTCATATACGGAAAGGCCTATTCTAATTTAAGTCGTACTTAAATGTCGAACCTTCTCTGTCATTTTACGAAGAATTTATAGATACCAGTATTTTGAACTACAACTATACTGAAGCACAACTTAAAATTCAGTGGCGTTTGAGTACTTTGACATTGGTTTTTATGAGACAACTTCGCACAGTGCCGTCAAAATCACATTAGCAATATTATCATCTATATCTAAAGTCTAAACACAAACTTATACAAAGGTGAAATATATTTTGTAGTCGATAAAAACAAGTGAAGTGCGGACAAATGCGAGTTTTGTACGGTTTTTTTGTATTTCACATTGTCAGTGGATTTTCGGGTGAGTCGATTGTAATACAAAACAATTATTGAAACTTGTAAAACTAATAAATGAATGTGTATGGTCCACAGATAAAAGTAATTATTATAACACTACTTCCGCGCAGTTTCACACGCTCTGCTCAGCTCCTATTGGTCGCAGCGTGATGTTATATAGCCTATAGCCTTCCTCGATAAATGAACTATCTAACACAAAAAGAATTATTCAATTCGAATTAGTAGTTTCGGAGATTAGCGCGTTCAAACAAAAAAACAAACTCTTCAGCTTTATAATATTAAGTGTAGATAAAATTAGCAATTCATACTTTGTCTGTGAACCACAGACAAGACTTCATTTGATTTGAGCCCTAGTATTGTTGTTTATTTTTATTTTCCTATTATTTTTTGTTTACTTTCGCTGTCCATTTTAAAGTATTATTAATGTTTTGTAGTTGTTAAGTTTATGTGTGTTCTGCGCAAAAATAAATGGTTTTTCATTTTTCATTCTTTCTTTAATACATTTAAACAAATAATTCTTATATAAACGATCTCGGAAACGGCTGCATCGATTGTCTTGAAATTTTTCTCTCCTTCGAGAAATGTCGATGACGTCTGTTACAGTCATGGAATATATCTTAGAAAAGACCAATTTAATGACCAAGTCATTCATCCACGCGGCCTATTTCATTCATTGATTTGCCGATATCACTAACTATTTTAATTTTAAATTTTAACAAAACTGAAAGTATTCCATTTGACACAAAAACATAGAATAGAATAAACGTTCATTTCTCTAGTTAAATAAATATAGGTACTATAACATCATCACTTAAAAATAGAATTTTTACAAGTGCATTTGATATGTGTTTTTGGTAGATTTTGTCCGGGGAGGGATCTTTTGTAGCCTATTGCCGAATTCTTACAATTATGAGAAGTACTGGGTTTAACCCAATGATATTATAAATAATAAAAAGAGGTAGATATCGCACTGGCACGCAAAAATTGTTGCGAACGAATTCAGACAATTGTCGTAATTTTATAATAGCTATCTCTTTCTGTACCATACTTTCCGTATTATCTGTCGCACGTTGTTGAAAATGACATTTAAGTACATTTGTAATAAGAACGCAACAATTTTTGGACGCCGTTTAGTATGAACGTAGCGTATCTTCTTTATAATATCATTGGTTTACCTATTTTATACCGCCCATTTGGTCCTCGACCAGGGGTTACTTAGTATTTAGAAGTGACTCTGAGCGTTATAGTTTATGCTGACAGAGCGGAGCCGTCTTCTTGTGAAGTGGTTTGCTTCTCTCTGTTTTATTTAGGTAGTCTATTTCGCCTATTCTGTTAACGAAAAGGAATATAGAGAGATACAAAAGTATAGAGACGTCAGTCTGTCTGTATCTCATACAAAACCCTATAGAAAAAGTATTCTTTTCGAAATTTAGATAAAATAAAACATTGTATTTGTTTAGTTGTCATCTGCTAGATTACGAAACAAGGGTAGGAACGGGGTGGTTTTAGCCAGTATGAGTCTGACACTTCCTCTCGCCTGATCTACGACGGAAGATCTAATTGTTTATGAAAAAAGGCGTCTTATAAATAATAATTAAAACAATGACATAATTATTTATGTTCATGAGATACTTATGATGAGATCAGATTTCACACAAAACAAACTACGTCACTAACTGAGGTCAGACTCATAGTATTCCATCTATACATCTGTACATCTGTACTTTTGTACATCAGAACTTCTCAACATCTATGCAATTGTACTTATGAGCTCACATACTTCTATACATCTATCGAAGCCGCGGAGTACTTAACGGGTTGTCGGAGCTTCAGCTCGAAGAGTAGAAGAAGGAACGTGGTAGTTTTTAGTCAGTAAGAGTCTGACACTCCCTCTCGCCGCACCTAAGGCGGGAGAAGTCATTGGATGATTGTCCCTCATTAAAAAAAGCCCTGGGTAATGAACCAGACTTCTTTTACTCTAAACTGTCGTAGCTTTGTCGGGTTATTTTAAATTAAAACAGAAGACTGCACAATTAATAGGTTTAATTACTACATATCAGAATCAAGACCGGCTCGCACCGATACAAAGAAATGCCCGAATGCTATGGCTGGCGTGTGTGGATGAAGAAGAAGAAGCGCGGCGCTCGCGCGGACGTGGGTTTTTATACCCCCGTCCCGCGCGTCGCCGCCTCTATGGTCGATGCCCATACTAATGCGCCGACAAAACAATACAAGTAGGACATGCCTAAGTAACGATTTAACCTATCAATTTGATCTTCGCAGTTATGAATGTAACCAGAAGTAACTACACAAGAACGTACTCAAAAGCAAAGCCGTGTGGCGAAGATAAACTAGAGGGAAACCCTATTGAAGAAGGAATGGCTTCAATCGAGGACTATCCGTGGCTTGGGATACTTGTGTATCCTATAAGTAAGTGATTTTAATATTAGGGGTTATTGTCACCGGGACACCATGGCCGCGCAACCAGTCGCCGCGACCAAGAAAATATATACAGCTTCTTTTTTCTATTTTTTGTAGCATAATCCGGTAAACGAGTAGACGGATCACCTGATGGTAAGCAATCGGCGCCGCCCATGGACACCTGAAACACCAAGGCGTTACAAGTGCGTTACCGGCCTTTAGGGAATTGGGAATTTGAGGATTGTGGAGGATTCGGGGATTCGGGAGACAAGGGGGCGGGATTAGGCCAGTAACCTCACTCACACGACGAAACACAACGCTAGCGTTATTTCACGTCGGTTTTCTGTGAGGCTGTGGTAGCACTCCGGTCGAGCCGGCCCAGCAGTGCCGAAGCATGGCGCTACCACACTTAGATTGCTCTATAGAGGGTTATGTGTAGGAGAGCCATGCTTCGGTACGAATTCCCAATCTCCTGAATCCCCAACGATCCTAATTCCTTATTCCCAAAAGGTCGGTAACGCACTTGTAGCACTGGGCTGTATGGTTGGTGCCGTGGCTGGGCAACCGGTTGCCAAACTTGTCTCTTTCGATTTCCACACGGAACAACTCTTTGTGTGTTCCACAAATTGTTGTTTCGGTTCTGTGTGTGACATGTATATGTAAAGTAGTATGTTTGTATATACACCAACGACACAGGAGAAATACCTAGTGTGGGGCAACGTTTAAATAAAGGCCCTAACCTCAACAATCCTCAAATTCCTAATCCTCAAAAGGTCGGTAACGCACTTGTAATGTCTCTAGTGTTCCGGGTATCCAGTGGCGACGATTTTTACCAACAAATGATACGTCTACTTGTTTACCGGCTTATCCCATAAAAAAAGTTATCCATCTCGTGTCCGCTTGATTAAGCAACCATACTGGAAGCCCGACCAACTCAGACGCCAGTATCTATTTTGATACTGTCACATTGTAGCGGACTCTGGTGTACTTTGGTAGCTTACGGACACCGCAATGGTTCGACTGGTTACGACGCCATAGTGTTCCTTCAAACGAAAGGGTTTGAATGGTAGAATATAATATTATAACTGTTTAACATAAAAATCAATCTCCTCAATCCCCGAATCCCTCACAATCAAATTCCTAATTTCCTAAAGACCAGCAAGGCACTTGAATCGCCTGCTGTTTTAGGTGTCCATGGGCGACGCCGATTGCTTACCATCGGTGATCCGTCTGCTAGTTTACCGGCTTATTACATAAAAAATCAGATTACTTTCTAATAAATTTCTGTGTGCTTACAGATGGGCATAATCCTACCACGACGGCGGTTATACTCATATCAGATGATGTTGTCCTGTCAACTGCTTTAGATATTGACTATTACAATAAAGCAAATTTCAGGTAACTAAAGGTTTTGTTCAAGTTTGCCCGAATACTGGAATACTACTGAATTTTAAGTTATACTTGAATATTGTGCCAATACTGTCATTTTACAAAGAATTTGTAGCGATAGACCTATCTACATCTACACTACTATTAGTGTTTATACTATTATAAAGAGGAAAGATTTGATTTTTTGTTTGTTTTTGTTTGTTTGAATGGAATCTCCTCCAAAACTACCAGGCCGATTTAGAAAGAAAGAAAGAAAGAAAAGACGCCACGCCAGTTCCATCATAACTTAAACCTATTTAACAAATGCCAATAAACTAAGGACTAAAACTATTAATATAAATAAATAATAAATTGCTCGTTCTTCTACATAGGAATTTACACCTTGGAACGAGCAAATAACTTCACTTTAAATTTTTTGTTGAAGTTCAAAAGTTCTTTACTGGTCTCATTGAAATAAATGATTTTGACTTTTTGACTTTTGGACGTTTGTTACTTTGTAACTTATTTGCAGAAATAAATACAGGGTGACTTGTAACTCGACGTATTCCTCTCGGCAGGTGATAATACAATTAATTTCCTACAAAATTAGCCTTGAGGTCCCTAGTACGAATGCGGAGATATTGAACATTATCGGTTTTGGAAAAACAATCCCGAACTGACTACAAACACATTGATAAATAACAAAACTACTGGTTTGATTTAAATTATTTAGTTGTAATACATCCCTTCTGTAATAATTTATTATTTAGAAGATAGGTAATCCTTTGTGCCTATTTTTCCATTTTGTCCAGATCGTTATCTCGCGTGGTTTTGGGCAACAACTGCACTGGGCCTTACATCAGCATCAGAGAGTATACTTTCCATCCCGACTTCACTCGCAGCACTTATAGTACATTGGCGCTCGTGCAGCTTGCTATCAATGTTGATGAAACGAGTAAGATTAAATTTGCACTATTTTCTATTGAACATCTTTCTTCATTATTTCTTCGAGTAGATCTTGATCTGATCCTTTACACTCCATAAAAGAGTAAGAATATTGATTATCAAACTTCACAGTGGTTTTAATAATAGACTAGCTGTTGCCCGCGACTTTGTTCGCGTAGAATTGTGATTCATAGCTCCTCCCCAGTAGAAGATAGCGTGATAATATGTAGCCTATATGTTGACCCGACCTGTAAGTAATATTCATGCAAAATTTGAAGTAAATCCAGGCGGTACTTTTGGAGATTATCCTGGACATACATACAGACAAACTGATAAAAATTCTAAGTCATATTTTGGCTTCGCCATCGATTGTAAATCACGCCTCAAGGAGAACCTAACGGGTTACCGGGGCTCCGGCTCGACGTACAGGAGTAGTAACGGGATAGTTTTTAGTCAGTAAGAGTCTGACACTTCCTCTCGCCTCACCCAGGCGGGAGCACACATTCGATGATTTTCCCGCCTTAAAAATTAATTATAATCCAAAAATATGCAGGTGTAATAGACCGACATTAAACTGATTTTTGAACATATTAAACTGTATGTTTTATTGAAAGTTTTTAGATTTAAGGTAGGTGATATAAGTCCACAACGTAAAAGTTAAAAGTCGCCTTTGTACACCTGGGTGAATGTGCCTAAACAGACAAGTCAGTTAATTTAATATTATTTTCTACAGAATTAACACCAATATGTCCGCCACCATCGACTTTTATGAACAGTGAAGATATCTATGCTATGACTTTAGTAAATGGTGTGTACGTATGTATAAATCATTTAATGTCCGCCGGTGGCCCGTGTTGCTCTATGTTTAATGCTAACTAGATATAGAATTTGATTTAAAAATGAGAAAGACTCTTTTTGAGTAAGCCAGTAAACGAGCAGACGGATCACCTGATGGTAAGCAATCGTCGCCGTCAATGGACACCCAAAACTTCAGAGGTGTTACAATTGTGTTATCGGCCTTTTGGGAATTTGGAATTTGAGGATTGTGGGGGATTCGGGGATTGGGGGGATATGGGAATGGGTCCGTCTAGGGCGCCCTCTACCGACGGCCCCATTCATATCCACTCTGTATACTTCTTTCGTTACTCTACTTTCATCCATTCTTTCTACATGTCCAAACCAGCGTAACATTCCCTTTTCAATCCTTGTCACTACATCATCTTTCAATCCACACCTTTCTCTAATAACACTATTTTTCACTCAATCACTCAATTTTACTCCGCACATACTTCTCAGGGCTCTCATTTCCACCGCATTAATCCTGCTTTCATGCTTCTTCTGCCACACCCATGATCCACTACCATACATAAGTGTTGGTGTCAATACACACTGCACTACAGTAAATCGAGCTTTTCTCAGTATATTTACGTGAACAGCTCGTTTCTTTCATCATTTTTAGTTAAAAACCATTTTAATTATGTTAACATTAAGGTTGCTTTCCAGATTGTTACAACAGTTCAATGGTGAAGATATTCAAGATGGATTACATGGATGCGACTCAGTGTAGAGACTACTACATGAGAGTTGGGGTGTGAATTATCTTATCTTACTAATATTATAAACTAGCGACCCTCCCCGGCATCGCACGGGTGCAATATGCATGTATTACACATCTATTAAAAAAACCGCATCAAAATCCGTTGCGTAGTTTTAAAGATCTAAGCATGCATAGGGACAGACAGACGGCGGATAGCGACTTTGTTTTATACTATGTAGTGAAGCGAAAGTTAGTGTGTTTGTGTCGCGCGCGGCTCAAAGAGCCATCAGACCACCACGGATGGAGCCCAATAGGATTGATGCCGATTGGTACCACAAAGCTCACCAATTGAACCCAAATCATCATTCAAAAATTTTATTGGATATAAATATTTTTCCTTTGATAGATAAATAATAGTTAAAAAAAACAGTAAAATAAATGTACGTACATAACTTAGATATGTGTAATTTGATGAGCGGTCGAGTGGTCTACTGTGGCAGTACGCACTCACTTTTCCATGTGTCACTGTTAAATTATTTTTTTGCCCTAAACTGGGAGTTTGAAAAAATAAACTATTTCGATTTTTTTAATACAGCGGAGGGCGCAAGCAAACATGTCAAAAAAGAGATGCGTGCCCTCTTGTGTTTAGGTCCATTGGTATTTTCAATGTAAACTTATATTAGTTACTTTTTTGCTGTACCTACCTAGTCTAAACGGTACATTTAGTTGTTAATAGATTATTGAATAAGCTGTTCATATTTTAAATTAAATTTAACCATTTTATAACAATTTTAAGATTTCGAATATTGTTTTATAATGAAACCGTTGGTAAAAAAAGTGTCATTTGCGTATACGGCACTCACTTTCATTATTTTTTAATTTTTTATGCGTACTGCGGACAACAAAATACGTAGTAAAATGTACTAAGTTTATAAGAAACTGGAAAAATAGGGGAAAAAATAAAACAAGTGCTAGTAGATACCGTAATGTTATATAAGTTATTATTAAAGTATTTAGTTCAGATTAAAGTTCTAATAAGTAAGCTTTGGTACTTCGTAAAATAGTGTTTTATGTGATTGTAGATACTGTCTTTGTGGGAAATTAATAAAACGTCGTGTAAATTGTATCAAACCATTATATACAACAAATTTTATGAAATTTTGGGTATTGGTAACAAACACTTCGCTGCTACTCCGTCGAACAACGTTACTTAGAATGAAGCGGCGCGGCACGCGCAGCTAATTGCGCGGGAGCAAGGCGGAGAATATTATTGTATGTGATCATGCGTAGTTATTTTCTAATGGGATGATTGGTACATGTCACTTGTTTTTTAACGTGAAATAATTTTGCTTCTTTCTATCTTTTTGATGGTCTACTCAAAGAGTGGGTAGCTATTGATATGCTCTGTATGGTTGTGACTACAGCTGGATGTTCAGAGTATGTGGCCGACTCATCTGGCGTGTGCTCAAGGTCAGATAGGCGGACATTGTATCTGGCGCAGTGGCACAACGCTGGTCATCCGACATGAGGGACAATGGAAGCTGGTGAGTCCACAGCATCTTCACTCTTATAGGGTATATATAACACTCTTATAGGGTATCAAGAGATTTTCGGTTATTGACTTTCTAATAAGAAAGTCAATAACCGAAAATCTCTTGATCAGTTCAGATTTTTGACCGAAACTTCAAAGAACATAACATAACATTACGTCTTTTATCCCCAAAGGGGTAGGATATAAGTTGTACATTACGGCACATACTACCACTGTACTATGTAACACCCACTTTTCACTATTTATCTTATAAGTCCCATGTAGTAGGGGGTGAGACTATTGCCACATACCGAGCACATTTCCAGACTCCATGCTACTACTGAAATAAAAACCCAGTAATACTTTGCCCGACCCTGGAATCGAACACGAGACCTCTTGCCCCGCAATCACACTTGCGACCATTCAGCCAATAAGGTAGTTCAAAGAACCAACTCCAAAAATAGACCTTAACCCAAAGACTTTTAAGATTGAGATCGCTTATTAACTTTATTAGTTTGCTTGAAATCCTACTAATTCGAAAGTCAGTTTGTATGTTTCTTTGTTCGTTTGTCTCTTCTTCACATTAATACGGCTGAAGAGATCGAGATGAGATTTGGAACAGGTATTAAGGTCTGGCGGCGTATTATCAAGTCTTAAAGACCAAGTGGTTCCGTTGAGGGAACAAGATCTCGCTAGAGGACTTGTATAGCTCTGTTTCTTTCTCTCAAAGGAACCATTCTGAGTTTATGACGTCATAATAATCCAGCTGGACACATAACACTTGGCCATTTTTATCCCACGGGAACCTGGGTGAAACCGCTTACAGGAGCTGGTATTGTTTATTTCTTACCAATCAGCGCCTAGGGTAGACGACAAATTTTTATTTTAATGTCCGTCTGGTAGATTATTTAAAAACATTAGACACGTATTTTTTATTTTCTCACAGAAACGAATAGTTTCGAAGATATATTGATTTGAAATGTCGCGTGACGTCACTTCTCAGTACCTACATTTTATACTAAGAAATGACGTTTTAGCCCCCACTCGTAAAATTTGATTCGTTTTATCTAAGTATTGTTTTATTATTTATTTATTTATTTTAAAGCTTCATGCACAAAATGTACATAAGGTGGACTTAATGCCGCAGGCATTTTCTCCCAGTCTGACCTTTGGGTGACGCAGAGAAGAGTTAATGGTGTGAGCAAGAAGCAAGCAACTATTAAATAGAGCAAATAAAATAGATACACTTACATATTTCAGAGATAAACATAAATAAACATAATTATAATATATATACCTACACACGAGTACAACACAATACATATGCATGCATTCATACATATATACATATTTACATCCCGCAATCGTTTGGACGTCCCATGAAGGCGAAAGTGCATTTAATCTGGCGTCCACCTGCTTGTGGCGTCCGCATACCGGACGCCACTTTGTTGGCCTATGCTACTTAGGTCCTTTTGGTCCTGGCTGTACGTAGGGGAAAAATCGACAGAGGCCAAAAGATCGGTTCAATGGCTGTTATAGTATTTTTAAAAGTTCCCAAAGAAATCTCAGCGCAGATAGAGCGCTGCTGTAGCGCGTATATCCACAGCTGTATATTTTTGGGATTTTTTGATTATAAGTCCGCGTATTTGGCGTCCTCAAAAAAATAACAGCGACGTTGCCAGTTCGCTCAGTAAATCCGTGGAAATAGTTCATAATATTATTTACCGCATTCAAAACAATATTCATCGTCGTACATTTCGGATGTGTTGCGTATTATTTGGAGTCCGATTTTATTATAATCATGTGATTGCAACTTACGACAACTTATCTGCAACCCTGTTCTCAATTTGTAAATGAGTACCTATCAGTGATATAATAGATGAGGGTATAAATTAATTCCTTAAAGGGATCTTAGAAATAAGTACTAAAGTGACAAAATTATATGTCTTACCACAAAAAAGGTTAACCAGAGTTTAACTCGTATTAAATGTGTATTTAGATAGTATAGTCTCCGTATGAATTTTGACGTAATTTTATTAACTTTATCTATTTATGTGGTTAGAAGATGCATCTAACACTGAATAATTAATTAATGTTGTATTACTGATCAAATCAATCAACGTTTGTCTTTTTATTTCTAGCCTTGGCGTGTTATAAAGATCCAATTAGGAATTATAAATGTTTTTGATTACAAAACATAAACACTTCATTAAAAGTGATATCCATATTTAACATAACATAACATCACACCTTTTTCCCCGAAGGAGTAAGCAGAGATGCACATTACGGCACTTAATGCCACTGTACAATGTAATATCCACAGTTTTACCACCTCTATTTATGTTATGAGTCCCATGTAATAGGGAGGGGGGGACTCTTGAAAAAACCCAGTAATACTTTGCCCAACCCGGGAATGGAACCCGAGACTCTTTGCCAGGCGATCGCACTTGCGACCACTCGGCCAACGAGGCAGTAAAATGATATCCATATTCTTTGTTTTTATTTGCTTACTTAGAATTGGTAACTTCATATCAATAAGCTGCCAATTAAATATTTGATACAATTAGAGCTGGTTTCAAAGCTAGGGGATATGGGCAGCGCGGCTGAAGCGCGGGCTTCAACAATAGAGGCATCAGGCAACAATCCAATAGAGGAGTTAATCGAGTGGGCACAACTAGAAGTATAAAATTAGGAATCTTGCCTTAAATGAAATTGAAATTCAATACAATATTTGCGCACAAAGATTTAGATTAAAATAAAAGTGTTTCTCATAGATCATAATTTCTAGCGATAAAGTCCTCTACTGGGACCTCTACCTCTATGACAGTCGCGTCGCAATAAAACGATGCTAAAGCTCTCATCATCTCCAAGCGCGAGGCATTTCAGCAGCGCTGCCCAATCCTCTAGCTCTGAAACCAGCCTAAATGAAAGAAGTTTTGAACATATATACTTAATAAAACCATTCTAGTAATAAGATATATTCTTATTATCTTTACTAATTACGGACGCCCAATAGCTATACGTGGACGTTCAACAGCTATATACAGATGCCCAATAGCTATATACGGACGCCCAATAGCTATATATGGACGTTCAATAGCTATATACGGACGCCCAATAGCTATATACGAACGTTCAACAGCAATATACTGACGATCAATAGCTAGGTGATCTAACATGATACCTTTTTTTAGAGATAAAAAATCATCCAATGCCTTTTGCTGCCTTCCGCCGGCGGCCGCGCTGGTGAGGCGAGTGGAAGTTTCAGAGGAAGTTTCTCTTACTGACTTTTTTTTAAGCGGGGAAAATCATCGATTGACTGCTCCCGCCTGGGTAAGGCGGGAGAGAGTGTCACTCTTACTGACTAAAAACCACCCCGTTCCTTCTCCTGCACGTCCAGCCGGAGCCCCGGTTACCCGTTAGGTTCTCCGCGACTCCGACTCGGCATCGGCCCTGTTGGGCCCCATCTGTGGTGGTTTTATGGCTCTTTGAGGGGCGCGCGGAACGCGACGCGCCGCACGTTCAGGTCTGTTTCTGGTCGGACGGGGAGCCACCCATGCTCGCCGTCCGCAGGCCCGCGCTTACGGTGGCCGGACATCGTCCCGCGATCCCCGACGCCCGGTGTGTCCTTCGCGATGGCTGGGTTGCAAGGAGGCAGCGCTTCGCTGCCTCATGCGTCCCGCCTCCTCCTTAGCTAGCTTGACTGCTTCGCAAAAGGAGGAGACGGCATCCCTGCACTTCGAGTCGGAGCCCCGGTCACCCTTTAAGTCCTCTGTGCCTCCGTATGGGCATCAGCTCCATCCGTGATGGTCTGATGGCTCTTTGGGGCGTATGCGGAACGCGACGCGCCGTACGTTCGGGTCTGGTTCTGATCGGGTGGCAAGTCATCCGTGCTCGCCGACCGCAGGCCCGTGCTTACGGTGGACGGAGACCGTTTCGCGATCCCCGACGCCTGGAGTGTCTCTCGTGGAGCGTGCGGAGGCTCGTTCCCTCACGAGCTCCGCCTCCTCCTTAGCTAGCAGGACTGCTTCGCAGAAGGAGGAGACGGCATCCCAGTCTCCCTCACTCTGTACCATGGTCTGAACCAGTGTCGGACGCGAGAGGTCGCCGTCGCCGATCACATTCCTGAGGACACGATGGTGTTCAGCCCACGCAGGGCACACTGCCACCGTATGCTCCACCGTGTCCCCCGGGTGGCCCTCGCCATGATGACACCCGAGCGTTTCCTCCCGCCCAATCCGAAACAGGAACCTACCGAAAATTCCGTGTCCGGTAAGCACCTGCGTCAGGCGGTAGATAAGGACGCCGTAGCGTCTCTGTCTCTCAAGCCACTCCTCAAATCTAACATGACACCTTCTGGGGAAGTACGTGGATGTTCAATAGCTATATACGGACGCCCAATAGCTATATATGGACGTTCAATAGCTATATACGGACGCCCAATAGCTATATACGGACGTTCGATAGCTAAGTGATCTTACATGATACCTGCTGAGGAAGAAACTTTCTTCGCGCGCATGGCCATCGTCAGGCTCCGCAAGAGACCCCTGCCATTACCATGTCAATTGTCAGGATCCGCAATCAACGGACCTCCCATTTCCGTGTGTGAGCAGTATAGTGATGTAGTTTTTTACTTGATGACCATAGCGTTTGGGTCAACTGAAATTTGCATGACCATTTTTGAATTCCTAACGTAGCCCAGTAGATGGTGCTAGTCCAGCAGTGGACTTAAATAGGCTGATGATGATTAATAACTATATACGGACGCCCAATAGCTAGATGATCTTTCACAGTTATAGATGATCTTACATGATGACCGCTGGGGAAGAAACTTTCACGTATTTTACTCTTGCTTGCTTTGAAATAAAAATTGAGTTCTGAGTTTCTTTCTTTAGATAAATTTGTAAAACCGGTACGCCGCGCCGATCACATACGGGCTGAACCGATTTGTATTTATGTATGGAATAGACTAGGCAAACATTTAAAAAATATGTTATTCCTACTGCGGCATCTTCTCATGTAAAAATCTCATAGAAACCTCATTTTTTTGCATCTTGTTACCAATATTATACCAATATCGGGCATTAGTATATGTATTGATAGATTTTACGAATATTGTAATACTGTTAAAACTCTGTCCCAGACGAGTGACAAGAGAGCGGAAAAGAATGAGACAAGTGAACGCAAAGCTGGCAACGTTGCACTTGCAAATACCATCCACGCTGTGAGGACGTTAATTTGCCGAAGCCATGGTTAAATCACGATCAATATATCTAGGAGCCCAATTAGTTATCACGATGGTTTGGGGTTCAAAAATGTTGCAGCATGACTGCAAGAAGAATACCGCGAAAAATAAAATTATCGGAAAATGACGTATCCTACAAAGCTGGAAATCGAATAACTAAGCAATATTCATCAAGACATATGAAAAAAATTAAGGGGAACTGGGGGACGTCATAATGATGCGCGACATGTGTGACGCCAAAAAGATTCCAGGATGTAAATATATAAATACATACATACATACATACATAAATATAGACTGTGAGTAATTAGCGTGATGATTCAGCCACCCTCTCCAAGCGAAGTTCACGCACTTTCTGCTTAAATGATAGACGAGTCGACACCATCCTGACATCCAGGGGGAGCGCATTCCACAGCAAAATTGCCTGTACGAAAAAGGAAGAATGAAAAAAGTCAGTGCGATGAGTGGGACATTGAAGAACACGGTTATGAGAAGAACGAAGGTTTTTGCTGTGGTTTGCGCATAGATATTGAAAATAAGGGGAAAGATAACTGGGCAAAGAAGGTGAACAAAGAAAGGAGAATAGGGTGGTTAGCGCCCTTTGCTCCCTGCGCTGGCGTATGGGCAGAATTTATATACGACAAAATAAAAAAATACGTGTCTAATATTTTTTAATTACCTAACTTACAGACTAATTATATTTTTAATGTTCATCATCCCCGTGATTTTAACTTATTATAATATTGAACCGAAAATCCTTCTTGACCGTTTACACCATCTAGATTAAATATCACACACTCCCGTTCTATAAAAACATTGCACCTTTGTCTTTGGTCTGTTATTTCATTATCGTTTCTTCTACACAGCTCGGTATTGGTGTCTACGGCCCTGGCTGTGAGTCTCCATCAAGATTTCTGGACTACGGCATGTACCATTTGTGGGTGAAACGCATTGTCTCCAAGATAGGTCAGCCAACCATCTCTAGGATTGCCAACAATTACGTGGTGTTGCGGAGATGTAAGTACAACTATCATCTATCACTAGCGGACCCTACAGACGTTGTCCAGCATATCCACATGAATGTATAAACAAAAATTCATTCAAATTAGTTTAGCTGTTTAGGATAAATAACCTAATCATCGACTGCAGCGCCATCTGCCGGGCTGATTTGTGAATCTAAACCATTACTAGATCCCCTTGAACACACACACAAATTTGATCGAAATCGGTCCGTTCATTTGAGAGAAGTTCAGTGACATACACACTCACAGAAGAATTATATATAATCTATTATTTATCCTACTAATAATATAGATGCCAAAGTTTGTAAGGACGTATGTGTGTGTTTGTTACTCTTTCACGGCTAAACTGCTGAAGGGATATAGGTGAAATTTGGAACAGCGGGAGATTATGTTGTGGTATAACACATAGGCCACTTTTAAGCCATGAAAACGCAGGTGAAGCCGCTGGCAGACGCTAGTATACAGCTAAAGAATTAAGTTTGTTTGTTTGTAAAAACATGCTTATCTAAGGAACTCATTCGACTTGACAATTTTTTATGGAGTTTTTTTATTAAATGATGAATAGAGGTTACAAAACATCTCGTCACTATGATGAGGAGGAGCCTTTCATTCAAAATTATAACATATGGATTTTTTGAGGAGTGCAGTAAACTAACGTCCAGTTTCTATAACCTATCTATCTGTAGATTTGCTTACTAGAGATAGAATTTTGACACATTTTGTATGGAGCTCATATCAAAATTCAGAGATAGAATTTTGAAATAACATGAGCTACAGATAGATAGGTTATAGAAACTGAACGTAAGACGATTTTCCGAAAATCCTAAGGCTATGGGAGAAAATAGGGTTTTTGATGAAACTAAAATTGTAAAAAGTCTTCTGTTCAACACAGCTACATCGAACATCCAGAGATTCGGTCTATGTGATGCTGAGGAAACGACCAAGGAGATATTTACCGACAGCGCTACAATGCTGGCACCTCACGATGAGTATGATGAGATCGATCCAGTGATCACCGCTTATTATAATGTATGTATTCTTGACAATTAGGTACAGGTTGGCAAAAAGAGTTTGACGCGGTGACAGCTAGGACTAATATTGACTATAGTCAGAATTTTAATTAGATTCCAGATTTGACAATAGCTACTGTCATTTTGTGAAATAATGATACCACATATAATAGTGTAGTACACAAAAATCGATAATCAATCAGTGTGTGTGTTTTATAATAAATGTTACAGAAAGTGACAGGATAGCGATAGCGATGACGGCGACAATTTATAAAATAACTTATTACCATAATACATCTATCTGTTTTATTTGTCATGTTCCTTCATGATTACATTTTTTTATTTATTTCACACAAAATTATAAAAGAAAAGTCTCAGATCGTTAATTAATCGTCAAAACTAAATTATCGGTTTAGAAATATTTAATTTCCTGATATACGAGAGTAAAATTATAAACGAGAAGAATCGATCCAGAAACTTTGCATTTCCATATCGAATTATTTCGCAACGTCACTATTTAGTACTTGTCATAACGTTGCAACACTGAAATTGTCAAATCTGGAATCGAATTAAAATTCCGAGTATAGGACTGAACTGACACGGACTGGTATGTACGTTGCACGGCAGTCAGTTGCCCAGCCACTGAGCCAACCGTGCAGTCGTACAGTCTTTGGCATTTGACATTCCCAATGTTATACTCTTATACTATTTTTTTTATTATATCCTTCACCTGACTGCCTCGTTGGCCGAGTGGTCGCAAGTGCGACTGCCGGACAAGGGGTCTCGGGTTCGATTCCCGGGTCGGGCAAAGTATTACTGGTTTTTTAAAAATCTCAGTAGTAGCACGAAGTCTGGAAATGTGCCCGGTATATGGCAATAGGCTCACCCCCTATTACATGGGACTCATAACATAAATAGTGAGAAGTGGGTGTTACATTGTACAGTGGCATTAAGTGCCGTAATGTGCACCTCTGCCTACCCCTTTCGGGGAAAAAAGGCGTGATGATGATGTTATGTTATATCCTTCACCGTGTGAGAAGAGGCTTTGCTCAGCAGTGGGCATTTATAGGCTGTTAATGATGATGATGATGATATGTATATAGCTGAAGACTTTGTTTGTTTGTTAGAACACGCTTATCTCAGAAACTACTGGTCCGATTTGAAAAATTCTTTTTGTGTTAAATAGTCTATTAACTGAGGAAAGCTATAGCTTATAAAACATTACGCTACGATCAATAGGAGCCGAACAGAGCAGGTGAACACGCGCGGAAGTAGCTAGTACTATATAGCTGTTATTGTTAATTTTGATTGTGACTTATCTATGACGTGAATCCATACTTAGTTTATGGTATACGAGCAGCCTGTCCCGGCTTCGCACGGGGTAGACAATTATTTATTTTTGGAAATTTTGATTGTTGTAGTGACATAACTACAATAGTTCGCGGAGTTTTTTGTAGACATTATGATGTTCTTAAATATTGTTGTACATTATTTTGTTCTATCGCTAATAGTTTCGGCAGAGCATTCGACAAAAGACATTTTAAGACTCATTTTTATACACCTTCGGTTACATTGTTCAAATTTTACTAAGGATCTCTAAATTCAAAATGAAATGTAGCCTATGTCAAATTGGAAGAATTTAGCATTCTATTGGTGAAAGAACTATTTAAATCGGCCCAGTACTTTTTGAGCCTATTCATCACAAACATACAAGAATAGGTACAAATCTTTCCTCTTTATAATATTTATGGTATATGGTATATTATTACAGGTGACGTTACTTGAAAACGTGGACTATCATTGCATAATTTTCCAAGCGAAGAAAGAGCTGAATATACCAGGAACTCCCCTCATCAAGCTTCGTCGTACATGCCCAAATGGAGATGACTCGTGTACCAGTACGAGGCAGCGTACCTTGTTCTATTACGTAGCGATTAAGTTCAAACATATTTGTACGTTCACTGTTAACGCGTACGGTGTTTACATAGTTACGAATGGGACTGATGTAAATGAACTAGGACGACTCGTGAGAGTCAGTTAGGATGACGGAATTGTATCAGTGTTAGACAAGACTTAGTTTGTTTGTTAAAAGTTTAAAGTATTCGAAACGATGCGCTCTGATTGGTTGGTTGGTTGGAGCTGGCCAATTACAGCGCTGAACGTGTACACACAAATCTATTGTGTGAAAAGGAGGTGTTTTTTGTCTGGCTCAAACCTGTACCTAGGTACAAATTACTAATAAAATTCCTTCCAATAATTTGTGTTTTTTGCAGTATTTAAAAGCCTTTAATATCACATATATTAAGAAATAAAAGAATATGAAAAAAAGCTGCCTCGCGACGTTACTGCGTAAAAAGAAACGTTCGTGATAACGTTGACAGCTGTCAATTTGTTCTATCTGTCAAAGTATTTTTTCAAGTTGTGTGTGCATCAAGTTGTAAGAAATCTATCGAAAGTCCGGGGAAGAATAGCCAAGTCACAAAAACGAAATAAAACAACAAAAAATAGCACTCCAGAGACGATTAACCGAAACGGAATGATTTGAATTGAATGACATTGACAACAGTAGAAAAATAGTATCGGCCCTGGCTTTGGTGCCCGGTCTTTTTGACCGGTAGATAACCAAACGCAAAAAATTCTATGAATTGTGAAATAAATGTACTTTTAGAAATACTTGTTTCTATAATAATTCACAACAAATGTAACTAGAAAAAAAAACTATCTGTAACACAAAATTTGACACTTTTGTTTTTGAAGTACACGCCGGGGCCAAAGTTGTAGGAAAAAAAAACACCTCCTTTTGTCACAGTTGTCTATTAACAAGTGTGGGACTGTGGGAGAGCCATGCTTCGGCATGGATGGGCCTGCTCGACCGGAGTGATACCACCAACGAGCAGAATCCCCCCCCCCCCCCAACATAGAACGTGCGGTTACATGGACAATGAGTGTTACGGTTCATCAACGAGCAGACGCATCAACTGATGATAAGTAATCGGCGCCGCCCATGGACACCTGGAACACCAAAGGCGTTATAGTTGAGGATTGTTAGGGAATCGGGGATTAATGAGTGGATAATTCGGCCTCCGGTAACGCCTCTCACAATACAAAACACAACGCAAGCGTTGTTTCACATCGGTTTTCTGTGAGGCCGTGACATTCGTGCCGAAGCATGGCTTTTCCACACATAAGAAGAATAAATAAAAAGTTACAAAAATATATGTACACGAAGCAGAAGGAAAACTTGATTTTAGGAAATAGTGATATTTTTCTTTTAGTATAATAAAGCTGCAAAGAAATCCGTATTGTTGTTTCTTTTCTGAGCCTCCAGCAAATATATGTAGCTGTAATAAGTCGTTTATTTGATCCAGTAATCGAATTGTCTATCTCGTTCTTCAAGTCGTCGTAACTGCAATTGCCAATACAGAACAGGCAACCTCGTGTTCGATTAGTTGGTCAGTGAAAGTATTAGAGAAGTAGTGGTCCTGTTTGAATTTTTAGCAATAGCCTTGAATCTAGAATTCCGTTAAGAGTTTGAAGTGGTTTTTTAAGGGGACAAATCATCGAATGCTTCTCCCGCGTGGGTGAGGCGGGAGGGAGTGTCAGACTCTTACTGACTAAAAACCACCCCGTTCCTTCTCCTGCACGTCGAGCCGGAGCCCCGGTAACCCGTTAGGTTCTCCGCGACAGAAAATAGTGATATAGAGTGGTTAAGAGCAAACGGATCGCCTGATAGTAAGCAATCGGCGCCGACTATGGACACTCCACTTCCAGTAATATGGAACGATAAATTCTTTGACAACACATCTATTTTAAAAAGGATTTTTTGACTGCACTGGTGGTGCTGTGGCTGGGTAATTGGCTGCCGTGCAACGTGACGTGTGACGACGTCCATCTCTGTGTGATCCACAAATTGTTGTTTCGGGTATGGTTGATAAAATAATATGTATTATGAACTTGTATGTTTGTAAATGCACACAGGATACAGGAGAAAATCCTAGTGTGGGGCAAAAACTAAAAATCATTCCAAACGGGCCCCGAATATTATTATGTGCTCAAGGGCACCAGCTTACTCTAAGACGGCTTGATGTGGTCGTTATATATACGTCTTTTTTTTTTAAGGAGGGAACTTCATCGAATGACTGCTCCCGCCTGGGTGAGGCGGGAGGGAGTGTCAGACTCTTACTGACTAAACACCACCCCGTTCCTTCTCCTGCACGTCGAGCCGGAGCCCCGGTAACCCGTTAGGTTCTCAGCGACATATATATATATGTTTTTTTTTTAACGGGGGAAAATCATCGAATGACTGCTCCCGCCTGGGTGAGGCGGAAGGGAGTGTCAGACTGTTACTGACTAAAAACCACCCCGTTCCTTCTCCTGCACGTCGAGCCGGAGCCCCGGTTACCCGTTAAGTTCTCCGAATCGGCATCGGCCCTATTGGGCCCCATCTGTGGTGGTCTGATGGCTCTTTGAGGCGCGCGCGGAACGCGACGCGCCGTACGCTCGGGTACATATATAATATGTATGGGGCGCCGTCTACCCACAGTCCCATTCATATTCACTCTGTATACTATAGCTTTGGTACAGGTGAAAACAATACTTGTCTTCGTCGAAAGAGAACGCAAGTTATTAAAAAAATACTGTTTGTTGAATGAACGAAACCAAACAATGCAGTTTACAAATGTGCGAGATGTTGGGTAAATCTGTAGACGACATTCAGTACCTTTATTTAGAAGCGTTCATACACATCCATCTCATTCGGATACCATATCAATCTCATAGATTTTTGTAAAGATAATTTAAAATTATTTATCTGTGTCGAGTGACAGTGTTAAGTTAATTATTTAAATATTTCATCACCATGCATCAATTTAGTGTGTCAATGTATTTATTTGCACATTTAGGATATGGTGAGATTGTTTATTATTAAATGATTTAATTTAACTTTCCTTTTTTATGGGATAAGCCGGTAAACAAGCAGACGGATCACTTGATGGTAAGCATTCGGTGTCACTCATGGACACCCTGAACACCAGAGGCGGTACAAGTGCGTTACCGGCCCGTTGGGGATTACGAATTTGAGGTTTGTTGGGGATCCCTGAATTAGGGTAATTGGGGACGGGGATAATTGGGCCTCCGGTAACCTCACTCATATGCCGAAACATAACGCAAGCGTTGTTTCACGTCGGATTTCGGTGAGGTCGTGGTGTCACTCCGGTCGTGCCGGCCCATTCTGACAAGCAAGCATGGCTCTCCCATACTTAAATCCTATTTAGTATTAGAGGTTTTAACCTCTTCCTGATGGCAGATCGATCTAAATTTGGTACACACTAACCTAACCTTAATTCCCATACAATATCATCTATTTTTCTACAACTATCTCAAACTAAAGCAGTTGGTTCAGAATTTGGGATTCCATAATACTGAAGCACTATTCAGGATAAGGTAAGCAAAAGTATAGATAAAAAAATAAAAAAAATGTAACAACATTAGTCAAAAGACTGACACAGGATGTACTTCTTCGTGGATAACACATAAGTCATTGTAATTTTAAAACTATCTGATTTAGATTTTTGTAAATATTTTTCTGATAATACAATGAATAGAATGCAGGAACAATTTAGTCGCCTGTCATGCTCACTTAATGTGGATATTGATATGTCCTATTCTCTTTTCAAGGTGAAAACTGTCCTGCGTAGGACACTCTCACAGAGTTAAACCGCACTATATATTCCATTCGAATCAAAATTTTACAGTTTAAAAATTTTAATTTAACTTTTTTTTTTATAAGCGACCTTTTTGTTGTAATATCCTGTTCTTTTATAATGCATGTCGTGGCAGAATTTAATCAAGGCTACACTATAGAGTCTTAAAATATGTTATAAAACCTATCATGTATTTTGGTGTATGCTTTGTTGGTTATCCTTAAATAAATAAATAAACTGTTGGAACTTTGCCGGAGACACCCTGTATGACAGGAGAGACTCCTACTATGGGATAACGTTTTTTTTAATTGACTCTATTTTCAGCGTTGGCCGCCTCGTCCTGTGGCATCGATAATTCTCCAATAACGCACGTCTATGAAGGCATCACTTCAATTGAGAATTACCCTTGGCTTGGCTATCTCTATTACCGACAACGTAAGTACTTCACCCGCCGCACATGTCCACACTCGCACTCGTTCACTACACTACGCCAAAGTATTGTCGCTTTTGTGGGAATGCTTCGGCACGAATGGGAATGCTCGACCGGAGTGATACCACGGCCTCACAGAAAACCGACGTGAAACAACGCTTGCGTTGTGTAAAAATACAGTTACATCTTATCATCAAGAGCAGTAAGAAACAAAGAAAGAAAGAAAAGTGTTTCGTCATGTGAGTGAGGTTACCGCAGGACCCGTTTCTGAGAATTGAAATCGAGGTCTTATATGCCGGAATACTGAAACATTACCCAATTTTTACCGACTTCAAAAAAAGGAGGAGGTACTATGTTCGGCTGATTGTTTTTTTTTTTTTTTTTTTTTTTGTTTGTTCGCGCAGTACTCCGCCGTTTGTGGACCGATTTCAAAAATTTTTGTTTTGTTTGAAAGGGTATACTCCCGAGATGGTCCCATTTCCATGAAGTCAGGATCTGATGATGGGATCCTAGGGAAACCGAGGGGAACTTTCGAAAATTCTATGGGGGAGTAATGCGTCTATTATGTTTTCCAATTAAGAATTTTAAACATTACAATTAGATAAGGGTCTGGAGTCGACCTGATGATGGAGTCGACAGACAGTCGAGGGAACTCCTCAGCGGTTTGTATTAACTACCTTGTGTTTGGGCTTGATTAATTTGTATTGATGAGGACTTTACATTTAGATAGAGTGGGGCTGTCATTGAGGGTCTGATGATGAAGAAGTGTAATTGTTAAGGGAACTCCTCAACAGTATACAGTAACTACCTTGAGTTTGGGCTTGATTAATTTGTATTGATGAGGACTTTACACCTAGATAGAGTGGGGCTGTCATTAAGGGTCTGATGATGAAGAAGTGTAATTGTTAAGGGAACTCCTCAACGGTATACAGTAACTACCTTGAGTTTGGGCTTGATTAATTTGTATTAATGAGGACTTTACACCTAAATAGAGTGGGGCTGTCATTAGGGTCTGATGATGAAGAAGTGTAATTGTTAAGGGAACTCCTCGACGGTATACTGTAACTACCTTGTGTTTGAGCTTCTACAATTTGTATTGATTAGAACTTTGCACCTATGTATATTATAAGTAACAAGACGGGTATATGTAGCTTTACACTGAAAATGGTAAAATAATAAAATAAAAATTGCGTTTAAAAAACCGACTTCAAAAACCAAAAACTAATAACAAACAAAAAGTCAAAACCAAAAAGCAAAAAATAACTAATATTAGTACTGATAGGTTACCCACCCACTGATAGGTTAGAAGTCGGTGCCATAAGCTCATATCATAATGATATAACTTAATGTCCACAAAATTGTAAATTAGGTACCTATTAAGGTTTTAATGAATAATTTTGTATGGAACTTATGGCACCGACTTCTTACCTATCAGTGGGTGGGTAACCTATCAGTACTAACTAATATTAGTTACTTTTTGCTTTTTGGTTTTGACTTTTTGTTTGTTATTAGTTTTAAGTCGCGCTTAAGTATAGTACTGTCTCCACAAATTCTTTGTAAAACGACAGAGACAGCAAGATATTTAAGCACGACTTAAAATTGAGTAACGTTTCAGTATTCCGGCAATAATTTACTAAATTTATTAGGCTTTTACAAATTTATAGCTTATGACCTTGAAAATTTTGAAATGCTTCATACACACTTCGAATTTAAGGGAAGTGGGGTGCTAGAAAGAGACAAAAATATGACATATGACATTCTCGCCTATGACATTCTCCATCCTTTCAACTATCTGTACTTAAAAAATACACACAAACACAACACAAGGACAAATAAACAGACACACACTTTCAATAATATTAATAATGATAAACACGTTTGCTCTCGACAGGCTACTACAAGTAGTCAGATATAATCTCGTTTTCATCTGAAAGCTATATATAGACAGCCGGACTGACAAATCCCTACTGACGGAAGCCATTACAAATATTATTTTGCGAAAAAAAAACAAAAAGTTTGCAAAAGCTAACATGATTTAGTACTTACGCCGCTTGTTATATTGTACTGTGCAAAATTACAAGTCACAGGCCTGTGTCAAAAGGTTCACATTACAAATTATTCAAACAAGCTACAACAGTTTTTATTTAACTTGCAAGGTATTGTCCCGATGCTACGGTTACCGCTACACTATTTATCCTACCTAACCTAGACGGGGTATTCCTAGCAGGATTTTCAATGAAAGTAGGTAGACAGTAAAACTGGAACATTTTTAAAAGTTCGATAATTAGCTCGGTAGATGAGGGTCGGTAGAAATATTGGGTTAAAGCCTATACAGAGATTAACTCCTCACTGGTTTAGCACTCCCCTGATGTCACTGGCCGCTGTGCAGGCCGCTGTGCAGGCTGGTGCAGGGTTCGAGGGTTGGCATGCCATTGTCCACCGCGGGAAAGCAGGATATGAAGGTGTACGTGAAACCCTGTAATGCGCTAATGCGCAATAAGCGAAAGCATCACACACCCACCGGAAACGGTGAGCATCCACAGCAACGCTTAATAGAGAAGCATTAAATATGTAGATGTGTTGCTGTAGATCTTCACTATCAGATACGGATATGACAATATATCGCTTACTTAGTCGTTAATTTAAACATTTGAATTTTATAAGAACTAAAAGATTTAATACCTACGTAGGAATGGTCAATTACGAAAATGTGGGGTAGAACTATGAAGAGAAAACAAGTAATAAGCGAATTACCAATCAGCGATGAAGTAAAGCGAAAAAAACCATTTTGGTTTGCACAGCTACGTAGTATCTTTGCACGAGTCTGTATTTCCTGAAGGGTATATAAAACCTGGGTGTCTTCAAGGCCCGAGTGAATCAGAATAGGTTCCTGATGGAATGACGTGCTCCATCGTAGACCGCATCATCGCTTACCACCAGCCGAGATACTGGTCAAACGTCGGCCCATCAAATATAAAAAAAATGTATGTATGGGAAGTGGAATCTTACAACCATATTTTAAAGCTAGCATAGGCTGTTGATGATGATGATGATTTTGAACCAGATATCTTCAATCAATTGAGCTGAAATTTTGTATACACGTTTTGTTTGATTGACTATAAATGATAAGCTGCACCGTACTAATTGTGCAGTCTATATATTCCACTTGTTTCATTTGATTCAAAAGGCGAAATACAATGCCACGCTGGTTTTCCATAAAGCCGTGGCATAACTCCGGTCAAGCCGTCCCATTCGTGCTAAAGCCTCGCTCGCTCGTTTGAATAAATAAAAGCGTAATTATCATTATAATAAATGATACTTCTGATTTCTCTCCATTGCACCGTCCCTCTTATTACCCTCAATACTACACAAAGTTCAGTATAAACATGAAAACTTTGTTATTAAGATCATAAAAGTATATTATGTTGTTTATACTTATTTATTTTCTTTGACCTCACATTGTTTCCTTGAAATTAACGTTACCTACATGAAATACTAAGAATTTTATTGAAGTTGTAAATACTGAGAGCTGTTGAACAACTGTGGAATAATGAATTTCATCAATTTTAGGGTCAAAAGTCAACCTAAATCGCACGAGAGGTTTTTCAAGGTACGTTAACAAAACGTCCTATGTAAATTATTATGTTTTCGGCTTACTCACGTAGTAATTCGACGAGGAACTCGACTAGTTAGCGCGACAGTCGCCGCGTCGCGGGTCGCGAAATGCTGCTCATGAATATGAGCCTCTAGCATGGCTTGAAACTAGTCGAGTTCCTCGTCGAATTACTACGTGAGTAAGCCGAAAACATAATAATTTATTTAGTATGTCTCACGAAAGTTACAATGCGTCCTATGTAGTTCATACGATTCGCTTTCGTCGAGCAGTGTTGCATTTTCAACGCTGGGCGGATGGCATTAAACACTGAATTGCATACATATTTACCAAGCCGATTTTCACCGCGACATAAAAAAAAATCTTGTGCGATTAAGCCCTTAGAGTCGGGCTTGGATTTTCAATCATCAGGTAGCTTCCAAGCTATCTTGAAGTCATTTTGGGAGGCCTAACAGTTGTCTTATGCCTGATATGATGATGCCTACCATTTATTTCATGGGATTTATCAATCCTTCCCTCAAAAGGTCATATATAACTCCTCTGGTGTTTCTTTTAGCCGGTAAACGAGCAGACGGATCATGATGATAAGCTATCGGCGCCGCCTATAGACACCTGGAACACTAGAGGCGTTACAAGTGCGTTACCGGCCTTTTGGAGATTAAGAATTGATTGGGGAGGGTTATAATTGGGCCTCCGGTAACCTCACTCACACGACGAAACACATTTCTTTCTTTGTTTCTTACATATTAAGCTATTCTCTTTGCTTGAAAAGATGGATATATCTCTTTTATCTTTTTATTTTTATATATCTTAAATTCTTCTGTGAGTGTGTATGTCACTGAACTTCTCTCAAACGACTGGACCGATTTTGATAAAAAAATTTGTGTGTGTTCAAGGGGATCTGGGAATGGTTTATATTCACAAATCAGCCCGGCAGATGGCGCTGCAGTCGAGGTCTAGGTTATTTATCCTAAACGGCTGAACTAATTTGAAAGAATTTTTGTTTATACATTCAAGTGGATATGCAGGACAACGTCTGTCGGGTCCGCTAGTATATGTATATAGCTAAAAACTGTACTTTTATTGACCCGGAGTGATTCATTGGTCGATTGTCAATTTATGACTCCCGTTTGTTTGTTTGACACGTCCATATCGTCAGTGGTAAAGAAACTAAAATTGTCAATTTATTTAACATCCAGGCAACCAGAAGTTTACTACAGCAGTGGTACTCGTCAACAGGCAAATAGCGCTCGCCACAGCTGATGAAGTTGACAGACTGCCCAAACATGACTTCAGGTTTGTAGTAAAACACATAACATCACGCCTTTTATCACGTCACTTTACTTAGCTGGAGGGCGCCCTACATTATCTACATTTGCCTAGACGCGGTCGCCACTCCAGGACACGCCTACCCCAACGGTCATCGATTCTTAGACAAATGTGACCGGCCCACTGTCATTCCAGCTTGCTAATCCTTTGGGCTACGTCGGTAACTTTAGTTGTCTGTCGGATTACCTCGTTATGGATCCTTCCTTTAGAGAACCTCCGTGGCTGACATAATATTGACAATCAATGGCTATTAATGTAATTTAAAATTTAGTACATAGCATTCTTTATGTCCAGATCAAGAGCGCGAGTGGTGATCGGTAACAACTGCTCGGGACCAAGCTTCGGCGTACGCGACTACAGCTACCATCCCAGCTACTCTACAGAACCATTCAGTGCTCTCGCCATGATACAGCTGGACATAGAAGGCGTCATGTCGCTTGAAAGTAATATACCTTTTTTTATGGCATAAGCCGGTAAACGAGCAGACTGACCACCTGATGGTAAGCAATCGGCGTCACCCATGGACACCTGGAACATCAGAGGCGTTACATGTGCGTTACCGGCCTTTTGAGGATAAGGAGTTTGAGGATCGTTTGGGATTCAGGAATTGGGGAGATTGGGGAAGGGGAGAGTAATTGGGCCTCCGGTTACCTCAATTACACGAAGAAAAAACTTTCTTTGCCTTATAAATGGAATCGAACAATATCTCTAAACTGGACTGAATTGAAACTTATTTTTTTGAGAAGGACCCAATATTGTACCCTTTGGCACACTTATTTATAACTTGACAAATTAATTATTTTTTATAGTTTTCACCTTAACATGGTTTGGATAAAAGCCAATCAGGAAATTAGGGTCATTTGTAGACTTTTAAGTAGATAATTAATGTTATTGTTTTAGGGTGGCGACCGATTTGTCGACCTCCAACTCACTTTAAAGACCAAACCTTTTACGCAATGGTTTTGTCTAACAGTAAGTATATCTTAACAATGTTTTCACGTATAGAAATGAATTCACAAGATTGTGAATAGCTTACAGAATATCTACATATACCTATACAGAACTAGCAGCCAGTCCCGGCTTCGCACGGGGTAGACAATTATTTATTTTTGGAAATTTGGATTGTTGTAGTGACATAACTACAATAGTTGGACATAAGCTACCGCGGAGTTTTTTGTAGACATTATGATGTTCTTCAATATTGTTGTAAATTATTTTGTTCTATCGCTAATAGTTTCGGCAGCGCATTCGACGAAAGACATTTTAAGACTCATTTTTCTACACCTTCGGTTACATTGTTCAAATTTTACCAAGGATCCCTATTTTTCTTTCAAAATGAAATGTAGCCTATATCAAATTGGAAGAATGTAGCATTCTATTGGTGAAAGATTTTTTTAAATCGGCCCAGAACTTTTTGAGCCTATTCATTACAAACATACAAAAATAGGTACAAACCTTTCCTCTTTATAATATTAGTATAGATATATACAGTATCTACAAACAATGTTTTATAAATTATTATTTGTATTGTTACTATCGCAATAGGTTGCAAGTACATTTTAATTTAATTTTTAGGTTGCAGTAAATCCAGAGTGAGAATACACAAAATGAAACTTGTGGCGCCCGAACAATGTAAAAATTTTTACAGACGAAGTGGGGTAAATATAGTACATATTATTATATCGGAGAAAGTATTCAGGTTAGAATATAATAGGATCAATGCATGACTTCTTGCCATCGGCGGTCACACCATGTCCATGATGCATCATCTCAGCAAGCGTGTTTTTTTTTATGGCTTAACCCGTATGGTAAACGAGCAAACGGATCACCTGATGGAAAGCAATCGCCGTCGGCCAGGGACACCTGGAACACCAGAGGCGTTACAAGTGCGTTACCGGCCGGATTAGGAGTTTGAGGATCGTTGGGGATTCAGGGATTTGGGAGATTGGGGAAGAGGAGGGTAATTAGGCCTCCGGTAACCTCACTCACACGACGAAACACAACGCAAGTGTTGTTTCACGTCGGTTTTCTGTGAGGCCGTGGTATCACTCCGGTCGAGCCGGCCCATTCGTGACGAAGCATGGCTCTCCCATACTTGAACAAAACGGCTCCAGCGGCTTAGCCCACGTTCCTATGGGGCAAAAAGTAACCTTTTTATGTTAGTTCAGACCATAATCTAAACTCCGATATCATCGGGTGCCCACCTATCTCCGTCGTGTAATCGAGGCCTGAGGGCCGAGTGGAACCGGCGAGAGTTGTCACGAAGTGTTCCACAGGGTTCGGTTGTGGGTCCGCTCCTGTGAATGGCGTTAGCATCGTATGCTACGCCGACGACACGCTGGTGCTAGTGCACGAGAGGTCGCACCAGGCGGTGGTCGCTTTGATGGTGATAGCGGTTGAGACAGTCATTGATAGAATCCGGCAATTGGGACTCAAGGTGGCGTTCCACAAGTCCGAGGCCATGACATGTGTTTTCATGGCTGCGGGAACGTGCCAATGTCGAGTGAGTCCCAAATAACGGCGGGTGGGGATTTATTATTGATATTATTTGTTTGAGATGGACGTGGACAGTATGTGGCCGTCCTACACGGCGTGTGCCCGGAGTACGACGGGAGGTGAGTGTGTGTGGCGCAGTGGTGCTATACTTGTCGTGAAGATCAAACACCGTTGGAGACTGGTAACGTATAATTTTATCAATTTTTTCAATTAGCGATAATTCTTTTATGGGATAAACTGGTAAACGAGCGGACGGATCACCAATCGGCGCCACCCATGGACACCTGAGACACTAGAGGCGTTACAAGTGCGTTGCCGGGCTTTTAGGAATTTATGATTTTTAGGGATTGAGGAGATTGAGGAGAGGGGTAATTGGGCCTTCGGTAACCTCACTCATACGATAAAACATAACGTTATTTCACATTGGTTTTTTGTGAGGCCGTGGGTGGTGTTACTCTGGCCGAATCGGCACGTTCGTGCCGAAACATGGCTGTCCTACACTTAAACTACACCACATTTAAATTTGGCATGTTATATCTTCGAAAACGCGCAGTGAATTCCTCAAATTCCAACGAAGAGCAAATGAAATGATTAGTGTATATTTAATCGTAGGCAGTATTTAATCGTAGGCTTGAAACAAGTTGGTCTCAAAGAATTATTGTTTATTATTTTTTAGTTGGGTTTCGGTATTTACGGCCCTGGTTGTCAATCTCCAGCCAGGTTCATGGACTATGGCAAGTACCACAAGTGGGTGGCTAGCAATGTGGAAAGGATGGGCAAGCCTTCCATTACCCCGTTGGCGGATAACCACTTCGTCATGAGGAGATGTAAGAATTCCATGCTTTATCGTTGATTGCTTTTTCTTTCTTTCATTCTAAACTCTCACAGTTATGTGCACTCTGAATCATCTATCCATAGTTTGAACTCTTTATCGTGGGACATACTAAATTAACTAAAGTCGCGGGTTACTCACGTGAATATACTGAGAAAAGTTCTACTAGTTTCGAACACAGTCTCTACTAGTTTTTATTGGAAGTCGCCGAGTTGGAAGCAAACGCTCATGGTGTCCGGCAGAGGGCGCTCCCAGCGCAATTAGCAACACCGAGGCGAGCGCCAACGCCAGCCAGTGGGCTGCACGACATCGCCGGGACCGCGCACGCTGCTAACAAGGAAGAACCCCTCTGTGGTCCGAAACTAGTAGAGCTTTTCTCAGTATATTCACGTGAGTAACCCGCGATTTTAGTTAATTTGATCTCTCGTCGGTCCTTGTGTTTGGCTCTGTTTGTGTCGAGTGTTAAGGAATGTTTCCTTTCAGCTTTGGGCCAAATTCAGCGGTTCGGTTCATGTGACGAAGAAGAGAAAGCGCATCAGGCTTACACTGACTATGACCATATCACAAGCGAGAGAGGAATCTTCAATTATAATGTGAGAATAAAACTTATTACTTTGTCATACAATTTTCATATTACATACATACATACATACTCTCACGCCAGTCTCCTATGGGGGTAGGCAGAGACAACGGAACGCCAATTGCTGGGATTCTAATTTTAATATTGGAATTGTACCTCTAGTAATCTAATATTATTGGGTTGACCGAGTGGTCGCAATTGCGACTGCCGGGCAAGGGGTCTCGGGTCCAATTCCTGGGTCGGTCAAAGTATTAATGGGTTATTTAAAATAAAATTCTCAATAGCAGCACTGAGTCTGGAATTGTGCCCGGTATATGGCAATAAGGTCACCCACTATTACATGGGACTCATAACACAAATAGTGAAAAGTGGGTGTTACATTGTATACCTCTACAGTGGCTTTAAGCGCCGTAAAGTGCACCTCTGGCTACCCCTTCGGGGATAAAAAGGCGTGATCAACAAATGCACGATTAGTACTTTTGACTGCTCTGTTGGTGCGGTGGCTGGACAACTGGGTGTCGCGCAAAGTAGCGGTTCGATTCCCGCACGGAGCAACCGTTTGTGTAATCCACAGATTGTTGTTCCTGGTCTGGGTGTCATGTGTATGAGAACTTGTATGTTTGTTCCTACGACACAGGAGAAAATCCTTATGTGGGGGCAAAGTTTAAAAAAATGAGTTTAATTTATTGATATTATGTTTGTAGATATCCTTGTATGGGGAAACGACCTACCCGTGCATTGAGTTAGAAGCGAACCACAGACCCACATACGGAACAAAACCAAAAATGCGTTTACGGCAATGGTGCATTAGAAATTTTCATTATCCCGTAGAAGAAGCATTTCAAGATCCTATACGAGATAAAATTTGCTTCGAATCATTTAAGTACGGGGAAGTACATTTTAATGTAGAAATTACATTTAAAGAAGAATTATTCTTCCAAGTCACCGTCTACAGGAAAGCAGCCGAAAGAATTTTAATTCCTAAGAAGATGGTGAAATATACGAACAGTATATTGCGATACCCGGTAATAACGAAGGCAGCGGACACCTATGATAAGTTCCAAACGTTATTAGGAAAACCGATAAATCCTTGGTTCCTCACGAATGCTGAAGTACAGAAAAGGTTAGCTACAACGACAACTTCAACGACAACGACAACGACAACTACAACTACAACCACGACTGAAACTTCATTTACAACTTCAGCTGAACCGGACACTACAACAGATGATAATAATAATAATAATAGATACTGATTGCACGGTTGGTGCGGTGGTCAGGTAACCGGCTCCGGCTGCCGAGCACAGTGTAGCTGGTTTTATTTTCGCACGGACCCACTCTCTATGTCATCCACAAATGTCTACATTTGTAAATACACCCTTTTTTCTCATGTACCATGAGAGCTTTAGAATACTAATGCAGTGCAACGGTTTCCTAAAAAATAAAAAATACATTTATTAAAATAGCTTAAAATATTTGATCTCATTAATTCGTAATCCAGGGATTTTGTGTGCAGGAGTAGGAGCGGGGTGGTTTTTAGTCAATAAGAGTCTGACACTCTCTCCCACCTCACCCGAGCGGGAGCACATACATTTGTTAAATTAACAAATGTAACGCGGCAATACGATTTCGGTTTGTGTCGGACGCACGCGCGCAACTTTAGTGGCAACGCCACATCACTATTCCACTTCCCTCGCTTCCCCGCCACTGACCGCTCGACGCTTGCGTAGGAGCGAAACGTAACAAGTCCAGCGCCTGTACCGTAACTCACGCGCCCCGTATTTGTACCGTGAACATTTGAGTTTTATTGTATTTGTAATAAAGTGCATCTTTGTTTGTTTAGTTTAAAGTTTTTCTTATTAATATACAAGTTTACAGTCAATCGTGTGTCGAACTTTATTCCACGACCTTAAGAACCCCAGGATACGTTATACCATTTAAGTTGGTTAAACAAATTATTTGTTTACGTAGCTTTGTTCTTTTCATTCGAATTACCATGTGTACAAAAATGTATTGATTTAGTTCGTAATATCAAGAGATTCTCTAGGGACCACGTGATGACCTCGAGTGTCGATTGTATAAACAATTATGCCAAAACATGGCAAGTAAAGTGAAGTAGTATTACTAACATATATACTTTTGGGACTTTGGGGCCCAAAACGGTAGTTGACAGCTAGTCAAATTCAATACTTTTATTGAAATGACAAAAACGATACTGTTCTATGAATTTTGTATTGGATGGCAACTTATGACGTCATCATATTTCTGCGTCAAATAGATTACTTATTTCCTTAAAATTAGCGAGAAAAAATTCAAAAGTAGGTAAATTGTCAAAGCAATGGATGAGAGTATGATTATTTTTTAATTATTTATTGTATTGAAAAGTTGAAACAATTTATTTTAAACCTAGGAAACTAGACAATTGGGCTGATACTCGATCGAGGCTGCAGCAGCAGACGACCTAGCAGGTGGTCAAGCCTCTGGCTGCCAGCAGGAGCGGGAACGGCGTGGTATTTATTCAGTGAGATTCTGATGGTATAAAATTTTAATGATTTCCTCCCCTCGAAAAGAGGTTTGTAGGTGTAAGTACTGTGGAAACTATCGTTTTTTTTCTTCTCCTCTTATAATATCTTCTGATTCACTTCGTTGTGGGAACCAAGACAGTTACTCATGTCCCTTGGACGCGCCGGACTTCAGTGTGCCGGTGTTTTCATGGTTGTATCTACTGTAGATCCTGGCTTACAGGAGTTGCAGCGGTTTTGGGAGGTTGTGGCGGGCTTGTCCCATAAAAAAATAACATGAAATACTGTAAATAAAAATGTATCTATAAGACAATAAACACATTGATAAAAATAAATATCTTATCGTTTTATTTATACTCGGAAGAATCTATCATCTATCTTCTATATGAGTAAGAAATCATTGCCGAACGAGCCAGTATAAGTAGATGTAGGTCCAAATCTTAACGATTTAATAGTTATGATCGATTTTCTTTTTAACATAACATAACATCACGGCAAGGGGTCTCGGGTTCGATGCCTGGGTCGGGCAAAGTATTACGGGGTTTTTTTTTAAATCTCAGTAGTAGCACTTAGTCTGGAAATGTGCCCCGTAACTATATGGCAATAAGCACACCCCCTGTTACATGGGACTCATAACATAAATAGTGAAAAGTGGGTGTGACATTGTACAGTGGCATTAAGTGCCGTAATATGCACCTTTGCCTACATCTTCGCGGATAAAAGGCATGATATTAAGTTATGTTATGGTTTTATGGGATAAGTCGTTAAACGAGCAGACGGATCACCTGATGGAAAGCATTCGACGCCGTCCATGGACACCCGAAACACCAGACATTACCAGCCTCTTAAGGGTTAGGAATTTGAGGATTGTTGGGAATTCGGGGATTGGGGATATTGGGGGGGGGGGGTAATTGGGCCGCCGGTAACCTCACTCACACAAGGAACCACAATGCAAGAGTTGTTTCACGTCGGTTTTCTGTGAAGCCGTAGTCACTCCAGTCGAGTGGGTCCATTCGTGTTATAGCATGACTCTCCCACACTCATTGCACTGGTCGATTGTTTACGAAGACATTCAGCTCTCTAAGTTTGTTTTGACCGGATATTGGATAATACCTAATTCTGTTTGTTACTCGACCAGGAGAATTTACAAATAAACCATTTGTACAACAATCATCGAATTAGTCGCATTTTGTTGGAGTTTTCATACTCGAGTGTTGTTTAAAGAGATCGGTTCGAATAAACATGGAGTCGATCCTTCAGCTCCATTAGTGCTGGTTTATAGTTCTTTAAAACAAATGTTATCTTTAACATTACATTCACATTAAGATGTTATTAGAATTTATTTTTATTTTTAATGTTTTGAAGTGTTAATAATATTGTCAAGGATGCATTTACTACCATTTTTGTTCAGTATATCGTCGTATGTCAGTCAAGGTAAGTGTATACATGAATGTAGCTATTATTATTATTTCCTTTATTTATTTCTACACTTGACTTATATATTTTTAAATATTTGATTATGAAAAAAAACATTTAAAAATATAAAAAGCAGTAGCCCACCAGTAACGGGAGAAATCCAAGCCTACCGGTAGTCAGGGCTCCAGAGAAAGGAATTTCCGGACAATACGCTCCGTGTCCAGAAGTACTGCTTTCTGCATCATCTTTACTATCATTATTATTTATCTTCTTGTTTTTATTATTAATTAGTCACTTTGTGTTTCTCAGTACAAGCAGAAACTTTTTTAATTTTATTTAAACGTTGATGTATCGATTTTTCTTTTTTTTTGGAAATGAACTCACTTCGTGTAATATTTGTTACATCCAGTGCTGTCTTCCTACTGCGGCATCGACAGGTCACCAACATCGTATTTGTATATGGGTACAGCTCATGTTGAGGATTATCCTTGGCTTGGATTACTATCCTATCCTTTTGGTAGGTACCTACTACATTGTCTTTCATCTTCTTTCATACGTCTTCTTTCATCAGATTTTTGATATACGCGCAAAAAACCACTGAAGCTGAGAAAATTATTAAAATTTTATCCAGTTTTGTTCTATAACATATTTTTTTTTTGCAATTAAACATTTTTCCTTTCATTTTGGGAGTGTCTGTATTATTTATTTGTTTAATATATAGGTACGAAACTGTTCACAACGTCAGTAGTACTGGTCACCAGGCAGGTGGCGCTTGCATCTGCTAATGAAATTGATAGATTGCCCAAGGACCACTTCAGGTAATTGTAACATTTTAGATAACTTTTAGATACATGCTTGCAACCGGCGCCGTGGCGTGCGAGCCGATCTAGCCATTTCATATGTAATGACATGTCACATAAGTTAAATAACATATTATGAAATCTAACACTCAGTTACCGATGACCTGACCCTCAAGCTGCGAGGGACTATGATAAACCTGCGATCAATAAGCAAAATGCATATCTTCAGCAGTGTATTTCTTCAGAGTGATGATTCAATATTGATGATTCATATATATATACTCATACGATAGGTCATACAGTATACATAAAGTCGCGGAGAACCCAACGGGTAACCGGGGCTCCGGCTCGACAGGAGAAGGAACAGGGTGGTTTTTAGTCAGTAAGAGTCTGACACTCCCTCCCGTCTCAACCAGGCGGGAGCAGTCATTCGATGATATTCCCCCCTTGAAAAAAGAAATACATAAAGTAATGCATTCGTTCTGTGGGCAGAGAGTAACATTTCTGTTTTCTGTTGACTAGGGCCGAGGCTCGAGTGATCATTGGAAGAAACTGCAGAGGAGAGAGTCCTTATATCCACATACGAGAGTACACCTATCATTCGGATTTCTTCAAAGACAAGGCCAATGCACTAGCTATGATCCAGCTTGAAACTGATTACATCTCCTTTAGTGAGTATCTAAGTCTCCTAACGAATTTAACACTGATGCGCACTCTATTTCCTCACACTCATAGACGAGGTCTACGGCGATATTCATTTTTTATTTATTAAATCATTGGTACACGTCCGGCTCTGGTTCAGGCCATTAAGCGAGGGGGAATGCGACGCCTTGTCACCATCGCCGATGGAGCCCAGTACGACTGATGCCCGATACAGAGAAGCGGACAACCTAACGTGGGTTACCAGGGCTCTGCTTTAAAGCAGGAGTAATAACAAGATAGTTTTTAGTCAGTAAGAGTCTGAAACTTTCTCTCATTTCACCCAAGGCGGGAGGAGATATTGGATGACTTCACCACAAAAAAAAGCAGGCGTGGAGGTTAAGTTACCGATAATAATTAAGTTTGCGAGCTTTGGAGGAGCTAACTTCCATAATCACCATCATCATCATCATCATATCATAAGTATATGGAGAGATAAAATACTTAGGTATACCTAATGTCACGACAACCTTTTCCACCGTTTGAATTGAACCATATTTATGGCCATGCATCATCATCATCAACAGCCCAGTATAAATGCCCACTGCTGAGCAAAGCCTCTTCTCACACGGAGAAGGTTTGAGCATTAATCACCACACTTGCTCACTGCGGGTTGGCGATTACAAACTTATAATTAGAAATAAAATTATTAGCCAAGGTTTCCTCACGATATTTTCCTTCACCGTTTATCAGTGGTGTCTAACCTGTATGCATGAGAAACGGACGTCTTAAACCTCCAGTCCGGGCCACCACGACATACAACATTATATTAACTTTCACAATATTGACTGGCAATATTTGTTGATAAGGCAGAGGCAGATGTCCGGGTGCATCAACCGATAGTAAGTAACGACTGCAGTCGACGGTCATCCGCTGCACCGAAGAAGTGACTTTGGAGTATTTACTCCAAAGCTGGGTGATAGGCCTCCAGCTTCCTTACGGATTTTCTGAGAAGCTACCAATGCTACCATGTTGCGACCTTTAGAAAAAAAGCTTATAGATATTTGCCTTAAGGCATTAAGTCCGCCATTCACTGTCATCTTTGGTGAAGAAGTAATAAATAAATAAATATTTCATTCAGGATTACATAAATGATTAAGTAATTTATTTTTACTTTAACTTTTTTCAGAACTGCAACCTATATGTGGGCCACCGCTAAATTTTGAGAACGAGACTTTCTACGCGATGCTGATAGGTGATGGTATGTATTGTTGAGAACCAGGCAGAAATGACGCGGGGAACATAACATGGAGAATCTAATTGTGGCAACGGCTAAATAAGGCAACGTGCCGATACTCAACTATGTACATGGTTTGATCAGCTTAAACATAACCCAGCATTGAGATTCTCCGTCGGAAGGGCACATGGCCGCTGACCGGACCCGATAGAGACATAATGTCCTATATCGTTTGCGCGCAGATTGTTTGACATGGATAGAAAATCCCAACGTATAACTGTTGGGCAGTAGATAACCCACCTCGCTTGATCGGAGGATCCTGCCATGTTTTAACTTACGGAACTTCACACCCTGATCTCAAAAACATAAACTGAACCATCTGTTGCTTAGAGTTGCGCTTGTGATACTCCTTGCGTTCAATTACGTGGGAGTTGCAGTTTTATACAAAACTTTGTTTTGTTAATTTTTTTATAGATTGCAGAAAAGGTGAAGTTTGGGTATACAAAATGAAGTACGTACCATTTGACCAATGCAAGAGCTACTACAGACGGACAGGGGTATGTTTAGTTCAATCATAAGTGTGGGAGAGCCATGCTTCGGCACGAATGGGCCGGCTCGATCGGAGTGATACTACAGCCTCACAGAAAACCGACGTGAAGCAACGCTTGCGTTGTGTTTCGTCGTGTGAGTGAGATTACCGGAGGCCCAATTACCTTCCCCTTCCCCAATCTCCCCAATCCCTGAATCCCCAAAGATCCTCAGACTCGTAATCCCCAAAAAGCCGGTGACGCCCTTGTAACGCCTCTGGTGTTCCAGGTGTCCATAGGCAACGCCGATTGCTTACCATCAGGTGATCCGTCTGCTCGTTTACCGGCTTGTGCCATAAAAAAAAAATCACCATCGGCCTGTTCATTGCTGGACATCGACCTCTTCAGCAGTACTTCTTCAATCTTTAACTTTACTGGATTACTTAATTCACTCTGTCTCCTGCAGTAATTCACTGAGGGAAGTGGAAACTATCATTTTTTTTCTTCTCCTCTTATAATACCTTCTGATTAACTTCGTTGCGGGAACTAAGACAGTTATTCATGTCCCTGGGACGCGCCGGACTTCAGTGTTCCGGTGTTTTCATGGTTGTATCTACTGTAGATCCTGGCTTACAGGGGTTGCAGCGGTTTTGGGAGGTTTTGGCGGGCTTGTCCCATTTAAAAAAAAAAACTTTACTGGATACGAAGAGTTTTGTCATAACCTCGCCGAAAATTGGCAATGCATGTAACTCCGCCGGTTTCACTATTTTTTGTTTTTTTAGTTTTTGGTTTTAGAAGTCGGTTTTTTTCAGCTGGATTTTGACACGCTATGGCCGTCACACACGACATGTGCCCAGAGTGTGACAGGAGGTGAATGCGTGTGGCGTAGTGGTGCCCTACTCGTCACCAAAGTGGATAATAGGTGGAGACTGGTAAATTATCATTATTCTCTGACAAGTAAGACTTGTTCTATTAGGGTAATGACCCTAATTAAGTGTGGGAGAGCCATGCTTCGGCACGAATGGGCCGGCTCGACCGGAGTGATACCACGGCCTCATAGAAAACCGGCGTGAAGCAACGCTTGCGTTGTGTTTCGTCGTGTGAGTGAGGTTACCGGAGGCCCAATTACCCTCCCCTTCCCCAATCTCCCCAACGGTCCTCAAGCTCCTAATCCCCAAAAGGCCGGTAACGCACTTGTAACGCCTCTGGTGTTCCGGGTGTCCATGGGCGACGCCGATTGCTTACCATCAGGTGATCCGTCTGCTCATTTACCGGCTTATGCCATAAAAAAAATCTTCCCTATCTTGATAGTGCTCAGCATATTATAACTTTCGTGAGACATACTAAACGAATTATTATGTTTTGTCGCTCACTGTATACTCACGTAACTGTTTGACGAGGAACTCGACTAGTTCCAAGCTTTACTAAAGTGTCATGTCCATGAGCAGCATTCGTCATACTTAGAATAACAAGAGTTAGTCGAAAAACATAATAATTAATGCAGTTACTATATGTCATGTTATGATTTGATCATTAAACTCACATTATAGAAAACATAACATAACATCACGCCTTTTATCCCCGAAGCGGTACGCAGAGGTGCACATTTCGGCACTTAATGCCATTGTACAATGTAACACCCACTTTTCACTATTTTTGTTATGAGTCCCATGTAATAGGGGGTGAGCCTATTGCCATATACCGGGTACATTTTCGGACTGTGCTACTACTAAGATTTTTAAAAACCCGGTAATACTTTGCCCGGCGACCCGGGAAACGCACCTGAGCCCTTTCGACCATTCGGCCAACGAGGCAGTCATTATAGAAATGATTTCTATATTCAGTTACATCGTGTTCTGACTTTTGCTGATGATTTGCAGTTGGGTTTCGGAGTGTATGGCCCTGGTTGTCAGGCCCCGGCCAGGTTCATAGATTACGGCATGTACCACAAGTGGGTGAAAAAGTCATTCGAGGATATTGGGAAGCCTTCTATCTCCACGGTTGCCGAGAATCACCTCGTCATGCGAAGAAGTAAGTTTTTTTTATGGAATAGGAGGCAAACGAGCAGACGGATCACCTGATGGTAAGCGATCAGCGCCGCCCATGGACACCCGCAACACCAGAGGAGTCATAGGTGCGTTGCCGGTCTTTTAAAAAGGAATACGCTCTTTTTTTAAGGTTTGAAGGTCGTTCAAGTTCTTGTTTTATTGAACCCTAGCCACTACCGCGGTTTTACCCGGTCTGCTTAGCTCCTATTGATCGTAACGTGATTCCTTATAGCCTTCCTCAAAAAAATAGACTATGCGACACAAAAAGGATTATTCAATTCTAAGCAGTAACTGTAGTTCCGGAGATAAGGGCGATTCAACATAATAAAAACCTGTAAAAATTAAGCTCAGATGTTTAAACTTGAAATCAGAACTTGAATTGAAGATGTTTCATATTTTATTGTTACCATTTTATGGTGATTTAGGTGATTCTCTAACAATTCATCAAATCTGTCATATTAGAAATGATTCACCCAATGTTACCTTTATAAGCCCCCTGAAACACATTGCAATGCTGTTTTCTCCCGTTCCTATTTTTAGTTAATTTAGTATGAAAAGATAAAGATACTTTTATTTTGCAAATATGGGTAACGTATTACAGGTGACATAAAAATACAGGTTCAGCCATATTTTACCATTTAAGCATGCAAATGATATACATAGTAAAATGCATTGGATAATACTTATGTTACAATTGAAGACAAACAACCCAATAAAAAGAAAAAACATAAACAAAAAAAGAAGACCATAAATTAGGAACACAGTTTTCAATTCAAGCACTTACAAAAAAAAATCCTTCTCATTCAGATACTCAGGCAAACTATAATACATATGCTTTAGCCACTAAAAAGCTTCGGAATCTTTTTTTAAATAAATGTAGCGGACGTGTATGTATGTCTCACAATAGTTATCCTTACTTATATTATAAATCGGAAAATGAGTTTGTTTGTTTGTTTGTTTGTTCCACTTTAACGCTGTGACTACTAAACAGATTGCTTTGAATTTTTGCAGATGTATAGTTAGACGTCCGGATTAAATAATAGGTACTTTTTAACCCGGAAAAATTTGATATTCCCGAGGGAAAACAAAAGTAATGGTATAGATGGCGCTGTGTGTATTGGTATATGTCACATAGGCTACTTTTTATCCTTTTGTGACGCTAGCGAAGCCGCGGGTAAAAGCTAGTTATCTATATATATAAACACTTGCTTCCCGTTGTCACGCCATAATTGGCTGAATTTTTTTTTTGTTGTGTTTGTTATTGTCACGAGAAGGTTCTTACGATAGAAAAAAAAACTGAATATCGTATGGTCATGTAATAAGCATGTTTTTTAATTAATTTGTAATTTATTAATAACTAGCTTTTACCTGCGGCTTCGCTCGCGTCACAAAAGGATAAAAAGCCAATGTGACATATACCAATACACACAGCGCCATCTATATCAATATTTTTGTTTTCCCTCGGGAATATCAAATTTTTCAGGGATAAAAAGTACCCTATTATTTAATCCGGACTTTTAACTTTACGTCTGCAAAATTTCAAAGCAATCGGTGTAGTAGTTACGGCGTGAAGGCAGAACAAACAAACAAACTCACTTTCCGATTTATAATATAAGTAAGGAATAAGTAAGGATAGCCATTCTCGATAAATGCGCTATCCAACACAAAAAGAATTATTCAAATCAGACTTGTAGTTACGGAATTAGCGCGTTCAAACAAACAAACTCTTCGTCGTATTTCTATAATAGTATAAGATATATAAGGTTTATTTGTAATTTATTTTCATAATGTATTGTTGTAGCTTTCTCCAAGATCCAAAGACTTGGTGCATGTGACAGTGAAGAGAAACTGTTTGAAATATTCAGTGATGAAACAGAAATGGAGGACAAAAAGGCAGGAACTTATAGATATAACGTAAGTAACATAAACGTTTCTTTCTTTGCAACTTTTATCGTAAAGTGTGGGAGAGCCATGCTTCGGCACGAATGGGCCGGCTCGACCGGAGTGATACCACGGCCTCACAGAAAACCGACGTGAAGCAACGTTTGCGTTGTGTTTCGTCGTGTGAGTAAGGTTACCGGAGGCCCAATTACCTTCCCCTTCCCCAATCTCCCCATTCCCTGAATCCCCAACCATCCTCAAACTCCTAATACCCAAAAAGCCGGTGACGCACTTGTAACGCCTCTGGTGTTCCAGGTGTCCATGGGCGACGCCGATTGCATACCATCAGGTGTTCCGTCTGCTCGTTTACCGGCTATGCCATAAAAAAAACTACATATTTTGGTATTACTTAGATTACCTACCGAGCCTTTGGATGTGAATATTTCACATCCGAAGCGACTTTTGAAATGAAAACTTCTTTAGCGGCGTTGTACTTTTTTAATGGGTAAAAAATGTTAAACTCGCGTCAGTACACGCGTCAGGACACGTGACCTGATCGAAAATACTTTAGATGGATGGACAGCTGGCGTGGCATAGGACAGGGAGTATCCCCCTCTCTTTGTACGGCGCGGTGAAAATGTATGTATGCCTGCGCCGTCTGTTTCGTTTAGGCAGCGCGACGCACGGCGCTTGCGCGAATGTTCGGGTGTGTTTAAGTATGTGTTTAATTGGATTTTTAAATAATGAATTTGGTTTAACCACAGGGTTTAACTATGTCAAATGATCGCCATCTAACCACAACGAAATACAAAACTGCTATTGAAGTGGTCTTTATTGTCTAATTAATAGGTTCGAATCAAAACCATTATTCCCAGTTCATGTTTTCTTTTTTCACTTTCTCCTATCCCTATACAAACGTCCTATTCATACATAATCCTTCGTCATATCAATCCACCTTGTCTCTTTGGTCGTCCTCTTCTCTTTCATTCTCTTCAGAAGCTCGCTTATTGCTTTGACAGCTACTGCTATAGGTCCTTCCACAGATTTGACTGCATTTCGACTGCACGGTTAGTGCAGTACCTGACAATCGAATGTTGTACGACGTCTTCCGCATGGCACAATCCCTCCAGGACATTAACTATGGTATTTTTGTTTCAGTTGACGCTCGTTGCGGGCATGGAGTACTCGTGCATGGAAATCAAAGCAAACTATATAGCCCGTGAGAAAGATAGCAAACCTAGAGTATCGATTCGAAAGTGGTGCCTAGGAGATGAACAAAAGTCAGTGTGCCACAGCGGAACACAGTTCGTTGAAATCGGTTTTTTTGTGGAAATAACTTTCGTATACGGTTTTTTATTTCGATTGAATGCGTATGGAGAGCAAATAAAAGTCATAGATTCATTGCTTGCTCATAAATACAGGAATACCAAAACACATTTCCCTAAAAGACCGAAAACAAGAAATTTGTGGGCGCTTCTTAAACGCGTGAAGACCAGCAACTTGTATTTTCGCAGGCCGAGTTATTACTTTAAAGTAGACCATTCGTTTTGGAAGGAAGGTCGTGGCAAGAAGTTACTGGTGGAATACCCAAGACCGCTCAACCGGAATTATTTTTCGACTACTACTCCCAAAACGAAACCTTAAGCCCACAACCAGACAGCCGTAACATTTGTATTTTGAAGTTTTGTCAAAAACACAACATAAAAATGCGCAACATGATCACCCATATTATTTAAAAATAAGATGCCAGACTTAGCCACTTCAAAATATATCATTTTGTCTTCGTCTCGTGAAAAACGAAAAGACTCACTGGATTTAGTGTTTTTATTTTAAACCATGCGATTATATTTTGGCTGTCTTCAGTTTTTGAGCAAGCTCGTCGCTCGAAGTCATGTCACGAGCAAGACACCGATAGCCTCACTGTGTCCTCCACTACTACGCTCAATTGGGTACTTTCCTTAATCATAAATTAATTATTTCAACTTGGACAGTCGAAATAATTTATTTTTACATAAATATGATACATGATACCTACAATAAAATAATAAAAAATAATCACACTTTCATTAATTGATTTTATGAACAACTTAATTTTAGTATTTTTCCCGCAAATTTTTATGAAATAAGTACCTATACCGTTTGACGCTAAAAAAAACGTGACGTCACAATACACAATCTCGTACAAAATTCATAGAAAACTGTCGTTTTTGACGGTTCGAAAAAAGTATTGAATTTGACTAGTTGTAAAATACCGTATTGACCTTTGTGCTAATTCTCTCATCCCCGTCTCAGCTATCAAACAGCTGCAGGGATCTTGTTGATGTGTTCACGACACTGCGCCAATGTCGCTTTGACATTGGTGGCGACGTGTGTCCGCCATTGCTTTCACGAGTCTTTCATCATTCAGTATCTCTACCATTCGTTCGTAGACAAGATTAAAGCAAGGTGGACGCCAACGTGCCCACCAATGTCAAAGCGACGTTATTGCAGTGTGTTGAATGAGTGTGAGTGTAGACTTATGTGCTTTGGATCTTGGAGAAAGCTACAACAATACATTATGAAAATAAATTACAAATGAACCTTATATCTCATATCTTATACTATTATATAAAGCGGAAGAGTTTGTTTTTTTTGTCTGTTTGTTTGAACACGCTAATCTCCGTTACTACAAGTCTGATTTGAATAATTATTTTTGTGTTGGATAGCGCATTTATCGAGGATGGCTATAGGCTATAAAACATCACGCTACGACCAATAGGAGCTGAGCAGAGCGTGTGAAACAGCGCGGAAGTAGCTATTGTTAAATATTTTTGGCCAAACAAGGACGTTAAAAAAGAGCTGGTCCGTCCGCCTCACTGTCACTTAGAAATGATGGGAGCACCAAAATGTCCGTGGTGTATTTATGTGTGCGTGTACTTGCAACACCGTAATGTGTGAAGTGTAATAACGGGCCATGTAACGCAACAGATGTCCTTCGCGTCAATGTGTAGGTACACACGGCCACACATCAATCTATACAAAACCAGTTTATCCTGGTGTCGCGTCGCATCGTCTTTCCGCACATTTAACGTTCAGTTTATACTGGTTATGTAAAGCTCGATGTGTAGCCGTGTGTACCACAGTCGTTGTGTTGTGTGTACTTACTATTGAGTAGTTTCCAGGGTATCAAAATTAAAAATCTAGTTTGTCCGTCAGTTACATAATGAAAAAATATTAGATAAAATAAAATGGCGCTTAGTTTAGGAGTGGGAGGTTGTTACGTCATATCATAACGTGCTACAAAACGTGGCACGCTGTGACGTCACACGATATTTCAAATGAATACATCGTCGAAAGTATTTAATTTTGTGAGTAAAGAAAAAATACGTGTCTAAAGTTTAAAATTAATGTACCTACCAGACGGACATTAAAATAAAATTTAATAAAATGTAGGAAACTACCCTATTTTGAATGTCATTTGTAAATTATTTTATAAGTGAAATGTAACCATGCTTAGTATCGGTATAATGTACAGTTGGTGAGATAATAAATGTAATAAAAAATTATGTGTCTATTTTTATAAGGGGAATCATATTATAATTGAAATATATAAACATCGATATATTAAAGAAAAGGGCAAAATTAAAAGTATCCTTAACGAGTATGCATGAAAAGACAGATGACTGTTGATGAAGCGAATGAGATATTTAAGAATCGTAGCAATTGGCGTTCCATAGTGTCTGCCTACCCCCTTAGGAAACAGGCGTGAGGATAAGAGTATGTATTTAAACACACATTTTTAAAGGGATAGCCATGCTTCGGCACGAATGGGCCGGCTCGACCGGAGTCATACCACGGCCTCACAGAGGACCGACGTAAAACAACGCTTGCGTTGTGTTTCGTCGTGTGAGTAAAGTTACCGGAGGCCCAATCCCCCCCCCTTACCCAATCCCTGAACTCCTCAAATTCTTAATTCTAAAAGGCCAATAACGCCCTTGCAACGCCTTTGGTGTTCCAGGTGTCCATGGGCGATGCCGATTGCTTACCATCAGGTGATCCGTCAGCTCGTTTACCGGCTTATACCATAAAAAACGCCGAAATTGTAGGTAAAAAAACGTAGGTACTTAGAGGTGACGTCACGCGACATTTCAAATCAAATATATCGTTGAAAGTATGTACTTATTTGGTTCAGTAAGAATAAAAATATAATATTTGAAAATAATTACCAGTGTAAATTTATTAGTGGCCAGCACGTGAACCTACTACAATGTGTCAATTTTTGTCTTTGGATTTTCGACTTTAAACTCTAAACGGTAGAGTTGAAAATCTAATAAAGAAATCTGACAGAAAAGAGTAGGTTGAGTAGCTGGCTACTGCCATAATTATGCGTGTAACAGCGATAGTTTTCCTCATTTCTCTTGAAAACTATGCGAGGCGACAGCGAACAATTTTATTAGAGTATCAATCAATTTTATAGGTATCCCTACCTACTTCTATGACCAACACTAAAGGTGAACGCACACTTATTGATTTTTTTTATAGCATAAGCCGGTAAACGAGCAGACGGATCACCTGATGGTAAGCAATCGACGCCGCCCATGGACACCCGAAACACCAAGGCGTTACAAGTGCGTTACCGGCCTTTTGGGAATTTGAGGATTGTGGAGGATTCGGGGATTTGGGAGACTAGACAGGGCAGGCATTATTACATTATAGAAACACACCAAAGAATAACCTGTCGTCACCAGCTCAATTGTTAATGTCTAGATCTCTAAGAGATAATATACCTGTGTCATATAAAAGATTAAAGCCAAACGTTGTAAGATTTAAAGAATATGAAAAGTCTGTAGTCAAAAATAATTTAAATAAGTCAAAGTATTTTAATAAGAATACTAAACCATTGTCAATGCTACAACCTAATGATCATGTCTACTTTAAAAGGAATCCTAATACCTAGTAATTGGGAACATGCCACTGTGAAACAAAGATTGTCAGATAATAGGTCATACATAGTTGAAGATGTTAATAAAGTTAAGTATAGGAGCAATTTTTTTTTTTTTTTTTTTAAGGGGGGAAAATCATCGAATGACTGCTCCCGCCTGGGTGAGGCGGAAGGGAGTGTCAGACTCTTACTGACTAAAAACCACCCCGTTCCTTCTCCTGCACGTCGAGCCGGAGCCCCGGTTACCCGTTAGGTTCTCCGCGACTCCGAATCGGCATCGGCCCTATTGGGCCCCATCTGTGGTGGTCTGATGGCTCTTTGAGGCGCGCGCGGAACGCGACGCGCCGTACGCTCGGGTCTGTTTCTGGTCGGACGGGGAGCCACCCATGCTCGCCGTCCGCAGGCCCGCGCTTACGGTGGCCGGAGATCGTCCCGCGATCCCCGACGCCCGGTGTGTCCTTCGCGATGGCTGGGTTGCGAGGAGGCAGCGCTTCGCTGCCTCACGCGTCCCGCCTCCTCCTTAGCTAGCATGACTGCTTCGCAAAAGGAGGAGACGGCATCCCAGTCCCCCTCGCTCCGCATCATGGCCTGCACTAGGCCCGGACGCGAGAGGTCGCCATCGCCGATCACTTCCCTGAGGGCACGGCGGTGCTCAGCCCACGCAGGGCATTCTCCCACTGTGTGTTCCACCGTGTCCTCAGGGCGGTCCTCGCAGTGATGACACCCGGGCGTTTCCTCCCGCCCCATCAGACACAGGTACCTCCCGAAACTTCCATGTCCGGTGAGGACCTGCGTCAGGCGGTAGGTGAGGACGCCGTAGCGTCTCTCAAGCCACTCCTCAAAGAGGGGACTTACCGCTGCAATGAAGTATAGGAGCAATAGGGTACACTTAAGGCATAAATATTGTAATGACAGTGATAACCCTCCTATGCGGTCCAATCCTTCGCAGGGGAGAGATGAGGGTGACAGACAGGAGTCGGAGAATTCAAGATCTCCACAGTCAGAATTCTACAAGACAAAGTCAGGTCGTATTGTCAAACCGACCAAGAGGTTTATTGATGAAATAGATTAAGTCCTATATGTATGATATGAACATCACTAATTAGTAAGTAGTGGCCCCCCCACTATAATGTGTTATATAAGGTGGAACACTATTGATTAACGCCGCTGTCTACCTGTCATAGTCTGGTGTGTGTACACGTCGTGCGCCCTGCACATTATTGTAATAAATCCAAGTATTATAAATCCGTCTACAAATTATTAATCCACCAACGTAACATGGGAGCATGAGATTGTGTATTGTGACGTCATATTTTTGCGTCAAACAACATACTTATTTCTTACAAAATTTCCGGAAAACTAATAAAATTAGAGGTAAATTGGTTATATTAAAATCAATTAATGAAAGTGTGATTATTTTTAACTAGTTTAGACATGTAGAAAGGATGGATGAAAGTAGAATAACGAAACAAGACGTAGATACATAGGTACAGAGCGGATACGAATGGGACCATCAGTAGAGGGCGCCCTAGACGGATATATACTGACCAGATTGGCGATATATTAAGGAAGGGCTAAATTAAAAGTAGGTACCCTTAACCGACGATCATTCATGAAAAGATTGATGACTGTTGATGAAGCGATAGAGGTATGTAGAAATCGTAGAATATTGGCGTTCCATAGTCTCTGCCTACCCCCATGGGAGACAGGCGTGAAGTTATATATGTATGTACATTCATAACTTCACTCACTTCACTGAAATTAATTTCGTTCGACTCGTTCGACGGGTTTGGCTCGAATAAGTTTTAAGTGTGGGAGAGCCATGCTTCGGCACGAATGGGCCGGCTCGACCGAGGTGATACCACGGCCGAGCAGAAAACCGACGTAAAACAACGTTGTGTCTCGTCATGTGAGTGAGGTTACCGGAGGCCCAATTACCCCCCTGCCTAGTCTCCCGAATCCCCGAATCCTCCACAATCCTCAAATTCCTTATCCCAAAAGGCCGGTAACGCACTTGTAACGCCTCTGGTGTTCCAGGTGTCCATGGGCGACGCCGATTGCTCACCATCAGGTGATCCGTCTGCACGTTTATCCCATAAAAAAAAAAACTTTTCCTAGTGGCAATTTCCCATCTTCAATGGGTAGCGGTTCAACGGCCAATTCACACAACATTAACTATAATAATAAAGAAATCGCAGTAAGGAACCTTAGATTCGACACGACTTTGTCTAGATTTCATTACTATTTAGAGATGAATGAGCAGGTCCATCGAGTCTTGGCTAGTTTTTCACAGAATGTTTTTGGTTGAATTGTTATTGTACTAAAGCACCACACATGTTTCACCTGGTCTGGCACCATTACCATCAGGAATTTTTATGTTATTAACTTGGAAGATGTAACTCGAGACATATTCACTTTGATCTCAATGATATTATAAAACTATGATCTAGAGTAGATCGCTAACAACACTCATCAACAGTCATTTTCTATAATCCATCTATCTGTAGATTTGCTTATTGAGATAGAATTTTGACATAAGCTTCATACAAAATGTAGTGCCTTATTAGGTACTTTTGGGATGTTTAAGCTATATACGACATTAAAATAAAACAAATACCATTTTTAGTGACACAGTCAAATGTTATTAATGATTATTTCCGCCCTGAGGACACGGTGGAACACACCGTAGCGGAATGCCCTGCGTGGGCTGAGCACCGCCGTGCCCTCAGGGAAGTGATCGGCGATGGCGACCTCTCGCGCCCGGGCCTAGTGCAGGCCATGATGCGGAGCGAGGGGGACTGGGATGCCGTCTCCTCCTTTTGCGAAGCAGTCATGCTAGCTAAGGAGGAGGCGGGACGCGTGAGGCAGCGAAGCGCTGCCTCCTCGCGACCCAGCCATCGCGAAGGACACACCGGGCGTCGGGGATCGCGGGACGATCTCCGGCCACCGTAAGCGCGGGCCTGCGGACGGCGAGCATGGGTGGCTCCCCGTCCGACCAGAAACAGACCCGAGCGTACGGCGCGTCGCGTTCCGCGCGCGCCTCAAAGAGCCATCAGACCACCACAGATGGGGCCCAATAGGGCCGATGCCGATTCGGAGTCGCGGAGAACCTAACGGGTAACCGGGGCTCCGGCTCGACGTGCAGGAGAAGGAACGGGGTGGTTTTTAGTCAGTAAGAGTCTGACACTCCCTTCCGCCTCACCCAGGCGGGAGCAGTCATTCGATGATTTTCCCCCCTTAAAAAAAAAAAAAAAAAAATTAATGATTATTTCTGTTTGTCTACCCACTTTGTTTCATAAATGTTAATATCACATACTATCATCTACCCACTTTATTTTTACAAAAATAATAAAATGTACCTACATTACAAGAATGTTTATGCCAGAATGTTGTTGTACACACATTGGTTGCATTTACATTGAAACTTTCAATCTTAGATCACATTATTGAATTGTATGTCTAAAAGTATTGCATTAAATTAATAGTAACAATAAAAAACTGAAATTAGTAACAAATATTATGATCTGTAGAGGCCGGGTACATACCCTAGTTACTACAGCCACTGCAACTGATTGCTGATGAGGATATTCAACGCACAATGACTGACCCTCATGTACACTCAAAGTTGTATCCTACAGACTTTTAAATATATCCTACACAAATAATTATATCCTAGATTTGGAAACCTTGGATTAAATTAAGTTCACGCAAATCAGAGACATTTACAATAAGTTTCCAATCAATATTTAAAGACATTTAACTATATTAAAATCCATCAAACAAAATCTGTCCACAACTGACTTCATAATTAACATAAAAAATATAATAAATCTAAGTAAATTACAAAAACATTTTACTAAACATCATCATCATCATCATTAGGTATCTGTGACTCTTCAATAGTCCGCGACGCAGGAACATACACATTAAACGTAAACTCAGTACGAGGGAATGAACCAGGATTGATAACTTGACACTCCTTGTAATTCCTCACAAACGGTTGGAAATGATCAGCTACAACTACTAGGTCTGGTAACGGATAAAGGTTTAACGCACTGGCATGTCTCCAGAACACAGGCTGCACTCCCAATGACATTGGTGTCAAACAACACTGACTAAGTAAAGTTTTTGTCAAATGATCCGGTATATCACCATTATCCGGAAAGTGTAAAGTATTCCTACATAATTTCATCACCAAATCCTGTCTGAATACAACAATCTCTTGTGTACAATATTGTATCCGACACGGGTTTGTTGTAAATATTGCACTGTCACCGAGCTTCCTCTGTATGGTCTCTGTTATATAGTCTGGCAATGGTGGTCTTGGTAAAACATTTGCTGCAGCAGGATCTGACTTCCCCGGCACAAACACAAACTTACAGTAATCGCGTAAGTTCCTAAACTGGCATATTGTATCCGCTAATGAATTCAATCCGTTCTTAAGGTGCATATGGAATTTATAAGTGTATGGACATGATAGAAATTCACCAATGAGAACAATAGCTATAGGAGGATACTCATCGAAGCCAGCAAATAGTTTCTTCAGTCTGTCCATCACTTTGGGACTGTCCAACCAAACATCGGACACAAATACAATAACTCCATCTCTATTGTCATTCTCGATTTTCAATAGAGCTTTAGAGTTCTTCAGAGAAGTCCTTGATTTTCCCCCAAATGTATTTAAGTTACCAAAATATGGGGATGACTCTTCTCTACTCTCCACTGGGGGCTGCACGAGACCAGTCGCATGTAGTGTCTTGTCTTCAAAGTAGCCCTCTACTAACACATAACTGCCTTCTGTGAACAAGCCAGAGTGGTACCTCACATTGGATATATCAAGTAACACTGAACCTGTAGGGTCTTCTAAATGGTACTGTCTCTCAATAACCTGTGTCAGCAGCCCCAACACAACTACATCATTGACTCTGCTCGAGCAACTTAATAAAAACTCAACTCTGCGCAACTGAAAACGTTTATTACTCTCAGAAGAATGCACTTTGTCTAATGTGAATAGTTTGTTCCTAAGTGTTCTCTGCCATATCACTGTGTACCTGTCTATCATGAAGCGGGACTTCCATCGGGGATCTGGTAGTAAACATTTCTCGTTAGTGATGTCTTTCACGAATTTCTTGAGTTCATAGTCATAACATAGCTTCGGCACCGTGAATGCATCTATTATATTAAGGACAGTTTCATGTTCTTCCAGTCCAGCTGTAGAACACTCTTTGAACGCTATTTCTATCTGTTCCTTCTCTAATATAGGCTGGGATACACACTGGTGAAGTAAATGGGCTGATAGCTTCTCGAGAATTGAGTCACGGTCTGAAGGTGGCAACAGTAAAAGCTCTTCAGCCAGAAATGTTCCTGCATCCCGACGTAAAGTAAAACCATTCAGTTTAAACGTTGAAGTGATTTCTGCACGCAATTGTTGCACTTCGCCCATATCAGATTGTTTGGTATTATCAATATTCTGGTAAATAAACTTAAATGAAGTAGAAATAAATAAAATAAGTAAATCGCGCCAAATTCTATGTCAACAAACAAACACTGATTGGTGTAAATGACATTTTGCAAGACAGACATCATAGTTTTGTTTACAAGGAATGTTTAATGGATGTGCTCTTTATGTTTTGTTTTAATTTTGATAACAAATAGATATACTTATGTAAATAAATTATTGACTATTTTTTTTCTTTTTTTTTGTATACATTATATAAGCATTATGTTATTTTTTAAAGATTGAAAGATTAATGTTTTAAATGAAGCACACTTTGTAAACACTTGACTAAAACACGTTATGTTATTGCTTACTACTGCTTTTTATACCTGCTGTAATGATTGACAAATGTAAAACAAATGACAAATGTAATGTAAAACAGCGATAACTTTTCATTCAGTAGCTCAATTTAAATAGATTGAGTTATTTAAACGTAATTTATAAAAAAATTCGTATACACTACTTGGCCATGATGCTTCGGCACCGTGCATGTGATAGTGTCTAGATAATAATCTAGACTGTCTAGACACCACTGACAAACAGTGAAGAAAAACATCGTGAGGAAACCTGGGCTTATAATTACATACTAATTATAAGTTTGTAATCACCAACCCGCATTGAGCAAGCGTAATTAATGGTCAAACCTACGCCATATAAGAAGATGCTTTTGCGTAGCAGTGGGCATTTATAGGTTGTTGATGATGATGATGATGCATGGCCATAAATACGGTTCAAACGGTGGAAAAGATTGTCGTGAGTTTAGGTATACCTAAGTATTTTACCTCTTCATATACTCATATATTTCAAGTGTGGGAGAGCTATGCTTCGGTACGAATGGGCCGGCTCGACCGGAATGATACCACGGCCTCACACAAAACCGACGTGAAGCAACGCTTGCTTTGTGTTTCGTCGTGTGAGTGAGGTTACCGGAGGCCCAATTACCTTCCCCTTCCCCAATCTCCCCAATCCCTGAATCCCCAACGATCCTCAAACTCCTAATCCTCAAAAAACCGGTGACGCACTTGTAACGCCTCTGGTGTTCCAGGTGTCCATGGGCGACGCCGATTGCTTACCACCGTCTGCTTGTTTACCGGCTTATGCTATAAAAATATATATACTATATTACCAACCCGCATTGAGCAAGCGTGGTGATTTTTGCTCAAACCTTCTCCGCGTGAGAAGAGGCTTTGCTCAACAGTGGCCATTGATTAGACTGTTGATGATGATGATGCATGGCCAAAGTATTTTATCTCTTCATACACTTATATAAGGTTTATCTTGAAACCTTTAGACTAGTTAGAAATCGCAGTTTAGAAGGGTTCAGGTTTACCAAAGGGTGCTGCTGTCCAGCCTTTTTTGAATGTGGTACCCAGTCAGCACTTACGGCAACGAGTGATGATACCAAAGTGTATTCTATATTGCAATTTCATATTTTATGCCTTATTTTAAACATAACATAACATCGCGCCTTTTATCCCCGAAAGGATAGGCAGAGGTGCACATTATGTCACTTTGCAATGTAACACCCACTTTTCACTATTTATGTTTTGAGGCCCACGTAATAGGGGGTGAGCCTATTGCCATATACCGGGCACTATTCCAGACTCCGTGCCACTACTGAGAATTTTTAAAAACCCAGTAATACCTTGCCCGACCCGGGAATCGAACCCGACCCGAGAGCCCGGAAGTCGTACTTGCGACTACTCGGCGAAGGAGGCAGTCTTTGTTAATTGCCTTGGTTAAACTTTTTAGAAATACCGAAATAAAGTATCTAAGTTATAAAACAATAGATCGTATATGAGGCTCATATAAAAGCATATCTCCAGTACATAGGCAGATACATAATGTAATAGTTATGTAGGCCGCCTCGTCGGCGCGTTGTAAATCTAATGGCCCAGCGCATTCTGAATGCAACCATCGGGCATACTACACATGATCTCATACAGAGATGATAATACCAACCTATGACGTTGTAATATTTGATATTATAACCACTGCCCTTCATTGATTGAGTTAAAGTTTGTTAAAGTATAAATAAACATAAAGTACACCAGAAGAATAGCAGTTGCAGGTTACAATCACGAAATAAATAAACTTATAAAAGAACTTCTACCAAAACGTTAACGGCCGGCGGTTCGCTCTCACTCTCTCTCTACTCCATTTCTACAAGCGCCCCTCTAGCGGTGCGGTGAGCTACTATTTTGTTTGTTTAGCCATACGCCATAAAGTCCACCGGAAAGATGACATAATCGCTAGTAAATTATAATTAAAATCCTAACGAATGAAAATTACATTGCTACAGCTGTAGGAAGTCAATAGAAGCAAGTGGCTCTCAACTGGCCGATCTGAAAGTAAAAGAATTTATTTTTAACTGTTCATCAGTTTGTTTATCAATAAAGCTAGTTGCTTGTTTTAAAATATAGGTCGCTTTGTATGAAAATGAAATAATGTAATTACCTAAGACATTGCGAGATTAGATGTTGAGAAAATCCATGTGAGAGGTGTATACCAAGCAGAACTGTGCAAACTAAATAGGCAGGTACATATTTACTAAAGGAACCCGCGATAAAAATAAAACAACAAGAAGGCAGAAATCTCAACAAAGTGTTTAATATTTAATATTCCACTCAAAAGTACATCAAAGTATTTGCATATTTTATTTTACTGAACTCATTTGTGTAGCTTACCTGCTTGAAATCTTCACGAATGTAACGTTTTTAATTTTAACGCAAAATCTACTAATTATAAATTATAAGTGGGTGTTTGTTTAGGATCTCGTGACTCTCATGATACCATGCATTAGGTTCACTAGTTCCGCACATCATCGGGACAAAGGAGTACGTATAGGTGTATAAATATAATGTAATGTCCATTATTATTATTAAGTAACTGAAAAAAGACTAAAATAAAATCGTTGGGCGTCGCGTATCCAGAGCAGGTACATGATACATGATGACATGAGTATTATAATAGAACGCGCCCGATCATTTTATATTTGTCTGATCAATACCTTAGATTGACGAGAATGATGAAACTATTGACAATTTGGCATACACCATCCTCCACATCTGACTTCGTGCTGCTTCTAAAAACCGAATAAAACCAATAATACGTTTCACGATCTATACATATATACATCAAACCTGATACCGCTTGCTAGATAGTTACGGCTTCTCAACCTAGTATTATAAATGTAATTTTCTTGGGTTTGATCATGCTAAAATAGGCTTTTTGTGACTGCTACTAATAATATCTTCATGTCGATATTTTTTCTTCTGGTAGATATTATATTTTAGTTTCACTATCAGATAATACCTGCAATACAAATTAACCCATCAAGCGTCCGCGTTCCTTATGCATTTTCTTATCCTTATGCATGCAAGAAAATGCATTTATTTGGCCATTGGCACGCGAACACAAGGATCATTACAATAGAAATAAAACACATACAGTCAAAATAAAAACAAAACATTAATAATAGATTTTATAAAAGAGAAAGCAGCATGGAACATTTTTTCTTATGATCCACCGGGAGCTCATAAGAACGCTCGAGGGGTTAAACATTAAGAAAATGTATTTTAAATCAATTTTCAGTTAGCGGTATAAACCACTCTTAAAATGTATTGCCAAAAATTCTATTTGGCTTGGTGCAACGCGAATACGTCGCGAGGATCGGCCTTCCCGCCGCTCTCTTATATATTTATTATGCGACTTAGGCCAGGAGTTCGACAGCCGAATTCCCGCTTATATCTCCACGAAGTAAAGAAACTGATTATTATTTGGTTTTAGTACATTGTCATTCTTTGAATACAAATTAATAATTACATAGATATGCTGAACCGTCGTGGTGGCCCGGAGGTTTAAGACGCCCGTTTCACATGCATAAGGGTGTGGATTCGAAACCTACCAACGGCAAGTACCAATGTGACTTTTCCGAGTTACCTATAAACTTTCTAAGATTATCGACACCACCGACAAACGGCGAAGGAAAACATCGTTAAGAAAAATAGACTTATAATTTATTATTATAAGCCAACCTGCATTGAGCAAGCGTAGTGATTAATGCTCAAACCTTTTCTGTGTGAGAAGAGGGTTTGCTCAGCAGTGGGCATTTATACCTCTAGGCTGTTGATGACCTAGCTTCACCTATTTTCACTGACGGACTGGCTGACAGACTATTATTTATTTTGTATTTGTTGACGCTTCAAAACTACCAAACTATGGTTTAATTGAAATAAATGCTTTGACTTTGACTTTGATGATCATGTATGACGGAGATAATAAATACAAAATAATAACAATGTTTCTTTTTTTGTTCAGAGGAGAAAATCAACAAATGGCTCCTCCCGCCATGTGTGAGGAAGTCTCAGATTCTTACTGACTTTAGTCAGACTGACTAAAGTCAGTAAGAAAGAAACCAACCCGTTCCAAATCCTATTTATGAGGAGTAGCGGATTACCTAATCTCTACATCAACCAAACTGTTGATGGTGATGAATATATATAACATAACATGACGCCTTTTATCCCCGAAGGGGTAGGCAGAGGTGCACACAGAAGTAACACTTTTTTCACTATTTATGTGATGAGCCCCATGTAATAGGGGGTGAGCCTATTGCCATATACCGGGCACAATTCCAAACTCCGTGCTACTACAGAGAATTTTATAAAACCCAGTAATATTTTGCCCGACCCGGAAATCGAATCCGACCCGAGAGCCCGGAAGTCGCACTTGCGACCACTTTCGACCGTATATATGCTTTTTTTTTATGTTTGTTCGCCGATATCTCCGTTGTTTATTAACCGATTTTGAAAATTCTTTTTTTGTTAGAAAGGAGATAGTTCCAGAATGGTCCCATGATAAGGAAATCAGGATCTGATGATGGAAGACCAGGGAAACCGAGGGGAACTTTTAAAAATTATAGGGGTGACTAGGGCATTTGTTAATTTTTTCATTAAGTATTAAAAACCACTACAATCTGATAAAGGCCTGGAGCCGATCTGATGATGGAGCCGAGAGCCAGTTGAGGGAACTCCTCAACGGTTAACAGTAGCTACCTTGTGTTTGGGTTTGATTAATTTGTATTGATGAGGACTTTACACCTGAGTGGGGTGTAATTGTCAATAAGGGTCTGATGATGAAGTAGTACGATAGTTGAGGGAACTCCTCAACGGTTAACAGTAGCTACCTTGTGTTTGGGTTTGATTAATTTGTATTGATGAGGACTTTACACCTGAGTGGGGTGTAATTGTCAATAAGGGTCTGATGATGAAGTAGTACGATAGTTGAGGGAACTCCTTAACGGTTAACAGTAGCTACCTTGTGTTTGGGTTTGATTAATTTGTATTGATGAGGACTTTACACCTGAGTGGGGTGTAATTGTCAATAAGGGTCTGATGATGAAGTAGTACGATAGTTGAGGAACTCCTCAACGGTTAACAGTAGCTACTTTGTGTTTGGGTTTGATTAATTTGTATTGATGAGGACTTTACACCCGAGTGCGGTGTAATTATCAATAAGGGTCTGATGATGAAGTAGTACGATAGTTGAGGGAACTCCTCAATGGTTAACAGTAGCTATTTTGTGTTTAGGTTTGATTAATTTGTATTGATGAGGACTTTACACCTAGATGGGGGGGGGGGGGGGGTGATGGTCATTAAAGGTCCAATGACGAAGTAGTATGATAGCTAAGGGACTCCTCAATGGTTAAGAGTGCCCACCCGGTGTTTGAACTTGCATAATTTGTATTGATGAAAACTTTGCATCCATGTGGGTTTTGTATAATATAATATATCAAAGTACTAAACTAAAAAGTATAAAATAAAATTAAAAAACTGCGTTTAAAAAAACCGACTTCAAAAACAAATGACAAACAAAAAGTAAAAACTAAAAAGGAAAAAAAAAACTATGAGTGGTCATACGTACTTATAGCTTACACACCCACTGATAGGTTAGAAGTCGGTGCCACAAACCCACAATAAAATATAAAGTAGACAAAAGTCACAGCTGGTATAATCCATAATAAAATTGTAAACAGCTCAATAATGTTAGGTATATATTAAGGTTTTAATGAATATATAATAATTAGGTTTAAAACTTGTGGCACCGACTTCTAACCTATCAGTGGGTGTGTAAGCTATAAGTACGTATGACCACTAATAGTTTTTTTTTTCCTTTTTAGTTTTTACTTTTTAAAAACCAAGTAATACTTTGCCCGACCCCGGGAATCGAGACCCCTTGCCCGGCAGTCGCACTTGCGACCACTCGGCCAACGAGGCAGATGAATATATTATATATACCACCGTAGAGTAGAGTATATAAATGCAACAACGTCAACAAATGTTTTCCGAGAAAACAATCCAATCTGCATAAAAACTTCTTTAAATGTACAAAACATACTCTGGCTACATTACACTAGGCATTGTTGGTGTCTAGAGTGGAAAATCCCCGAAAAACTCGGCGTCGTAATAAAATATAGTGACAAAGCAGAGGATTAGCAAATGCTCTAGAATTTATATTATTCATACTTACCAACGTCGTGTAATAAATACACTCTGAAACATGACTAAGAAAAATACATGGTTGTATTATTAAACATTTGTATTATTTTATTAAGTAACTATCTGGATGACCGAGCCTTGCGCGTGTTTTTTTAATGCACACGAATAAAATACAAACAATTCAAAAAAAAAACAAAAAAGTGTGGGAGAGCCATGCTTCGGCACGAATGGGCCGGCTCGACCTCGAGTGATACCACGGCCTCACTGAAAACCGACGTGAAGCAACGCTTGCGTTGTGTTTCGTCGTGTGAGTGAGGTTACCGGAGGCCCAATTACCCTCCCCTTCCCCAATCTCCCCAATCCCTGAATCCCCAACGATCCTCAAACTCCTAATCCCCAAATGGCCTGGAACGCTCTTGTAAGGCCTCTGGTGTTCCAGGTGTCCATGGGCGACGCCGATTGCTTTCCTTCAGGTGATCCGTCTGCTCGTTTACCGGCTTATGCCATAAAAAAATAGAAAACTAAACGATCAAAAAAGTTAAAATTTGCTGGATCCTCCGGTAACCTCACTCACACGACGAAACACAATGTATGCGTTGGTTTTCTTGTGAGCATGTTTCCGTACACTGCTGAATAGCTCATCACGTTTAACCACAACTAGCCATACAAGACGTCAATCCATTCGTTGCCTGCCAGGTACCAACAATAAATAATCGTCGTGTTAAAATGGTAGCAGTCTCCTGGCCTATGATCCGAACCATTTGTTTCAACATCACGTCTGTACAAAGTCGCGGCACTCCCGCGTCACTCCTTATGTTATCTGAAAGCCCTCCACAACACTACCTCCTCCGCTGGAGATCAAGCTTGAAAACTAAAAGCATCAGAGACAATTTTGATATTCCAGATTTTATTTTATTCCTTTATTGTGAGATATTATAGAGTACCGTTATTTTGTGGTGTGTGTTAAGATTAAATATTTTGTCTTTTTTTTAATATTTGTTGGGCCGACGTTTGACCACTATCTCGCCTGGTGGTAAGCGATGATGCGGTCTACGATACGAAGCACGTCGACCCATAAGCAACCTATTCATTCGGGCCTTGAAGACGCCCAGTCATTGTACATAGTAATAGTAAGTAAGTAATGACAGATCGATCTGATATTTGATACACACTCTTAATCTTGATGACCATTCAGTGTAATCTAATTTTTTCACAACAACATTATGGACATCAAACGAAAGGGCTTTATTGGTGGAATGGAGGTCATGAACACCGTTAAACATGAAACATATTTTGTGCTACATTTAGTAACATTACTTTAACTTAATTTGTCATTGTTATCACGACCCTGCACTATATTCCTATATTCGCATCGATCAGAATGGAGCCGTGACGTGAATCTGTACACTGCGTAATTGTTTCGAGATGGTGCGATACGAGCCGATGACGTCACAGATTTATGTGGCTCCCTCTAACGTCCAATGATTTATGATTGCCAACGTTTTTGTTCTACGATATTGTTTGGCGTTCGGCAAATTGGATTTGGTCGATAGTTGTAGTGGCGTAATGCTGAGCTGTGATGCTGTTATGTCATATTTATACGTACTTAGTTGTGGGGAACTGTGATTAATATTAGTTTTTAAACTTTATTTTTTACTAGCTACTTCCGCGCGGTTTCACACGCTCTGCTCAGCTCCTATTGGTCGTAGCGTGATGTTTTATAGCCTATAGCCATCCTCGATAAATGCGCTATCCAACACAAAAAGAATTATTCAAATCAGACTTGTAATTACGGAGATTAGCGCGTTCAAACAAACAAACAAAAAAACAAACTCTTCCGCTTTGTATAATAGTAAGTATAAGATAAGATGTATAAGCCGGTAAACTAGCAGACGGCTTATCTGATGGTTAGCAATCGGCGTTGCTCATGGACACACGGAACACCAGAGGCGTTACAAGTGCGTTACAGGCCTTTTGAGGATTGTTGGAGATTCAGGGATTGGGGAGATTGGGGGGTATTTGGGAATGGACACGATAAAACACAACGCAGCCGTTGCTTCACGTCGATGTTCTGTGAGGCCGTGGTATCACTCCGGTCGAGCCGGCCCTTTCGTGCCGAAGCATGGCTCTCCCAAAAGCCACTGGACGGATTTCGCTAATATTTTGTATAGAGATAGAATATAGTCAGCAATAACACATTGGGTAATTTTTATACCGAGAATGAGGGCAAAACCGTAGGCAGAAGTTAGCATATTATAATTTCATGTAACTATACCAAGCCTTACTTACTTACAATAAACACTTAATGTACACCATCTATGATTAATAACCAAACTTGTCACCAATTTGGATCCAAGTTGGCGGCAAGTTGGCCTCAAGACGGCGCCTGAGGAAGTTCATTGTAAAGTTCGCCACCAAGTACCCCAGTGTGTTTTGGTATTGGACCATACGTCATCACGTCTTTTGTTTGAAATCAATGAGCTTAAGTTGAATTCAATTCAAGCTAATTATATTTCACACTAACTTGGTATTCCTTGATAGTTCAATAGTGTTCTCGGTTTTAGTTTTAGTATTGAATCTTAACTGACGAGCAAACATAAAAAGAATGATGACTGTTGATGAAGCGAAAGAGGTGGGTGTTCAAAGTCTCTGCCTACCCCCATGGGAGACAGGCGTGAAGTTATTTATTTATTTTATTTATTTATTTCTTCTTCACAAAATACAGTGAATGGCGGACTTAATGCCTTAAGGCATTCTCTTACAGTCAACCATAGGGAAGTGCAGAGAAATGAAGTGGTTGATGCGAAGCCAGAACACAATCAAAAAAATAAATAAAAAAAAAGTTATGTAGTATGTATACTACACACATAAATACCTATAGAATAAATATATTAATACAATATAAATAATATAAATAAATGGACATAGTTATGTATGTATATATGAACTTCCACGCGGTTTTACCTGCTGCGTTGTGGATATTGCTCATAGTCTGATGTCACATCAGACGTGGAAGTGAAAAGTGGGTGCTACATTGTACAGTGGCATTAAGTGCCGTAATGTGTAACCTCTGCCTACCTCTTCAAGGATAAAAGGCGTGGTGCTATGTTTAATTGTAAGAATTAAGAATAAGTAATTAGTTATTATGTGTAATAGTTGAAGTGAACCTTCTCCCTGTGAGAAGAGGCTTTGCTCAGCAGTGGGTTTCTATAGGCTGTTGATGATGATGATGAATTGGTTATTAACTCTTTGAGTACCGTCATTATTGACACAGTTAAAGAACAATAGGTTGCGATCACCGGTGACTCCGCGGTGTTTGACAGTTTAAGGATAAGAGTATAAGATTTAAAAGACCATCATGACAGAGTAGGGTATATTTTTAACCGATTTCACAAACAGAAGGTTCCTAATTTGTTACCCTGTTACACCAGGCATACTTTAAAATTCAAAGCAGCACACACCGGCTGTGCAGTCTAGCGTGAAATATTCGTCAAAGAAAGAGTATTGTGTGAAATATTATAATGCAATAAATAGAAAACTACGTCTCCATTCAGAAAGAGCCGCTTACTACACAAAGAGCTCCTACCTTTTCGCTTTAAAATGTGAAAGGGTACAGTTTAGCTTTGCGGAACAGAGAGTTCATAACAAGTCAATTATATTATCACCGTTACAAGTCTTAAGTGTCGGAGAGCCATGCTTCGGCACGAATAGACCGGCTCGACCGGAGTGATACCACGGCCTCACAGAAAACTGACGTGACACAACGCTTGCGTTGTGTTTCGTCGTTTGTGTGAGGTTACCGGAGGCCCAATTATTCCTATCCCCTTACCCAATCTCCTCTATTCCTGAATCCCCAACAATTGGGATGATGACAGGGTATGAAAATTAAAAATCTAATTAGGCCGTAGTTCGGTAATGAAAAACATTTAGACACGATTTTATTTTGTCGTATAATAAAACAATTCTTAGATAAAACGAATCAAAGTTTAGGAGTGGGGGCTAAAACGTCAATTCTACGTATAAAATGTACATAGAAGTGACGTCACGCGACATTTCAAATCAATATATCGGCGAAAGTATTCGTTTCTGTAAGAAAATAAAAAATATGCATTACTAAAAAATAATATAGCCAATAATAATATGTATGTACATCAAGCAGTCATACATTAATTTAATTCAAACATCAAAGTCAATTTGTTATGAAGTCAAATATCGTTGTGAAGTCTCTGTTTCCGTTCGCTCCTCTGTATATTTTAATGCGGTCTGACTCTCGCGTCGGTCGGAGTCTTCCTCGGATCAGATTTTGCTTTCACACTAAAGATCCCGCGGAAAAGACGTCGTCATTCAAATTAGAACTAAATTAACTGTAAGAGATTGGGTCGATTTTTGAATGAAGTTTTTGTTTAAGGATTTCTTTGTGTGGTTACTTACGTTTTTGATCTAATATACATTCTATTCAATTCCAAAAAAACTATTTTATGTAACTAGAGAATTGTATTGTGAACCTGATTGAAAAAGAATAACCTATGGGGTTTCTCGCTCGTTCTTCTCCATAGGAATGAGTAAATAGCTTTACTTTTAAATTTTTGTTGGCGTTCAAAAGTGCCTTCTTGGTCTAATTAATTACTGAAATAAATGATTTTGATTTTGACTTCAGTGATGATTAATTAAATAAGTTGATTAGTTATTTGGTCAAGTCAACTGCCAAGCAGTCTAGGGTTATATTTCACCGGATCATCATGGCAGCTCAACCAGTCGCCGCCAACAACAGTCGTTGCTCACCTGGTGTCCGCTTGGACGTGTCAATCTGACGGCATGACCAGCTTGGATGGCTAATTGCATAGAGGTCTATTTCGATGCTGTCGCACGTCATGTGTGGCGACTCTGGTGTCAGTATGGTGTCTAGTTTGGTAGCTTACGGAAACCACGGTAGCAATGGTTGCGTCGCCGTGGTGTCCCAGTGAATAAATAGTCCTAAGGTGAACGAACAGCTAATAATAAGCACGGCTTCGGCGCGACGTCGGCGCGGTGACGGCGCGCTTCCAACTCGCGGGCGGCGCGCGGCCGGCGCGTGGTCGGCACAAGTATAGTCAACAATACCTACCTGCGATGCGACGTTGTTTCGTTGGCGGCTCGCCGTCAACTCACTGACGTCGCGCCGACGCCGCGCCGTAACCACGCTGACCACCCGCCATCGGCTTTTTGTATTGACGTTACGAAATATTCATACGACATACGATTTAAATTTCATATTTAAATGATTACTTAACTGCTGGGTTGGAGGCGTGCTTATTAGACGTGCGATGACCTCTAAAGTACGATATTTTCGTGGCACCAAGTAGATATGATTGGGTTACATAATATAACTTCACTTCGATATAATCAACAAACCAAATCAATCACAAAATAGAAATAAACATTAAAGCCGATCTAAAGATTTTAGTATGAAAGCCACTGAAGAAAAGCACTGAATGAATTTTGAAAGGGGAGAACATGAAAATCTGTGGAACGGGCATTGTGTTGCTAAAATATTCAAAGACTCGGCTACGGGCAAAAGGGGGCGCTATGATCGCAGCTAACTCGAGTACTTATAGAGGTAATTTCATGAAATGAGAATTGTGATTGTCATTTTTTGTGGCCTAGCAGTCGGATGAAACTTTAGTTCAAGACCATTAAAATAGCCGACATAATATTCAATATTCATAGCTTGAATAATATTATTTTGTGTTATGTTCTACAAAGTATGTACATTTTTATTAATTTGCCATCTGTATATGTGTGTGAAGTGGAATCTTGCAACTTCATTTTGAAGCAGATCAATAAATGGGAAAGTGAGTTTGTTTGTTTGTTTGTTCCGCTTTCACGCCATATTTTCTGAACCGATTGCTATGAATTTTTGTAGACGTAAAGTTAGAAGTCTGGATTAAATAATAGGGTACTTTTTATCCCGGAAAATTTTGATATTCCCGAGGGAAAACTCAAGAATTGGTATAGATGGCGCTGTGTGTATTGGTATAATTGTCACATAGGCTTTTATCCTTTTGTGATGCGAGCGAAGCCGCGGGTAAAAGCTAGTTTTTTATACACGTTTAGTTTGGAACCGATAACCGTTGGAGTAAACGTATTCTAAAGAGGAGACCGTGTCTAAGCAAACGTAGTGTAGGGCGTCCAGCTAGGTAGAGTGATGACATCCGCAAGGTGGCTGGCAGTGGTTGGTTGGATGAGAAGAGTTGAAGACCGAGCTCAGTGACGTGCCATTGGATAGGCCGATGTTCAGCGGTAGACGAATACGGGCTGATGATGATAATCAATATGAGAAGCTAGTCTCTTGTAATAAACCGTAGAAAGTAGGCAAGTGTGGGTGAGCCATGCTTCGGCACGAATGGGCCAGTTCGACCGGACTTGGCCTCACAGAAAACCGTGAAACAACGCTTGCGTTGTGTTTCGTCGTGTGAGTGAGGTTACCGGAGGCCCATTGAAGTGTTCTCACTTCTCGAATCCTCCACAATCCCCAAAAGGCCGGTAACACACTTGTAATGCTTTGGTGTTTCAGGTGTCCAGTGTCATAGGCGACACCAATTGCTTACCATCAGGTAATCCGTCTGCTCGTTTAGCGGCTTATGCCATAAAAAAGGGTAATTTAGTAGCTAAATAATAAAAACAGCATCGATTCCCCCACCTGTCCCCCCCCAACCGTAATTTCCTACTATAATAGTGTTGTATAATAAACATAGCTCGCGTTAAATCCGGTACGTTCCGGTGAATATTTTATAGAGCTGTGACGTGTAATGCTGGGCCCCGCTGTAAATTATGAGGCTAGTGCTGCACTTTAACGGTTTTTATCGATAATTTTCATGTTTGTATTACCGGTTTTAAAGTGAAAAGTGTATTTTATATCATGTTTATTTAAGGCTTTACTTTTTGATAGTAATTTATTAACATCTAGCAAATTTTATTATCAAGGTTAACGCTAAATCTCTATTTTTCATATTCCTAACCAAGTATCGCACTAGTACCTACCTCCTCTGGTGTTCCAGATGTCCATGGGTGGCACTAATTGCTTACCATCAGGTGATGTGTGAGCTCATTTACACATAACAAAGAAACCTCACTTTAAAATGAGACATTAAAACTGCAGACGGTGTATTTATTCAAGATTTATAACATCACGCCTTTTATCCCCGAACGGATAGGCAAAGGTGCACATTATGGCTCTTAGTGTCACTGTACAACGTAACACCTACTTTTCACTATTTATCTTATGAGCCCCATGTAATAGGAGGTGAGCATATTGCCATATAACGGGCACAATTCCAGACTCGTTGCTACTACTGCGATTTTTAAAACAAACTCAAAAATCTTTGCCCGACCAGGGAATCGAACCCTAGACCCCTTGCCCGGCAGTCGCCCGGCAGTCGCACTTGCGACTTGCGTGTCCCACTCGGCCAATGAGGCAGGCAGTTATTCAAGATTCGTTTTAAGTATTTTTGAAGGGGTAAAATCATCCAATGGCCTCTCCTGCCTTGGGTAAGACGAGATCCCTCTTGTCTCTCACGTCACTGACACTCCCGTGTCAGACTCTTACTGACTAAAAACCACCCCGTTCCTATTTTAAATTCGAACCGGAGCCCTGGTAACCCGTAAGGATGTCTGCAACTCCCGGTCGATTCAAGTACCTAAGTAGAGAAAAATGCTTACGTTTTCCTAGAATTAATAGATTTGACCTGATAAATGTATTCGTCTTGGCTATTTTCTTGAAATATACGGTTCCTTAGCGGTTGTAAGGAAAATCTATGAGCTGCACTATTTGGATTCAATACTTACGCTATGTATTTATGCACCTATATTTTTACCGACTTCAAGAAAAGAAGGTACTCATTTGTTCCTGTAGTTATGTTTGTACGTGATTATCTTTTTGTAACCGATTTTAAAGCGGTTTCAGAAAAGCATTTGTTACACTTAGGCGTCTCGTCCTATTTGGTTAACCATCGTAACAATGATTGAATAAGGCGATTTCGTCACCCTGTATTCGCCCGATGATTTGCAAGCTTCAATCACTTTAAAGAAATGCGTGTTTAATGTTCTGGCGACACATGGTACATGTCAACGGATGACGTCACAAAAATCCTACATCGCACATGCAAAGTTTACGTGCAAATTAACACGGATAGAAAATCCCAACGAACAACTGTTGGGCAGAAAGCCCGCCAGGCACGATCACCTCGCCTGGTCGGAGGATCCTCCTTTTCCGATCATAGGGAACTTTACACTCTGTTCTCTAAAATGTCATCGTGCGACGAAATCGCTCAATCGTACGATAGTAAGCTAAATAGGACGACACCATAAGGCCATATTTTACCGGGACACTATATCTGGCCACAGGATATACTGAAATCATTCACGATCAACCTTTATAGTTGTGTACTTCAACACAAAACCCTTTTACGATGTTTTATTCAAAGATATCAATGACATCTCAAATGCTAAGGGAACACCACACAAGAAATACGGAGTGAGGAACAAAATCAATAGAAATTCGTTGACGCCTTGTACCCCACGGCTTCATGTCAAGTTACAAAAACCAGTATAAACTGACCGTGGAATGTACTGAAAGGTCATGTAAAGTAAGACCATGGTAAAATGGTTATGTATAGCTCGATTTGCAGTCGTAGTATCCGTTCGTAATGTTTCAATAATAAAATATTCACATAAAAATATTGCCGCGGTTTGGTTCCTGGCTTTAAAGATGGCGGATTTTTTTAAATATTAGATAGTATGTAACAATATGTATAAGTTTTATAAAATGCAATTATTAACACTCAGTAGCTTTGGTAATTTTATTACAATATGCAATTTCTCGTACGTTTTCAACGGTACTCGACTAGTTTCGAGCTACGATCGGGGTTCATAACTTTCAGCATTTTGCGCAGTGATTAACACTACAAGTCGCCTACCCCTTCAACAGTTTGCGGAACAATTAGACGCTATTATTTCCCAAATCTATGAATGACATTTTACCAATCACGTCATGATACAAGCCTACACAGAATTTCTTTTTTAATAGCCTATTCTAAAAGGCTATTTTCTGCTTAGAGCTGTAGCCAACCATAGCATCACTGGTTGTTCTCCAATAACCGTAAAATATCCGGCGAGCATGAATTACCAAACTGTAGGCAGAAATTATGACGTCATGTCTGTACACATAGAGCTAAGACTAACCAGTTTATCTTGATCTCAGTTTGTATGACTTTTCTTCATGTTCGACGGTCAGTTTATACTGGTTTATCGGTTTGAGGTGTAGCCGCATGCACAATGGACTTGTATGCCTGTCCTAGAGAGATTGTATGGTTGTTGTACCGATTTTGGTGTATAGGTGTATAGGTAACTATTTTTCCCCATTATAATGGGAAAATTGTATTAGGTAATCTAAGACTGCCTCGTTGGCCGAGTGGTCGCAAGTGCGATTGCTAGGCAAGGGGTCTCGGGTTCGACTTCTGAATCGCGCAAAGTATTACTGGGTTTAAAAAAAATCTGGGATTGTTCCCGGTTTATGGCAATAGGTGAGCCTATTATATGGGATTCATAACATAAAGTAAAAAGTGGGTGTTGCATTGTACAGTGGGTAATGAGCACCTCTGCCTATCCCTTCGGGGATAAAAGGCTTGATGTTATGTTATGTAATAGGTAACTGTAGTGTAGCTGTCATGGCGTGGTCGGGTTCGAAACCTACCAACGGCAAGTACCAATGTGACTTTTTCCGAGGTATATGTACTTTCTACGATTATCTAGACACCACGGACAAACGGTGAAGGAAAACATCTTGAGGAAACCTGGGCTCAAAATTTCTAATTATAATTTTGGTATCACCAACCCGCATTGAGCCAGCGTGGTGATTAATGCTTAAACCTTCTCCGTGTGAGAAAAGGCTTTGGTAAGCAGTGGGCATTTCTAGGCAGTTGATGATGATGATGATGATAATGAGGGAACTGTAGACTAGTTTTTTAAACATAATACAACCTCTCATAATCTCACAATTGCTGCATAGACAGCATCATTTCTCGGTACCCAGTGAGGTTAGTCCCTCCCTCTGTAGCACCGTAGTACGCACACATGACTTTCTCGTCTATAGATTTAGTCCTTTTCATTCGCTGCATACAAACACCCGTACCGGGGACCTTTTGCCTGATGGCCCCTGGTTTTTTTTTATGGCATAAGCCGGTAAACGAGCAGACGGATCACCTGATGGTATATAATCGGCGTCATACATGGACACCTGGAACACCAGAGGCGTTACAAGTACGTTACCGGACTTTTGGAGATTAGGAGTTTGACGTTCGTTGGGGATTCAGGGATTGGGGAGATTGGGGAAGAGGAGGGTAATTGGGCCTCTAGTAACCTCACTCACACGACGAAACACAACGCAAGCGTTGCTTCACGTCGGTTTTCTGTGAAGCCGTATATCGTAGTATCACTCTGGTCGAGCCGGCCCATTCGTGCCGAAGCATGGCTCTCCCACACTTAAGGTTCCCAAGCCAGTCGGTGTGACCGACTTCTTCCCGGCCGACGTACAGGTGGGGGCGACGTAGATGTGGAAGAAATAGCCGTCAAGAGTCTCTCAGAAGGCTTACATCAGTTGCCATTGTTTTGGAGAGTTGAGGAAATAAAATCGTCGTATTTTTGATCAGAAGTGAAACTCCTCCTTTTTGGGAAGTCGGTAAAAACAGACTAAACACGATACGTATTTTAACTACTTAATAAATGACATATTTTTTAAAGGGTGGTGTCTTTTACTTATGCGGTTATAACAATGTAATGTTACTGTTTTTATTATTTTTAATATATAAAATAGTTAAACAATATTATTATTATAATAATATAACAGAACAGACTGCCTCGTTGGCCAAGTGGTCGCATGTGCGACTGCCAGGCAAGGGGTCTCGGGTTCGATTCCCGGGTCGGGCAAAGTATTACTGGGTTTTTAAAAAAATCTCAGTAGTAGCACGGAGTCTGGAATTGTGCTCGGTATATGGCAATAGGTTCACGCCCTATTACATGGGACTCATGACATACAATAGTGAAAAGTGGGTGTTAGACTGTACAGTGGCATAATGTGCACCACTGCCTACCCCTTCGGGGATAAAAGGCGTGATGTTATGTATGTATTTAATATAACAGAATTGTCTGACCCAGTAACAACGGAGCGAACGATTTCCATCTTTCTGCACATTCACATGCGATCTGTCTGAAAATTCTCACAGTTTGAAATACTATGCTGAAAGTACATACGTTTAAGTATTTCGAGTCTAAGAAATTTACTGCTGGAAGTTTGCTGAAAAAGGGTCCTTGTATGTTTTTACAGATTTTGAGGTCTTATAGTGATATGAAAGTATTTGTTCGTAGATACAGCTATCGATCGAACTCACCCCCTATTACATGGTACTCATAACATAAATAGTGAAAAGTGGGTTTTACATTGTACAGTGGCATAATGTACACTCTATAATGTACTCTGCCTTCGCGGAGAACCTAACGGATAACCGGGGCTCCGGCTCGACGTGCAGGAGAAGGAACGGGGTGGTTTTTAGTCAGTATGCGGAAGGGAGTGTCAGAACACTCCCTTCCGCCTCACCCAGGCGGGAGCAGTCATTCGATGATTTTCCCCCCTTAAAAAAAAACCCCCTTCGGGTATAAAAGGCGTGATGTTATGATAATACAGCTATCGAGTATAGGGTTTTATTTAAATTTTTCATAAGACGCCGAATTTTCCGAATACTGAAATGCCACACAATAGAGTAGACGACTAAATTTTATTTAAATGTCCGTCTGGTACATTATTTAAAAAACATTAGACACGTATTTTTTATTTTCTTACGGAAACGAATAGTTTCGAAGATATATTGATTTGAAATGTCGCGTGGTGACATCACTTCTCAGTACATTTTATACTAAGAAATGACGTTTTAGCCCCCACTCCTAAACTTTGATTCGTTGTATCTAAGTATTATTTTATAATACGACAAAATAAAAAATACGTGTCTAATATTTTTTCATTACCTAACTTATGGCCTAATTATATTTTTAATTTTCATACCCTGTAATCATCCCCATTGTAAGTACATATCGTGCCGTCTCTGTCATATTACAAAGAATTTGTGGTGACGGAACTATACTTAAGCGCGACTTGACTTGCGGTTGAGTATTTCATCGCAGCACAGAGTCCCGAATAGAAGAGTTATGGTAAATGCATTCTTGGGATAAACAGCTGAGCAGCAGAGGGTTACGTATTACAATATAATATATTATCTATTCATAACATAACATGACATAACATCACGCCTTTTATCCCCGAAGGGGTAGGCAGAGGTGCACATTATACCACTGTACAACGTACCACCCACTTTTCACTATTAATGTTATGAGTTCCATGTCATAAAGGGCCATAATATTGCCATATATACCGGGCACAATTCCAGACCCCGTGCTACTACTGAGAATATTTAAAAAACCCAGTAATACTTTGCCCGACCCGGGAATCGAACCCGAGACCCATTGCCCGGCAATCGCACTTACGACCACTCGGTCAACGAAGCAGTCTCTATTATCTATTCGTATCGTATTACATTATCTCCTCACATTTTTTCTAACTTTAACCTTTGTATTTCTACCTCTATACACAGGACACAATTTCATGCTAAGGGCTGTATATGACAATCTCGGAAATCATTTGTCCGCACACAGGATTTGACCCCATGGTACTTACGACCAATTGACACAATTGTACAAGTACTGGCCAACTAGTTAAATTCAATACTTTTTCCAAACTGGCAGAAACGACAGTTTTCTATGAATTTTGTACGAGATTGTGTATTGTGACGTAACGTTTAGTGTCAAACAGCATACCTACTTATTTCTTAAAAATTTGCTGGACAAATACAAAAGTTAAGTTAGTCATAAAATCAATTAATGTAAGTGTGATTAGATATTTGTAATGTTTTATTGTATTGAACAGTCGAAATAATTTATTTTTGTTTAAGGCAAGTACCTACCCAATTAGGTATTTACGATTTTCCTCTATATTTATATTTAAGTTTGGAATGAGAAAATAGCTTCACTATTATTATGTTTTTGTTGATTTTCAAAAGTGCCTTCCTGTTCCAATTGAAATAAATGATTTTGACTTGACTTTGACCTGTGTAAAATTCCCATTTAAACATTTCGTCTCGTTAAACATTTTGTCTCGAGTCTACATCCTATCTTACGACACAAAAATATTCATACATACATACATGACCACATTAATACCTCATTAGCCGAGTGGTTGCTAGTCCAACTAGGCTAGGGGTAGGAACCGAAGAGAAAAGAAATTTCCAGATCGGGCAACGAAACGCTGGGTTTTAAAAAAAATATTAGTAGTAGCTCGGAGTCTGGTATCGTATCCGGTATATGGAAATAGGCTCACCACCTATTATTACATAGGACTCATAACATAAATAGTGAAAAGTGAGTATTACGTTGTACAGTGGCATTAAGTGCTATAATGTGCACCTCTGCCTGGTTTTCGGGGATAAAAGGCGTGATGATACTTCTACATACATTATGTATACATTTTAAACAGTAATCCTCTTTCATCTTACCAATTCTATAATTGTATTTTACCACAATTTGTACAAGAATTACATTCATTTAGTTGGAAAGAGGTTATCCATTAAAAACCGCGAATTGGGGGCCAATGTTGTTTCCTGTTCGCTGTAGGGGGCGCCGCAGTGGCGCCAGGAGAGCAAAGAATAAATTTTATGGTGGTATGCGCAGACTGGACAAGGAAACATGAATTTATTAGTTTTTGTATCTAAAATTAGTTTCTCTGGGAAAAGCGATATAATACGATGAGGTTACCGGAGGTTCAGTTGCCCCCCTCTCTAGTCTCCCCAATCCTCAAATCCCCAACAATTATCAAATTCCTAATCCTCAAGAGGCCGGTAACGCACTTGTAACGCCTTTGGTGTTTTGGTTATCCATGGGCGACGCCGATTGCTTACCATCAGGTGATCCGTCTGTTCGTTTACCGATTTATTCCTTATAGCTAATGTATAGGTTATTAAAAAGAAAATTTGTATTACGCAATGGCATCTTATTGCTATTCAAAACTGTAAAAGTGATTTTTGCTTCACCAAACTGATCCAGGATAATATTGGTACTGGTAGAGACTTTAGGCACACAAACATCTTCGAGTATTTAAAAAATATCTGAGTGGCAATGGCTTCCAGTTATAATATTATCATTGACAATCCATTAATTCAGATAGTACGCAATTAATTACAGTCGTATTTACTATTAATTCTATTCTATGGTTCCTTCACTAGCGCGTCCTATTTTCCTCAGTGAAACGAAGTAACACATCTATTAAATTAATCTATGGCCCGCGTCTCACTGTTATGCGCTATTTCGTACAAAATTTATAGCCATATGTAACAATGTGTCTCCAGACAAAAATATACTGAGCTCCCTGAGGAATAGGGTTCCTTTTCAATTGTGAAGAAATAAAATTGGGCTAGTATTTGTTATGGTAAGTAAGTTAGGCATAATGCGCGCACGTTTAGAGAAAGATATATTATTTGTATGCCTTGATTTTTGGTTTTATTTTGTATGGGAACCTTGGAATTGATGTAGCCTCTATCTTGCATGGTGTTTCCCTGAAGTATAGACGATCAATGAATCTATACATATAATCTATACATTAAATTGTAGGAAAGTGTACTAAACTAAAGTATTATTTTAAAAGAGTCGAGTATTTTTGTAAAAGAATACTTTGGGCGTGATCTACAGTCGATGCCGAAACCAAAAATATGGTTTTTAGAATTTTTGCCTGTTTGTCGGTTTGTATGTCCGGGATGAATTCATAAAGTGCTGCATGGGTTTGCTATCAACTAAGGGTGTCCTCCCCCTTGCTGCTGTGAATCACTATTCCACGCGGACGAAGTCGCGGGCTCAGCTTGTTATGAATAATTTGGTATAAAAAACCTCTTTTGTAAATGATTGGAAGTCAGTCAATGGAGGCCAGGGGGCTACCGTGTTGTTTGCCCGTTGTTTACCGTGCTCAGCATTTGCCACAAATGTAGCATGAGATTTTTGGTCCAATCACATCAGCTGTCAAATATTGAACGTCCAATTGTGTGATACTAGCTAATTCTCTATTGGAAGAAGAACGAGAAGTTCACGCTAAAGCCATGTGTTGAGCGAAAATACAGTAGGCCGCATTTCTATTCTACACAAAATAGTGAAGGTAACTCGAACAATGAGGTAACTGCTTAATGTTGCAATCGGATACTTGCCTTCATCAAAAAGAAATAGTTTCGACTGTTCAATACAATAAAATATAAAAAAATAATCACACTTACATTAATTGACTTTATGACCAACTTAATTTTAGTATATTTTCAGTAAATTTTTAAGTAATAAGTATGCTGTTTGACTCTAAAAAACGTGACGTCACAATACACAATCTCGTGCAAAATTCATAGAAAACTGTCGTCTCTGACAGTTCGAAAAAAGTATTTACTTTGATTAGTTGGCAGGTAACTTGAGGACCGGGATTGGGATGATGACGGGGTATGAAAATTAAAAATCTATTTAGTCCTTAAGTGTTAGGTAATGAAAAAATATTAAACACGTATTTTTTTTATTTTGTTGTATAATAAAATAATACTTAGATAAAACGAATCACAGTTCAGGAGTGGGGGCGAAAACGTTATTTCTACGTATAAAATGTACATAGAAGTGACGTCACGTGACATTTTAAATCAATATATCGTCGAAAGTATTTGTTTTTGTAAGAAAATAAAAAATACGTGTCTAATGATTTAAAATAATCTACCAGACGGACATTAAAATAAAAATTAGGCATCTAGGTTATTAGGTCGCATCGCAGTTTTAGAATATACATTAACAGTCTACATGATATTAGTGCCCACTATTAAGCATCATACATTTAAGACATTTCTTCGTTCACATAAAAACTCCATATATTCACATGAAAAGGTGGAACTTGGCAAAAACAGAACGATATGTATAGATACACACAACTCAAATCAAGCTAAGACCAACCAGTATAAACTGAAATGAATGAAATGAAATGAAATGAAATGAAATGAAATGAAATGAAATGAATTGAAATGAAATTATATAGTAAACATAGGTTATATAAAGTTGTTTGAAAGATTGACATACAATGCAATACAGCGAGTCCGTCTATGTTTTGCCTTAAAGCATACAAATTCATATGAGTTTTAGTAAATAGATTAATTTAAATTAGAAAACAGAAATACATTAATAGTCATTTAAGTATCTACACAGGAATAAGACATTTATTATGGGGGTTAAACCACTGAGCCATCGTCATCAGTCATATCATAAGCTTTAATCCCTAATGCGAAATGTCATAATTTAATTAAGGAATATTAATATGGGATGTCATGATAAGCACAAAATTACATAGAATCCAATGTCAGTATGTATCAAAATTTAAGTGGTCAAATTAAAAGGAAAATTAAGAGTATAGAATGTCATATGTACGTTCGACATAGCCAAATCTATGGTTAATCTGATTAGAATCACCCAAGATAGTCAGGGTTGGTTACATTTTTTGAAAAAACCAAAAATTTACATATATTGCAAATCGGATATAGCAGGTCTAGCATCTTTCATCTAAATAGTCATTAATTTTATAATAGCACTTAGTTACCAAAAATTCATGTAGTCGTTTTTTAAATATATTAATATTGTCAATTTCTATTATGTCTTTAGGTAACTTATTAAAGATTTTGGGTGCCATACCTAAAATGTTTTTGTTGAAGATGGCTTTCTTATGTTGTGTAGCGCAGATCCTATATTTATGACGTTTACTTTTTGGGTGGGTGTACAAGTGGATGTTAGTTTTTACGTAGCTGGCAACCTCAAATATGTAAAGGGAGGGCAGAGTTAATAGTTTTAATTCTTTAAAATATGGTTTGCAGCTGACTGTGCTTTGTATACCACATATTGCCCTGATGCATTTCTTCTGTGATTTGAACGCCATTTCTCTATCCGGCGAATTTCCCCAGAACAGAAGCCCGTATCGCAATGTTGACGAAACATAGCCGTGGTACGCCGTGATTAATGTTTCCTGATTTGCCACTTTTTTTAAGTTGTATAGCGCGAAGGAGGATTGGCTAAGTTTTTTGCAAACACTATCAATGTGGGATTTCCAATTTAGGTTCCTATCGATCCAGATACCCAAGAATTTAGCATGGTCAGTCTCTTCAATATTTTTCCCGTCATATCCTACGTGAATCCTGTTACCACTAATTCTTTGTGCAAATGATATGTAAGTTGTTTTCTCTAGATTAATTTTCAATTTATTTGCAGTTAGCCAGGTTATGATGTCGTTTAAGTTATCATTAATTTCTTTTTCAAAGGTTTCGTCATTATTATTTTTAAACAGTATAGTGCTATCGTCCGCGAATAAGATCATGGGATTGGTGATTATTCTAGGCATGTCATTTATGTAAATTATAAATAGTAGTGGTGCGAGGACACTACCCTGTGGCACCCCGCATAAACATTTCCGATATTTAGAAGTGTGCGTTATTTCAGTTTTTGTGTAGGGACAGATTTTTTTAATACATGTGTATTGTTGCCTGTTTGTAAGATAGGACTTAATAAGCTCATGAGTGTTGCCTCTAATGCCATATTTTTCTAACTTCATCAGTAGGATTTCATGACTAACATGATCGAAGGCCTTAGTCATATCCATAAGCAATGCAACCATGGGAATTTTCTTGTCCATGTTCGTAAGGGCGCACTCCACTAGCTCATAGATAGCTGAATTTATGCTTTTATTTTTTCTGAAACCATATTGTTCTCTTATTATAAGTTTGTTAGCTTCTAGAAAGTAATATATGTTTTTTTGAATTATTTTTTCAAATATTTTAGAGAATACTGGGATAAGTGCTATTGGTCTATAATTATTAGGGTCGAGTTTGTCACCTTTCTTAAATATTGGTATAATTACTGAGGTTTTCAGTTTTTCTGGGAATATGCCTTTCTCGATGCAAGTATTGATGATGTGACTGAGTACCGGTGCAATAATAGCAGCGGTAGCTTTAATTACCTTGGTGGATATATCATCATATCCAACACTATTGGTATTTTTCAATGAATTTATTGTTTTTATAATGTCATCAGGTATTGTGGGTATCATGAATATAGAATTAGAATTCGTGTCAAATGTCAATATATTTTTATAGTTAATGTCATTGTGAGAATCATTTTGATTCTGAAAATGTTGGTTAAACGATTCTGATATTTGTCCTGGATTAGTAATAACTTTATTGTCAATTTTTATCTGGTTAATTCCTACATTTGGATTATTTTCCTTCTGTTTATTAATAATGTTCCACGTAGCCTTACTCTTGTTTTCGGAAAGATTTATAAAGTGATTATTTTGTACTTTTTGTGTTTGTTTAATTATCAGCTTCAATCTCTTTGTATATAGTTTTAGTTTAGTTTTGTTGTTTAAGCTAGGTGATTTTCGATATTCCCACAGCATGTCTCTTTTTCGCTTAGAGCATTTTTTGATTCCCGCTGTTATCCACTTTGGTTTTTTTGTTACTGAGATCCTTATTTTATTGATCGGAAAGCACAAATTATAAAATAGTTTATATATGTCGTAGAACTCATTAAATGCATCATTAGGTTCGTGGCTCATAAATGCTTCGCAAAAAGTTATATTTTGAATGCATTCGTAGAATTTTTTCATATTTTCGTCACTAAAGTCGCGTTTATATATAAACCAGTGTGATAGTACGCATGTTTTTTTGACCCTACACGTTAAGAGTTGAGCTGTGTGGTCAGATATAGCTAATTCCTTGATCTCACATCTGCTCCCCCTCACATTATGGATAATGTTGTCGATGCAGGTTCCGCTACATAGGCGTGTCGGTGATCGAGTGCCCAGAATGAGGTTATAGCTTCGCAATACATTTAGGAAGGTGCTAGAGGTTCTATTTGTTCTAGAAATATCAATATTAAAGTCTCCGCAGAGTACTATCCTATTATTCCGCTTATGCAAAATTTCGTTTAACATTGTATCAAGATTAATTAAAAACGTATCAAACTTATTTTTGTTGTTGCTTGGAGGTCTATAAATGCATATAACTGTGATCAAGTGGGAAATAAGTTTTATCGCACAGCATTCTATTACATGGGGTATAGTCCATTTTTTTAAGTTGACTACCTCAAAATTTTGTGAGTTTTTGACTAAAATGCACGAGCCTCCGTTTCTATCGTTTCTGTCGTAGGAAGTTGCCAGTGTGTAATTGGGGATGTGTAAGTGTTGATGGTCACCTGTCTTCATGTTGTGCTCTGTAATACATATGACATCAATTGACTTACCCTCTTCCGACAGTTCATTTAGATGTACACCCAGTAGATCCGACTTACTTATTAGGCCGTTAACATTTTGATGCATTATAAATATGTGGTTATACACGAAAAAAGTCAGTTTTGTTAGTATTGTTAAAATTGTTGTCTTCAGATCTATTAATTATTATTGTTTCTTCCTGGTCAAATTGGTCTAGATCAATAATTATGTTGTCTAAAATTCGATCGTGTATGCATTTCATCCCGTAGTTAGTAACTTTACCTGTTCTGTAAGAGAACATGTCAAGCGATAGGTCACGATTACTATCGAAGAAGTACGCATATTTATTGTTCAAAATATCTAGGTGCAGTAGATTATTAAACATCTCTACTTTAAAGTTATAAATTGGAGCACCAGTAATATAGGTAGCTGCACAGATAATTATATTTGTGTGGTTTACTTTTTGTAAGATTGCTCTTATTTCATTAATCATTTGTATATAGGATTTTTCCCCTTTTATGTCATTTTCTCCGATATGAAGAATACAGTAGTCCCTTAAGTTGAAATCTTTAATTTTGAGTTTCATATCACGTATCAGTTCAATCGCATTACTATTGGTCTTTATGTAATGGCAGTAGTGTGAGTTATTTGAGTATACCTCTTGAATTGTGGATAGGAATCTTCTTTTTGTATTGCTGCTTAGGATACATATTTTATTTTTTCGCCTAGACTGCGTGATTTCTGTTATTGTTTCTTTATTAATTATTATGTACAGTGCTTTTAGTTTGGGGCCGAATAGTGTGTTCTTCAATTTTGCTGGGAGTTGTTTGTGTACTCTTATTGTGCGTAGCGGTTGTAGTCAGATCTATTGTTTGGCTTTCATTGTTGAGTACTTTTGTTTTTTTCTGAGGAGTATCTTTAATTTTTGGCGCAATCGGTGATAATGTTTTGCTTTGATGCAAGGAGTTTTTTTTGCGAGTTGATATTGGTGGCGTATTCTTCCTATTGGGCGTGAGGCATATTTTTTTACAAGTCTCAATATTTTTTAAGGATTTTTGTAGATCCGTCTTTAATCGAAAGTTTTCGTTATTTAAGTTGTCAATTTCTTGGTGAGCACTCATTAGCTGCATATTTAGTGTTTTTATTTGTTCATTCAGTTCATTGATTCTGTCATTGTCACCTTGATTATGTAGGCTGTCGGGTATACTTAACATTGTAGTGTCAAATAATGTTTCTTCGTCGTCATTTGTTATATCAGTCAAGTTATTTAGAGATCCAGTCTTTTGTAATTTCCGATGTGTTATGTTGTTATGTGGATCCATGCTTATTGTGAATCTCACAGCGCCCTCTTTTAGCACTGGTATGTAACTGTTGTATTTGTGAGAATTATTCGTAGTTTCTTTTATTGACTACTATGTACTTGGTAGCAGTAGAAACTTTTGCTTATTTTATTTATTTCTGTCGATCAATTTACAAACATTCACAAAAAGAGAGTAATGAATTTAGTGGGTTCCGAACTCGAGATCCCTTGCACGGAAAGCGGCCGATGTCGTAGACTTGCTAAGCGAGCATTAATATAAGGTCTGAAATAGCGACTTGTTTTCTTAATACAAATATGATAAACATTTATTTATTGAAGGGTATTTAGATAGTTCATTGAGTATTTTAATTATCACTTTTAATTTGTTTCAGTTTATCAGCTGTTTTAGCGTATAAAAAGTTATTAGTTATTTATCTCAGTTGCACACACTTGTTGTCAGTCCTTTATTACGTTCCGTTTGATATTTGTTTGCTGTTTTGGAGTAAAACAATTATTTGTTGCATTAACAAGGTGCAGTGGCCAAGGTAACGGAAATTTGGATTTTAAGCTGTTGTTCAGTTGTATTTCGGTTTGATAACACTTTCACTATCGTCTTACACTGTTGTTTTTTTATTTAGCACTGTATATAATTTTAAACTGACCGTTGAAAGTGCAGAAAGATCATACAAATAGAGGTCATGATAAAATAGCTCGATGTATACATAGTCCCCATCTGATCACACGTTCGGAATCGTTCAGGAACGGATAGTAATTAGTGACCAATGAAAAACATTCGCGAGTCACCTATCATTCCGGCAATCGGGGGGATTATTCCGATCTCTTTACGTCATACGATCACGATACGATTTTATTATCCGATCGTCAACTGTCTAGACGTGAAATCTCAAGTAACAGATGTAAATATTGTACTATTGTATTAGACTGCCTCGTTGGCCGAGTGGTCGCAATTGCTATTGCCGGGGAGGGGTTCGATTCCCGGGTCGGGCAAAGTATTAATGAGTTTTTTTAAATATTCTCAGTAGTAGCACGGAGTCTGGAAAAGTGCTCGGTATATAGCAATTGGCGCACCCCCTATTACATGGGACATAAATAGTGAAAAGTGGGTGTTACATTGTGCAGTAGTATAATGTGCACCTCTGCTAGCAAGTACAGTACAAGTACAGTACAAGTACAGTACAAGTACAGTACAAGTACAGTACAAGTACAGTACAAGTACAGTACAAGTACAGTACAAGTACAGTACAAGTACAGTACAAGTACAGTACAAGTACAGTACAAGTACAAGTACAGTACAAGTACAGTACAAGTACAGTACAAGTACAGTACAAGTACAGTACAAGTACAGTACAAGTACAGTACAAGTACAGTACAAGTACAGTACAAGTACAGTACAAGTACAGTACAAGTACAGTACAAGTACAGTACAAGTACAGTACAAGTACAGTACAAGTACAGTACAAGTACAGTACAAGTACAGTACAAGTACAGTACAAGTACAGTACAAGTACAGTACAAGTACAGTACAAGTACAGTACAAGTACAGTACAAGTACAGTACAAGTACAGTACAAGTACAGTACAAGTACAGTACAAGTACAGTACAAGTACAGTACAAGTACAGTACAAGTACAGTACAAGTACAGTACAAGTACAGTACAAGTACAGTACAAGTACAGTACAAGTACAGTACAAGTACAGTACAAGTACAGTACAAGTACAGTACAAGTACAGTACAAGTACAGTACAGAGGAACAACTGAGGAGAACTGTATTTAGCTAAGTGCTGTTTTTCGACTGGACAATATTAATATTATGTTGTAATATAAGTAACTTTTATTTCTCTGTACTTTACCTTACCTTGTAAAATTTTATCTTTTTATATTGTTTTGTTTCTTGATTTAACTATTTTCGACTTTTTATAGTTTTTATATTCAAAATTAGAGTTCATTTTGTTTGCATAGTCGTGATCTCCTATAATTGGAGAAACACAAGACATCTGTTTTTTCCATTAACGTATGTTACGTGTATTCTCTGTTGGAGATCCTTTTTGCTATGGGCTACTACTGAGAATATTTAAATAGTAATACTTTGCCCGACCCAGGAATCGAACCCGAGACCCCTTGCCCGGCAGTCGCACTTGCGACTACTCGGCCAATGAAGCAGTCAATTTACATACGTAAGATTGAGAAAAGCTCTAATAGTTTCACATCTCATGAATAAGAGTCCCGTTCTGACTTGAAAGTAGTTGGAGATTTCCTACTTGCAATGGAAATAGGAAATCTCATAAAATGTAGAAAATGCATAAAATGTAATTTTCAGTTAAGTCCTCGATGATGGACAATTTTTATTTATTTATTTACACTTCTTGCAATTGTATACAATGGCGGACTTTATCCACAATACGAAGATTTTTGTCCTTTACATGTGTCCAATAAGAAACAAAAGTGCATCAACTTTCTTCAATAGTTCACGCACATGCATCACAATTCCTCGGCTGATTGAATTCCTCCGCACTCTCGAGGCACGCTTCCTCAGGAAATTGGAACGTCTCCGTCACTCCGCACTCCCAAATCAAATGCACGATTTGTGCTCACAATTCAACATTGCATAGAATTTATACTCCCGAACATTAAAGTATGGATTTTATAAAACAGTAATCTGGGGTACAGTTAACACCACCATTTCCGAGTGGCAATTTTCCATCGTCAATGGGTCAAAGTCAAAGTCAAAGCATTTATTTCAATTAAACCATAGTTAGGTACTTTTGAAACGTCAACAAATACAAAATAAATAATAGTCTGTCAGTCAGTCCGTCAGTGAAACTAGGTGAAGCTAGATGCTCATTCCAAAAAGTAGATTCGAATGGAGAAGAACGAGCAAGAAACTCCATTCGTTACTCTTTTTAAAAAAGTATGTTCTACAATGTCTCTGATACATATTTCAATACTGTACGCATATGTAAGAACAATGCAAAGACACACTTGACGCATTATACTAATAACTTACTAAAATTAAAATCTTAAAGTCTATATGGCGCTAACGTTTGGATAAGTTACTTGCAAACTATTACCGATAAGCCCCAAAGATCCTCCGTTGATTTGGTCTTGATTTCTTTAAAAACTTATAATTTCTAGAGGATTCGTATATCGAAACCTAAAGTCGTATTGACATGATTCTATGTTGTTCTTAAGCAAAGTTACAGAGAGGTTTGCTGATGACTTTAAATGGTTAAATGGGTAGCGGTTCAGGTGACTTGAAGCCCCTGGTTTTGTACCCTTGTGCACCCTTCAACGGCAAAGTCACACAATATTAACTATAATAATAACGAAATCGCAATATGGAGGTAGGCAGAGCCCATACTACGGCAACGCCAATTGGGATGATGTTAGGGTATGAAAATTAAAAATCTATTTAGTCCGTTAGTTAGATAATGAAAAATATTAGACACGTATTTTTTATTTTGTATAAAACGATTCAAAGTTTAGAAGTGGGGGCTAAAACGTCATTTCTACGTATAAAATGTACATAGAAGTGACGTCACGCGACATTTCAAATCAATATATCGTCGAAAGTATTCGTTTCTGTAAGAAAATAAAAAATACGTGTCTAGTAATTTAAAATAATCGGACGGACATTAAAATAAAAAATTGTCGTCTACCCCATTGCTACGATTCTTAATTACCTCTTTCGCTTCATCAACAGTCATCAGATTTTTCATACATGCTCGTTGGTTAAGGGATTTTTTAATTTGGTCCTTCTTCATAATATCGTCAATCTGGTCGATATATATTTTGTCCATCTAGTCTAGTCTAGGGCGTCAAATAGTACTTAGTCTAACAATAAACTCGATAACAAGATAAATAAATAAACACAAAAAAGAAATCGTAAACTATAAAAGGTATTAACGAAATCTTTGTAAGATTGCCTATTAGTTAGTGAGGAACGTAGTCCGCGGCCGTGGACATATTATTTGTTCCCTAATCCATCACTAATCAACGCGACTCATTACAGAAATGAGCGGCAAAATCCCGTAATTACAAGGTTTTCCCACATTCATCGCTCGCAAGGAAAAAGGTTTTTATGTAATTTGTTGGAGTTAGCGACGGATTATATGTAATTCGGACAGTTATTAGTATTAATTGCGTGTTTTGGATTTGTTTTTTGGGTTATAATTTGATCGTATGGCCGTGTGGTGACGTAGTAGGAATATATTTCTCACTATTCTTACTCTACCAGCTACCTGCTGGTACCAGCTGGTACAGCTACCAGAGGAGGTAAGGTCCTACTTACTAGAGGATTACACATTTGACAGACACTGGGCAGTAGTACTCTCTGGATTCGATCTTTAACGTCTTAAGTGTCGCGGAGAATCTAACGGGTAACCGGGGCTCCGGCTCGACGTGCAGGAGAAGGAACGGGGTGGTTTTTAGTGAGTAAGAGTCTGACACTCCCTCCCGCCTCACCCAGGCGGGAGCAGTCATTCGATGATTTTCCCCCCTTAAAAAAAACGTCTTAAGTAGGGGCAGATCTACAATTTAAATAATGTAGGAACGATGGATAAAAACAGATTTACAAAAGATATATGAATGGGACCGTCCATCGGTAGAAGGCGCCCTAGACGAGCATATATCGACTAAATTGACGATATATTAAGAAGAGTCGATTACCGACAAGCATGCTTGGAAATTGGAGAGGCGTATGCCCAGCAGTGGACGAACGCGGGCTGATGATAATGAAGATGTTTATGCATGAAAATATTGATGACTAGAAAGGGATTAAATGTAAAGTACTTCCTTACTTATATTATAAATCGGAAAGTGAGTTTGTTTGTTTGTTCTGCTTTCACGCCGTAACTACTAAACCGATTGCTTTGAAATTTTGCAAACGTAAAGTTAGAAGTTCAGATTAAATAATAGGGTACTTTTTATCCCGGAAAAATTTGATATTCCCGAGGGAAAACAAAAGTATTGGTATAGATGGCGCTGTGTATATCGTTATATGTCACATAGGCTACTTTTTATACTTTTGTGACGCGAGCGAAGCCGCGGGTAAAAGCTAGTAACTAATAAAAGGTTGAGGGGGAAAATCATCCAATGACTTCTCCCACCCGGGTGAGGCGAGAGCGAGTGTCAGACTCGTACTGACTAAAAACCACTCCGTTCCTACTCCTGCACTTCGAACCAGAGCCCCGGCAACCCTTTAAGCCCTCCGCGGCTCAACTAATGAAAGGTTGGAGAGTAGAATACATTAACAAAATGTACGCATAGATGTTTACAACAAACACTACTACACAAACCCAACAGTAATTGATTTACAAATCAAAATCCAATATCAATAATGAATCCTTCGAAATCCAGTTAGTGAGATGGCAACATGGCAATATTATTCAAAAGATTATCACCTCGCTCCAGCATGCGTACACAAACACTGAGCCTTGTTTGCTGAGCAAACTGATGTCGGGAATTAATATTACCTGTGTGACCTATATACATCTGCCCGTCTTATGCTGCCCTGGTACTTTGATATTGGGAGTTGGGACTGTATGGAGTTTCTAGTGTGTTTTTAGATTATTAAATCTTTATTAATCATAGTATTCTATATACACACACACGTAACATCACGCCTTTTATCCTCAAAAGGGTTGCCTACCCCTTTGAGGTGAGGAGCACACTTAATACCACTGTACAATGTAACACCCACTTTTCACTATTTTTATTTTTAGTCCCATGTAATAGGGGGTGAGCCTATTGCCATATACCGGGCACAATTTCAGACTCGGTGCTTCTATTGAGATTTTTTTTAAAACCCAGCCATACGTTGCCAGACCCGGAAATCGAACCCGACACCCCTTGCTCGGCAGTCGCACTTGCTACCACTCGGCCAACGAGGTAGTCTATACGAGGTAGTCTATACGTGTGTATAAAAGAAATTCTTAAGTGGTTTTAGTTATCTTTCTACATATTTATTCTATTTGTGCAATTTTATGTCGCCCTCGTAATATCGACTTTGATATTGGGATTTCAATAGTGTAGTGTTAGAAATGATAAGATCTAGATTAATATGATTTATTAAAATTAATGCTAATTACGTCATTCAAGTCACTGGTATCATGTATCTAGAATCATTCGTTCCTCGGTTAAGCATTGCCACACAACGTGGCAATGCTGCCAGCCTTCTGAGTACTTTCCCTATAGACGTCGATGCGGACGAATTTTTTTGATGCTCTCTATAAATAGTAATTTTTAGTTTTCTTTTATTTAATTGTCTCCATTAGTTTTATTGTCTCTTTAGTACATATTTTTTCTTTTCCTTATATTGTATATACCTTACTGTAACAGATCAGGGCTGGATGTTTCCACAATGAATTAAAAAAAACGAGAAAATTGGCGGGAACTCGGAGCGTCTTTGAACACGCTCATTCACTCAACGTTTCGACGGCGACTGTTGGCGCTAGCGCGGGGCCAGCTCGAGCGAGGCGTGGGCGGGACTTCGAATTTTGAATTTTAGCGCGAACACGAATTCACTACGTTACCACCATTTTTCTTATCGAGCTACCAAGGAGGTTTTTAACATAAGAGTTGCCTACATAAACTAATAAAGTAATTTCAGTCACTCGTTCTGCCAGCAACAAATTGGATATTAACATTAACAGAAACTTAAACGCAATTTGCTGATAGATATCTTACAATTGGTTCAGTAGTTTCAGAACCTATACAGGTAACTGGCACAAACTATATTTTCTCTGTATATTAATATGGGTAGTAGAGTATATACAACCAGTCCACACAAACGGATCGTTTGTTCCCTACCAAGAAACCAAACAATTACGCTTTCTAACACAATTCGGATGAATTAATAGTTCAATTCGTCCGACACCCTGATTGGTCGGTACATCAATGTCGTCTTACCTTCTCACAAACTTTGCAAATATAAACTTTAAGCTGACTACTATAGAATTGCATTCAGATCGCAGGTGTATTAATTAAAATTGACTCGTAGACGTAATTAGTCGGTTCTAAGTGGTTGGTTCGAACAATGAAAGATGTTCAAGTTACATTATTGAGAATTGGCTCCAGTCAAGCTTAAACTGATATACTACTAAACTGATATACTACTAAACTGATATATGACTAGTTGTTATAGTTACTCAGAAGATCAAAAAATCTGACCACTCTGGAGTTGCGGATAATTTAACAGGTTACCCTAACAATCTCAAATTCCTAATCCCCAAAAGGCCAATAACGCACTTGTAACGCTTCTGGTGTACCGTGGGCGACGCCGATTGCTTACCATCAGGTGATCCGTCTGCTCGTTTACTGGCTTATCGCATGAAACAAAACACATTTTCGCATTTAGGAGCCACAATCCCTTACAGTGTCGCCACCTTTACCATTAATATTCCATATGAAACTACCTTTCATAATCCTAAACAACTACAATCAAAAGTAATACGTACACACGGCTACACATCGAGCTTTACATAACCAGTATAAACTGAACGTTAAATGTGCGGAAAGATGATGCGACGCGACACCAGGATAAACTGGTTTTGTATAGATTGACGTGTGGCCGTGTGTACAGCAAGACCTATATTTAGCGTTCTAAAAATTGTCTTTAACGGATATCCAATTCTGTGTGTGGGTTTAGTAACGGGAGTGTCCCTTAGGACGACACGGTACCGATCCGCCAACGAACCGACTACGGCCCGGCTCCGGCTCCAGGTGAAAGTTTACACCTGATATCGACAGGGAGGGAACTACGAAATGTGTGGAGTTGAGTCAACTGGGGACTAGTGTATTGGGGTGTATTTTTTTTATGGCATAAGCCGGTAAACGAGCAGACGGAGCACCTGATGGTAAGCAATCGGCGTCGCCCATGGACATTTGGAACACTAGAAGCGTTACAAGTGCGTTACCGGCTTTTTGGGGATTAGTAGTTTGAGGATCGTTGGGGATTCAGGGATTGGGGAGATTGGGGAAGGGGAAGGTAATTGGGCCTCCGGTAACCTTACTCACACGACGAAACATAACGCAAGCGTCGGTCGAGCCGGCCCATTCCTGCCGAAGCATGGCTCTCCCACACTTAGATGAAGAAAATTGTTTTTAGCCTCAAGATTGTTCGTTCGAAGGTGTAAAAAGATTGTGGTGTCACGTCTTTATTTCGCCAATAAGTAGATAGAGGTAGACTACTAATTTTAACGTCTACTTTTAGCCAGTGTAACGCTGCAATTCGATTTTGGTTTGTGTCGGACGCACGAGCGCAACTCTAGTTGCAACACGGCATCTCACTATCCCTCTTCCCCCGTTTCCCCGCCACTGACCGCTCGACGCTTGCGCGGAAAGAAGGAGAACAACGAGTCCCGCGTCGGAGCCGTGACGCACGCGCTCCGTATTTGTGCCGCGAAATATTTGAGTTTTGTATTATTTTAATATTGTGAAACCTTGTATAGATTTAGTTTAACGTTTCCTTCAAATATTATACAGTTTACAGTTCTGTCTCTAAGACAATTCTCAAGTCGATTAAACCATTTATTTAATTAAATAGTGCGATTTACACTGAACATCAATTCTAACTCAGACTCAGTCTTTGAATTTTTGGCAATAGCATTTTGATATTGCAACATACCCCTGAATATATGCTGAATATATGATACCCCATAACAGAAAATATGAGATACTATTATAGGGAACAGAGAGTATAGTTTCCTAAAAGATCGGAAAAGGAGGATCCTCAGACCAGGCGAGGTGATCGTGCCTGGCGGCCTTGCTGCCCAACAGTTGTTCGTTGGGATTTTCTATCCATGTTCATTCGCATGTAAACTTTACATGTGCGATGTAGGATTTTTGTGTCATTAACACGTGTCATGTGTATTATAGTTTCTTCTATCGCTTAAGAAAATAACTAGCCTAGTTGTCTCATTTCAAAACAAAACAGAAGTGTATAAAAAAAGCAAAATTGAATAAAAAATCGTCTTTTTTCACCAAGTCCAAACACAAACTGGGTAGCCTTACCTTACCCAAATATTTCTGATTCGTCCGTTATCGAATACTGAATTTCAGGCGGTATCCTATTCGGTATTCAGCAGGGGAGCGGATTTGATTTTATTATTGATACCCACATTAAAATAACAGCACACGTCGAAAATATTATTTAAGAAACTCGAGTCGTGTGTGCGATGAGGCCAAGGTATACAGACATTGATTTCTTATATAATCATTTCTAAGCCTTATTTTAATCTTATACTAGAGGTAATATATAAAGCGGAAGTTTGTTTTTTTGTTTGAACGCGCTAATCTCCGTAACTAAAAGTCTGATTTGAATAATTCTTTTTGTGTTGGATAGCGCATTTATCGAGGATAGCTATAGGCTATAAAACATCACACTACGACCAATAGGAGCTGAGCAGAGCGTGTCAAACCGCGCGGAAGTAGCTAGTAACATTATAAATGCGAACGTTTGTCAGTTTGTCTGTATATTAGTTACTCAGCCATATCAAAGCGGCTGAAGGGATCGGTATGAAATTTGGAACAGGGGTAGACTATGGTTTATCCATGAAAGCGGTCGCGGAGAACCTAACGGGTAACCGGGGCTCCGGCTCGACGTGCAGGAGAAGGAACGGGGTGGTTTTTAGTCAGTTAGAGTCTGACACTCCCTTCCGCCTCACCCAGACGGGAGCAGTCATTCGATGATTTTCCCCCCTTAAAAAAAAAAAATCCACGAAAGCGCGGGCGAGGCCGTTAGCTGAAGCTGTGTATAACATTCTACAGTGAAGTCATAGTTCCTAACAACCGTACGATGATGAATCGTCGGCAGGACAAGTTGCAACATGTTCTTACTTAGTTTGGACCTGAACAAGCCTGAACTTGATAACTTAGAGCAACTCCGCGTCTCACTGGCTTAGCTGTCGAAGGTTTCTCCATTAATTGTGCAGTAAATTAGAATTTGGTTGGGGTATTAAATTGAGATTATTTTGTTATATTTGGACATTATTATCATCATCACAACATCGCGCATCACCGAAGGAGTAAGAAAAGAATACATTATTAGTAGCAGTCAATTAGCCACTCAATAAACGGCCTTGTCGGTATCGATAAATCATATAACTAGCAGTCCAATTCTGTAAGCTATATACTTCTGATGGCGACTTAGTTTTCGTGTGGGTAGCAGTTTTAACCAAATGTAACCTTATTTTACCATGAAAAAATGTAGCTAGTATGACAAGGGCACGGACACGACTATGTGGGGAAACATAAATTATTAATATACATAAAAAATCTAATTTTACCTTGTAGCAACTCGTTTTTAATGACATACTTTCATTAATAATCACTTATTAGACACACTTATAGTTAAATCGAAATTATAAATCATTTATAATTAATATCTATGTAACCTACCATTTATAATAAATGGTAGTAACATAGATAAAGCCCATCCTAAGATATCTAGACGTGATTTCCAAATTCTAGTTTTCCGTACTGCCGATAAATTTGCCCCAACCAACGCTTCCAGCAATAGTCACGTTCTCCTAGACGAAAGTAGTGTAACATCTTGTCAAATAATATTTAAAGATAACATAAAATACCTTTACAACCGCGATAAAACTCGAGGACACCTCTTAAAAAAGTTTAACGGCCTGACGCCGTAAAAATGCTCATCAATTTCCATTCAAATTTTTACATCTTTTCTCTTACAAAAGACGATGTTTCCTGTGAAGGAGGGAGGCGGAGGGCGCATACAATAAATGCACAAAACAATCAACAATCCGCTTTTGGGGACGCACCTACAAGTACACGTACAAAGGAACGTACTACCACTTGCGAAGCTTCCCTTGCCACAATCAGTCTTTTGTGCAAAATCACAAATTTAAATGTACAGCCAATTCACTTCTTCATGTTCTTATGTAAGCGACATAACGTTTAAAATCGCTTGTTTCTATATTTGTCGTGTGTAGTCGCGTTTGTGATAGCTAGTATACGTCATATTGCCCGAAGGCGCGAATCAAGAATTTTGCTCGTCGCTTCGCGCCAAAACAAAAGGGTCCGCCATCTTGAGGTGTTGTTCAAAGGAAAAGAGGTTTTTTGTTAAGTTTCGCTCTAGAGAATTCGAAATGCATGTTCCTACGTTGTGTGTTTCCTTTCTTTTATCCTTTAATCATACACATGTGTGGTTGTTACAATAAAATGTTCAAATTGCTGATTTTGTACGAACATTTTGCCTCTTACTGAGAAGTTAACGTTTTTAGAGCTTACTATTGTACTAGTGTAAATGTCGTGGTGGCCCGGAGGTTTAAGACGCCCGCTCCTCATGCATGAGGGACAGGTTCGAATTCCTATCAACAGCAAGTACCAATGTGACTTTTTCCGAGTTATATGTACTTTCTAAGATTATCTAGACACTACTGACAAACGGTGAAGGAAAACATCGTGAGGAAACCTGGGCTTATAATTTCTAATTATAAGTTTGTAATCACCAACCCGTATTGAGCAAGCGTGGTGATTAATGCTCAAACCTTGTCCGTGTGAGAAGAGGTTTTGCTCAGCAGTGGGCATTTATAAGCTGTTGATGATGATAGGGATTGGGGAGATTGGAGAAGGGGGGAAAATTGGGCCTCCGGTAACCTCACTCACACGACGAAACACAACACAAGCGTTGTTTCACCTCAAACGTCACGGTCGAGCCAGTCCATTCGTACCGCAGCATGGCTCACCTACACGTTCCTACATTTGAGCAAATATGGTAGTCACCAATGAAATTGGTAAGGTTATCATCCCTCAAGTGACTGGCAAGTGAGTGAGCAAAATTGACTATTGACCAACTTAAAGGTAATATAATAATATTACAAATGCTAATTTCAATCACAAAAGCATGCTTCAATTGAGCAATTGTTACTTAGTAGCATGTGTGTCGGAATATCGCTCATTTAACATGCTCATTTATGCCATGTTTGCGAATCGACAGGCGTTCGATTTTTTAACATAACATTTTTAAGCATGTTCAATAGAATGCTATTTTAAAGCATGTGTGTACAATGAGTACCCTTTTTTTTAAGTGGGGAAAATCCTCGAATGTCTGCTCCCGCCTGGGTGCGGCGGGAGAAAGTGGCAGACTCTTACTGACTAAAAACCACCCCGTTCCTTCTCCTGCGCTTCGAGCTGGAGCCCTGGTAACCCGTTAGTCTCCGCGACACAGTGAGTACCCTAAGACCTAAATTTGTTTTTCGCGTTCGATTCCCGGGTCGGGCAAATTATTACTGAGTTTTAGAAATAATCTATGTATGTGGTATATGGCAATAGGCTCACTCCCTATTACATGGGTCTCATAACATAAATAAGTGAAAAGTGGGTGTTACATTATACGGTGGAATTAAGTGCCGTAATGTGTACCTCTGCCTGCCTCTTCGGGGATAAAAAGCCGTGATGTTATGTTTTATGTTAAAGAATGAACCTTAATCTAATTCTAAAGAACAATTACACTAAAGAAAAAGAGTACCAAAGTATTAAATACTTAAATAACAAAAAGATAGAGCTAACATTATTTTCAGTAGACAGTAAGTCAGCGTAACTTAGATTACTAAGTTACCGCCTGCCACAACTTAGATAATTAGCTACACTAATTACTCAACTAGTACTAGTACTTATAAGCTAACGAGTTGTTGTGCCTGTGACGTCATTTGTTTTCTATTTATAAGGCTGTTTTATTACGTACTACCTTTTACCCGCGGCTTCGCTCGCGTCACAAAAGGATAAAAGTAGCCTATGTGACTATACATCCGTTCAACTACCATCAGTTAAAAAATCACGTTAATTAGTACCTCCGTTCTGCCAAAGAAACAAATAGCTTTCCGTTCGCGTGGAATTCGGTTATAGATATCGCGCTATTTCCATTTTTCCAATAAGTAGGTAATTCGTTGACTGGTTTTAAATGACATACAACGCCATCTATACCAGTACATACAGCGCCATCTATACCATTTTTGATTTTATTTTATTACTCTTTTGATTTTCCTAGGAAATATCATTTTTTCCGGGATAAAAAGTACCCTATTTATATAATTCGGACTTCTAACTTTACGTCTGCAAAAATTCAAAGCAATCGGTTTAGTAGTTACGGCGTGAAAGCGGAACAAACAAACAAACAAACTCACTTTCCGATTTATAATATTAGTAAGGAGTAAGGACTAGCGTCTACCACCGACTTCATCAGCGTTCTCGTAGGAAAATAGGAGTCTATGCGTTGTGTTGTAAATTTTATTCCGATCCCTTCAGTCGTCGACATGATTGCGTAACAAACATAGACACAAACACAGAATCTCACAAACTTTTGCATTTTTAATATCTATTAGTAAGAATACAAATGCATATTACGAAATGATCTCTCTTCTCACGTATTAGAATGTCAGGTGATTCGACATAAAATCAAAATTATCGACGTAACCCAAAGGATTAGTAAGCTAAATTGGCAGTAGCCATTTGTTGATGAACCGATGACTGTTGGGACAGACGTGTTCCGAAGTGGAGACCGCGTCTAGGCAAATGTGGTGTAAGGTGCCCTCCTCTAGGTAGAGTGATGACATCCGCTGTGCGGCTGGTAATGATTCGTAGAGCTGAAGATCGAGCTCAGAGGCGAGCTATAGACAAGGCTTATATTTAAAAGTGGATGGTAATCGGATACATACTTTAAATTAACATACTTACAAAAAAAAATATATATTGTCTTTATGATTTCGGACCTTGATGCCGAGAACTTATTTACTTTTTTTATATTTGCTGGGTTTACGTTTGTCCACTATCTCACCTGTGCCTTTAGCCAAAAGCCACTTTAGCGCTTGCCTACCAAGAGAGTAGAAAACTAAATGTATGGAGATGACACTGACAAGAGTCAAAATTTACGTTAATTCCATATAATTTATCTTTCTACTCTACAAGTAGACAAGCGCTTAAGTGGCGTTTGGCTACAGCTGCTGGTGGTAAGCGATGATGCGGTCTACGATGGCAGTTGAAATGTTAAACTTCAATGATACTAAAAAAAGTCGTCAAATAAATCTGCCAGATGAAACTATTCGCTCGTTCTAAAGTAAGTGTAGAATATCGATAAAAATATCTCAAGCGGAGTATAATTCTGTATTGGAATCACATAGCAATGAAATTAAATGTCACTAAACAGTACTCTCATCGCTTCAATATAATATATTATTCAGTGACACCACACACTCGCTCCACTGGTACGCAGGCAATTTAACGTGAATAATTTAAAACAGTCGAATTTCGAAGTTCACTCAAAGTCGAAACGGTCATTTACAATTTAGTAGCATTATAGCTGCGTTACCCTGTGGGGTTAAAACTGGGATGTCGGGTCTTAGTCTGAGTGAACGACTGAATAATGAATGAATGTACGACGCGAATGGGAATGTCAACGTTGTGAGAATGGCGGGGGAATATTATGAGATGGGATTCGTTCTTGATTTTTGTGATTTCTTTTAAGTCACTGATGTTTATCTGTGAAGAACGCTATAGATGGCTGTCAATGGCGTGCTTTTTATGGGATAAGCCGTTAAACGAACGACGGATCACCTGATGGTAAGCAATTGGCGTTGCCCATAGTTAGTTGATTTTTGGGGACTAAAAATTTGAGAATTGTTGGGGATTAGGGGATTGGGAAGATTGGGAAGTTAATTGGGCCTCCGGACAGTTAAGTTGTAAATGCCTTTCATTCATTTTTTCCCGATCAACTCGCTCACTTAAGACCACTCGGCAGTCATATTAGTGAAAACTCAAGCTACAAAATAGTAACATAACCTACATAACATCACGCCTTTTATCCCCGAAGGAGTAGGCAGAGGTGCACACAGAAGTAACACTAACTTTTCACTATTTATGTTATGAGTCCCATGTAATAGGGGGTGATTCTATTGCCATATACCGGACACATTTCTAGACTCCGTGCTACTACTGATATTTTTTTTAAAACCCAGCAGTACTTTGCACGACCCGAGAATCGAACCCGAGACCCCTTGCGCGGCAGTCGCATTTGCGACCACTCGGCCATCGAGGCAGTCAGTCTACGAAATAATCTGTCTACAAAATTGAAAATCTATTTAAGTTTGCAATACCTAAATAGAACTCTACATTCCATCCATCAAATGTTACACAAACACTAACCAAGAACCTGACCCTATCTGAACGCTTCAAATTATGCAAATGGGAATCAAACTTGTAACTTTCTCAACTACTTCGCGTTTAAGTTTCATCAGTTTTCAGTTGAAGAAGTTTTTTACCGACTTCAAAAAAAGGAGGAGGTAGTATGTTTGCTCATATCATAATGATATAACTTAATGTCCACAAAATTGTGAATAAGGTAGGGGGAGTCCGGGAGAGTTTATCCACCTTTGACTAAAATGCTCATAAATCACTTTATATTTACAAAATATAATTTTCTATAAATTGTACACTAAGCTGCATTATTAAGCTTAATTTTTTTCAAAGAAAATGTTATAAATCATTAATACTTTATAAGTAATTAACGATTTTTACCGAAATGAGATTTGGCTAATATCTCCCGCCTGGGTGGGAGACTTGACCCGCAAAGAAGGGAGACTTTACCCGGGTTTAAAACTAGGCAAAATAAAAACAACTAATTATAATTATATAAATAAATTTATTGAAAAAACATAGCACATAATAAAACGTAGTAAATGAGAACAAGAGCTACATAGTTGAGTATCTTTGACATACGGGTAGTGAAGAATTAAATACTTATCTCATATCACAGTAAGTGTTTATAAACATTTATCATTTGAAAATCTTTGTAACATAGTTTATAACAATATAATTAAGAATTTTCACAACAAACAGTTATTTTATAAAGAAAACAGTCTTTCTACAGCAAATGATCTTAAACATTTAACAATATCTTATCAATATGGAGAAAAATGCTAACTAATATAGGCTAGGTATCTTTGTAGCAAACATAACAGTCTAAACCTATTCTATCTGAGTCATAACTAAAAAAATAACTACGGTACAAATAGTAAAACGCTAAAAGTAGGGCAGCAAAATAAAAAGACTTTCAAAACTAGGAACAAAAAAACTCAAAACAAAAAAAATCTTCGAAAAAAATCTCATAATCACCAGTCTTCCTTTTTTCGTTGGATCAATTAGGACAAATTAACTGTTCCTTATTTTCATTTTTAAACATATTTCATGGACATTTTTACCACAAAAAGCGCAGTCTCATATCCATAACTTCGTTTTCTCCACACATGAAACAATACCAATTATTTTGTACTTCATTTCATGAACTATAAGAGCTATCTTCATATTTGGGCTTGTCTTCAAGGTCTGTCTCACTGGCACTTGACTGTAAAAGTTGTCTTTTTGCAGACTTTTTCATTGCTCTACATTTTTGTTTCTGTTTAGTTAATTTGATTTTTTTTTAACTCCATTCAGTTTCTTCTTCTAAATCCTCTAAACCAATCCATCCCTGCGCAATTGTTCGATGTCCATAAAGCTGGGACCTTTTTGGAATTACTGGTTGTTTTTTTGGATAATTACCTGAAATAAAAAACAAAAAAAAAATGGTTGTCTGTAAAGTTCAAGGGAAACAGAGGGAGAGATTACCGTGGGTAAAGCCTCCCTCCGTCGCCAGGGTAATATCTCCCACCCCACACCAAGCTGTCTGTTATTCAATTTCTAAAAAAAACTATAATATTTAAATAAAAACTGTCTGTTGTAAAGGTTATAAGGATAATTACACTATAGATATATATTCATGACACGCTGAAATCTATAAACAGTAAGCAATAGCACCCAAATCTCAAAAATTGAAAAAAATTACTTACCGGGCACAAAAACCTGTTTTCACGTGTTACTCGAAAACAAAACTGCCGATCGCAACGCCGCCACGTGAGCAAGGTGGGAGGGGACTATGAGTTTTAAGAAGTGTGGCAATTTTGAAATATCTAGTTATACAGAGATTCTATGATCAGTGGCTATTGTCTCCTCCCTGCTAAACTCTCCCGGACTCCCCCTACCTATTAAGGTTTTAATGAATAATTTTGTATGGAACTTATGGCACCGACTTCTTACCTATCAGTGGGTGGGTAACCTATCAGTACTAATAATAGTTATTTTTTGCTTTTTAGTTTTGACTTTTTGTTTGTTATTAGTTTTTGGTTTTTTGAAGTCGGTTTTTTAAACGCAGTTTTTATTTTATTATTGCTGGGTAACACTGAAAAGTGTCTACTTTGAGACCATTATTAATTATACACCTAATTTATTTTTAGTATTAGCTTCTCAATATCCGATTATGAAAAATCCACAACTTTTCTTCGTACAAAAGTAGTCTCTAAATATCGGAAATAAGTTCTACAGGGTGTTTGGCAGAACGTTGAACATACGAAAATGGAGGATAGGTGGGGTCATCTGCTACTTACTCAGCCCTAATTTATTTGGCCCTGGCCCACTGGATATTTTTTTAAATTTTTTTTTCTTTCTTCTTGTTTCACCACTTTCTTAACTTTAAACTGTCAAACACCAAGCGGTCACCGGTGACCGCGACCTATTGTTCTTTAATTGTGTCTATAAAACCGGTACTCGACGAGTTAAAGTGTAATTTTTATTAAAAATGGGTAAAACAGGCAATATTTAGTTTAATATTTAGTTTTACCCATTTTTATAAAAAATACACTTTAAAGTTAAGAAAGTGGTGAAACAAGAAGAAAGAAAAAAAAAATTTAAGTAAGGCTGAGTAAGTAGCAGATGACCCCACCTATCCACTATTTTCGTATGTTCAACGTTCTGCCAAACACCCTGTATAATGGTTTAAGTGGAGAGTGGTCATCGGTGACGGTGTTTCCAACACATCAATACCAACCGATCTACTTTAGCTCTACAAAGATGGAAGGTATGTGACTCACAGAAATGTTTCCCACAAATCCTAGCCTAGCCTAGCTTTTGTAGCCTTATAATTGAAGGTTTACAATCGCTAGCAGCTGCCCCGAAGCTGCAGCAAACGAATGTTAGACATAAAGACATGTAGTCCGGTTTGCCTGAGTTTGTGGTCCACAGTACATGGCTTAGGCTTAGTTTCAACACCTACGAGGAGCAAATAGTGAGTGTTCTGGTGGTACTTAGTTAGTCGTTATGATATATAGAAACGAAAGTTTGTTTGTTTAGAAAACCAAAAATAATATATTTAAAGCCTCGAATTTTTCAAAAGATAAGTTTTTAAAAAGATAGAGGAAAAACTAAAATATGTATTGAAAATATTAATCAAAAATAAAAAATGCAAATGCGAGTTTAAAGTGCGACAATGTCAAATTGTCAATGCGAAATGGGAATATTTCAAGCAGACTTATTTTTATAAAATCTCTAATGAATCTGAAACGTCAATAATAGGGATGATGACATTTGTGATGATGAAAATTAAAAATCTAATTATTCCGTCAGTTGGGTAATGAAAAAATATTAGACACGTATTTTTTATTTTGTTGCATAATAAAATAATACTCAGATATACCGAATCAAAGTTTAGGAGTGGGGGCTAAAACGTCATTTCTATTTTTATACAAGGTGCAGTTTTGGAAACCGTGGCATTTATCGGGGGCATGTCACAGAAATCATAAAGGTTCAACGTAAGAGAAAGTTTCGGGCCAATAGTTAAAAATACACCTATAATAAATCATTTAAGTTCGACAGTATTTCAGAATAAGCGACAGCAATGTTTCTTATTTAATTTTTATTGAATTAGGAATAATATCAATTACGTGTTTGAGTTTGTGTGTGTTAAGTCGCGTTATAAAATGTACATAGAAGTGACGTCACGCGACATTTCAAATCAATATATCGTCGAAAGTATTCGTTGCTATAAGAAAAGAAACAACACGTGTCTAATGTTTTAAAATAATCTACCAGACGGACATTAAAATAAAAATTAGTCATCTACCCAATTATGGACGTTTAATCTCTATCTGGTTGTCTATGGCTACAACCAATGAACAAAACACGTATATTCTGCGTGCTAGTGTACACATCGCACACATTAACAGCCTATAAGTGCCCACTGCTGACCAAAAGCCTCTTCTCACATGACGAAGGTTTGACCATTAATTACTACGCTTGCTCAATGCGGGTTGGCGATTTCAAAATTATAATTAGAAATTATAAGGTTTCCTTACGACGTTTTTCCTTCACCGTTTGTCAGTGGTGTCTAAATAATCTTAGAAAGTACATATAACTCGGAAAAAGTCACATTGGTACTTGCTGTTCGTTGGTTGATTTGCAGATAGGCAGGCACGAAGGCGTCTTTAATCTCCGGGCCACCACGAAATTAGTGCCAGTATAGGTAATTTAAGAAAATCTTATAACCACTTTTAGTCCGGCGTTGATAAACTGGACTTCCGATTGGACTGGACTACACGGTTGGCGCTGTGGTTGGGTTGGGCAACTGGCTGCCCCGCAACGTGTCGCGGGTTCGATTCTCGCACGGAACAAATCTTTGTGTGATCCACAGATTGTTGTTCCGGGTCTGGGTGTAATGTGTATGTGAACTTGTATGTTTGTAAACGCATCCACGACACAGGAGAAAATCCTAAAGTGGGGCAACGTTTAAAAAAACCAACGCCACCCATGCATTCACTTATCTATTACCATCTACTCGAATAACCTAACTCGATAACGCCGTCCCAAAACTGAAACTCGATAAACTCGATTGTAAGCCATAACAATGTTTGTCACAACTTTACGGCGTATTTGCATGTGTGACAACCCTGGAATGTCATTACTGGTCATATTATAATTTCATTGTACCGGCTTTGGATTATACGTGACGTGTTAGTTTGTATTTTCAGTGAATCTGAAATGAGCATAATAGTGGAATAATTTTTAAGGCCAGGTCCACTGGTACCTTTTTTTTTGATGGGGGTAAATCATCCAATGACTTCTCCCGCCCGGGTGAGGCGGGAGGGAGTGTCAGAATCTTACTGACTAAAAACCACCCCGTTCCTACTCCTGCACTTCGAACCGGAGCCCCGGCAACCCGTTAAGTCTTCCGCGGCTCCGTATCGGCATCAGCCCTGTTGGGCCCCATCTGTGGTGGTCTGATGGCTCCTTGAGGCGCGCGATTGAGGTAATACGTAGGGGCGGCAATCGTTTACCATCAGGCGATAGAATAGTAGCTTTCATCGAAAGTTTTATCCATGTGTATTATATTATATGCCTATGCTTGTCTGTATTTCCACCTAAATATAGACAATTTCAGCAAAGATTTGTTGAGAAAATAAAACGTAAAGAGGTTGTAACTGAACGTTAATAAATAATGTTTTGTTTGTTATCGTACCTAGTAATTAGTTTACTGCGTTTTAACAATAAAATTGTCAGTAGTAAGCATAGCAATAGGCTCACCCTCTATTACACGGGACTCATAACATAAATAGTGAAAGTGGGTGTTACATTGTACAGTGGCATTAAGTACCGTAATGTGCACTTCAGCCTACCCCTTCGGGGATAAAAAAGGCGTGATATTATGTTTGTACCTAGAAATTCACAGAGCTGTGTGGCATCCGACAACAATCGATAACCTTTCGAACACTTCACTCTAACGTAAATAAGAAAAAACTGCACCAATAAATGGTAACGTCCATTTCCAATAAGCTGACTAACTAATTTACCTGATACCCAAAAACAAACAGGAGCAATTTCACAAAACCTTTGTGTGAACATTTTGTTCTATCTATACAATCACTATGCAATACGCAATCAGCCCAGATTCATTAGTCCAATCAGCGTTAGCGCAGCGATGCGCGCAGCAGAGCCAGCCAATCAGAGGAGTTATGGTCGTGACGTCAGGGGACGCTGCAGCGCTCGTTTGAAAGGGGACGCCTGTATGATTTGAATTTGGAGAATTCAGTTAAAGATGGCCGCGAGTTAGTTTTCGTTTGCTTGTTAGTGTACGGAAAATGTTTTTAGAAATACGAGTAACTATCTATTGTGTTTAAAACAGTTATGTTTTAGACGTGCGAGATTTATACAAGATAACTTTTTTTATGACACCACGCCTTTTATCCCCGAAGGGGTAGGCAGAGGTGCACATTATGCCACTGTACAATGTGACACCCACTTTTCACTATTTATGTTACGAGTCCCATGTAATAGGGGCTGAGCCTATTGCCATATACCGGGCACAATTCCAGACTCCGTGCTATCACTGAGAATTTTTTCAAACCCAGTAATACGTTACCCGACCCAGGAATCGAACCCGAAACCCCTTACCCGGCAGTCGCACTTGTGACCACTCGGCTAACGAGGCAAGATTTATACAAGATCTGAATAATAAAAATAATCATTACCTACACTGCTACGAAAGATTTTATGGTTTTGCTTTCACAAATGCTTTTCGTTCACCTTCAACCCAAATTCGGATTTTTGAAAATTCTCTGTAATCACACAGTCTTGAATTGTAGCTTTACCCCCTATTAAATAGGACTTATAACATAAATGGAGAAAATGAAAATATATACCCTTCTGGAAGACAAAAAGCAAGACGTCAACATTTTCAACCGGTGCTAGAGGGATTGAAAAACTTCTAACAATAGTTTATCTTATTCAGGTATTGAACCCGAGACCTCCCTATTAGCATCGTCACTTTATTATATTATCATTTCAACCAAGAAATTTTAATTATTTCCTAACTAGCGACCCGCCCCGGCTTCGCACGGGTGCAATATGCATGTATTATACATATACACCTTCCTTAAGAACCACTCTATCTATTAAAAAAGAACCGCATCAAAATCCGTTGCGTAGTTTCAAAGATTTAAGCATACAAAGGGACATAGGGACAGAGAAAGCGACTGTTTTATTCTATGCTTATTTATAACTTATTGCATTTGTTTCGTATTGTACCTATGTACATTATTTTGTTATATTTTGATGATTTTTTATTATGTATTTATGTAAGTACCTATCTGTATCTTTATTTTTCATAATCTTTGTTTTTGTGTCATTTGCCAAATAAATGCTTTTTCTTTCTTTCTTTCTATCTATGTAGTGATAATATACAAACTTATAAGATTCTCGAGTGGAGACCACGTACCGGTAAGCGCAGCGTAGGACGTCCATCCGCAAGGTGGACAGACGACCTGATTATTATCGCAGGGAGCTGCTGGATGCAGGTCCCTTATAACCAGCCTATCTGGAAGCCATGGGGGAGGCCTATTGTTGGAGCAAAAACTCTTTTGCGTCACCTCATTTATGAATTTTATTATTTTAATTTTTTATGTTCCAAATTTGATATTTTTTTTCTGTATCTTTTGTTTTTTTTCCAATTGAATACATGCGTTCTATCAGTCAACAAATCTTTATTTTATTCTTTTATTATAACATCTTATCTAAAAGTAATAGAAATTATTAATATTACCCTGGACTCTCAAACACCTATGTTCAGCAGTGGACGTCCTGTGGCTGATGTGATGATGATAATAAGGTTAGAAATAAAACTCGACACTGAGTAACTTAATCATATAATATATTTTTTATTTGAAAATTCTTGATACAATGTACAATTTGGACTTATTCTCTGAAGACTTATAAATAAAATTGTTACATTTTTCGTATTATTAGACATAGGTAGTGTTAAGTAGAAACATTTTATAAGTACGCAAGAACATAGTCATAAATACATAGACTCACTTTAACTTATATTGTCTACTTTGACAAAATATATAAACTATGTAAAAATTTGATAGTTAAAGCTAAGGATACACTAGCTGAACTGTTACAGCTAAGGATACACTAGCTGTGCTGTTAAAGCTAAGGATACACTAGCTGGGCATAAATATCCCCCGACACGTCAAGCGAGGCCTGCCGATTTCGCCCTACATATTATAAGGTCACAACGCGCGCTATATGTCTACAGCGACGTTGATGTTGCCAGACATGTTGACCAAAGTAAGGCAACGTCGCGCTACTTCACCCAACGTCTCTGGCGACACGTGTCGCAGGACATTTTCTCCCTTTTTTTAAGGGGGAAAATCATCGAATGACTGCTCCCGCCTGGGTGAGGCGGGAGGGAGTGTCAGACTCTTACTGACTAAAAACCACCCCGTTCCTTCTCCTGCACGTCGAGCCGGAGCCCCGGTTACCCGTTAGGTTCTCCGCGACACAATGACATTTTCCCCCTATATATCCTTGGGTAAATTCTTTACGCAAGCCTTCGACTTGATAAAACTGATTGTTCTTCCAAATCAAGCTATTGGTAAAATAAATATTAATCGAGTCCAGCGAATAGAATCGTCAGTGAATGGGACTGACATAAACTTTGACATAGATTGTCGAATGTCATTCCCATATTTTCGACTTGTTGAATATTGAATATTGGACTAGTGTCTACTATGATAATATTAATTCTATTATCCATGGATCGAATTATTGTCGGCAGTTGTTTGAGACTGAGCAAGAAAACTTCTATTCATTTTTTTCGGTTCTTTCAGGTCACAACATAAATTTTCTTTATCTTTCCATCGCTAAATGGAAAGGAATAATTAACAAAAAAATATTGCATTTTATATCGCAAAAACACAATGAACCATTTGTTTAATTTAAAAACATTAATATAGTTATCAGATAATGTCAAAGTAGACAATACACATCAGCTATTTAACATTAAATAAGTACAGTCAGGGTTAAAAGAACAGCAACACTTTATTTATTTATTAAAATGGCAGTATTTAATTGATATGAAGTATTTTATACGAACTTGTATACAAGGAATTCAAATTAACTGTTTTTAGTACATAGTATAAGAAAATAGTAGAAATACGGTTAACAGTTCGTAAATACAAAATTGCGTACTTAAAACTAAAGAAAAGGTATAATTGTCTTAGAGAATTTGTGAGCCTTTTTATGACTTAATTTACTAATGAGTTTTTATTGCTTGTCTGATAGTTTTTATTTATATCTCTCACTTATGTTAACGGCTAACGTGAGTTAACAGTCTAAACTACAGATGATACATTTTACGTTTTAATTATCTGTGACATTTTAAATAAATACAAATATTTCGATCATGACAACACTGTTTAAGTCAAGCAAATATTTTTATTCTCTGTTTTGAAAGTGCTGCAATAAAAACCCACTTGTAAATAATGCATTATACTTTGGAACAACGTTTGCATAGCTATATAGTATCAATTATATACAAATTGGGTAATGCCACTAACAATTGACGATAAATTGTTTATCTAAACATAATTATATACTTCGTATTATATAATACTGCACCGTAGTTTACTAAAAACGTTGGTAATTACACCTTTTGGTTCTCTTTAAGGGACTGAGCAAGAAGGTAAGCCAGTTACGTCTTCCTTCATGGTTCATATTTTAAGCTATTTTTTTTATAAAATAACAAAATGAATCTATTAAATTTTTACTATAACCCAATCCACGAGAGGGCTCAATAACATTTTTTTATGCAACCGCATACTTATTTACATAGTTTTTTTAAATGTATAAGCGAATCGTATTGCTTTTTAATTTTCATCAGAAATGATTTTCCTACATTACTTTAATATGTCCAATATACATACACTTTTAATTACTTATAAATATAATTTTTATTTATTTATTTATTTTATTACCTAAGTAAGTGATGAAAAATATAAAACAAACAAATCAGCACTTGATTTTGTAGCACGACTGTACTCTTGATCTTTTTTTTTTAATCTTTTGGCAATTCTCGCTAAATATTTTTTTATACTAAATTTTTATTCGATTAACTTATCAATTTTGTGCTTTATCATATTTTATAGGAGCCAAGCGTAGCGTAAAGTGCTCGATAATGACAATAATAATTGTAATTTCATAATAATATATATTTACAATATTTGTATAATATAGTACAAAACATTTTGTTCTAAATATTTTGTTTGCTACTTACATAATCAATTCGAGGGCTATCTTTGAAATAATTTACATTTTTTTATAAATATTCAATATTAACCGTAAGGTCAGCTGTGCTCCACGACTAGATCTATCGTGCTTACAATTAGCTTTCTTTCACACTCGCTTGTAATTCTATCTTATTCATATCACTCTAAGACTCAATTTACACTACCCTGGAATGGAATTGAAGCGACTTTTTGCTACGAAATTGTACAACGCATAATGAACTTTATATAGAGAGGGAAAAAAGAACATTCTCACATAAATCACACAAATAAAAGGACACCGTTCGAAGTGCAGTACTGCAATACTAGAATGATTCACATTACACGAATAAGTATAAATATGAGCTAAATTGCACGCAGGTTTTTCGCGTAATCCGCGCCCATTTTCGGGTATTCTCTAATTTGTGTGTTTTAAAGTTAATATAAATAAAGTTCACTATGCTACGTATAGTTTCGTCGCTTACATTCCGTTCAGCGGCAATAAAATTGAGCCTAAACAAAATAGGATCGAGTTGTCTCAAGTTTTCTAAGAAAATGTCAAGTGGTCCTTAGGAAAAAATAGAAAAAAAAGTATTGAAGCGAAAAGGAGTATGTAAGGGTCTTTTAACACAAGTCACGCAGAAAATTTTGTTATGATCGAACGGAACTGCGTTGCGCGTGAAATGGTTCGTTATGTCGATCATAACCGATTTTGACCGGGATACTTTATAATATAACTTCAGGGTCGAACGCTAAATGTTCAACGGTCGAAATGTTGAAATGTCGTGGTGGCCCGGAGGTTTAAGACGCCCACTTCTCATGCATGAGGGTGCGGGTTCTAAACCTACCAACGGCAAGTACCAATGTGACTTTTTCCGAGTTATATGTACTTTCTAAGATTATTTAGACACCACTGACAAACGGTGAAGGAAAAACATCGTGAGGAAACCTGGACTTATAATTTCTAATTATAAGTTTGAAATCGCCAACCCGCATTGAGCAAGCGTGGTGATTACTGCTCTAACCTTCTCCGTGTGAGAAGAGGCTTTGCTAAGCAGTGGGCATTTATAGGCTGTTGATGATGATGATGGTCGAAATGTTTTAAGAACTTAAGGTTGTGTAGAAGTCTTGGTTCGCAATCAAAGTCTTGATGAATTTTGTTAATTGAAAATGAAATGGAGGGGTAAACATAATTTTTTTATTGTAATAGAGAGAAAAAAACTTGATGTAAGAAACCTATGATGCAAAATGGCGTCTTATGGACATATTATTGAAAAGCGTATTTAACAAAACATATCGGATTTGGAAAATCCAAAGTATAGAAAAATCCACTTTATGATGATGACATAAGTTCCAAATTTGGATTTTAAAGAAATAATATAATTTTTTTTTAATTAATTAGTTTTTAAGTCTTACGCATGTTACTGCTCGAATGGTTTCAAAATACATAATCGCGGGCTCCGGGCCCGTGGTATGAGTAGTACATGCGAGTGTCGTCGCGTCTACCCCTACAACCTAATTAATATAATATTGTGTCACAAGAAACATTTCTTTATAAACAAAACAAATAGGTAATTAGGACTCATACATTGATTACAATTTTCTTCATGGTTACATCGATACAATCTGCATTCAATATATTTTCTTTATTTCAAGATAGAATTACATAAATCTGATATTAAAACTAATTCAATTTTCTGTTTGTCACTTCACAACTTGACTGTCCTTAGCCTTTAAAAAAGTTCATTTTGAATTTCACTAGAAAGCGTTCATTCGATTCTGAATGTCAGACGGATTCGATTCATTCATTCGAATTTCAATTTGTAAGATGTTTTTTTTTTCGTTGGAGTTTTATGAATTTGCACACAAAATGTAACCGTTGCTTCGGTTTTCGTTTGAAATTGGAACGTTTAGTTTTTTTTAGGTGCGGATTATAATGGATTTGAATTTATTTCTTTTTTTAAATCGAATTGTTACATAGTGTTTTGTTTATCTGTGTAAAAATTCAGTGCATTAAATTTTTTGGCGTACTTTATTAGTGTTCAATTAGATACAAAGCCGACTATCTTGTTGGTGGCATGGTAGAAACGGCAATTGTCGAATAAGAGGTCTCGCGTTCGATTCTAGGGTTGGACAAAGCATTTTCGAAGTTTAAACTGTCAAACACCAAGCGGTCACCGGTGACCGCGACCTATTGTTCTTTAATTGTGTCTATAAAACCGGTACTCGACGAGTTAATCAGTAATAACATTGATTCCGCAATCCATAAAAAAATCTTTTACCCATTGTACGGCAAAAAACTAACCCTCTATTACATAAATGGTAAAAAGTGGATGTTACATTGGAATGTGCACTTATAAAGTGAATGTTACTTTAAAACCTCTACCCATACCTCTTTGGAATAACAAACCCTATGAAACCCCTCCCAGCCTCATGTAGCACTTACTTGTATGTCTACCCAGCGAGGCAGTTAATATCAACCTTAATAATTAATGATTAAAGTTTCGGTTCACTCTCGCTCCGAAATCGATCAATATTATATATGTACGCACTATGTGAGTATGTATATCAGAGGATATTGTTCGACTATTTTAGTGGCCATTAGTTTTAAGCTCTTTGTTTTTAAAGATAGACGTCCAAAATCATAATGTTGGAGAGCCATGCTTTAGTACGAATAAATTGATACGAATTTGGTACGAATTCGGGTTCGACAAAGGCCTAAAGGCCTTATAGAAATCGACGTGAAACAACGCTTGCGTTCTGTTTCGTCCGAGTTTCTAGTATAGGAGACCTAGTTACTCCCCTTCCTAAAATCCCCAAAAATCCTCAATTTCGTAATCCCCAAAAGCCCGGTTAAGCACTTGTAACGCCTCTGGTGTTTCAAGTGTCCATGGGCAGCGCCATCAGGTGATCCGTCTGGTCGTTAACCGGCGTATCCCATAAAAAATTATAATGGTTCGTGACGTAAGACCTTATTTTGCTCTCTCCACAGATATATTAAAATATTTCTGTGGCTCTCTCTATATATGAGATCCATGTAATACACGACGAGATTATAATATCATGTTCAGTTGCAGACACAATGGTATTGCTAAAAAAATTCAGATCAATTTCCACAACATTTTGCCGAACACGGGAATTGAAGAGAGACCGTGGAAAACACTGAGCTTTTGTAATTCCAGAATACATATTATTAACTATTTTAGAAAATCCGAAAGCCAAGAAAATAAATCTAGTTTTTTTTTAATTTAATGTGCTGAAGGGTGCAATTAAATAGCACCCTGGACTTAAACTATCTGTACGAGTATTGAGGTAATAAAAACCGATCAATATTCTAACATATCCTTACTATCCTTACTAATATTATAAATCTGAAAGTGAGTTTGTTTGTTTGTTTGTTCCATCTTCACGCCATAACTACTAAACCGATTGCATTGAATTTTTGCAGACGTAAAGTTAGTAGTCTGGATTAAATAATAGGGTACTTTTTAACCCGGAAAAATTTGATATTCCCGAGGGAAAACAAAAGTATTGGTATAGATGGCGCTGTATGTATATGTCACACAGGCTTTTTATCCTTTTGTGACGCGAGCGAAGCCGCGGGTAAAAGCTAGTATTATTATACTCGATAACTTCGACTAGTCCAACCGGTCATTTCACAATACCGCGTTAAATTTTCAATAGGAGCGTGATGAAAATCGAGGCATTTTGGCGTATCGTGCATATTTGAGGAGTTTTCGTCAAGGTACTGCAAGTTTATGCTTCTTGAATGTTCTAAGTGTAAAGGTATACTGTGTTTAGGGATAGGCATACATAACATCACGCCTTTTATCCCCGAAGGGGTAGGCAGAGGTGCACATTATGCCACTGTACAATGTAACACCCACTTTTCACTATTTATGTTATGAGTACCATGTAATAGGGGATGAGCCTATTGCCATATATCGGGCACAATTCCAGACTTCGTGCTACTACTGAGAATTTATAAAAACCTAGTAGTATTTCGCCCGACCCGGGAATCGAACCCAAGACCCCTTGACCGGCAGTCGCACTTGCAACCACTCGGCCAACGAGGCAGTTACTATGAAGAATTTCCCAATATCTATTCACCCCTCTTCTGTCTCTATTCACCTCTCGATCCCTATCCACCCCATTTTACGGTACCTACATATATATTGTTAGATAATGACAGTTAAAACTTTGATTACCGATAGAGGGATCCGGTGTAGAATAGAGTTATCTCAATGTGATTATGGAAAAGTTAAAAAAATATTTATGTTTATTTCTAAACCAAATGAATAACAGGGTTAAAGTGAATTAAATAAACATCTAGATAACTTGTTGCTTAGTAATAACTTTATTTATTTATTTATATCTCTTTAATAAAATCTAAAACAAGACTTTAACAATAGGGATGATGACAGGGTATGAAAATTAAAAATATAATTAGTCCGTAAGTTAGGTAATTAAAAAATATTAGACACGTTTTTTTTTATTTTGTCGTATAATAAAGCAATACTTAGATAAAACGAATCAAAGTTTAGGAGTGCGGGGCTAAAACATCATTTCTACGTATCAAATGTACATAGAAGTGACATCACGCGACATTTCAAATCAATATACCGTCAAAAGGATTCGTTTCTGTAAGAAAATAAAAAATACGTGTCTAATGATTTAAAATAATCTACTAGACGGACATTAAAATAAAAATTAGGCATCTACCCTATTGTCATGGGCAATAACTTGCAACTAAAACAATGATCTTTATCTGAATAAAACCATGATCCTCCTTAGTTGTTTCGTCCTAGTCCGGTATCGAGTAGTTATACAGATTAATTAAAAATGACTCGATTTTGTGTGCAAAATAAAAAAAAACTCACAACGCAATTTTTCAACTAACCCGCCATTGAAATTTGAAACCGTAACCGCCATTCAGAATCGAAGACCGTTAAATTCAAATATTCAAATGATTGTGTTCTAAACTGCAATCATTGGTTCAATCGGAGCATGTTTTGCAACACTGCTCCTTGTACCGTTTGAGGGCACACATGTTCATCGCCCGGACGTTCTCGCAGAAACGGGAGCTGTCCCGACATATGCCATCTGTGGAGGTAATACATTGTTAGTGACGAAGTATAAGTGTGGGAGAGCCATGCTTCGGCACGAATGGGCCGGCTCGACCGGAGTGATACCACGGCGGGCGACGCTGATTGCTTACCATCAGGTGATCCGTCTGCTCGTTTACCGGCTTATGCTATAAGAAAAGGTACTTTGTTTTCTGATCGATTGGGTTTTTTAAGTAAAATGAAGTTTTTGCAGAGGGGAGTGGAGGTAAACTGCATTTGATATTGTCACTTTTAAGATATTTTAGTACCGCACTTATTAAAAGATGAAAAGTAATGAGTTTGTGAACTTTGTATTTCAAAATATCAAACTAAATAAAGGTTGCATTAAACACACACAAAAAAATTGGTTGCCTGTAAAGTCGAAAGTTTTACGTGACAACGACTTTGAGTGGTAAAATATTATGTCTGTCTCTCTCGCTCTTAGGCGGGCTAACCATGCCCGAGTGGAAGGGACGCGTGCCTCTCACTCGCTCTCATTGTGAGCGCAAAACGTGAGCGGAGCGTAACGCAGTTTCTTGAAGTGTCACCCGGCAAACCAATCAATTTATAAGACGTTGTCACGTCAAAAATGGTACTGATAATTAGTTCAAAGATAAATAAACGCAATGCGAAAGTTTAATCAGTAAATTCAAATTGACGTCGATAAGGTTAATATATCTTAGTACTGAAAACAATACAAATGTAAATTTAGGATAAAAAAGCAAGACTTACTTTCAATTGTAAATCATAAAAAAGTAATACATAATTTTAAATGAATACCTTTATTAACACAGGCATGTACATGGCACGGCCTAGTGACCCCCGGGCGGGGCAGTCCCTCGCAGGCGGCGGCCGCGCTCCTCTCCGTCCCCCGGCGGCGGGCGCCCGCGGCTCGCCACACGCAGCGGAGTGCGCGGTGCTGGCGGCCCACGGAGGAACATGCGCCTACACACTGAGGAACGTTTTGAGAATTAGGTGACAATTGAAGAGGAATGGAAATATGGATACAAATAAAAATACAGGTATATCTTAGATTTTTGTGATAAACGATATCATTATTTTTCATTTATTATATAAATTCTTGATAATTAGATTTAAAAAAAAAAACGTTGCCCCACACTAGGATTTTCTCCTGTGTCGTGGGTGCGTTTACAAACATATAAGGTCACATACATATGACTACCAGACCCGAAACAACAATTTGTGGATCACACAAAGTGTTGTTCCGTGCGGGCATCGAACCCGCGACACGTTGCACGGCAGCCGGTTGTCCAGGCACCGCACCAACCGTGCAGTCAAGTCAAATTGATTTTTCATTAAAAATAAATGTTATCAACGGGCGCTAACCACAAAGAAGCAATTCCTTTACAGATGGGGGCGTCTCGAATATACTAATTTAATAGAGCTTCATAAAATGAACGCATAAAGCGATGTTATTGTTGAATTTTATGTATTTAGTACTAGCACTAAAGTATTGCGGACCGAATCTGATTTTAGGATGACTATACCATTTTACGAGTTGAATCTAATATGAGAATTTCATACAAATTGTATAGAATTGAAGTCACCTACAGAATTTACTAAAATAACTGGACTACTCATGGCAATATACCTACTGAGAAAAGTTCTACCAGTTTCGAATCACAAAGGGACTCTTCCTCGGTCTACTAGTTTTACATTGGTGCTTGCGATAAGTTGAACGCAGGCACTAGCTAGTGTCGTGGTGGCCCGGAGGTTTAAGACGCCCGCTTCTCACGCATGAGGGTGCAGGTTCGAAACCTACCAACGGCAAGTACCAATGTGACTTTTTCCGAGTTATATGTACTTTCTAAGATTATTTAGACACCGCAGACAAACGGTGAATGAATAACATCGTGAGGAAACCTGGACTTATAATTTCTAATTATAAGTTTGAAATCGCCAACCCGCATTGAGCAAGCGTGGTGATTAATGCTCAAACCTTCTCCGTGTGAGAAGAGGCTTTGCTCAGCAGTGGGCATTTATAGGCTGTTGATGATGACTAGGCCAGTAAGCTGCGCGACATCCCGGCGACCGCGCACACTGCTCATGAGGAAGAGTCCCTCTGTGCTGTGATTCGAAACTAGTAGACCTTTTTTCAGTATATTTACGTAAGTCACCCGTCATTTTTAGTTAATTCAGTACGTTCTACAATAGGTTTTATAAAAATCACCTACAGAATTAATTATCTACGATTTATTGCAGGTATGTTGTTTTGCAAACTTCTAATTATAGACAACTGTTCCAATAAACAATTTGATGCGATCCTTTGCAAGTATTGTAAAATATTTATAGCCTAGTTTAGACTAAATAAGACAATTGAAACTGAAACCTATGAGAAAAACTGCTGTAGAAACAATATAATAGTCGATAAAAAAATATTCCTAAGGGAACAGTATTAGGGGTTGCGTATCACGTCACGTGCATGTTAAGGACCCTGCATAAGCCCAATGTTTTCTCTGAAAATGAGGTCTTTATAGACAGTAAATGAGACAAAATATGGTCTTATTGTTTTACTCACCTTACTCCAAGGCCCAACAGCCCAGGTGGCCTTACACAGGCTGGTGTCCCTCTTTATCTTCTCCGGTCTACTGACGGAGTCACAAGCGCTCTCGTGCAGTGTAGTGCCGTTCACCGCCACGCATTCCACGCGTCGACGAATTATGGCTAAAGAAAATGTTTGTTGATATAAATGTGTATGAAATATGACGTAGTTTTTGAGGGATTAGATAAAAATGTGTGTGTGTAAGTGGAAGAATTTTAACAATTTGTTAAAGTATTAGAAATTTTTAGAAAAGTAACAATGCTTAGTCTAAAATTACGCCTGGTCTGTAGCAACAGACAAAAAAAACCAACTCTTTACAAAATAGATTACTTTTTTTAAGTAATAAGAAAAAAAAAAGATTATTAATGTTTGCATCGCTTATTGTATATTTAGAAAGCTAGTCAATTGTTTAAGACATTATAGAATAACCGTAATTAGAAACTAAATTAGGCACAATATTCTGATAGGTTTAATTATGACTGCCTCGTTAGCCGAGTGGTCGCAAGTGCGACTGCCGGGCAAAGGGTCTTCGAATCCCAGATCGGGCAAATAATTACTAAGTTTTTTTTTAAACCTCAGTAGTATCACGGGGTCTGGAGTAGTGCCCGGTATATGGCAATAGACTTACCCCCTATTACATGGGACTCATAACATAAATAGTGAAAAGTAGATGTTACATTGTACAATGGGATTAAGTGTCGTATTGTGCACCTCTGCCTACCCCTCTGGGGATAAAAGGCGTGATGTTATGTTTGTAAACTAAATTAGGCACAATATATTAATAGGTTTAATTATTATACAAGAAGCCGCTTCAGACTTATCAATACGTTTGTCTAAAAATAAATTGTTCTGATTTATTTCCAAATTTGGTGGCGGAATTTGTCCCTGAAGGAAATAAGGTACGTGCTTAGGGCTTCAGTGGGCCACGTGTCTAAGTTTTTAAATAAATCTTGCGTAAAACCTTTTTTGTGTAAGGCAAGGAAATGCCATATGCCAAGGACTAAAAAAGGGTACTGAATTTAGGACAATCTTGACATAAAATCTGCCTCTAAGTTTAACGGACGAAAAAGCAACAGTTTAATTTTCTTTGTTTAATATACTGATAAATACAAAAAGACTGAGGTAAATATATGAATGTTATAAGGGGCAAAGATGTGATTTACTTTTACGACAACCGTGACTTAAAGTGCGTAATATAATTTCCTAAAGAACCAATACAGAAAAGATTTGGTCATTTTAATCATTTGTTTATTTAAGTCGGAGCCTAAACTTTAAACTAAAGCATATAAAAGAGACACATAAACACTTTAATTTCCTAAATATTTACTTGTATTAATTTTAACCGTGTTCTGGTTTCTTCCTCGGTCTTTTTTAGTCTACTCTTCGTCTATTCACTCCATATAATATACGTAACAAGTAGACCACTTACCAGCTCCACTGCTAAGACACTTGGGCGCGGACCAGGGCGCAGTCCTCCACTCCGCGCACGTCTCCCCCACACATTCACGAACCACTGTCGGTGGGGTACCACCTCGCGACAGACATTCTTCTGTCTCCACTGTAGTGGTGCTGTTGTCTTTTTTGTGCTGTTTTGGGAGTTGAGAACAGTTAAAGATATGAATGAATTTTTAAAGTTGATGGGCAACCTTCGGGTGTGATATGGCATCACGAGAAGAATAAATGAAGTAATTAGCTGCTATGGCTCAAAAAATTTGAAAAGGTATTTTTAAATAACGCCTTCAACTTAGGTCGTTGTAATGCTATTAACAAAATTTTGAATAGAGATAAAATTGCGTTTTATAACTTCTAAGTTTCCTGGTCTGTATAACAATGATAAACAATAAAAACCTATAAAAAATAGCGAATCTATAGTCTAATATTGATATAGGTAAAGTAATGACTTTACCATCATACCTAGTATACTCTCACACAATTGTTGGAAATCACTATTAAAATTTAAACCTTTGACATTGCAAATTTTACAATCTCGACTAAAAGCATTAGGCCATTCTAAATATACAAAAATGCAACACACACCTGGCAAACAGCTCCTCTGATCTGGTGACCAGTCTGGCTGCAGAGGGCACTGCACGGAGACCAGTCGGTAGTCATCCAGACGTACTCGTGGGCGTCTGGAGCTTCCAATCTAGGAGAACGTATTATAACAACATCAGAGAGCATATAGTAACTTGGTGTGCCAAGAAGGTCCAATTATTTATTTATTAAGGGGCAAGTATACACTAAAATACATGATTGGTTTAAAAATATTATAACATTGTATAGTGTGCAGCCTTAATTAAATGCTGCCACGACATGCATTAAACAAAGAACAAGATTTTACAGCAAAAAGTTTGCCTATCCAATTAATTTGTAAATTACGTTTAAAAGAACCGACTTCAACCTCCGCTTTTTTAAAATCGGTTATTGATATACTATAACCTTTTTCAAAGTGGAACAAACTCTTTTCTGGAAACCGCATCAACATCAGCAGTTGTAGCCAAACGCCACTTGAGTGCTTGTCTACAGAGAGAGTATAAATCAAAATGTAGACATGGGGATGTCAATGACAAGTGTCAAAATTTACGTCAATTCCATATAATTTGGTTTTCTATTCTACATGTAGACAAGCGCTTAGTGCCATTTGGCTATAGCTGCAGTTCAGACAATTGCGAGATAATGGTACACAAAAAAAAGTATATATAAATTTTTTTAAGTGTGGAAATTCATCTAATGACTTCTCCCAACTAGAGTGAGGCGAGAGGGAGTGTCAGACTCTTACTGACTAAAACCACCCCGTTCCGTCTCCTACACTTCGAGTCGGAGCCCTGGTAACCCGTTAGGTTCTCCGCGACAAACATACATACAATAGAGGTCAAATTGAAAACATATGTTTTTCTTCTTGAAATCGGCTAAAAAAAAGAAAACTTAAAAATAAGGACGAATCGACTAAAGGACAATATGTTTGACAAAAACTCTCCACCATCCGATAGACTTACCTATGTTCCGTAGTAGTCTCTTCAGGAGAATCCTTAAGATTCTCAACAGGAACATCTCTTAGAACATTTCTGTTATAATCTTCATTCACAATAATGATGTCAGAATCATCGTCCTCCGGGAAAACCATCTGCTTATCTTCCAAGTTGAAGAAATGTGACTTCGTTGGCACTCCATAGTTCTGATACATGATGATGGAGTCCACTGTCCTTTGACCCCTGGAGTTCCCAAGGCCCTGGAAATTCCAAAACATCTGAACATATCAATTATACATGCCCTAAATTAACTAGTTAAAAATTAGAGTAAAATAGTAAAATTTGTGAACTTTTTGTGGAAGCAAAAAATCTAATGAGTATAAAAATAAGTGTTTTGTTCAAGTTAATACCGAAAACGTTAAACAAAGCATTGAAAAAAATTGTATCAATTAGGTTTTTAAGGGTTAAGCCGTTATACGAGCAGACGTATCACTTGATGGTAAGCAATCGGCGTCGCCCAAACAACACACCAGAGATTACAAGTGCGTTACCGGTATTTTTGGGATTAGGAATTTAAGAAATGTTGGAGATTTAAGGGTTGGAGAAATTAAAAAATGTTTCTAAGTTTAAGTAATAAAAATAATGAATTACCACTAAGCTAGCTAAATTATAACCAAGGCATTAAATGCAAAAATATGTAATGTACTAGTTTTTTACTAGGCGATACGTCTAATTCTTTCAATATAACTAACTGGCAACCAAATGACCCTATATGACCGTCACATTGTGCAAATGATGATAATTATGACATTTTAACAAAGATTAGTTACTGTCAATCAACTTATTTAGTACGCAGGACAGAAAATAGAGATTGATTCAGTACAGAGACAGTCACCATAGGTTGACTAGAGAACCGACTAATGGTTACAGAATTATCAACAGTATGGAAGTGCCCACTGCTGAGAGCCTCTTCTCGCACGGAGAAGGTTGGAGCATTACTCACCACGCTTGCTTAATGCGGGTTGGCGATTTCAAACTTATAATTAGAAATTATAAGCCGAGGTTTCCTCACGATGTTTTCCTTCACCGTTTGTTAGTGGTATCTAAATAGTCTTTGAAAGTACATTATAACTCGGAAAATGTCACATTGGTACTTGCTGTTGGTAGGTTTCTAACCCGCACTCTCATACATGAGAAGCGGGCGAGCTCTTTGTGCTAAGCCAGTCTTTATTTTCTCACCTGCACTGTACACTAAATGACTTGGTTGATTGATACATAACATTATATAGTCATTTGGTTGCTAACACCTCAATTCTATTAGTAGTTCATCTAGCAGTCAACCGGTACATAATTATTATCTTCATCTATCTAAAAAAAAGGAACTCAAATCACCAGGAAAATGAAATATGAAACCAACATGCAACTCATGCTACCAGTCCCATCTACCCTCTGTACTGGGAACTTCTCACCTGGAGTTGCATAACAATGTAATGCAGGCAGGGAAGTACCCTAGATGCACTGCTCCGTTTGGGGGGAAGCATCTGCGAGGAGACGGCACTCTTCTTCAATACATAGTCCAAGCGGCGTGCGAGCAAGTTTTGTTAGGTTAAGCTTTTGTATTGGGTTGATAAATTGTCTTTGATTGGGCAAATTTTTCCTATATGAAGTCGAGTATATTATTGGCTATTTGCAAGAAACATCGCCATAGGGTTTGGGTAAAGTAGAAGACATTTTAGTTTACTTATCGCCACACCTACTCTTTTCCTAGATATTGCAGGAACGAATTAACTCTTTATGTACCGTCATTATAGACACAATTAAAGAACAATAGGTTGCGGTCACCGGTGACAGCTCGGTGTTTGACAGCCCGTTTAAATACATCCCCTAAATATGTTCATAAGAATTAGTCTCTAAGCATTGGAAATAAGGTCTACAATGTACACAAAGCACCGCTAATTAGTAGCAGCGCTACACATCGACACAACTGTCATTTACACAGTGTACATGTGTGCGTAATTTCATATAACTGTGTATAAAAATATTCGTCCACCACGTTCACATTGGTATTTTCATTCTTGTGTCGGTATACGTATTTTTATAATTTAATGCATAGGTAAGGTTAAAACTATTTACAATCATTGATATGACCCGACATTTTCACTGTCATTATCGTAGTGCTCGTGGTCGATTGGTTAATGAGCACGCTTTTATCGTCTTTCAAGGATCAATGATGTGGGTTCTATTCCAGCTAAAAGTTAATTTTATTTTACCTTGTTATTTTTTTTTTTTTTTTGTTTTTTGTCATAAAATATAAATATCAGGCTATAAAAGAAGCAAATGAGTTGGTAAATAAAACAATACTATTTTTTATTACAATTAATTTATTTATTATACAAATATGTTGTTTTATATTCAATATTTACATCTAATAATTAATTATATACCACATGTTAAGTTTAAAGTTTTTTAAATCATAATTAATAGATATGACAATAAACCTCATAGTCGAATCGGGAAATATCATGCGGTACAGCGGTAATACGATGGCAGCAACATTTTTTATTAAGTAGGTAATAAACAAATATACAACATTCTTGTTTTGTAATTTAATAATATAATGTATTATTAAATTACAGTTTTACAGTAATAAACAAGTAAAACATGTAAAAAATTACACTGTCAACATAATATTTCTTGAAATGGGCGACTTTTTGTCGTTTGAACTTCCATTAATTATCTATTTTACGACGGTTGTTATAAGGTTCAATATTCAGTGGGCTGTATGATAGTAAAAAGAATGTGACGAATGCTATGGAACGATTTTAACTTTCATGACCTTTAGAATCAGGGAAACTTTAAATTAATTGAAGATGGGCGTAAATATAATATGTCAATCAAGTTCGAAAGCAGTTAAATAAATTTGTTAATGAAAAATTAAAGTGAAGTGAATAAACATGTTGAATAGAAAGAAATTATGACAATTTCTAACCACAAAACAATAACATCACTTCACCGTATGTTCTAGACAGCATTTTAATATTCTTAAAAAAATTAAACATTATTTTATGTTAATTTTAATAAAGGCAGAGTTTGACAGGCTCAATAATTGATTCCGAAATCAATACAATCACTGATCCTACAAGGCAGAAGGTTGCAATTCGTATACCTTTCTCCATCTTTTCTTCACAATATTTTACGCCCATCCTTATCCGACTTGAAAGTCTTTTCGTCGCTCAATATGATTACACTGTTCGCCCAATCAAAATTAATAAAGTCCTTAGCAAATTCTTAGCGCTTTTGCTGGTGAACCACAGATAACAATATTTTCTTCTCTGGCTTCCTGCACCTTAAACCAGAATGCAGGTGTCTCCGTACAGTTTGTATTAAAACATTCAGTGCTGTCGCTGTAGTGCGGGTTGGCAGGAACGGATCAGCCATGTGCCTGGCTACGATGTCGTAGTGCCGAGCCGATGAATTTGCCTTTGGTTTAGGCCCACGTCGACGATGTTTAACGTCACCGGTCTCCGCATATCTGTGCACCCATAACTGCATGGATCTCCTCTGTTGATACCAAACAAATAAGTATTTAAAATACCAGGAAATACTTTACAGGAATTAAAGTTACTTAAAAATAATAATAAATATAAGTAAACACAATGTTAGAATAATAATTTATAATTAAGTAGTGGCGTAAGGAATAAAAATCCCTAACCAGATATGTTTTAAAGAAACACTCCTAACAAAAACAAGTCAAGTTACAATACAATTAATAATAAATTATTAATATATCTTTATAATATTGAACTTCATAATAAGTTGCAATAATTATTTTATTCTAGTGCAAAAATTGATAGGTGTGTCGAGTTACAAAATGAAATAAATATTATTTAGAATATCAACGTAGTATCTTATTTACTCACCGATATCATTAAACGCCTTGCTATTTCAGTTATTGTTAGTTATGTTTTGCTCATGCAAAACAATGGTTTCAGCCTTTTTAAATGTTGATAGGTGTTGGAACATCTTGTAAAAATAAAAATAACTTTGCACACGAATATAAGTAGTGTAGCAATAAACTATGAAATCCTCATAAATTGACAACTAAGAACGCAATTATTTTGTAAGTCGGGTGATTTGAAAAACATGTTTTAAATAGTCGGTAGTTACTTCATAAGCGTGTAAAATAAAATGACTCGAGATTTCTATGGTCGCCACAAACATTGCAAATATACTCAGGTATCGAACCATTAAGAAATCACAGTTAATTACTTTTTTACTGTTTTTATCTTATTTAAGTTGGTTGAAATGCATGAAGCAAATGAGATTATTCTAAATAATAAATAACTAGAACTAAAATATAAATAAAAGATATTATAGGTATAAATAAATCTAAAGTATTTACTATTAAAATTAACATAAGATTTAGAACAATAGGAAAGGAAAAAAAAGAAAAGATTTAATTGTTTCTAATTTCAAATTTCAAATATTTGATAAATTAATTCTAAAACAACATGTGAATGTTGGAATCGATCCGGCGGCACTTTACTTGACAATTGGAGGCGATAACCATTGCGCCAAGCGCGCTGTAGATGAGATCATCGAAATATTGTATATCATTCAGTAACATAAAAATACAATGAGAATGCACTATATTTATATGGGTATTGTATAGCTCGATCGTTCATTATTTTTGATTTCGATTTATTCAAAGTTTGTTATGAGTAATTTTATCTTTACCCTCGTTTTTATTTAAACTTATTTACTAAATTATTGCGTATACCGACACAAAAATGATTTTTAAATACCAAGATGTGTGTGATAGACGAATGTTTCTATACATATCTATTGATATGAAATTACCCACACATGTATATTGTGTAAATGATAGTTGTGTCGATGTGTAGCGCCGCTAACTAATTAGCGGTGCTTTGTGTACCTACATTGTAGACCTTATTTCCAATCGGTCACCGGTGATCGCTCTCCACTACCTAGTGGAGAGCGATCACCGGTTGGGGATCTATGGGTTATGGGATTTCAAGGCTTTTTTTGTATCCAAGACTTTAAATTATTTGGCTGACACTGTCAACTTTCATTTTGCTTAGGATATTAGCGTTCTCTGATAAACCTGGGGGCTTACTCTTGAAACCAATTTCAATGTCAAAACAATTTCAATCCAATATAATCTCAATAATTATTCAATGTCAAAACTATACAACCAAAATCGTAGCTGTTAAAACAGCATTCAAAGTACGGAATATAAAGACAAACTCAATACCATTTAGTTCATTCAATATCCACGCAATACGGATGCAATGGGCGCTAGTGTTGCAACTCAAGAGTACGAAATTTCACAATACCAATGTCGATCGATCGGAATTGGATTCAAGAGTAAGCCCCCAGATCTTTAAACTGCAATCTGCAACTGCTAAAAGCGGAGATTACAACAAACCCTCTTCTATGGACAATGCCTATATTTCATGGGCTGTTGATCAATGAAACTGTCTTATATGGAATATTTTTCATTGTGACTAAAATGATTGTGTTGATTGTTTTTTTGGCTTGGAGTATAGCCAATTGTATTCATGTGTTCAAGTTTTGCATTTGGTGATGTGTGTGCAGATGTTCTTTTTTTATTATTCAATACCGTATGGTCGTCGTCTTTTAAAAAAAAATGAGAATGCTATTACAGCTTGTGTAATAGGGTAGATGCCTAATTTTTATTTTAATATCCGTCTGGTAGATTATTTTAAATCCTTAGACACGTATTTTTATTTTCCTACAGAAACGAATACTTTCGACGATATATTGATTTGCAATGTCGCGTGACGTCACTTCTATGTACATTTTATACGTAGAAATGACGTTTTGGCCCCCACTCCTAAACTTTGATTCGTTTTATCTAAGTATTGCTTAATAAAGCAATACTTAGATAAAACGACAAAAAAATACATGTGTAATATTTTTTAATTATCTAACTTACGGACTAATTAGATTGTTAATTTTCATACCCTGCCATCATCCCTATTTTAAGCTACGTAAATCATGTTTTTAAATTTGTAGCTTTAGAATATTACTTTTCTAAAAGCCAAGAGACGATATCTTTCCCCACTCAAAGATTAGCCAATAACAAAACGACAGAGAGCCACTAAAATTATGATTGACATAATAATACCACCCTAAAGATTCAGTTTCGAACAACTAATACTAAACCTAATGGCTCAGGTAACAAAGTGCTGTATACAAAAGCAATGAAACATGATTATGACAAAGGAGAACGGCAGATTTTGTACCGCTTCGCTAAAAAAAGATTTGTCATTAAAAAATTGGGTCATTATTAGGGCTTCCATCCCGGGAATCTCGGTTTCGAAAATCCCGAGAGTCTCGACGATTTTTTCATGTTTTCGAGACTCGAGACCTCAGCTCCAATTTTCGAGAATTTCGAGACTTTCGAGAGTTAGTTAAATAATCTACAAAAAATACCAATCTACTAAAAAAATCTACTAAACTACCATTATTATTTTAATTAAGTGACGTGGCAACACTGTAAAGTGAAAGTTAGGATAATCTGTGGAGCTTGCAACTTAACCTCAAACAACATACGTTCACATCACAATAAAACGCTTATTGTATGTTTATAAAAAGTGTGAATTATATAGCTTGGCAACAATGTGTTCCTTAGCAGAGAAATTGAAAGGTATGTGTCTTATTCATGTTAAAAGTATACGTCACAAACAAAATCATTTTAGTTTAACTATTTTCGTCATATTTTGTAAATGTTTTGGTTTGTTGTGTTAGCTTGATGGCGCTATGCAACGAATTGAATGAATTGCTATAATATACCTAATTAATATTACTAACCATGATGTGCGCTTGTTTTAACATGCTGTTAGATTCTTGTTATAAGTATAATGATATTATCTTATTCAACCCTTTTTTTCGGACAACTTTTTTTTTGTAAAACCCAAATATATTACCGATTATGCGTTATCGATTCAATTTCATACTATTAACAGCGATTTTATTGCAAATGAATTTTTAATCGATTGAATGTAATGATTTAAAATTTTAATAATAATAGTGATTGTTATTTAGTTGGGATAAAATGCTTAAAATAAAATGAAGGTTTGAACAAGATATGTATACCTAATAATTTTGAAGTTATGTTATCGTGTTATGAACTTAAAACATAATTATACAGGTTGATTTTATAAACACTATCATCTAATGACACCATTTTACAATAAAATAGGAAGGTACGAGTAAATGAGTAAATAAAATTTACAAGATATTATGATTTACCTTTGATGATATTTTTGCATGTTTAAGCATACGAGTATGTTCGTTTTTTTAAACATAAACAATTAATAAAAAAAATATCACGGTAACCTAATGGTGAGGACGTAGGTTCGAGATGCGCCCCACTTGTGAGAGTAGTTTTATCGAATTTCTTACCTAAAATATTATACGTAAAGTATTTTTGTTGTTATCAATTAAAACTGGACTAGACTTAACGCATACAGCACGTAATCACCAAAAGCTATTTCGCGTAGTGTAAGTATAATTTGAGAGGCTATAACTCCATATTTTAGTAACAAGTGCTGATAAAACTAAAACGTACATAATATAGGAATATATTTTTTTGTTGGTGACTATAAAATCTACCTGTATAAAAAAATATTATAACATGGTTTGTGCTAACGTGTTTCTGGGTGGTGATGGTTACTTTTTCATTGTTTTAGATAACAGCATGCTTTATTGTGATGTACTGGCCAAAATGCATGATAAGTCTTCGGTTTGGTGTTATTTTTTGCGAGCTAAAGATAATGCTACTGCTAAATGCAAAACTTGCTACAAAATATTTAAGACGTTAGGAGGAAACACGAGTGGTCTTCATAAACATCTTAAAAGTATTCATAATTTAATATTATTAAAGGACGAAGAACGACCTGCAGCTTCCACATCTGATTGTATGTCTCACATAACTCCTACCAACAAAACCACAACTGAAGGTGAACCACCCGAAAAAAAATGTAAAATGACAGATTTCTTTCAAAAAGTTGACGGAATTGAAGTAAAAGTTTCGAGAATGGCTGCACTAGATGGAATACCATTTCGAACTTTCGTCGAATCTAAAGATTTACGGGAGCTGTTCAAAAAATCACAATATTCATTACCATCCTCTGTGACTTCGATATCTAAAATGGTTATTAAACAAGCCGACTACATTAAATCTCGAATGATAAATGAAATAAACAAATTGAAGTTATCCGGTATTAAATTTAGCTGCACCCTGGACGAATGGACGTCAACCCAAAATAAAAGATATATGAACGTTAACATTCACTCACCCTATTTTGATGGAGCTAATTACAAAAACCTAGGTCTTGTTAAAATAACTGGAAGTATGCCTGCTGTCATTTGTGTTGATTTATTAAAAAACCGATTGTCGGAATTTAATGTTCATTTAGACACTGACGTTATTAGTCTAACTACAGATGGTTGTAGTGTAATGAAAAAAGTGGGAAAGTCGGTTAAGGCGTATCACCAAAAATGTCTAGCCCATGGTATCCAATTAGCGATACTAGATGTATTATACAAAAAAACAAAAACTCTTACAGTACAAAATGACGAAACGCAAAATATTGACGATGTTAGCGATGACGATGAAAATGATGACGAAAAGGACGAAAACGGAACTTTTAACATAATTGAGAGTAGCAAGCTGCGAAGATATGAAGAAGTAATTTATGAACATGTGAGCAATAAAGTGCGAAAAGTAGCAAAGTTGTTCAGGAAATCGCCCACAAAACAAACTATACTGAATAAATACGTGGAGGAAGACTTCCACAGAGAACTAAAACTAATAATAGATTGCAAGACGAGATGGTCCAGTTTAGCAGAAATGCTTGAACGTTTTCTTAAGTTAAAAATATGCGTTCGAAAGGCTTTGATTGATATAGGGTCTGGAATTGAGTTCACCGAATCAGAATATAGTACACTCGAGGCAATTTCAGATTCACTTAATATCTTAAAAGTCACATTAGAAGCGTTGTGTAGGCGAGATGCAAATCTATTAACAGCAGATACAGCATTAAATTTCTGCCTCCAAAAATTAAATTCACTACAAACTTCATTAAGCGTAAGCCTTGCCAATTCGCTGTGTACACGTATTAAGGAAAACAGGCTAATTGAGGCGAGTATTTTGCAATACCTACAAATCCTTCCAAATATTTCGAAAATAAGCTAGATCCAAGGGCATTCAACACTTTTAACAACGACGAGGTTACACTATCATTAAAACAATTATACGAAAGATTGAATAAAGTTACAACTGAAAAATCAATTGACAGTAATTATTCAGAGAATTCTAATGCCAATGATTTTAATGATATTGCAACTGCTGAGCTCACCTGTTTAACTGCTAAAGAACAGCTAGCGTGTGAGCTTGAAAACTTGCTAAAGCCTCAAAAAATAGAAACACAAACTAGCACCCATGACTTGCAAACGACTTTGCATGTAGAAAAAGCTCTCTTTGAGAACGGTGGTGACAGAGGTAAGCATTTAAATCAGTGCTATAATTATTTACTATCCATCCCCCCTACTAGTGTCGAAGCAGAGAGAGCTTTTTCAAATGCAGGGTACTTTTGTAACAAAATCAGATCCTCTTTATCTGAAAAGTCATTGATGCCCTTTGCTTTCTGCGTGCATATTTTAAAAATGAAAAATGTTAATTTTATATAACATTTGTTTTTTTTGTAATAGTTGATTAATAAAGTGCATAATTGAAACATATTGTTTTATTTGCCTAATTGTATAAACCTTGAGTATGAAACTTATTTAGTCTCGAAAGTCTCGTTTTTCCCGGGACTCCCGGGACCGGACCCAGTCTCGATTTTTTTTTCCCGGGACTCGAAAATGTATCGAGACTGGAAGCCTTAGTCATTATAGAACCTCCTAAGTACGTTATGTAAGCATATTTAATAGATTTTTAAAACTTGGGAAACCCTAGAAAAACTGATATTCAATAATGATAAAAAGCAATCCACTATACGTAAAACGAACCGCGATTGACGTTTACAAAGTTGCCATGCGTAAAGATGAAATCAGAGCATATTGAATTTCGCTATTTCATAAACTCATTTATTTTAATATCTATCAATGAAATATTTTCCTTTCCATTTCAAACATTTTTATAAGTAAATATAAAAATCTACATCCAATCTAAATCTACGTTTACATGGATTATTAATGATAATTAACATTTTAACAAACTTGAATATTATGGCAATGTTGAACTGGCATTTGTCTTGATGACATTGACAATTAATTTGTCAATACTGGCGCATTGCTGTTTGTTTCAAATGCGATGTTATGATGTGTTTGTTGAATTTGAAGTTATTTTATTCATCTGGTGATACGTTGAGTTTGGCAACCGTTCCTCCGTAGCCCAAATTGGTATTATTGGATCATTGTTGTGACAATTGCGAAAAGACACTTATTTACATTGTTTTGTGCAGTGTGTTGTTATTTGTCGCGATGATGAATTTACAGTGTATTAATTGCATTCAGAGTTTGTCGCACATGAGACGGCATGCTCTAGAAAATGAGAGTGAAGATTAGACGTGGTCAACAATATCCCAATGTGGACTTATCCTAGAGATGTAAGTACCTAGTTTACCCATAACATATCGAAAGTCACCATGTTGCCTGAATAAAAGAAGGCGCATAGTGTTATCTACCCATAATGTATCATTTTATTCTTTTTATTCTAGATCTCTCCTACCGACCATATTTGCAATGCTTGCTGGCAATTAGCAATGTATCGGGATGTTGCTGAAAGTATGTCCAGCAAACAAATTGGTCACTGGCATGTTTGTGTCGTATATGGGTGATTCATTGCAATGATAAGGTGACGCAGGGTTTTAATTGAAGGCGCCAACAAACAGGAGTAAAGACTGGCTCATATAGTATTTGATTGGATTCAGCCACAAGAGGTAATAAAGCATAATTTAACCATACTATTATCTATATACAGTGTAATCTAAAGTCAATATCATATTCTAATAATATTACTTATTTTAGCTTACTTCCCATGATGAAGATCATGTTCCATACTGACTGAGAGACCGTACAAGAGTCGAAACTATAAAACCACAACCTGACATACCACCTCACAGTGTTCACTATCAGGAAGTAATGTATTATGTAAACATGGACTAAGCCTCACTTTAACATTGCCATTTGTAGAACAGATGAGGCCGGATGATGTTGTTCGGCTCTCAAAGCTTCAACAGGTATGCATTCTCAATATAATGTACCTACATAATTATGTATCTATGTGGAGTATATAAGCGGTTTCTAATAGGTTTATACTCATGTTATAATTATAATTTATTAATTAGCATGCTGTTTGAGCTCCTATGATCTGTGTTATACGAATAACTATAATAAATGTTATAAAATGAAGTAATGTAATCAAATATTTATTTTTATCTTTTCCATTTTAAGATAGGGAATCAGACTTATTATTATAACATATAAAACTAAAGGAAAAAAATGTACTTTTGTTTACTTTATTTACAGTTATCTTACTTGTTTACAGATATCAGCAATTGATGTCTGCTGTACCTATGACACGGCCTGTTCTCTTTTTAGATGAAGTACTCCTAGAAACAACCTGAATACAATGAAATAAAAGTATTTCAAAATAATACATTTGTTTTATTTTAACCTAGTAAGTAACTATATATTCCATCTTGATAAAAGTGATTTTAAGAATCAATCTATAAAATAAATGCCATATTTAATTTAGATAGCTTTAGTTTTATACCAAAAATGTTCATTTTCATTTTACATTTTCTTTAGTTGTAATGTGGTGGCCCAGAGGTTTAAGAAGCCCGCTTCTCATGCATGAGAGTGCGGGTTCGAAACCTACCAACGGCAAAGTACCTTTTGTCCAATGTGTCTTTTTTCCGAGTTATTGGTATATTCAATAATCTAAGAAAGTACAAAGACACCGCTGACGAATGGTGAAGGAAAACATTGTGAGGAAACATGGGCTTATAATTTCTTATTATAAGTTTGAATTACCAACCCACATTGAGCTAGTATGGTGATTAATGCTCAAACCTCCATGCGAGAAGAGGCTTCGGTCAGCAGTGGCCACTTATAGACTTAATGATGAAAATGTTGATGATTCTACTAATTTGACTTACTTATTAGAAATTAATCCTTACATGCGTGCTAAGCAACCAGTTTTCAGAAGAAATACTTTCTCAAAGAGCTAAGCTAAGTTTAAATCGAATTAACTTGAGACCCTTGAGACTATCTGCAAGATTCAAGGTGAAGTGAGACATTAGTTTTATCATATCCGCCACAAGACTTCCACTGCTAAATGTAGGCCTTCTACCCAATGACAGTCGCTTACATTATGAATTTGCATTTTCGTAGGCACCTAAGAAATGAAAAAGATTGTGAGGCATACTCTTTAAAACTCTATAGGTGCATCATGCTTGCTGAATTAACAGGATCATTCCTAATTGCCTTTTGCGCTGCGACGCACCATAGGTTATTTTTTGGGTTTCTAAATTCTTGTTGTGTGTCGTAGCAAAATAAATGGTTTTTCTTTCTTTCTTTCTTTCTAATAATACAAAGTGTAATAGTCACTTGAGTAGCGAGCAGTATTTTTAGATTTTTGTTTTTTGTAAATAAACAACCACATGAGAGCACATTGACATTTTTCAGTTAACTGTCATCTGTCATTTGTAATAGATATTTTGCTTACGGTGGCTCTACACTTGACGTTGCGTATTTGTTGTGTTCGGCCAAAAAAGAACATGTTTGGAGGATTTATTCTTCTTTGTTTGCTATATATTTGCACGCCATTACATATAGAGATACTATTTGGACGCCATTTGTACGAAGTCTACAAATATTTGGACAAATGAAGCGACTACGCAATGTCAAGTGTGGTACCACCTTAACATACCTTTTGCACATTTTCAAAGTGAAATAACTTTTGAACCCCAAGTTCTAAAAATATGTAATTTTTTTCTAAACTTCATAATAAAAATATCTATCGTTCAGACTATTCACTTGGTTAAAACAATGACTAATACAAAATTTTATAGCGGTACAAAACTTCCATACAAACCTGCCATTCTCCTTTATGCGCACGATAAGTGAGTCTTTGCAACAACATCATCTAGATGTAGCCATTTTACGTCCGACATAAAATCGGTTGTAAATTTTATTACTGTCATTATCCTGCTGAGTATAAGTGCTGCGTGATCGGTTCCTGATTATAAATTAGTGGGTTTTGGGCTATGTGTAGTTAGGCGTGGTCTACATGATCTTTAATGGAAGGAAAGTATTTTTTATGACCTAGTGGCTTTGGTTAATTTTCGAGTGTACAGGGAATGTGTACTTATCATACTTTGGTATTGTTTTCTAATTGTTGAATGTTAGTTTTTGGTTTGCTTTTTAGATAACCATGCATATTCAATTTTGAACTTTGTTGTGTAATCTTTACAGTGAATATTTTTCTACCAGATTTATAAATCCTCAACTAATTATTTGTAAATTTTTTATGCAACTTCAAAATAGGATGAAGTTTTTCATTACTGGGCAATACTGGTTAATTAAATTTATAATTTAATGTATTCTGTCATGTTTATAGGCGATATTATTCAATAATATACGATATATAGGCGATATTAATCGAATATTTTGATAGAATCTTCATAACTCAGAAAGTATACGGTGTTTAAATCAGGCCTAAATATTTACCGAATTACAAAGATTTCAGACGATTTATCAACACACAATTACAGTACATGAATTATACAATAACATAACATTTAATTTATGTTTTAGAAATATACAATAATGTCCTTACCTCATGTTCATCATACATATCTCGCTCTCGTTCTTGAGAATTGAAGCTGGGCGATGCTTTCGTACTTGTTGTTGCTGTGTTCCCGTACAGAGCGTCGCGGACTTTGTCTATTTTTCCTATGGAATAAATGTAAATTATTATGTGTTGTATAAAGAAAATGAAGTACAATAGAATCATAATGAGTAATCTTATTGCTTTTTTGACTTTCGGTAGATGTATGTCCTGGAAAACAAATTTATTTTAGGTACGATGTATAATTACTTAGATAAACACAATTTAGGTACTGCATAATCATAGTATCGTGACTTCTATGACTATGCACCGCTTACTTTAAGCGAAAGCGATGTCAGTTTTTTAAGTGTGCTTGCCATGCTTCGGCACGAATGGGCCGGCTCGACGGGAGTGATACCACGGCTGAGCAGAAAACCGACGTGAAACAACGCTTGCGTTGTGTTTCGTCGTGTGAGTGAGGTTCCCTGAGGCCCAATTACTCTCCCCTTTCCCAACCTCCCCTAACCCTGAATTTCAACGATCCTCAAACTCCTAATCCCCAAAAAGCCGGTAACGCACTTGTAACGCCTCTGGTGTTTTAGGTGTCCATGGGCGACGCCGATTGCTTACCATCAGGTGATCCGTCTGCTCGTTTACCGGCTTATGTCATTAAAAAACCATATTTAGTAGAAATGTATCGCCGATTGAAAATAGTGTGGCGACACATGTCACAAGTCAACGGATGACGTCATAAAATCCTACATCGCACATGCGAAGTTTACATTCGATTTAACACGGATAGAAATTCCCAACGAGCAACTGTTGGACAGAAAGCCCACCAGGCGCGATCACCTCGCCTGGTCGGAGGATCCTCCTTTTCCGATCTTAGGGAACTATACTCTCTGTTCCCTAAAATAGCAATCAGATTTAGTACAAACAGAGTCATTTACAAAAAATTCGCTAAACACAGTTAGGAGGAAAATTAAAAACGTTTTGCACCCAAATTAACAAGTCATGAATTAAGAAATAAATAGACAATTTTAAAACGAAGGAGCTTCAAAAATCCAAAGTGTACTGACGAAGAAATTAAGAGGGAAAATTTTGAAATTTATCTAGTGTTTGCAGTGCACTCGTCTACCAACAGTCGGATCTTCATTAATTTGCCGCAACATTCGTAATTTATTTCAAATTCTGTAGTGTTTTAGCGAAAAATATTGTATTTTTGCTTGAATGCGTAGTGACTTCTTTTTTTTTGAGGGGCACATCGTCCAATGACTTCTCCCAACTTAAGTGAGACGGTAGGGAGTGTCAAACTATTACAGACTAAAAACCACCCTGTTCCTACTCCTGCACTTCGAACCGAAGCCCCGGCAACTCGTTAAGTCCTCCGTGGCTCCGTATCGGCATCAGCCCTATTGGGCCTCATCTATGGTGGTCTGATGGCTCTTTGAGACGCGCCGTACGCTCGGGATTGCTTAGTGACTTGACCTTTTGATTCCTTGCCGTTACTCATAATTTTCAAAATAAAATCGCAATAGGAACTTTATTATTTTCGACTCGGGGATTTTTAAATCGAGATTGATCTAAGTTAGACAGCTTAGCGTCGCCCCTGCGTACAATACTTGACGTCTATGACTAGTGAATCTGTAAAACTGGAAAATTCAGAAGTTTTAATATCATGTGGATATAGTAAACTTACCTTTCTGTCTATTCTTATAATTCTTCCTGGAGTCCCCCGGCCGTTGTTCATGTGACTGGTCATCCGAGGTGCCTCCGATCATAGCTCGGTAGCGCCCGTCCGCCCTGCTGTTGTTATTCGAAAATGCAAATTGTACCAACTTTTGATGGGATAGAAACTAATTTTGTGTGAAGTGGAGACGTATTAAACAAAGTATATTTTAGGAGAACCTGCATATACAGTCTACTGTATGTCCTTACTTTAAAAAATTTAATATTAGTAGGATAGATCTTGCGTATACTACGTACAGAGAGAAGCGATTTCATTTCCAAAGTCTGGAAATGTGCCCGATGGCAATAGGCTCACCCCCTATTACATGGGACTCATAACATAAATAGTGAAAAGTGGGTGTTACATTGTACAGTGGAATTAAGTGCCGTAATGTGCACCTCTGCCTATCCTTTCGGGGATATGGGGCGTGAAGTTATGTGTATTTAAACCATTATCTCCTAAACCTTACCTATCAGATAATGGAGACGATGGTTCATCCAACGCCTTGTGCCTCTCGATCTCCTCGCTGGATGGAAACTCTCCAGGTCTTGGCTTCACCAGCAGCGTCAGGTTGGCACTGGACCTGCCAGCTACGCAGGTGTATACTCCATGGTCACGGAGCGAAAGAGAGTTAATTCGAAGAGCACCCTGGGTAGAAAAACACAAAGTTAAATAAACATGTAGGTATTTGGTGCTGTATTTTATGAGGGTTTTTGAAGTAAAACTTCTTTAGCGGCGTTGTACACTTTCAGGACACGTAACCTGATCGAAAATTCGTAAGACGGATGGAGAGTAGACAGCTGACGTAGCGTAGGACAGGGAGTATCCCCCTCTCTTTCTACGGGGCGGCGACGTTTTTTACTTCCGACTTCTTTACACTTTTTTACAATTTTTATCTGCCTGTCTATATGTTTGTACCTACTGGTTATTATCTGAAACTAGCTTCTGCCCGCGACTTCGTACGCGTAATCCCATTTTTTCTCGTCCCCGTTCGTGATTTTCGGTAAAAAGTAAAAAAAATTTTGGTCAAAAAGTCCTATGTCGGTCTCCTGGCTGTAAGCTACCTCCCTACCAATTTTCAGCCAAATCTATTCTGCCGTTCTTGAGTTATAAATGGTGTAACTAACACGACTTTCTCATATATATATAGATGACTAGACGGATATGGCTAAACGGATTTTGACGGGACTTTTATTGGCATGTAGCTAATGTATTAAGGAGTAACATAGGCTAGTTTTATTATAGTAAAACGCTGACGAAGTCACGAATTCAGTTAGTTTAAAAATATGTATAAATTAACTGGATACTATCAATATTAGTCATAACGAATTTACAAAATTTCACAATTTAATACTCTACTCTAAATGAAATAGAGATTTAATTTCTCAACACTGACTTACAATCACATAATTATACTAACAAATACCCACACATACACATACCTTTAGCTGCCTCGTTGGCCGAGTGGTCGCAAGTGCGACTCGGCAAGGCGTCTCGGGTTCGATTCCCGGATCGGGCAAAGTATTACTGGGTTTTTAAAAATTCTCAGTAGTAGCACGGAGCCTTGAATTGTGTCCGGTATATGGCAATAGGCTCACCCCCTATGACATGGGACTCATAACATAAATAGTGAAAAGTGGGTGTTACATTGTACAGTGGTATAATGTACACACCTTCGGGGATAAAAGGCATGATGTTATGTAATGTAATGTACATACCTTTCTAGAAATCTTATATTTCTTCGACTTGCTAATGATCTGATGGTCCTTGGCCCACTGTATCTTGGTCCTATTGTACCCTTTGACTGGACATTTGATCTTGACTTGTGTTCCGTAGAATATTGTCGCCGATCCACCCACCTTTACTGTTACCTGGGTATCACAATAGTTTGTATTATTATGAAGTCTGTTGGAGTATTGCTAGATGTTTTACTGTGAGATATAGTGGTTGTTCTAATATTAACTGCACGGTTGGTGCGGTGGCTGGGCAACCGGCTGCCGTGCAACGTGTCGCGGGTACGATTCTCGCACGGGACAACACTTTGTGTGCTCCACAAATTGTTGTTTCGGGTCTGGGTGTCTTTGTGTATGTGAACTTGTATGTTTGTAAACGCACCCACGACACAGGAGAAAATCCTAGAGTGGGGCAACGTTTTTTTTAAAAGAAAAAAAAAATTACCTAACGATTTTGGTGTTATTATCTTTGAAGGGATAGGGGCATTTTCGTAAGGTGGTGTGGAGTTGCTTATAATTTGTTAATTTTGTTGTTACTGATACTGCCTAATCCTTTTTCATAAATGGAAATTTTATAGAAAAAATGAAGAGGGTTTTTTTAAAGACGTTACCCCACACTAATTTTTTCTCCTGTGTCGTGGGTACGTTTTCAAATATACAAGTTCACATACACATGACACCCAGACCCGGAACAACAATCTGTGGATCACACAAAGAGTTGTTCCGTGCGGGAAATTTTTTTTTTACTTGTGTGAATTAAACCTTTTTACGGCCACAAATAGTCTTACCTTCTTTTTCTTAGGATCATGCTGTATGTAAGAGGAATTGGCGAGCGATATCTCTGGGGATGCAGTGTCCAGGAGACAGGGTCTGGAGTTGCAGGACTTGGTGGCAGCTGGGCGTGGGGAGCTGCAGAGTGACGCTGGACGTTCCACCACGTGCGACTGGGCCATTATTTGTTTACACTCCACCTGGGTTTAGAGAGAAGTTTTAATGACATTGAATTTTAGAATACAAATTGGTACTCACATCGAGTAAATACGAGTTAGCATTAAAAGACGTGGTCTGCTACTAATTTTTTATTTTTTTTATTTATCTATTTATGCACAACACACAGACAGTACAGGAAAACACATACATATATAAATACTAATATGTATTTTCTCCTGTGTATGAGGCATCTGTGATGGGGCTTTAAGCATATTATAATTTCGTATGCACCGGTGTGCAAGCGCGCACCAGGAACAACAATGTATTTGCAGATCACACAAACAATTCTTCCGTGCGGGAATCAAATCCACGCGTTTCATAGCATAGGTATCTTTAGTTTCATACAAAGTAATTTTTACATGATTCAATGAGCCATTCAAATAATCAAACAAGCCATAAAATAAACTCAAAATGTTAGGTACTCATTAAGATCTAATTGTCCACGTCACTTACATCTCTCTGCTTTAACCCTCCGCCGCATGTCTTGGAGCATTTGGACCAGTCGCCGGTGTGCCACCGGACGGGGCAGTCCAGCACGTTGCAGTACTGGCGGTCCGGCGGGGGCGGCTGCGGGCACATGCTGTTCGGGACTACTACTGTGTTCGTACCACCGCGAGTCACCTGGTTAATAGACAAAAATGTCAGTAACACAAATACTAGTGTCAAAAACGATACATACATTCGTTTTTTTTTATAATAAATCGTGAGACATACTATATTAACTAAAAATCGCGGGTTACTCAGGTGAATGTACTGAGAAAAGCTCTACTAGTTTCGAACCATAGAGAGGGTTCTTCCTCATGAGCAGCGTGCGCGGTCGCGGCGATGTCGCGCAGCTCAGTGGCCAGCGTTGGCGCTCGCACATACGCGCACGCTGCTCGTTGTTTCAAGTGAGTTACCCGCGATTTTTAGTTAATTTAGTTTTTTTGTTCAATTGTAACTTAATAAGAACTTATTTACTGTCTTTAATACGTTGTATGGTATTTTAAATTTTTATTGCATTATATCATGTGTTCAATAAGTGTTACATAATTGGGCATAGTTTCAACATGAACCCGGTTAAGGTACGGCAACATATAGAGCATAATATAATCTAATCAAATTACTTAGGTCTAATATTATCACATACAAAAAAATCTGAAGATAAACGCGCTCAAATAACGGATTTTTTATTAGCCTGTTGTCAAAAGTTATGATTAACACTGAGATATAAATAGCCTCGAGTGAATATCTGTAAATATACTTAGAAATATTTCTTGCATCCAGAAAATGTAAGCCTCAACAAACCGCTATTTTACAAACATCTAGGACTAGTTTATTTCGTAAACTTACTTTTACATATAATACAAGACAAGCTGTCAGATGTCTCATCTGACCAATCAAAACGCACCTCTAAAACACAGTACCAAACATAACAGACCTCACCTCATGTATACAAGTGACCTCTCTCGTCTGAATACCGATGCCACACGACTTCGTGCATTGTGAGAATTCAGTATAGTTCCACCTACGACAAAGCACATAGAGGATTAGTAAGCTGACTGTAGTCCGGTTGCGTTGCTTTGTGTCGCTTTGTACCACCGTCCCTGCGTTGACGGGTTATGTATAGCGACTAGTGTGTCGTAGTGCGATATTTTATGTTATCTGATGCTGGGAGTAATTTTGGTGCATTGTGTGTTAAGATTTAATATCTTAATGAGTTGTTGATATTACTTATTAAACGACTTCAAAAAAGGTACCTATATGTAGGTATATGTGTTTGTGAGCGATTATCTAAAGAAGAGTTAAGTAGGTATCATTAATGTAGTTTATAAAAAATGACTACCTCATTGGCCGAGTGGTCGCTAGTGCGACTGCCGGGCAAAGGGTCTCGGATTCAATTCCCGGGTCAGGCAAAGCATTACTCGGTTTTAACAAAAAATCTCAGTAGTAGCACGGAGTCTGGAATTGGGCCCGGTATATGTATTGACATATAATAGAAATAACATGGGACACATAACATACATAGTGAAAAGTGGGTGTTACATTGTAAAGCGGCATAATGTGCACCTCTGTCTACCCCTTCGAGGATAAAAGGCGTGATGTTATGTTATGTTATGTTTATAAAAAATATATTATCGGATAATTGTTAATTTTATTGAGACGTTGTAAAGTAGAAATAAGAGTGAAGGATTTAAGTATATCCAATTATAGAAGTTCTTTGGGGCAGGATAGAGTTTAGAATAGTTGGTCATGTTCTGGATGAAATCACTCCGTCTTGACTCATACCGTAACTGGTCAAAAATCACATATAAATATGGAGTGTATAAGCTTTCTCAATCCAAAATCTTTAGACAGACCTTTTTGATATTAATTTTATAGAGTTTCTGTCAAAGATAAGGATCTATACTGTAATTTTCGCTTGAAATCGGTTATTGAAATTCGTAGTAACTAAAAAATTGATACCTTTTTGACTACTTTATCCAAAAATAGCTACTTTTATTTTTATTTACTTATATTTATTTCAACAAAAAGCAAACCTAAATAACTTAAGTATGAGAAAATATATACAATTTAACCCGTCGAGCACCCAACGGGTGAACACGTGACATTTGGAGAAAGAAAGAAAAAAAAAATGCATTTATTTGGCCATTGGCACACGAAAACAAGGATCATTACAATAGAAATAAAAAATAGTCAAAATAAAAACAAAAAATTAATAATAGATTTTATAAAAGAGAAAGCAGCATGGAGCATTTTTTCTTATGATCCACCGGGTGCTCATAAGGACGCTCGAGGGGTTAAAATACAAATATCTAAAAACTAAAATATTTACATCTTAAATAAATATGTAACCTTAGGATTCAGCCATCAACAAAAAAAAATATATATTATATCCTCATCGCTATCGTATCTATGTTTAAATTAACTATTTAAACATTTTTATCTACAATTGGATTCCAAACCATCATTAACAATACGTTTATATCACACGTACCTGGGTGGACAAGGGTGGTCGTTACAAGTCCTTACTCTGTTCTCTGGTTTTGTCAGTGGGTCGCACATGTACGGGGACGCGTTCTTACCGTCTTCATCTCTTACACATTGAATGATCAGTTCCTGGGACAAATAAAGTAGATCAATAAAATTGATGTATGTCGTGGTGGCCCGGAGGTCTAAGAAGCTTATTAAGCATGAGGGTGCGGATTTAAAACCTACCAATAGCACGTACCAATGTTACTTTTTCCGAGTTATAAGTACTTTTAAGATTATTTAGACATCAATGACAAACGGTGAACGTGAGGAAACTTTTAATTTCTAATCATAAGTTTGAAATAGCTAACCCGCATTGAGCAAGCGTGATAATTAATTATTAATGGTTGTATTGACATTAGCTATACTTAGGATTATCTGTAGACGTTAGTAAAAAAAAAATATCCTGGGATGCAATTTTCAGATGGCGTTTCAAATTGATTGGCATACATTTTGACGAGTGGCAACTCTTAACCCCTATACTTATTATACTCTTTGGCTATTGATGCGATGTAAATAACATTGTTGACAATATGTATATAAACGTAAAGTGACGTTGTCATGCTATTTGATAATAATTATTTTTCAAAACCTTATGTGGTAAAAACTTTATAGTAAGTTATAATAGGAATACGTAATTATTATTGGCAAAATTGTACTTTGACCTTCGGCTTTATCTAAAAGTCAATCATTGATTAGTAATGATAGCTAGATGTCATTACCTGTACTCCACTAAGACAAGATGCGCTGCAGCTCGTATAACCCTTTTCTTTCCAAGAGTACGACTTCCCTGGAGATCCTGGTGCCACCCTGATGTTACTTGAAGTCCCGAAGGTCAGTAGCCTGCTGTTGACAAACATTAGTCCATTATTGACATTGAAGTTGGATTGTGTTGTTGACACAATTGTAAGTGCCACTGCTGAGGAATTAGTCTTAGTTTCAATTTCGAAATGCGGTATAATGAGACGGTTTTTGAAAATACATAGTATGCCAATATTTTGACTAATTTTGGCAATCATGTACGATGCATTTAATGCAAGTGAAATTGGAATACATAACAAATTATTCAATTGATTCAAAGATATATTTAAAGGTTATTCTTAAGGACATTTTTTGGGGAAAAACAGTACATTATGTACGTAGGTAATTAGTTACAATGTTAATTAAGAAAAATATTCAGTAGCGCTTAGCAAATAATTTTCCTCATACAAGATACGCACACATACACAGTAAAATTTATAAAAACACACGAAATGTATCGCGTAACGTAATCTCAAGAATTATTTACTTGTTGATAGATATCAGTTTATCAGAAGATACGGTATTTATCGCATGATTAATACACAATGAACATTCAGTGGTATCAGAACCAAGCAACAGTGTAGATATGTCGTTAGACGTTCATCTTGATGAACCAGATGACTTCAACTGTGTCGAACTTCACAGTTCCTTACAAACCGTTGCACTCGCCAAGGGTATACAAGATTTTGAATACCATGTAGATTGTATAAGTGGTAAAAGAGCTAACTACATAGCAAATGTGTTTCGTGTGGAAATCAATGAAACTGATAGTGACGACAATAACATCAGTGTTATTATAAAAACTTTAGTGAATACAGAAAGACAAGTGCTATACCACAAGTTACATGAAAGAGAAGTCGTAGCCTACCACAAAGTAATAAGCAAGTTTAAAGACATACAAAATGTTTTATACGAACACGAACGATTGGAACTCTCAGAATGTTTATATTCAAACACAGAAAACTCCAGGGAAATAATCATTTTGGAGGACTTAACAACAAAAGGATACGACGTAGATGGGAAATTGGCGAAATATGAAAATCTTGGTATCAAAGAAATCAGTGTAGTACTTGCAGAATTGGCGAAATTCCACGCTTTATCGTTTGTGTTTCAATGTAAAGAGCCGATGGTATTCAAGGAAATTAGTACTGAGTTCCACGATCTGTTGTATCAAAACCATTTTCTGAATAAAACGAAATTGAGGGATTACTTCTTTGAGTCATTCGAAATGTCTTTGAAACTTGTGACCGATGAAGATGCGAAGGAAAAACTGGAGATTGTGAAAAGCAAACTTTTGCAGCTACTACAAATGTATGTAAAACCGACGAAAACGAATGTATTTTGCCATGGAGACTGTTGGGTCAATAATATGTTGTTTAAGCACGAGGTGAGTTTCATCATTTGTATTATTAACGTATACAGTTATTGTTGCCATCATAGATCATGGTCTGTAAAATGCAAAAAATTAAACAAAACTTTTATTATACTGAGTGAATATAGCAAATATTCAAAAGGATTTCATTGTTTGTACTGGTACCCATATTAGTGAATTGGTTTTATAATTTCACTATCTCAGTATCTAATTGGATTATTGGATTACAACGATTTTGCATTAGCAAGTCATCCGAGATGATGAATGACTAACATTACATTTGATAAGAATATTTAATGTAGGTACACAAAGTAATCCAGTCCAGTAGTGGCAGCAATCTTTACAATTATTTACTCTAGCATAATCCATATGAATGGAAGGCTTGATGGAAGTCAACGAAGTTGACTACATGGTTGGCACAGTAACTGGTTGATCGGTTTCTGTACAACGTGTTGCGGGCTCGACTCCCGCGTCGAGTAAACAGTGACAACGACATTTTCTGATTAGAATTATTTATTTATTTATACATTTGGAAAACCAACAGGTATACAATTTGATTAAATGGAATGTGGTATGCAACAAGAAGCCAATTACTGGTTTTCACGATTAGTAACAGAAAGTAGAAACATGCTAACACAGTACTAAAATTACTTATTAAACTCATTAAACCACAGGCAGTCTATAATGATGATTATTAGCTTAGATTCAGGAATGTTAGCGGTGTCTCCACCTCAGTGCATCAAAAAGCATGTAAGGTCATTAGTCCCGCTCCTGTTCTCCCTCCGGTCATATCGATCTGCCATCGGGTTCAGAGAGTAAGGGAACAGAGAGTGCACCTGTGTTTGCACACACACTTGTATACTATAATATCTCCTGCGTAGTAGGCTTGTCTAGTTAGACCTGTCACCATGATCAAAATCGATCGAGAGGTGTTATTTGTTCATGGATGACAGGTAATAGAACTAATGTCAAACAAAATTCGATCTCAACTCAAATATTTTGAATTGAGTATCATTACTAATATTATAAATCGGAAAGTGAGTTTGTTTGTTTGTTTGTTCCACTTTCACGCCGTAACTACTCAACCGATTGCTTTGAATTTTTGCAGACGTAAAGTTAGAAGTCCGAATTAAATAATAGGGTACTTTTTAACCCGGAAAAAATTGATATTCCCGAGGAAAAACAAAAGTATTGGAATAGATGGTGCTGTGTGTATTGGTATATGTCACATAGCATAGGCTACTTTTTATTCTTTTGTGACGCGAGCGAAGCCGCGGGTAAAAGCTAGTAGTTAATAATTTCAAACTCAATGATCTGTTTCAATGTTAATAATATACCAGCACTTTGGTGAGGATATAACCGCGTCACCCGTCTAGTATCAATATCAATTAAGTCACCAATATAAGATGATTTGTCTCCAACTGTCAATTGTCAATTTGTTATCAATTTGCAGTCTAATCAATCCACTTGTCTATTGATAGGCCTCGCCCTTGATTTATCAATTTGTACAATAGCCTTGTTAATGAAATGTTCAGTATTCAATTGATGATAGTTATTGTAAAAACTAAATTTTATTAACTATACTGAAGTAGCAAGCATATAATTATTATGTGTATTTAACAGAATCTTTTACTGATGTGACAATATATTTGTGTCAATATTTGTATTATAAGTTCCATATAATAAGGTCGAGTTTGTCACCATAATTATGTATATCTAGAACAGTTTTTTTTAACGGAGGAAAATCATCGATGACTGCTCCCGCCTGGGTAAGGCGGGAGGGAGTGTCAGACTCTTACTGACTAAAAACCACCCCGATCCTTCTCCTGCACGTCGAGCTGGAGCCCCGGTTACCAGTTAGACTCTTTGTAATACTGTTTTGAGCATAGATCCCAATGATACTATAATTAACTCGAGAATCGGGCCTGACTGGCTCAGTATTCATGCTTGAAACCAATTCATCACAAAAAGACTATGATTTATTATTGATTGTTATAAATATAATTTGTTTTTGTTCACAGGCTGGAAAAGTATGCTTCATAGACTTCCAAGCGATGAGATACGCCAACCCAGTCACCGATATCATGTACTTTCTCTTCATATGCACCGACTCCCAATTCAGATCTGAACATTTTGATCTCCTAACGACAATTTACTATGACAATCTAAAAGTGTTCTTAAACAAATTCGACATTAAGGCTGATGATGTTTATAAAAGGGAAGATTTTAATGCAGATATTGAAGAATTTCGACCCTATGGACTGTTGATTGCTATGGTTGAACTTCGAATTGTCACAATGGCTGCTGAAGATGAATCGATATTCAAAGGATCGAGGTTGGATTTGAGTATAGAGCCTACAGATGTTCCTGAAGATAATGAATTGCATAAGATCAGGGTGAATGATGTTGTCAAGGAGGCAGTTGATAATGGTGTACTGGATAAGCTTATGGAGAAAATAAAAATTTGATATTTTACTTTTTATTTGTGTTTTTGTAGATTCGATTTCATGAGCACATTACTAGTAGCATAGCATTTTTAACTATTTTTTACTGACAGACGCTTAATGTAGCCAACATTTTTATTAAGATAAATAGAAAATATTAGATTTTTTGATATAATGACTTAATGAGTATCTGTCTAAGTGACCTGAGAATAATTAGAAAGCTGTATTCAATTATTTATAAAGGCTACAGAGATATAAGTATATGGTTGCCTTTATGGGCAAAGGATCGATTGAGGTAATAAGATCCTCAAGTCATCTAAATAAAATTACTGGTTAAAAAAACTATAATTTATGTATAATGTTATGAATCTTACCTATCGCCCCCAGTGCCGCCATAAGACGGCACGCTGGAATCTCCAAACGAGGTTCCATAAGCCATGGAGCATGGTTCCATAACGCATCTCTCCGTATCTTCAGCAGGTTTAGGTCCCAAGCACTTGCTATCAGGCAACTTGGCTATAGTTCTACTAAACTCCAGGAATATCTTGCAATGGACCTCCTTCTTCCTCCATCCTTCGCCACAGGTCACACTGCATGGACCCCAGTCATCGTCTTTGATGTAACTACACATAAAACAATTTGTTAGTACACGAATACGCTTCCTAATATTACGGGATTAACACAGCAATTTAGGCCTGTAAACTTTTTCATTTCAATTTTGTTTCTCATGCGTTTAATTTTGTATTTCATTTTCCTCGCAAATGATGTTCCAAATTAATATTTTGAAGTTAATTAAATTAGATTCTACCGTCTTTGTAGACTAGAGAACGATTTTATTAAAATTCTCACAAAATCCTAATTTGCTGTGTGCCAAGCCCAACCCTACTAAAGTCGCCCGGATTTTAAAAGGAAAAATTCTATGACTATCTATTGTAGATTCACACGGGAGCATTATAGGTCGACATGCGAGGTGCTAAGGGCAACTATATATCCTAATTAATTTCGGGCTGGTATATGTAGAAGTATGCACCAGTGTTAAATGTATAAATCACCCAATACCTGTAAATTCGAACACATTAAAAGTATACTTTCGAAAAAATCAATTCGTGTGTATCAATTTTGTGTTAGTTAGGTAAATGTTTGTGCCAATCGGTAAAAGTGTAAGCGAGGAAACGTTGCAAGACAAACGGTTCGTGTTATATTATGTGCAAGGAAATATAAATCTTATGTGCAGTGCATAGAGTAGAAAAATAGAAATCAGAGCAGAGTAAAGTTGAGATGATGTGTGCGATGGTTGGGTCAGTGTGAATTGAAATAATATGCTGTGCATACAAATTCGCTCATCAATAGTTGAGTGGGTTTGAAGGGAGGTTTCCTCTGTGTAGTGTCGTCCGTTTTAATATTTACAGAAGGGATGTTACGGATTTTATGTGATTCGTTTTTATAATAAGATCTGTTCATATCTGCTATCGGCTTGGGATCTCGGCCTTGTGTCTACGTGCTCCAAAGCAGTGCTATGTACATCTGTTACGTTCTGTTTGTGGTCTATTTCTAGATTTATTTCGTCGGCTGTATTATTTATACTTGTGCGTGCGTGTTGTGTTTGCAAATTATTTAATTTTTATTTTAAAAATAATATTTATACAATATTAATTGGGATCTGATTGTGCTCTTTAGCCTTAGTGCTTCGATTGCAACTGAAATATCCCCTGCATCAATTGTCCTGTTACCTACTGTTTTTTACATTTTTAGTGCTGTTTTCACACAATATAAAAGCGTAATCATACAAGCTGTGTACACAAGTTAAACCTATATCTAATGTGGAAAGGATCATATTTATCAAATTTCCAATTTGACAACAATTTGATTGTAAGAAAGAAATCTTAATAACAACGCAAAGTTCTTGCAAGAAATAAATTTCAATTACCAACATAGGTACTTTAACAAGTCGCTTTATTAAACCAATGCTTCTGAAATTTGAGAAACGACTCCAAAATTTGCATACAACATTGTACACTTGTGAATAAAATGTACAATTGTAACGTAACAAATTAATTGTATACTTGATACAGTAAATACAAACATTGTTTTATATTATTTAAGTAGGTCACTTAAGAATGTTCACAAAATAAAAAGTAAATCATTGCTGTCTCACCAAAACTGAAACCAAGAACTCGTGTTTCGGATTCTATTATTCTTAAAAAGACACCATGAAAATTTTAAAACCATTTTCAACTGTACATCTTTGTATTAAAGTCCAAAGTCTATTGATTGGAACTGGTCCTGCTAAGGTTTGTATGAACACAAGAACATCGTTAATTGAAGTACGTTGCCCAGAAACATTAACAAAAAGACTATTGAAGTGAACGTTTTCAAAAGCTTTGGGTTCATTAGCTAAATCCCTGTATCTTCACTGTGATGGAGTGACTTTTGGTACTTTAATCATGGTAATAGGGTAGATGGCTAATTTTTATTTTCATGTCCGTCTGGTAGATTATTTTAAATCATTAGACACGAATTTTTTATTTTCTTACAGAAACGAATACTTTCGACGATATATTGATTTAAAATGTCACGTGACGTCACTTCTATGTACATTTTATAGGTAGAAACGACGTTTTAGCCCCCCACTCCTAATCTTTGATTCGTTATATCTAAGTATACATAATTTTATTATATATCAAAATAAAAAATACGTGTCGAATATTTTTTCATTACCTGACTGACGGACTAATTAGATTTTTAATTTTTATACCCTGTCGTCATCCCTATTTAAAAATGTTTTTATACTATTAGCAAGTCCTGGTTTTATTTTTATTTATTTACACTTCTGTATATGTCGTAGGATAATTTGATACTTCGAATCTTCGCGGAAATCCTAGGGGTTTTGCGAAAACGCGGATAATTAGACATAGGCGAAAAATTATCAAATCTTACTGGACAAAGTCAGGATTTTTGCGAAAATACTCATTACTATAGTAAGATTGCGAAACGAAACGCTGGCTGTTATGAAATAAGAACGCTGATTGGTCGGTCAGCGCGTTCAATAAGAGATCGTCTCTGATTGGTTGATGTCTTAAATATTTTTTCGTCGTTTTAAACGACCAGTTTCATCCAATTTATGGATTACACCCTAAAATTGGATCATTTTTTTTACTACGACTGAGATCTCCTATTGTCTGTAGAAAACAACATACATACTAAAATTTTCAATAAAAAATTTATAAAAATCAATTTAGTGATTTTCCTTTTTCACCTATTCTAACCTTCATAACTCTATGATATAATACTTGAAGTTAATCATCGGCAAACTAGGAACCAATTAGAAGTCAGCCAGCAAAATTGTAGCCAATCAGTGTTGAGCACATCAAATCTTACTATAGTAACGAGTATTTTCGCAAAAATCCTGACTTTGTCCAGTAAGATTTGATAATTTTTCGCCTATGTCTAATTATCCGCGTTTTCGCAAAACCCCTAGGATTTCCGCGAAGATTCGAAGTATCAAATTATCCTACGACATATATAACATACAATGGCGGACTTAATGTCGGGTGGCATTCTCTAACAGTCAACCATAGGGTGTTGCAGAAATGTGCAACAGTAGGTGAAATAGGTATTTTGATTTAATTTAAGTGGCACAGAATAAATCTATATTAATAAATTCCTAACTCATAGTTTTAGTCCAGGGTTATCCCTCAACTTTTTTATTTTGACTTGGTCCCAGATATAGCTAATATAAAAAATACTTTTACAAACTAGCTATCTTTACAGAGTTATGAAATTAATTTTAAATGAAACAGATATTAGTGCGAAGCGAATCTCCATTTTCGAGCCCAAAACGCCGGTAAAACACTTGTAACGCCTCTGGTGTTTCAGATGTCCACGGGCAGCGCCGATTGCTTGTCATCAGGTGATCTGTTTGCTCGTTTACCGACTTATACCATAAAAAAATATTCTAACACATAGATAGGCCACGTACTGAAATTCCTATCCAATTCGGTGTTGTAGTTTTGAAGTTACGTGCATACATACATTTTGTGTGCTTATGTTATAAGTAGTTACTAGCCTGACACTGGTTAAGCGTGTGTTATTTTCTAAATTATCTGGCGTACATTTTTTTTAGTTTCTCTATAACGCAAACTTTGTCAATATAAACAAAAAAGAAATACCTAAATTAGTGTGACCGTTTTTAAATTGTGCACTGTACATAAATGGTGATTTATTTTTGTTTATAATTTGTGCTAATTAAGCCGTAACATCCCCATAATATATTCATCGTCACTACAATATCTAGACATCCCGGGAAGGGTTAGGTTTCCACAAACACTTAGGTTAGGTTCTAAAACGAACACTAGGAAACATAAATTGAAGAATACGTCTGTAATTTTTTAAGGGTGTGATTATTCCAATACTTATTTTTAGAAGACCAGTCTTCTAACTCCATCGAAACGAAATAATTTTATCGATAACATTTAGACCAATTTCAATTGTCTTCTCAACATTCAGCCCTGATTCTGCTCTGGATTTACAAGTAAAACAAATACTAATTTTATATACAACCACTAAAATAATAGCTAATATTGATAGTCGATTAATAATCTCACCCTTTATAGCTAAAATTAAAGACGTTGGTAACACACAAGCCACAAACAGTCTACGAGCAAGAAGGGTCATAGAGAGGACGGGTAATGTCATTCCTTGTAAAAAATGTGTAATGTTTGAAGTGAAACCTTTAAAAACGTTTGTTATTATAGTTACAATACCTTACATATAACCAGCCACACGCAAAGAATATTTTGTAATTGCTGAAAAAACAACAACAAAATACTCTGAGCTTTGGATACAGACAATGGTATCAGAGATTTGAATCTTATTGTTATCGAAAATGAAATTGAAATTTCAATGGCACATGCTGTTTTTGACGTTGATATTAGTATGGACGGATTTGAGGAAAAACTAAATACTAGCAGTGTGGAGGCAGTTGAAGTTAAGGTTGATGTTGATGAAGAAAATTATGGTTGACAAGATTACGTAGATTATATTATAGGATTGAATAAAAATGTGAGGGCTACCAATGCTTATTCTAATCTAAGTATTGTTGAGAACTTAAATTGTAATGAAGATAAAGTTGGTGAGATCCCTTAACAAAGCCTTCATAAAGCCCATTTAAAATTGTTGAAACTGAAATAATTATACTAAGATTAGGATTTTGAAAACTAAAAAAATGTCACCATTTTTTGTGTTTACACTTTGACTTTGATATCCATTTTTTTTATAAATATTCTTATAATTTTTTTTTCTTAAACACAAGCCCAAGATTTAAAAAAAAATAAACTTTGTCCCACTCTAGGATTCTCTCCTGTGTCCTGGGTGCGTTTACAAACATACAAGTTTACATACACATGACACTCAGACCCGGAACAACGATCTGTGGATCACACAAAGAGTTGTTCCTTGCAAAAATCGAACCCGCGACACGTTGCGCGGCAGTCAGTTGCCAACAGCTCCAACCGTGCAGTCGAATCTTATTTATAGGCTTTATATTGTTATTAAACTCTTTGTAGACAACGGACTCAACGTAGCACCCACCTCTTGCTAACTATAATAGAAGTCTCATGTAGCTGTTGCTCATACCGGGTAAGTCATGATATAATTTGTTTATTTTGATTAAACTGCACGGTTGGTGCGGTGGCTGGGCAACCGGCTGCCGAGCAACGTGTCGCGGGTCCGATTCCTGCACGGAACAATACTTTGTGTGATCCACAAATTGTTGTTTCGGGTCTGGGTGTCATGTGTATGTGAACTTGTATGTTTGTAAACGCACCCATGACACAGGAGAGAATCCTTGAGTGGGGCAAAGTTTATTTTAAAAAAAAATCACTAGATCACCAAAATAAATTATCTGCTGAATTTAGACATATGTTTTTGTATAGTTAAGAAAACTCTGGCTAGGAACATACCTACCTAAAATTGTGTCTCAAATTCCCTGAAGAAGTCCCGTTTACATCCAGATATATTTTTAGACCCATTATATGGCTACTAGGGAGTGAGAATATCGATTTTGTACTCGACGAAAATACTCAAAAATAGCTTAGAATTTAGGTACGATTCTATTGGATTTACTATTAAAATTAAGTACTATTTTAATTAATTAATCATATTAGAATTGAAACTAATAGACAAAGAGTATCGTAGACTCATTCAAAATACTCGTAATATAATTAGTCACATCTAAAATGAATTTGGAACAAATAAAATACGAATATATTAGTCGTTTGTCGTTTGAATGATAATTTAAATCAAAGGCGTATACGTTAAACCACACTAATATTATAAATATGAAAGTTTCTCTGTTTGGATGTTTGTCCGTCAAATACGCTGAAACTACTAGACGGATTTTGATGTAGTTTGATATACAGGCAGGGTATGGGCTGACTTGGGTGATATAGGATACTTTTTGTCCGGATTAATTGCTCGCATGGGATAAAACAGGTATCATATTCAACGTGGACGAAGTCGCGGGCAATAGCTAGTCAAATAAATTCGACTTTCATATTAATTTTATCTACGTGTGTAATTTTATCTAAGTTTGTCCTTTTTTAAATATGCAGCTGTAGCCAAATGCCATTTAACGCTTGTCTACATGTAGAATAGAAAACCAAATTATATGGGATTGACGTAGATTTTGACAGTTGTCAGTGTCATCCCCACACATTTAGTTTTCTTCTCTCTCTGTAGATAAGTGCTAAAATGGCGTGTGGCTAAAGGCCTTTTTAAAAAAAGAAACCTAACTCAATAATGTATAGTTCTTCTTCCTGATTAATAGATGGCGTTGCTTAAAGTTGTCACCCACATTTATTAATCCTTTGCTTCACGAGTAAAAGATAAGTGTAGCTTATATATTTTTCACTTTTAATAATGTATAAATGTGTGTACTTCTTCAACTTCAATACTTCAAGCAGAAAAACTTTTAATTGATCCTTTCATGATTTTCTTTTGAAACTCATACATCGACTGAGAACAAGTTATTAGATATTTTCTTCTTACTTAAGCATTGTAAATGGCTTGTTACGCACGACTGGCTTTGGGTGAGGTTTTTAATATGGTTTTTGATGAAATATTCATTTATTAATTACCTCGAAATTCTAAAGTACGAGATTTAAAGTTCATTCCCCAGATTAAGACAAGTAATACGGTATTTTTGAGATCGCATGTGGCGAGTATGATATTCAAGTTTAGTTCTTTTTTTGTGTTCAGCATGAGAACTGTCTGATACATTTTTTATATAAACAATTGACTCTTTTTAATAACTTGCCTAATTTGAAACCTAATACTCTGTGGTCAGGAGCCACGAACTCAGGACTGATCATTCAATGACTAGTAAGTAAACAGTAAAGTTATAATAATGGTAAGTCGAAAAACATAATTAATGTAACATAAATGACTTTATAAAAGATATAAAAACTAAGTTGCCTCCACACCGTTCTAATCTACTTGAATGAGTACTTACGTTGCTTCTACCGGTACATCAGGGTCTCCTATAAGGCGCTCGGCCTTTGCTTGTGGCATTGGGTACGGCTGTATCAACGGCTGAGTGTGGTAGACTACTCCTGGGAGCAGGTCCTCGATTTCATCCTGTAGATTATGTAGTAGTTGTAGTTTGTTTAAGAAAAGTATGGTATAGGCTTCAAGACTTACTAATTTATAAAGATCATCTTCTTCAACCATAATTATTATGATTTATCTATAAAGATGCTTATAATTTTTAATTATAAGTTTGTAATCGCCAACCCGCATTGAGGAAAGGCGGTGATTAATGTTCAAACCTTCTCCGTGTGAGAAGAGGTTTTGCTCAGCAGTGGGCATTTATAGGCTGTTGATGATATTGAACTACAAAGATGATGAATTAAATTCAGTTCATCGCGTTCTTGGTTATTCTGACGAATGCTTATGTTTTTAAGAAATATTTGACTATTGTTATAAAAAACGCTAATCCAGTTTTGTTCTCCAAATTAGGTACAGAGTAATCTCAAGATGTTACTTAAAATTACTTTGATGTTGACTAACGAATCTTAAGCTAAGTTTAAGTTACTATGTCGAAACCAAAAGCTATTAATTGCTTAGTCATTGTTTCAAATATTTGGTAAATTACATACCTCGGGTTCGTCAGATTCCCTGTAAGCTGGGCAGCTGATGCCCGTGGAACATGGTCGTGATATTTCAGGTCTTGTGGCTGGGTCGCACCCGCCGCCAGAGGGCGTACATTCCACTCCTCGAACTTGGACTCCCTCGCCGCATGACACTGAGCACTGTGGAATAATTGTGAACGCTATTTTCTTGGTGTTATGGTGTTAGTTGCTATGGATTACTTTTCGCCTCATAGTGTCCAAATACATAAATACTTGACACATTTATTATTACATAACATAAAATCACGCGTTTTATCCCCGTAGGATTAGGCAGAAGTGCACATTACGGCATCTAATGCCACTGTACAATGTAACACCCACTTTTTACTATTTATGTTATGAATCCCATGTAATAGGGGGTGAGCCTATTGCCATACCGGGGACAATTCCAGACTCCGTACTACTACTGAGATTTTTTTAAAACTAAGTTGTCCGACCTGGGAATCGAACCCGAGACCCCTCGACCAACGAGGCAGTCAAATATATTACTATGCACTATAAAATTCATCGAACAAACTTCAAGACCGAATTATTTTAAACACGAAACCATTCTAGGCTCAAACCTAAGTATTGTGGCAATCCCATTAAGAATTCGACACCCAAAGTCTAAGTTGAAACCAAACATTTTCAAGTGGAAACTATGCAGTCAATATAGAGAACCACACGAATTAATGAGGTAGACAAAATTGTAATCACGAACTAACATGGCCGGAATACTCCACGTCTAAACTTGCCTAACAAGCTTTAAGTTTACCTAAGTTTCCGAGACTACGTCAATGCGGACAAATTAAAAAGACAGACTGGAACTTTCTCTAATTGGAGGTAAGATGACTTTTTATTCGGTCGGGTTTTAGCATTTTCTAATGGGACCTCCTTTTAGCTCGTTAGTTTTTGATAATGTAGTTTTTATAAAGAAATACGTATGTTTTTTAAAGTGTCTGTAACTCTGTCTGGCGAAATTTACAATTGAAGTCAAAGTCAAAATCATTTATTTCAATTAGACCAGGGGGCTTACTCCTGAATCCAATTTCGATAGATCGACATTGACATTGTAAAATTTCGTACTCTTGAGATACAACACTAGCGTCCATTGCACCCGTATTGCGCGGATATTGAATGAACTAAACGGTATTGAGTTTGGCTTTATATTCCGTACTCTGAATGCTATTTTAACAGCTACGATTGTGGTTGTATAGTTTTGACATTGGATAATTATTGAGATTTTATTAGATTGAAATTGCATTGACATTGATATTGGTTTCAAGAGTAAGCACCCAGAAAGGCATTTTTGAATGTCAACAGGCACTTTTGAACGTCAACAAAAAAGTAAATGTATATGGGGCTAGAAGTTATTAAACAATATCATCACTATACGTATAAAACAAAGTCGTTATCCGCCGTCTGTCTGTCCCTATGTATGCTTAGATCTTTAAAAGTACGCAACGGATTTAGATGCGGTTTTTTTTAATAGATAGAGTGATTCTTAAGGAAAGTGTATATGTATAATATATGCATACTGCACTCGTAGCCGGGGCGGGTCGCTAGTTAGGTTATAAATTACTGATTTCATTATTTTATCGGTGAAGCGATATACAAGCGTACAATTGTCCTGATAAACAGAAATCTCTTTGCTACCTATGGAACATTAGAGGTGTTGCTCAAGCTTTGTCACGTAGAAATCTCTTGAGAATAAAATGGATGATGTTTGAACCCTATATACTTATAGTTTGAACATGTTTTGTCAAAAAATTATAAACCACCCGGTATACACTATAGACGCATTAAAGTTATTTGATTTGTTGGTACCCATGAATAAAGCGTCGCAGAAATTAGGTCCAAACTTGGCGATCAAAAGAAATTTGTCAACAAATACGAAACTTAATAGTATATTCAAATTAAAGTATCAGTTATTCGCTTAGTACAATCAAGCTAACCCTATCAGCTGTATCGATCTAAATAATATAATTTGTAGTTCTCGGCGAAAAGCCACAACATCAAGGGCATCCAGGGTCGTTTCAGACCGTCCTAGGACTTTCAAAGTGACCTAAGAATATGTTAGATATACCTGATAATCTCCAAAAAGGTGAACAGAGGTGATCTTGCAGTGAACTAACTTTTTGTCAGTGATACTTTTTCTTATTTTTTGTTTGGAATAAGCCGGTAAACGAGCAGACGGATCACCTGATGGTAAGCAATCGGCATCGCCCATGGATACCCGGAACACTAGAGGTGTTACAAGTGCGTTCCTAGCTTTAGGGATTAGGAATTTGAATGATGAATTATCATCATTACCTGATGGTTCAATGATGAATTATCATCATTACTTGATAATTCAACAACCTATAAATACCCACTGCTGAGCAAAGCCTCTTCCCACATGGAGAAGGTTTGAGCATTAATCACCACGCTTGCTTAATGCGGGTTGGCGATTTCAAACTTATAATTAGAAATTATAAGCCCAGGTTTCCTCACGATATTTTCCTTCACCGTTTGTCAGTGGTGTCTAAATAATCTTAGAAAGTACATATGTATAACTCGGTAAAAGTCACATTGGTACTTGCCGTTGGTGAGTTTCGAACTTGCAACCTCATGCATGAGAATCAGGCGTCTTAACCCTTTGAGTACCGTCATTATAGACACAATTAAAGAACAATAGGTTGCGGTCACCGGTGTCCTCGCGGTGTTTGACAGTTTAAACCTCCGAGCCACCACGACACAAAAAGCAGTTGAGAAATACTAATAACATTGCGAAGCCGGGGTAGATCACTAGTTTCACATACAATGTACATCGATTAAAATAAATATAGCAGTCCCCAACAATGTTACGTAACACGTCTCCAAGAAATTGCATCGCCTGCACTCTACGTAAGTACAGAAAAGCAATAAAGTTTCGCACTAGACATTCTGAGAGTAGAATAGTTTATCGACAACATGAGCCGCTTACTGTACACTTTGTATCGGATTTATAAGTTGTATGTGTACTTTGGATAATGTATGGATATGAGATGTGAATGCTTTTTATTTGTTAGTTGGAAGTTTTTGTTTAGAAATTGTAAATTGAGTTTATACCTACGTATACACATTTACTATGATACTCGACTGCCTCGTTCGCCGAGTGGTCGCAATTGGGACTTCCGGGTAAGGGGTCTCGGGTTCGATTCCCGGGTCGGGCAAAGTATTACTGGGTTTTTTTTTAATGCTCAGTAGTAGCACGGAGTCTGGAACTGTGCCCAGTATATGACAATAGGCTCACCCCCTATTACATGGGATTCATAACATAAATAGTGAAAAGTGGGTGTTATATTGTACAGTGGTATAATGTGCACCTCTGCCTACCCCTTCGAGGATAAAAGGCGTGATGTTATGATGTTATGTATACACATGATGGCGGACCTTTGGGGCCACGGGTCCGTAGAGTGGAGACTCTAGGTGCCCACCCTGTGGTCTCAGGGAAGACGGTGGCATAGTGGCCACGTGCTGCAGTGCACAGCAAGGCTAATTACCCACCCTTCTCCAGTCTCTCCAATCCCCAAATCCCCATAATCCTCAATTACCAAAATGCTTGTAAAAAAAATAACGAATTGACCGTACTTCGGTCGATTAGTTATTTTTTCAGTCCAGATAATTACCCAGACAAAGCAAATAACTATCATGAGATATTATACTAACTTTGAACTATATTGGGATACTCGATAAGTTTCGAGGCACATCGGGGCTCAAAATGTCAAAAATTTTATTATTTATCTAAATATCACTATATTTTAATCTACAACTTACCCCAGACCAGGGCCCCGCCACCCAGATAGGACAGGCGTGTTGGTTGCACGGCTGTGTGGCGCGCGGCGCTGGGGACACGCAACCTGGCTCCGAATTTGTACCTAAGGAGAAAATTAATTTACAAGAGTTAATTGAAAGCCGTCTTTGGCCTTTACTGGCCCTATTATGTTCACAGTATCTATTAATACCATGTCTATACTGACCAGGTTCATAAGTGTCAGTCTTGGTGACGTTGGCGGACCGCGCGCAGAGCACGCGCCGTGAGCGCACGCCGCCGCCGCACGTCACGCTGCACGACGACCACTCGCCCACGTACCATCTGTAGGACCATACAACACAGGTCAAACTGAGTAAATCCGTTTTTTAGAGTCGGTAAAAAACCTACTAGCGACCCGCCCCGGCTTTGCACGGGTGCAATATGCATGCATTATACATATAAACCTTCCTTAAGAATCACTCCTATTAAAAAAAACCCATAGCAGAGCCATCTATTGATTACTTACTCAACCCAGTCGAAAGCTATCGACTTCTGTTAGAATCATTTGGAGTTAACAGATAATTGTGACTGTCAAATAATAACAGACAAATAATTAGCAATAAATTAAAATTGCGACTACAATTTGAGATTTAAACTATCCTATCTATCAAGTTGGATCGAACTACACATGGTGTGCGAATTTCGTTATAATCGGTTAAGTGGTTTAGGAGTCCATTGAGGACAAACATTGTGACACGAGATTTATATATATTAAGATAAATACATAGCGTAGGTATTGAATCCGAATAGTGCAGCTCATAGATTTTCCTTACAACCGCTAAGGAGCCGTATATTTCAAGAAAATAGCCAAGACGAATACATTTATCAGGTCAAATGTCAGGGTCAGGGACACACCGGGCGTCGGGGATCGCGGGACGATCTCCGGCCACCGTAAGCGCGGGCCTGCGGACGGCGAGCATGGGTGGCTCCCCGTCCGACCAGAAACAGACCCGAGCGTACGGCGCGTCGCGTTCCGCGCGCGCCTCAAAGAGCCATCAGACCACCACAGATGGGGCCCAATAGGGCCGATGCCGATTCGGAGTCGCGGAGAACCTAACGGGTAACCGGGGCTCCGGCTCGACGTGCAGGAGAAGGAACGGGGTGGTTTTTAGTCAGTAAGAGTCTGACACTCCCTCCCGCCTCACCCAGGCGGGAGCAGTAATTCGATGATTTTCCCCCATTAAAAAAAAACACGCAGGTCGAACTCGGAACCTCCTTCATTTTTTGAAGTCGGGTAAAAACTTTACTTACTTGAACGGGCATGGGTGTGTGTTACACCTGACGACTGACGCCTGGGGCTTGCTGGAGGCATCACACAGCTGTTCTGGAGCATCAGACCCTGTGAGGCGGTCCCTGCATACTGCTAGCGACATCTTGTAGCCTGGAACAACAGATAGCCATTGGAGTTGTAGTGGCTTTTAAGTAGTGAGGTAGGTAATAGTAAAGAAGAATACATTATACCACCCCGTTTCTTACCGTGGGTGTCTTATACCCGGTTATACTTTTTGACAAAGAATGAACAGTACTTAATCTATATATATAAAAGAAAGTCGTTTTAGTTACACCACTTATAACTCAAGAACGGCAGATTAGATTTGGCTGAAAATAGGTAGGAAGGTAGCTTAGAGCCAGGAGACCGACATAGGATACTTTTAAACCAATACTTTTTTTACTTTTTACCGAAAATCACGAACGGGGGCGGGAATAAATGGTATTACGCGTACGAAGTCGCGGACAGAAGCTAGTTTCTAATAAAAATAAACATTGTTACTAAGCTCTAATCTCCAATCTAATTGCCAAGTTTGGAGATCACGGCAAACCCCGCTTAGATAGAAGAGGCTCATAGATCAATAGTGGACTGTTTATTATGATGTTGATATATCAAAACCTATCAAGACCAATGTAATGTGTAATAGGTGAGTCTATTGCCATATACCAGCACATTTCCAGATTCAGTGCTACTACTGAGAATTTTTTTAAAACCCTGTATTAATTGTCTGATCCGGGAATCGAATCCGATTCTCCTTGTTCGGCAGACGCGATTGCGACCACTAGGACAAACAAAAAATTTTTTTTACGTTGCCTCACACTAACATTTTCTCCTGTGTCGTGTGTGCGTTTACAAACATAAAAGTTCACATACCCGGAACAACTATTTGTGGATCACACAAAAAGTTACTCCGTGCTGGAATGGAACTCGCTACAGGTTGCGCGGCAGCTGATTGCCCAGCCACTGCGCCAACCGTTAGGAGTTGATATAAAATTTCAAAAAGAAGTTTTATTTTTATATCGAAATCTTCATTCGCTATTTTCGATATACGAGTACATCAGCGACAAATAATACAGTTTCTTTTATTTAAAACGACTATCGAAAGAGATATGTGAAATCTATTTTCAGCGGTCTGTACAATTCAAGGACGTCTACATAGACGTGTATTATGAAATTATTTTTCCAAAAACTAGTAAACAAATTTAGCATTTAAAGAAAACAATATTTCACACACAATGAAATACATCCATACTAAATTATAAATGTGTAAGTTTGTGTGTATGTGTGTCTTCTTTTTTGTATATCTTTTAAAGCAAAAACGGAGCGACGAATCGACGTAATTTTTAAGTGAAAAATGTTGAAAGGATGAACGGTGACATATTTTTTTTTAAACGTTGCCCCACACTAGGATTTTCTCCTGTGTCGTGGGTGCGTTTACAAACATACAGGTTCACATACACATCACACCCAGACCCGGAACAACAATTAGTGGATCACACAAAGTGTTGTTCCGTGCGGGAATCGAACCCGCGACAAGTTGCACGGCAGCCGGTTGCCCAGCCACCGCACCAACCGTGCAGTCAAATATACATACATAGGCTACTTTTTGTCTCTTTCTAACTCCCCACTTCTCTGAAATGGGAGGTAATAGTATGGAGCATTCCGCAATTTTCTAAAAAACTGAAAATTGGTATGCAGACTTATTTCAGAATAACAAAAAATATTGCACCCTTTTTTGGAAATCTATTCCGAACCCATAAAAATCACGAGCGATGGCGCGTGAATAGCTAGTACACTCTAAATAATAAACAAAAACAAACTCAACACAGAGATCTTTCGTTAGCCTATCCGTTCAAATTTAATATCTTCGTGTCGAAATTAAAATGGAGGTTAGTCCCGCCCTCAATTTCCCTGGAGGTCAAAAAAAAATAAAGTCGGACTAAAATTACAGCCAGCTAACTCAACATAGCTACATATTTATTATACTATGTTATTAATACAGTGACTGCCTCGTTGGCCGAGTGGTCGTAAGTGCGACTGCCGGGCAAGGGGTCTCGGGTTCGATTCCCGGGTCGGGCAAAGTATTACTGGGTTTTTTAAATATTCTCAGTAGTAGCACGGAGTCTGGAATTGTGAACGGTATATGGCAATAGGCTCACCCCCCTATTACATGGGATTCAACATAAATAGTGAAAAGTGGGTGTTACATTGTACAGTGGTATAATGTGCACCTCTCCCTACCCTTTCGGCGATAAAAGGCGTGATGTTATGTTATGTTATTAATACCAGTGACTGACAAAAGGCCTGACTGACTTAAATTCCACCTTTCCACCTCGATATTCAGTAGAGTACCACTTTAGCGTTCCAACAAAATTAGGATGTCCAAAGTTATATTTGTCCAAGCAGATGAAAATATATTCAGGAGCAAGACCAAAGTATCTCGCAAAATTAAATTTCTGTAGCTCGGATCGACAGCTTTTATTCCTTGAATGGAAGACCAAACTTTAAATCTCCCGCGTCTTGTATTAAATTTTGGAGCCCGATTAAATACGGGACCTTATTTATGTCACAATAAGAATCTTCGTGAAAAGGACAGATAGGAATTTTGTTGAGTTAGCAAAATTTTGCTTATGAATTTGTGAAGATAAAAAGGAAAGATATGTTACACAAATTCGGACTCAAAGGTTGCTGTGTTGAAGTTCAAAATTACGAAATATAAATCTGAATATGCTAGTTAGTCTCTCATAGGTAGGTGCTCATTCGAAAACGTAGATTCGTTCGGGGAAAATTGCTCTGTGTACGAGCTATAGTGAGCTTTGTTAGTATGTAGATTTTAGAGCAATTTTACCATCACAGGACACTTGTGTTTCTCCTTTGTGTTTCTAAAATAACGTACGTATGTAGACTCTAATGACGTTGACTTTTCTTTGTGATTAGCTGAGTCCATGAACATTTCATATTGTTGCAGTAAAAAAGTTATCAATGTAATAGTTAAATAATCAATACCATCACGCCTTTTAAAGTTGCACGTTACGACACTTAATGCCACTGGACAATATCTCACTTTTCACTATGTATGTTATGAGTCCCATGTAACCCTTATTACGTAACACTGAGATTTTTTTAAAACCCAGTAGCAAACCTATTTGTAAAACCTAGTGAGCCTATTGCCCAATACCGGGCACAATTCCAAACTCCGTGCTACTATTTAGAATCGGCTAACGAGGCTGTCCAGGCAGGCAGAGAGTTGAATAATGTAATCCCAATATTTTCATAGTAAAAATTCAACTAGGTATTCATCGAACAAAAATGAAATTACTTTCCGATCACGATTTCTCACATAAAAATCCAGTGCTTTTATACGCGAACCGCTGTTTCTGACACCTAAAGGACCGGACCATTTTGCAAAAATATTAAATTAAAATTGAAAGCTTTGTTACCAACCCCGCGGTGTTATCATGGGCCGTTATTCCAACCTGACCATCATAAAAATACAAGAACATTTTTGTAGTACGAGTAACACTTTAAAACCAACACGTTTTCGTAAAATGTAATTCTATAGCTCCAATAAAACTCAGTACCGGGGGGAAAGTACAAAAACGTAATTATTTTTCCATTTACGAAACACGAAACGTTCATTTGGGTGATGAAATTAGAAAAAACATTGAGTCTGGTCGTTCGGGTAGAGGTTCCGTCTCACAGCGTTTTATTTGTGTTCTGATTGGGTCATTCAAAAATAGAAAACGTTGGGCTCGCGTGGATATGGTGCCAATAGACGAGGTATGAGCAGAATTTTCTGAGAATTGGAATTAAAAGAAATCTTGTTTTGTTGATTGTTTCCGATGTTTTTTTATTTTCCACTCTTTTTTTTATATTGCCGGCCGGCGTTTGACCACTATCTTGCCTGGTGGTAAGCGATTCGAACGCTTCATGTTTTGTGTGATCTCTATTGCATAATACCGACTCTGTAAATATATGTACTTTGAGGTTTGTTTAAACTAAATACTGTTTCAAAAATTGTTAAGATGTTCTATTCTACATCTTCTACTATTATATAAAATTGAAGAGTTTGTTCGGTTGAACGCGCTAATCTCTGGATTTCCTAGCCCGATTTAACTCGTCGAGTACCGGTTTTATAGACACAATTAAAGAACAATAGGTCGCGGTCACCGGTGACCGCTTGGTGTTTGACAGTTTAAATAATTATTTTGTGTTTAAGAGTGCATTTATCAAAGGAGGATATTTTTTTATGGAATAGGAGGCAAACGAGCAGCCAGATCACCTGATGGCAAGCGATCAGCGCCACCCATGGTCACCCCCGCAACACATAGGCTAAAATATGACCAGTAGATCAAGCTGAAGCGAGCAGCGCGTAAAACAGCGCGGCATTGATTAGTATAAGATAAAGTATGTCTTTGTCTTAACAAACCATTAATTCATTATATAAATACACATAACATGGAATTGAATAGTTTTTAAATATTTCACTACACAGTTTCATAGTCTTTTATGGTTTAATAGGAACTGTATGAGCACGGAGCATTTCTGGTCATTTCGTGGCATTTAGCGAGTGCAGAGATTTTCAGCTTAGAATTTCATAGTGCTTGCACAAAGTCTAGCTTAGTGTTCTCTATGGTAATAAGAATGAAGCTTAATACCTAGAATTAACACATGGGTCGTGAAATAAATGGAATATTCAGTTTGCTAAGGTTTCTGTGCAAAGAGGTAGGTAAGAATTTTATGTGAATAAAATTCAGTGAAAAAATCTCGAAACTTTTGTGAGATACATTCCAACAGTACATAAAATTATATAATAATGCGTATTGTAATATGTCTTCATTGTATTTAATTAGTATGTATTTTGTGATATGTATAATTCCAAAAAAATGATGTAATTTCATAATCTAATAACATACACACAATTTAAAATTAAGAGAAACGTATAACTACTTTGCCTGATTCAACCCGTGGTATCAGGATTGAAACCTTACCTATACAAGAAACATACATCATGTATGTCGCCTACCCCACGCCTGTCCCCCATGGGGGTAGGCAGAGACTATGGAACCCCAATTGCTATGATTCTTACATTCTTATTTCGCTCAACACTCATCAGTCTTTTCATGCATGCTCGTCACTTAAGTACACTTTTAATTCGGCCCATCTTTAATATATCGCCAATCTGGTCAGTATATATCCGTCTAGGGCGCCCTCTACCAGCCCTATTCATAGCCGCTTTGTATATTTCTTTCGTTACTCTACTTTCATCCATTTTTTCTAGATGTCCAAACCAGTGTAACATTTCCTTTTCAATCCTTGTCACTACATCATCTTTCAATCCACACCTTAATCTAATAACATTTTTATACAAGAAACAACAGTAAATAACACCAAACACCATCATCAGAGATCCCTAAACGAAATAAGAAGGCAGCACAGGTCTTTCAGTATTTAAATTCCCATTAGGCGAGACTTGGAAACAAAATTACTAAACATTATGTATTAAAAACAAATACCATGGTACCCTCTGTGGTCAGTTTACATTTAGGAACGATGCAACTAAGTGATCACGGTAAGTTCATTTTGGGAAACAGATGACGGTTGCTTCAATGAGAAAGGAAATGGTTGAAATTATTGTTTTTGCACATTTAGGTAACCTCTGGTATCGGTTATCCAAGCTATTGTATTTTTGCTTGCAATGTATGTATTTATACATAACATAACAGCACGCCGTTTATCCCCGTAGGCTTGCACATTTTGCCACTGTACAATGTAACACCCACTTTTCTCTGTTTATGGTATGAGTCATATGTAACAGGGTGTGAGTCTATTGCCATATACCCGGCACAATTCCAGACTCTGTACTACTACAGCGATTTTTTTAGAAACTAAGTAATACTTGCACTCCTTTCGGTCCGGTCGCACTTGCGACCGGGACAACTTCCGGGCAAGGGATCTCGAGTTCAATTCCCGGGTCAGGCAAAGCTTCACTCACTGGGTTTTTAAAAATTCTCAATACTAGCACGGAGTCTGGAAATGAGCCCGGTATATGGCAATAAGCTCACCTCCTATTACATGGGACTCATAACATAAATAGTGAAAAGTGGGTCTTACATTGTACAGAGGCAATAAGTGTTGTAATGCGGACCTCTGTCTACCCCATCGAGGATAAAAGCCGTTATGTTATATATATAAGCTAGGCACACGAGTCGCCCGGCAATGATTACTTTCAGTGGGTGGAATTTGATATCAAGGGTCCAGGAATTATTGAAGATAACATAACATTACGCCTTTAATTCCCGAAGGGGTAGGCAGACCTCTGCCCATTATACCACTAATTATTGAAGACTTGCATTTTAAAATATATGGTTTATTGCACACGCATGAAAAGTATTTTCGGTAATAACATTGTTTTACTGAAATCTTGTGTTAAATAAAACCGCCAGATAACATACCGTCTATGCTAATGAACGATTAAGATCGAGGAGCTTTGCAAAACTTCTTTTGAATTCATAAATATGTAAATGTATACGTTTAGTACTCGGATTCTGTGGAATATCAAGTTGTAAGAGTTTTATGTAATACTTACTACGAAATGTAAAAACAATTTGAAGTTTAAAATGCCCGCTTCTCATATGTGAGGGTGCGGGTTCGAAACCTACCAACGGCAAGTACCAGTGTAACTTTTTCCGAGTTATAATTAGGTATGTAGGCTCCTCTTACATGGGACTCATAACATAAATACTGAAAAGTGGGTGTTACATTGTACAATGGTATAATGTGCACCTCTGCCTACCCCTTCGAGGATAAAAGGTGTGATTATGTTAACGTATGATGTTATGTTAATAAGGTATGTATAGCTTCTCATGTGTGAGGGTGCGGATTCGAAACCTACCAACGGCAAGTACCAGTGTGACTTTTTCCGAGTTATAATTATGTATCTTTTTAAGATTATCTAGACACCATTCACGTAGTAACTATTAAGTAATCTGTGACACCATTGACAAACGGTGAAGAAAGACATGGGACAAGCATGTGAAAAGTGATTGTTACATTGTACAGTGGCATTAAGTGCTGTCCTTCAGCCATAAAAGGCGTGATATTATATAATTATATTAATGTGAAAAAAAGCAACAAAAGATATAAAAGTGGCCAAATAGTTTACACAAATAAATACGTCACGCAGCTGATTAAAACACTTCTATTGCGATAACAAACGTTAAACCTAAACAAATAAAGACCAAAGTTGATTGAAGTAATTCTGTGTTCTTTCGTAAATTAATAAAATAAGTGCTTCATTTATTACGGTTGCTTTCTACATTAAACACGATTAGAACTAATTTTCATTAAACATAGTCTTTATTATAATCTTGTTTTTTTTCTTAGAAATTGGAATTATATCCGAGCAGATATTACAATAATAACAATGGTATAGAAATAACATCACCTCTTTTGTTCTCCTAAGATTAAGGGTTATTTTTTTAAAGGCGGAAAATCACCCAATGGTTCCTACCGCCCGGGTGAGGCGAGGGAGTGGCAGACTCTTACTGACTAAAAACTACTCTTTTTCCCTTCCTGGTCTTCGAGCTCTGGTAACCCGTTAATCCTCCGCGACTTCGTGTTCGACCCTAATAGGTCCCATCTGCGATCAAGTCTGATGGCTCTTTATCTCTTTCTTTTTTTTATCTCTGAGGCGCGCGCGGAATGCGACGCGCCGTCCGCTTTGGTCTCTTCGGGTGGGTAATTTACGATGGGGTGAGCCTATACACCGTGAAACATTCCACAGTTCCTCATTCATAACTAACAACCTGTTCCCGTCCTCTGCTGGACATAAGCCTCTCCAATCTCCAATGCCAGGCCACTGAACTCGATCTTCAGCTCTACGCATCCAGCCACGACCAGTTACTTTGTGGATGTCGTCACTCCACATAGCTGGAGGGCGCCTTACACTACGTTTGACTAAACGCGGTATTATAGATTCTTCGACAAATGTGACCGGCTCGCTGCTATTGCAGCTTGCTAATCCTTTGCACGCTTCATGTTACTATAGTCAGAATTTTAATTAGATTCCAGATTTGACAATAGCTACTGTCATTTTGTGAAATAATGATACCACATATAATAGTGTAGTGATGAACACAAAAATCGATAAACAATCAGTGTGTGTGTTTTATAATAAATGTTACAGAAAGTGACAGGATAGCGATAGCGATGACGGCGACAATTTATAAAATAACTTATTACTATAATACATCTATCTGTTTTATTTGTCATGTTCCTTCATGATTACATTTTGTTATTTATTTTACACACAATTATAAAAAAAAACGTCTCAGATCGTTAATTAATCGTCAAAACTAAATTATCGGTTCAGAAAAACTTAATTTCCTGATATACTTAGTTCACGAGAGTAAAATTATAATTATTATAAACGAGAAGAATCGATCCAGAAATATTGCATTTCCATATCGAATAATTTCGCAACGTCACTATTTAGTACTTGTCATAACGTTGCCACACTGAAATTGTCAAATCTGGAATCGAATTAAAATTCCTAGTATAGGTATGAATTTTGGGTTCATAAATTTAACTGCATATTTTACTTTATCTGATAATCTAAATAGGTCGTCACAATTTTTGCTTCAATTGGGTAATTTACTTGCCAACTAGGTACTTAGTCAAATTCAATACTTTTTTCGAACTGTCAAAAACGACAGTATTTTTTATGTATTTTGTACGAGATTGTGTATTGTGACGTCACGTTTTTTAGAGTCAAACAGCATACTTATTTTTTAAAAATTTGCTGGCAAAATACATTATTTTTTTAGATGTTATTGTATTGAACAGTCGAAATATTTTATTGTTGATTAAGGAATGTAGCCAATTACACAATTGCCTTCTTGGCTCTTATTCAGACAATACTAATTTTAACTTTAAGATTAAACAGAAGAAGATACATTTTATGATATTTTTTTTTATACGTATATGCACAAAAATCACAGCTCTAGTTAACCCTAACAATGAAATGCTTATCGGCATTAGACCACGGTGGAAATTATCTACAGTGCTGCCCCCAAAAAGTCAGAACCATTCATTTAGTCTTGACCGTCGTTTCTCAACCCTTTAACCGACAAAGGGGTCTGACAGACCCCATTAATCATTACGACACTGACACCTAATTAACAATTGAAACGTCTGAAGGTCTGTAAGACCGTCTCGGGTCAGTGGGTGCGAGGTAATCTAGTAGGCAAGGGGTTACAACACTTCTGTAATAAATGGTGCGCGTTTTAGGGTTAACATTGAAAATTATCGTAACTTTTTTGAAGTGGAAAACTGGACGAGATTATTCTTAATTTTATTCGAACATTGTTCATTATTTTATTTGAAGACAAGTTTTTATTACTGAGTACTATAAGATAATTAATATCACTACATAGTATTAAACAAAGACGCTATCCGCCGTCTGTCGGTCCCTATGTATGCTTAGATCTTTAAAACTACGCAACGGATTTTGATGCGGTATTTTTACAGGTAGAGTGATTCTTAAGGAAGATTTATATGTATTATACATACATATTGCACCCGTGCGAAGCCGGGGAGGGTCGCCAGTAATATATAAATTAGGTTGAGGTTGTGTACAGTGTCTATTTTTTAACTTTCCTTCAACACGCACATGGCAACACAAACATGATCTGATCCAAAGATGGGAAGACGGGGACTGGGTTCGATTCCCGGGTTGGGCAAAGCATTACTGGGTTTTTTTCAAAAAATCTCAGAGGTAGCACGGAGTCTGGAATTATGCCCGCTATATGGCAATAGGTTCACCTCCTATTGACCATTGTATAATGTTCTATGTTCGCACCTTTGCTATCTATCTCTATACATATAATAAAATCGTGGGAAAGTGAAAACTGTACATCGAATATTTTTTCTTAAGACTGACTGCCAATAAAAAACTGTTGAAGGTAAATCCTCCGCTAACGCCGATCACCGGTGACCCCCATGGCGTTTAACGTGTTAAAGAATGCTATAGGCGCGTGACATGGTTTTTACAATTTTTGTCTGTATGTATGTCCGGGATGAACTCAAAAAGAGCTGCATGGATTTGCTTCAAATTTTGCATGAATATTACTAACAAGTCGGGTCAATATATAGGCTACATATTATCATGCTATCAACTACGGGGGAGGAGCTGTGAATCACTTCACGCGGAGGAAGTAACGAGCTCAGCTAGTATATATATAAACTCGATGTTTATACAACTACATAGTTACAAATACAAATGAGTATCGTGGACAATTCCACAGTGTTAATGTTAATACTTATCTGGAATTCATCTTTGAGGAGTTCTTAATTGGAATCGCCCTCTGAGCATCTCGCTTGGGTAATGGTGCTGATAGACGGACGACTTTGTTGCTACATTTCGTTGAAGTAGCGATTATTTTTGTGTAAGGAGAGTAAAATATGTGCAATTTAGGAAATAAATAATAACATAACATCACGCCTTTTATCCCCTAAGGGGTAGGCAGAGGTGCACACAGAAGTAACACCCACTTTTCACTATTTGTGTTATGAGTCCCATGTAATAGGGGGTGAGCCTATTGCCATTACCGGGCACATTTCCAGACTCCGTGATACTACTGAGATTTTTTATTAAAAACCCAGTAATACTTTGCCCGACCCGGGAATCGAACCCGAGACCTCTTGCCCAGCAGTCGCACTTGCGCCCACTCTGCCAACGAGGCAGTCATGTCAGTGTCAGTCAGGTTACTTTTGGTGGCTTGTGATATTTGAACTCCTGGGTTGATAGTGAAAGGTGTCACATTGTATAGAGGCATAATGTGCACCTCTGCTTACCCCTCCGGGGGTAAAAGGCGTGATGTTATGATGATGACCAAAAGTAGCCCACAGAATCGCTCGTCTACACCATCCCACTATGAACTGTTGCTCAGAGACAAAAGGAATTCGCTGTCTGATTTATCGTAAGCTTCGACTAATGGCGGATTTCCAGATATAAATTACTTAGAGACCCGGAGGCCGACAATTAACAATGCTTCCCTAATGTATCGAACAGATTTGGATACAGCGTTCTCTGAGATCTGAATCGTGTACTTAATTCGTTGTTCACCCACTTCTTACAAATTGTGCGAAGAGTATTTAATTGATTTTCTTGATTAAAACTTTGAAGAGGATTTTGTTTAGTTGTGATATTTTCTTAGCTAATTTTAAGGGTCTTAGCATCTATCGCTTGGTAATATGACGCCTGTATATTGTATTCTAATGAGCCGCACAAGTCTATGACATATATTTTACTGTTACTATATTTTTCAACCTGCGACAGCCGGGCAAGGGGTCTCGGGTTCGATTGCCGGGTCAGGCAAAGTATTACTTGATGGAGTGTGGAATTGTGCCCGGTATATGGCAATAGACTCACCCCCTATTACATGGTACTCATAACATATATAGTGAAAAGTGGGTGTTAAATTGTACAGTGGCATTAAGGTGCCGTAATGTGGACCTCTCTCTTCGGGGATAAAATCAGGAAGAAAGATGTTATCTTATGCTATATTTTAACCCTGTTTATATTACTGTCGCGGAATGCTGCTCATGAATATGAGCCTCTAGCATAGCTTGAAACTAGTCGAGTTCCTCGTCAAATTATTACGTGAGTAAGCCGAAAACATAATAATTAATATTTCTGATCTCTTTACTTCTTGTTCCGATTTCCAAACACTCACGTAACTATTTCCATAGATCTTCTAGTAATCCTATGTTTGATAATATATTGTTTGAAAAAAATTATAACATCGTCAACGCGAGAGTTTGGATGTCCTTTTTGGGCATTCAAATTGTATTAATTTCATTTATTTTAAGAAGGCTTACAGACTAATACATAGAAAATGGTTTTATAAGAGTATAATATTGACAAATTGCTAATTAGAAGTGCCACAAAATGCGTCATCATTTTCGATAAACCGCCATAGTAGAACCTGCTTTATGCAAACCTGAATGGCCCAGCAATAAAATTCTATCCTCTTACAGAATACTTGATGGACTCACCTCCACCACAGGTAGCAGAGCACAGTGACCCTGGAGTGGCGAGCCAGTGGTACCGGGGTCTGGAGCAGGAGGACCCGTCACCACCACATACACCACACTCGTCGACTCGTCGTGTAGACCCCACTCGGAGGTCACAGCCTACGCGCTGGGGACAAAATAGAAATAAAGTTAGTCACGGTTCATATTTTAGTTTTTTGTTAACTTTATATTATCATCATCATCAACATCAACAGCCGGAAGACGTCCACTGCTGGACAAAGGCCTCCCTCTTAGTCCTCCACGTCGAACGACAACTCGCCACCCGCATCCACTGGCTCCCCGCAACTCTGGCGATGTCGCTAGGTACCTTTATATCTCTTTTAGAGGACCCGGCTCCTCCATTCAGGTGTTGAGGGTGGCCACCGGGGTGGTTTTAGTGAGGTAAAAATCCCACGCTCCCTAGTCTTTTATCCCCAAAAAGGCTAGGTGCCTTTTGAAGATTTCGCAACGTCATCAAAAAAAAAGGTACATTTATATGTTTCTTTATAATTATTACGTGATATTTTATGCATTCTTAATGTTTATAAATGCAAAAAGGCGTTATAAGGTTGCTGATGTAGTAGATTTATAACAAGTACAATGATTTGTCAAATTAGAGCTAATAGACTAAAAAAACTGCAAACAAATTATCAATGATTAAAGCATACATGGAGAAGTTTTTGAGCGTCGTTATTATAAAGAAGGGTCAAAAAAGGCTCAGAATTGTTCACAAAAAAAGGTTTCTTGATAGGGGGTGGCAGATGACCCGATGAGTTACCTAGTGATAAGCGGTCAGCGCCGCCCATAGATACCCGCAACACCAGAGGATCACATGCGTTGATCGCCTTTTGAAGTACCACACAAAGTCTTTATCAATATGTTTTTAATTACCTGTGATTACCTGACCTATTGTATATTTTCACCACATCAAAATGTATCCTTAATGAATATTCCACCGTTTAAACGCAACGCACTGATTTGTCACACAGCAATTTCCATAGCCATTCACCGCTTTCCATAACTATGAAATACTACCTTATTGCAAGCAAATTACAGTATATTTTCATTTACAGCAAAGTGGTAAATAAACAATGGTAATTATGCAGCTGCACTGAGTTATATTGCTTTAATAATAAGGCATATAATTGCTTGCTCTGTACGTTACGTGGAAATGGTGGCCGGATGCCTAGCTGGCGTTCATTACTTGTATGGAGAAATTGAATTAAGCGAATAATTTTTGCTTCTGTTTATGTTTATTGTGAAATAGAGCATATTATTATGCTTTATCAAAGTATTATATTCTCTTTACTAATAGTAGGGTGAATTAAGTTTAACTGTAGAAGATTGAAGGTTTTGTTTCTATTATTAAAAAAGTAATTTATCAAGCTCGATTTGATCTGAGAAACGAACCCGAAACTGTGTAATTGGTTGACACTGTAAGTCCCACTACTAACATCACGCCTTTCTTTCCCCGATGGGGTAGGCGGAGGTGCATATTACGGCGCTTAATGAAGAAGATCAAAAACTGAAGAAGGTATTTTAACAACAATTTATACATACAGAAAAATAAAATTGAAGTGTCTGTTTGTAATATTAAAATAACCGCTTTTTACTACATGCATATGAATTTACATTACATACGATACCTTTACTAAAATTACATATTTTAAAAATTTAGTCTGTCTGTTTGTACAAGCTAGTTTCTGAAATGGCTGGACCGATTTTGTTACTGGCAGATAGCTGATGTACTTACTAAGAAGTAACACAGGCTATTTTTATTTTGGAAAATTGAAACAAAACTCGTATTATACGCGGACGAGTTCACAGGCAACAGATAGTAAATACTACAAACATCGAAAATCTCTAACAACACAAAGACTAACATAACCAATCGTTAAGATTCAAAATCAGTTGAACAACATCTGTCGATTACAAGCAGTACCCAATATCCCGGCATACATGAACGACGAACAAATCTCCACCCTAACATACATTCAGAATAAATCCTGAAAATCAGTTTGAACCACATTTTCAGCAATAAATTACATAGATATGTACCTCTAGGGCTGCTCATCGTTTATTCAGACCTCTGAATTCAGGGATCGCGTACAGTCTTGGAGAATTTTCCGATTATCATAATAAAGTAGATGCTCTATCCCTTTCTTGTGTCCAAAGTTTGTATGTGTTAGAAAGAGAGATAGTAAGGTTGTTATTGAGCTTTAAAAGTATAGGGGATTTGATACATTTATTTATTGGTCCAGGTTGAGATATTGAAGAGTGGACTGAAGTGTCTAAGGATCACCAGTTACGGTTCTCATGTTTTATTAATCGGTCCAGTGATCTTTTGTCGTGAAGGTAAAGGAGTTTGTGGATTTGTTTAAGTTAGTTGGTGTATTTCGTGAATGGAAATGTATGGAGATGGAAGAGGAAGTTTGTATGTTACTTATAAAGTTATGATTTTTTATTCGAATACGAATCGGCATCGGCCCTGTTGGAACCCATCTGTGATGGTCTGATGGCTCTTAGAGGAGCGCGCGGAACGCGACACGCTGTACGCTCGGGTCTGTTTCTGGTCGGACGGGGAGCCACGGCCCGCGCTTTCGGTGTCCGGAGATCGTCCCGCGATCCCCGATGCCCGATCCGATTGTGTCCTTCGCGATGGCTGAGTTGCGAGGAGGCAGCGCTTCTCTGCCTCACGCGCCCCGCCTCCTCCTTAGCTAGCATAACTGCTTCGCAAAAGGAGAAGAATCCAGGTGAACAAAGTGGAATAAACCTTCTGCTAATATCTTCTCGAAAGACCCTAAAGAGTAATTACCATCAAAACTACCGAACTATTAAAGATAATTAGTAAAACTTGACCCACAAAACTTGAAGAGCACACATATAAAACTCAAACTCCTTCAAAGTCGAAAGAACACGATCTTTATATAAAACCATTGACCAATCAAGCTGAGGAGAAAGTTCCTGAATAAGTATTCGTAACGTACCGCTCGGGATTATGCAAATTCCACTCCAGAAGTTCCCACTTAAATAATATATGAAATTATGCAAAATACGTTCGAGACGTGGAGTTTTGAATCACAGTTGTATCACTTTTTGAGTGGTTTCTGCGTGCTACACTTCGTCCTTGAATGTCGAAAGAAATTCGCAAAATGGCCGACACGAAAACTCGGTGTCTATAACTCCATACTGTCCGTTTAAGGACGTTCCAGTCTTTAAAAATCCCTTTTCATCGTTGTTCATCGATATGTTTGGGGTCTTTTATATTCAAAGTTTGTCTCCTTAGGACTTTTGAAGTGAGGTCCCAAATATTTCGTTCATTGTTACTGGGTCGAGTTTAAGATAGTGGAAAAGTTTGTTTTATAAACGGATCGTCTCATTATCAAGGATTCGATGAGCACTGACTTGTTCAACGAATCATAAAACATTGCTTTTGTTTGGGTACAGCGTTTGATCGAATTAATGGGATCAAATATCCGGAATGCTTGAAAGATTAAATTTTTTGAAGTAAAACTCTTATAATATCTATTTTATAATTGTAAAGAGCGGTAAAAGAAGACGAAAATTTATTAACTCCTATAAAGATGACTGTTTAAAGGTAAATAAGTTCGATTTGGAAGACTTTAGGGAGGCCTATGTTCAGTAGATGACTTCTTGTATTGTTACGGATGTGATGGTAATGACTAATGATGATAAAGTAGGTCCAGGAATCTTCAGAACTCTGATCAATAAATGTAAAAAAACATTGCAGTAGGTGCCATAATTGATAGTATGTTTTATACACATCATGTTTCTTCGTCTATAAATACCATTAACGAAAGTTTTAAAACTGTATCAGATCTCTAAAACAACACAAATTCAAAACCAACCAATAATTTCTTTGTAAACTAAGTTTAAGAAAACCATCTTCAACCCACCCTTTTCAACCGACTTCAAAAAAGGAGGAGGTTCTCAATTTGACTGTACTTTTTTATGTTTGTTACTCGATTACTCGAAGACGCCTGGACCGATTTCAAAAATTCTTTTTTTGTTTAGAAGGGAAGGTTTAGTCTAGTCACTGATAGATTAGAAGTCGGTGCCACAAACCCATAATTATATATATCTTAGGTAATGGTCACAGGTATAATAATCTATACTAATATTATAAAGAGGAAAGATTTGTATTTTTGTATTTTTGTATGTTTGTAATGAATAAACTCAAAAACTACTGAACCGATTGCAATAATTTTTTCACCATTCGAAAGCTGCATTATTCAGAAGTAACATAGGCTATATAATATCACGCTAGGTCCTATAGTTGTGGAGCAGTAACCAAAAATGTTTTAAAAACGGGGGAAAAGTATCGTTTCTGAGGCCTTCCGTGGCGTGCGCTGAGCATATAGTTAAAGTTATACAAAAATGTTCTATAGATGAATTGTTTATCTTAACATTATTTTTAAAAAAGTCCGCGAGAGCATATGTCTACCTTATATAGTTTACCCATAACAATCGTTTTAATGAATGGTTCAATCCTTATAAAAGTTTGCTCTAGATAACTTTTGAATTGTTCAATTGGTTACCTTAAGACGCGACATCGACAACGGAGGGCAGGTCGCTAAAAAAAAACTGAGAATAAATATAAATAAAACGTAAAACTATGTAAATAATCTTAAGTCCCCCCGTGCGAAGCCGGGACGGGCCGCTAGTTTCTTTTATAAAATCAGTTCAAGAAAACCGTCCTCAACCCTCACTTTTTGGAGTCGGTAGTCAAAGTCAAAGTCAAAATCATTTATTTCAATTAGACCAGTAAGGTACTTTTGAACATCAAAACAAAATATTTAAATATTAAATAATAAGAAAAAATGTCAGTCTGTAGGTCAGTCCTCTAGTGAAAGGTAAATTAAGTAATATATTAAAACCTTCTCCTAAGTGTAACAAACATTTTTCTAAAAACATTAAAATCAGTTCAGTTAATTACGAGATAGGTAATCATGCACAAAGATACATACATAAAGGTCAACCTTCCACCTACTTTTTTTTGAATTCGTTTAAAAGATCAACAACATAGCTACCTCTTTATTCTTCTTCAAAAACTCCTACCGACGCGACGTTCAAGTATAAGTCTATAGCTATAAAATACACTGTGATTGTAAGGTTGGAGCCTTGCCAACGGGACTTGCTTCCAGTTGACTTAGCATCAGATGAACTATAGACTAAGATATGGGTTTTTCTTCGTCGCATGATAAACAAGGGGATTACTTCTTGTTCAGCTCCACGGGGCATTTTATCTCTTAGAGTTAGTTTGTTTTTCAAGGCTAATGCATGTATAATGTGGTAGAGATTGTGGAGTTTTGTGTTTGTGTGTGTGGGTACTATTATAGTAGACAATAGTAGATATACTACTATATCGTCTACCCTATTAGGGTAGACGACTAATTTTTATTTTAATGTCCGTCTGATAGATTATTTAAAAACATTAGACACATATTTTTTCTTTTCTCACAGAAACGAATAGTTTCGAAGATATATTGATTTGAAATGTCGCGTGACGTCACTTCTCAGTACATTTTATACTAAGAAATGACGTTTTAGCCCCCACTCCTAAACTTTGATTCGTTTTATCTAAGTATTGTTTTATTATACGACAAAATAAAAAAATACGTGTCTAATATTTTTTCATTACCTAACTTACGGACTAATTATATTTTTAATTTTCATACCCTGTCATCATCCCCTTTTGAGACAGGTTCGCTTTGTTGTTTTAGTTTATGATGATTGTGAATGCGGTTGAGACAGTGACTGAATCTGCATTAGGATGAAGCGATGTTATAACCTATTTTAGATTTTATAGGTATACAAAGATGAAGGATTAAACTAATTAAAACAATTATACAAGCGAAAAAGTAAATACAACAATCTGTGCCGAATAAATGTATTATACATCTTCACTACATACTATGAAACAAAGTCGCGATCCGCCGTCTGCCTGTCCCTATATATGCTTTGATCTTTAAAACTACGCAACGGATTTTGATGCAGGTGTTTTTATTAGATAGAGTGATTTTTAAGGAAGTTTTTAAATTAAGTATAATAAATAATACATGCGTATTGCACCCGTGCAAAGCCGGGGCGACTCGCTAGTTCTTTCACAAAATAGAATAACAAACAGAAGTCGAAGATTTCTCGGCATCTCTCAATTTAATGAGCATTCAATTACTTCTACAATTTCAAGAAGATCACAATACGTTCTTAAAACCCAATGCTTTAAAATATCTCGAATTAGTCAAAGTTTTGTATAAGTTCCACTCAAAAACTACTTAGATAATGTATTTATATGACTACCAACGCAATTGGCTTTTAAATGCCAGTTAAGTGGGTGGGAACTGTGTTGCTGTTTAGTATAAAATTAAGATTATAACACAAAGGTCCACGTGTGGGTGTATTTCTCATTATTGTGCTACAAATGGTTTAATATCTTAATGTTCTATTATAATAAAGGTCCTTTTCTAATGCCCTTTATGATGGAATTGACCACTCGTGCCTGGTAGTCTGTCGGTAATTGAAATTGATTGAGCAAATATATTGTGTCTTTTTGTTCTCTGTAATCAAATTTTATCACGTGGTTGGACTCTCTATCGTTCTATCTTCTTTAGTATTCAATATTCTCTCTGTCTATTGGTAGATTTAGTTCCTAAAGCTAGATTTTGAACAAAAACTCTGTGCAGATTGGGTGTATCTCTGAAACTAGAAGATTATCTACAAAATAGCCAGAAATTGTGCCAAAATTCTGCCAGGTAGGTTAATTTTGTAGTCGAAATTAATATGGGACATTTCGGACATACCTAATTATAATTCTGTAGGATTTCCATGAGAAGCCTACATTGACTAGGCATTTTGGATAAAGTAATTAATTTCGGAACGCCTCTAGTATTTCGGGTGGCCAACTGGCCATGGATGACGCCGATTGCTCACCATCAGGTGATCTGTTTTTGACGTGTTTTTGACCACCGTCACCAGTCCACTCGTGGATTTGTCCCTATTAAATAAAATGCCTTAACAAACTTCAAAGATATCACAAATTATTCTACCTAATTATTATACGCAAGAACAGAACATATAAACCGAAGAAGCACTATCAGCAATCTATACAAGAACTCATCGACAAAGTTGATGTCAAGAAACCATCTTTAAATTCCTTGACAATGCTGTGTACCAAAGTTATTCGGGCGAGAGATTCTAAGCTCCTTTTCACAACGAAACAAAAAACAGAAAAAACTACAGCGTATTGAAACCTCGTGACACAATGGCGGATGAGACCTGACATCATCAGGGAATGGGGACGCGAAATAATAAGGCTCCTGCTTTGGTGCAAGGTGGGAGCTGAAGTCTGGTGAACAAGTTAGTAGTGAACCTGTTGATCAGTTATCATTTATAGAGGAAGACCAAGGAGTTGGTTAATAAAAACAAGGAGTTTTATTAATAAGACCTTTTTCATATAATAAAAAAGGAAGAGTAGGTTAGGTTAGTATTATAGTAATAAAAAGTCATGTTTATTTTTCGAAGATTTTAGTATCTCATTCGGTCGTTTCGTCAATTTTATTCAGAGAAAAGTAGTCGGAAAGTTAGTATTTTAGACAGTAGATTTAATATTTTGGATAAGGACAATCCTTCTCTTTTTGTTGGACCTTTTATTACTACCTCTTGAAAATATAAGACATTCAATGTTTGTTTAGTCAAGAATATTTGCTAATATGTTGACGATGAATTTCTATTTTTTCACAAAATCATTGTCTATTCCATAACGGACATGTGACAAATGACAAATGAAATTATCCAGTTTAGTGCAGCCGTTTCGAGATATGTTCAAACGCACGGAGACAGAATTCATCAAAGACTTGATTCTCTACCGCTTCACTCAAGGTCCCGCCTTGAGTGAATCAGAGAGAGTAGAGAATCACTTTTTTTTTTTTAAGGGGGGAAAATCATCGAATGACTGCTCCCGCCTGGGTGAAGCGGAAGGGAGTGTCAGACTCTTACTGACTAAAAACCACCCCGTTTCTTCTCCTGCACGTCGAGCCGGAGCCCCGGTTACCCGTTAGGTTCTCCCCGACTCCGAAGAATCAGACTTTGACTGACTAAAACCCACCCTGTTCCTAAAGCTGCTTCATGCCGGAGCTCCGGTGAAGGACACATAATGAAAGTATAGGTAGGCTACTGACATGATGATAAATAAAAACTGTTTAGAGATTTTTTTGTAAGAAACGTGTTTTAAAAGTAAAAAGTTGTTTAATCTGTGATGTCGACAGCACTAGCTGTCATGTTGACGGTGACATTGACATCTGTCAAATGTGACAGATTAGTAAAGTTTCCCGCGCAAAGAGTGGTAACGTCCATTGGAGTTGGATGTTTGAACAAGCATTATTTAGCCTGACATGATGATAAATAAAAACTGTTTAGAGATTTTTTCTGTATCTAGATTGTATTTAGCTCGCTATCTCTTATATTTCATACCATATCGAGTAGCGCGAGGCCTCGGTACGCCTTTGTCCTAGCACGACGTTTGCTCCCGTTTTTAAAATTAAAACTTTGCGGGCCGGAATGTTAAGCTCGTGTAGCCGGCTAATATTTCGTTTTACCAATCATATTGCGCTTTGTATGAGAACTTTAATACAAACTAACAAATGATTCTCGGCTTTATGAGAATTGGTGTGACGTCACTATTTGTTGATTTATTTGGGTAAATGGTTGGTGATCTGGTTTTAAAGTATTATTATAGAATATGGCAAAATAATTAGGTATAAGAGTAGTTAAAAACCTAGGTTGGAATTAGCGGTTTACTTTTTAATTAACTAACGAATATACATATTTAAGTTCAAACAATTTGTCATTATCATCCTTGGCAAAATTTTCTTCAACTTATTTTAAGACCAGAGGCCCAATTACCCTTCTCCTCAATCTCCCCAATCGTCGAAACTACAACAATCCCCGAATTCTTAAGCCCTAAAAGGCCGATATCGTACTTGTAATGCGTCATGTGCGGTATTTAAAGTATTACTTAAAAGGTTTTATTTATAGTATTACTCAATACGTAAATTCTGAAAATTCATAATAAATACTGAAAATGTTTATTCTAAACCAGCTTCGAATAAGAAACAGTATTAATGCTTGTTCAAACATCCAACCCGAATGGACGTTACCACTCTTTGCGCGGGAAACTTTACTAATCTGTCAGATTTGACAGATGTCAATGTCATCATCAACATGACAGCTAGTGCTTCCGATAAATAAAATAATAAATAAAATTAAATAAAAAAGCTATTTATTTCTTACAGGTAATTTTACATTTTATTCTTACTGTTAGTATTGTTAGTGTAAATTAAAACCTTAAACTTAATTTATTGTTAGTGCTGACTAGTTTGCATCCTGTAAGAATTTAAAAGCATTCCACTTTTCTCTATCCTGTGGTACTGTAGTCCACAGAGGACCCGCTATTTTCTTAATATCGTCTTCCAAATGTGTCGTGAGACTTCATATATTTCGCTTCTCTAGTGGGCCGTTCCATGTTGTTATTTTTAGTCCATCTTAGGTCTGTTAGTCGCGTCACAAGTCCTGCCCACAGTGCCTTTGATAACACAGATTAAACTATTGCCGTTCATTTAGTTGAGTACCTACCTATTACGAATTTATTAAAGAAAGTGACGACAAAAAGCATTGCATTCATTTTCTTAGATTCACCAACAACGACTTTTTTACTTCAACACGTTTCTTACAAATAAAATAAAATAAAATGAGAATTGTGAACAAAATGCTGTGTTGATAAGCACTCTGATTTATTCAGAGAAACTTCTCATTATGCTAGTAGTACCTTCAATGCCTTGCTGTAGTTGGAATAGATTAAAAGCAGTCTTTTATTTTGCACTACAGCGTGATGGTAGGAGAAAACTGGATAAGTGTGAGTCGGTCTTCTGCATGAAAGGTTTCGTATCATTATCTATTAGAACTGTCCTGTATTCTAGTTGGTACAAGTACGTGTCGGGCCACGCGTTGTGATGGGTTGTTAAAATATAATTGGTCGCTTATAACTGGTACACCTTTATTAACTGTGATAGTTTATTTTTAGATTCATTATTAAGTATAGTATAGGCGTTTATTTGGTCAAAGGTGTCATCTAAAATCAAGCTGAGGCATGCTGCTCCTGATTATGGAACCCTGGAGTAGTTTTGTTTAGGAGTTTACAATAAGATTTCCTCCAGTGTCGTGGATGCGTTTACAAACATAGAAGTTCACGTACACAATGACACCCAGACAACAACAACAATTTGTGGATGACTTAAAAAGTTGCTCCGTACGGGAATCGAACGCAATACACCGGTTGCCCAGCCACCGTGCCAAGCGTGTAGTCGAGAAAACGTCCGATTTTCATGTAAATCACGGCAAGTACGTATGTGACCTCTTCCAAAGTATATGTACTTTCTAAGATAATTTAGACACCACTGACAAACGGTGAAGGAGAAGATCTTGAAGAAATTTGTACTTATAATTTCTAATTATAAGTTTGAAATCGCCAACCCGCATTGAGCAAGCGTGGTGATTAATGATCAAACCTCCTCCGTGTGAGAAGAGGCCTTTGGTCAGCAGTGACCACTCATAGGCTGTTGATGATGATGATTGTAAGTTGAAAAAATTCAATCTGTTTCTAACCATAACAGATTATCTCAACAAAGTTTTTCTATACAGAACCCTAGAACAATATTTCATCGGATATTTATTCCGAGTTAAACAAAAAAGAAAGTTTTGCATTGTTCTTTAGAACAGACAGCTTTCGCGAGGAAATAATATTGATATTGTTTTCCGTATTACAGCTCATTGTTTGTTCTGTCATAGTTTGTCATAATACTTTTGTAGTGATAGTAATGTAATTAATAATTATGCATCGATATTACGTGTCTCTAATAAAGTCATAGTTGATGATGTGACGATAATGAAGGGGAAAATTATTTTTATGGTTTCATTTTTAGTTATTTTTTATAGTTATTGTATTAGAACTTTTTAGTCTAAACGAATAAAATTCTAGTGAATAATTATGTCTCATCAACAGCCAATAAATGCCCACTGCTGAGCAAAACCTCTTCTCACACGAAGAAGGTTTGAGCATTAATCACCACGCTTGCTCAATGCGGGTTGGCGATTTCAAAGTTATAATTAGAAATTATAAGCCCAGGTTTCCTCACAATGTTTTCCTTCACCTTTAGTCAGTAGTGTCTAGATAATCTTAGAAAGTACATATAACTCGGAAAAAGTCACATTGGTACTTGCCGTTGGTAGGTTTCGAGCTCGCACCCTCATGCATGAGCGTCATGACGCACCCACGACACAAGATAAAATCCTAGTGTAGGGCAAAGATTTTTTTTAAAGAAAACAAAAGATATAGTCTACTCTGTCATCAGCTGATGGTGAATTATTTATGTGTCTCCCAATAATATACCAAAATCTTCAAAAGTAGATTCGACACCGAAAATACGGAATCAAAATCAAGTTTAGTATCTACAATGAGGAAGGAAACAATTTGCATTATGCAGAACAGACAGACGAACAGACTAACAGCCGAGTTTGATCGTAATTACCATTTCAGTTTGACAAAACATTTACTACAAGTTTGTGTTGGGTAAAGGATAATTGTGTTATTTTGGACCCTGTTTAGCATTTCTATTGGTTGTAGCGTTTCTTGTGATGTTTATGAAGATTGTTGATCTTAACGGTAGATTAGTCGATTTGTCGCAAGTGCGACTGGGACAAGGGAAATATTATTGAGTTTTTATAAAAATCCTCAGTAGTAGCACGGAGTCTGGAATAGTAAAAAGTATTTATGTATTGTATTTATGTTACGAGTCCCATGTAATAGGGGATGAGCCTATTGCCATAATATAACTGGCACAATTCCAGACTCTGTGCTTGTACTGAATTTTTTTTTAAAACCCAGTACTACTTTGCCCGATCCGGGAATCGAGCCCGAGACCCCTTGCCCGGCAGTCGCACTTCCGTACACTAGGCTAATGAGGCAGGAACATAAAATACTACCTTATCTAACTAGGTAATATATAACCTCGTCTCGGTGTCATTGTGTATGTGAACTTGTATGTTTGTAAGCGCATCCACGATACAGAAGAAAATCCTAGTGTGGGGCAACGTTTTTTTAAAAAAAAATAAACCCTCACCAAGTAATAAACAAAAGAAGAATTTACGGATACCACAATATTACTTTAAGTAAATATAAATTCATTTTAAAGACAATAGACCTCAAGTAGTCTTCAGCTACCCAAAATGGCTACCTCATTCATTCATAATCCAATAACAGATAATTAATTATTGCCAAAATCAATGTGGTAGCGTTTATTTGTTTACAAAAGAGCACTCGAGAGAGCAGACTCTTGAAATACCCATTCATTATAGAGGTAGAAAATCTAAATTGTGGAGGAAACCATTTATAAAATCAGTTGCGAGCTCTTCTGTGAAAGGGGTTGGTCACAATATACCGATTTTTCCTTGCGATCGTTTGTAAAAATCGCAATACTTTTTTTATATTTGATGGGGCGACGTTTGACCACTATCTCGCCTGGTGGTAAGCGATGATGCGGTCTACGATGGAGTACGTCGTCCCATAAGCAACCTATTCACTCGGGCCTTGAAGACTCCCAGGTTATACTCTTCAGGAAATACAGACTCTGGCAAAGAATTCCACTCTTTAGCAGTACGCACAAGGAAGCTTGAAGCGAAGCGCTTCGTGCGTGTGGGTGGAACATCTACCATGAATCGGTGAGGCTTCGCCGAATATCTTGTGGTACGATGATGGAAAGGACTAGGGGGAATCAAGTTGTGCAATTCCCAAATACTATATTCATTTTTTTTGTTAATGGAATAAGCCGCGATAAACGAGCAGACGGATCACATGATGGTAAGCAATCAGCCTCGCCCATGGACACCCAAAACACCAGAGGTGTTATAAGTGGGTAACACAATTAGACTAGTTTCAAGCCATGCTACAGGCTCATATTCATGAACAGCATTCCGCGATCCGCGACGCGGCGACTGTCGCGCTGCTACTGGTTACTCGAGACGCAGAGTATCACGGCAGAAGGAGCGTTAGGCCCGTTCCACAGCAGACTTAAGTAGCCAGCCGTACAAAGCGTAAATTGCCAGCCGTGGCTCGTAAATGGTGTAGATTTAGAAATAATGTATGTACCTAAACCAAAGCTGTAAATCTATATTAAGTTACAAATTGTTTGTGCGGTTTATTAGCAAATTGTTTGCGGTTTCCAAATTAGCTTCAAAATAAAGTCGCTAGTACGTAGATATTTTGTACGGTTATTGTGTCCTAAAAAAAACATCGCAGAAAATATAAATAGAAAAACGGTAACGATTGTAATCGTATTGTAATCAAGTCTTTAGACCTGACTGAAAAAAAGTAACCTATGGAGTTTCTTGCTCGTTCTTCTCCGTAGGAATCTACACTTTGGAATGAGCAAATAGCTTCACTTTCAATTTTATTGTTGACGTTCAAAAGTGCCTTTCTGGTCTAATTGAAATAAATTATTTTGACTTTGACTTAGAGGGCCTAAATTTGGTCGGTACGGGTCGAAAGTTCGGCAGATTTTGAAGGTACCAACACTACTACTAATAGTTATTGCTTTCTGTTTAATTTGAATTTATTTAATTGGCTTCCTATGTATGGTAGTGAATCATGGGTGTTGCAGAAGAAGCATGAAAGCAGAATTAATGCGGTGGCAATGAGAGCCCTGAGAGGTATGTGTGGACTAAAATTGAGTGATCGAGTGAAAAATAGTGTTATTAGAGAAAGGTGTGGATTGAAAGATGATGTAGTGACAAGAATTAAAAAGGGAATGTTACGCTGGTTTGTACACGTAGTAAAAGTAGAGTAACGAAAGAAGTATACAGAGCGGATATGAATGGGGGGTCGGTAGAGGGCGCCTAAGACGGACATATACTGATTGGCGATATATTAACGAAGGGTCAAATTAAAAGTAAGCTTCAGGAAGTGTATTGTACGCGGACTAAGTCGCAGGCAACAGGTACTTTATAATAAATACTAACGGACCCGACAGACGTTGTCCTGCATATCCATTTGAATGTATGTATAAACAAAAATTCATTCAAATTAGTTCAGCCGTTTAGGATAAATAACCTAAACATCGACTGCAGCGCCATCTGCCGGGCTGATTTGTGAATCTAAACTATTCCCAGATCCCCTTGACACACAAAAAATTTTATCAAAATCGGTCCAGTCGTTTGAGAGAAGTTCAGTGACATACACACTCACAGAAGAATTATATATATAAAGATTAGTAGGATATTTAACTTAGCAATAAACTCTACTTAAAGTTACTCCATTCAAAATCATTTTCATAAACATTTAAGCATAGCAAAGTTAAAACTCCACCACAAGAAATATTACAGCGAAAATCTTTGAATAGGTAAATTTGAAAGTACTGACAAACTGTTCCCTCTTACTGCTAACACTCTGGTTGGCACCGAATATTGCAAGCCAAGAGCAGTCTACTTTTATTTCAATACAAAACATTTTATTTCTACGAGCATGCTGAATTGGCAAAGAGAATAGCAGACTGCTTGCGACGAAAATTCAGAGCTACATTAAAATATAAACAAATGAAAATTGTTTTTTTTTATTTATTTAATATGCTTCATGCACAAAATGTACAAAAAGGTGGACTTAATGCCGCAGGCATTTTCTACCAGTCTGACCTTTGGGTGATGCAGAGAAGAGTAATTGGTAGGTCTGTGCAAGAGGCAAGCAGTGATTTTATTTAACAATGAAAGATAAACTAATATATTTCGGAGATATACATACATAAATAAATTTAATTATAATATATACCTACACATGAGTACAATATGCCTACAATATGCATACATATTTATACATACATACATAATATATAAATATATACTTGCTTACTAGTACCCAGTGGATAGTTAGCGCGATGATTCAGCCAACCTCTTTAAGAATTTATAAAAAAGATTTAGTGTCTAACTTAAATAGAGTTTAGAATGCTTTGTGGAGAATTTGACATATAGACATATAGACACTTATTGGGAAAGCTAAAGTATTTTAAAGATAAAATAAAATGGCAGACTCAATGATAGCAGAAACAACATTAAAGTTGCAAGCATGCGCTTCCAAGTCGCTCTAAGGCAAAAGATTGTATCTAAATCCACAAACGTTTTATTTTTCTAAAATATCTCAAAGACTAAGATACGTTGATATGTTAAACTAGAAGCATATAATTCTTAGATAAACTACGTTTAAAAAACCGACTTCAATCGCCTATTTTTTGAAGTTGTTAAACCTTCTCCTAAGTGTTACAGACACTTTTCTGAAAACCGCATCAATATCCGTTCAGCCAATCGCGAGATAATCGCACACAAACTTTTATTTATTACTAGCTTTTACCCGCGGCTTCGCTCGCGTCACAAAAGGATAAAAAGTAGCCTATGTGGCATATACCAATATACACAGCGCCGTCTATACCAATACTTTTGTTTTTCCTTGGGAATATCAATTTTTTCCGGGATAAAAAGTACCCTATTATTTAATCCAGACTTCTAACTTTACGTTTGCAAAAATTCAAAGCAATCGGTTTAGTAGTTACGGCGTGAAAGCGGAACAAACAAACAAACAAACCCGCTTTCCAATTTATAATAGTAAGGAAGGATAAAAAATCTTCCTGCGCTGTCATTACAGGATTTTCTCAATTCGACAGTGAGGCTTAATACCTCTATAGTGGAAAATATACTAAACGTACTAAAAAGAAATTATATAAAGAAAAGAAAAAAATATAAAACACAATAATACTAAAGGATGCATACATGCACACATACATACACCATTTCTGAAGCCGGTTAAAAACAGTTCCAATGCAAGCTTGAGGTAAAGGGTTTATTTATTCATATTTCAGAATAAATTTGATATTCTAGAAGTTTCTGAAGACAAGGAATATAAAGTCAAAACGATACCTCATTGATAATCCGAGTGGAATCCGAGCAAAGTCGCCAAATATTCACCAAGGCAGAAGTCAGGTAACTCGATAGCTAATACATTGCAATCTGCTTAGATTTCCAGGCAAAATTTGTAAATTGAATTTGGCGTTTTGACGACCCTATTGCATTATGTATAAGGTGTGAATTTGAACGGAAATTTAGTTTCGGAGGTGTAAAAATGAAATGGAGAGGTGGACGGATCGCTATTACACCGTAGGGTTCTGTGCGGTGAGTGAATGGGCGAGCAAGCAAAGATGTTATCTATTAGAATTGCCATTGTAAGTACCAATAACTGAGATTGAATTAGGTATTGACAATTTAGGGACTTTTTGTAAATTCCTAAGGTGACCAAATGCCATTAACATTGACTGACTATTTTATTGTACCACTTAAAAGCGACAACCTTTTTATTGAAGTGTTGGACTAGAATCTTATCTTACTAATATTATGAACAAGCTACTTACACGCTCTGCTCAGCTTCTATTGGTCGTAGCGTAATGTTTTATAGCCTATAGCCATCCTCGATAAATGCGCTATCCAACACAAAAAGAATTATTCAAATCAGACTTGTAGTTACGGAGATTAGCGCGTGCAAACAAAAAAACAAACTCTTCCGCTTTATATAATAGTGTAAGATGTGAAAGTTTGTGTGTTTGTGTGTGTCTGTTACTCAATCATGTCAAAACGGATAAAGGAATTGGAATGAATGCTAATAGGTTCTGGGTAGACTGTCGGCCACATCGTTCGCTTGATAAAATTGACGTGTAAAAGTGCTGCCTTGTAGCCTATTTGCAGAAATAAATTCACTTGTTTCACAGGTTGCTTATAAGTCGACGTGGTCCATCGTAGACCACTTCATCGCAAATGCCATTTAGCGCATATCTACATGTAGAATAGAAAACCAAATTATATGGGATTGACGTAAATTTTCACACTTGTCAGTGTCATCCCCATACATTTTGATTTCTACACTCTCTGTCGCGGAGAACCTAACGGGTAACCGGGGCTCCGGCTCTACGTGCAGGAGAAGGAACGGGGTAGTTTTTAGTCAGTAAGAGTCTGACACGCCCTTCCGCCTCACCCAGGCGGGAACAGTCATTCGATGATTACCCCCCTTAAAAAAAAAACACTGTAAACAAGTGCTAAATGCCATTTGGCTACAGCTGCAGGCGAGATAGTGGTTAATCGTCGGCCCATCAAATACATATTTTTTTTTTGTATACTGTAATATTCACTGTTTAATACTGGATTTTGATATCCTGTTTTCAGCATGACTGATGTTTTTATACCCACTTAGAATCTAATTCCTTAACCTTCAAGAATTCGATGCTGGTCAAACAGTCACTAACCTTCAAACTGAGACATTAAATCCTAAAAGCAATTAGTAAGCATGACTTGGTTCCTAGCTCCTTCGAGCTAACACAATTTGGAGTATCCAACCTGCTATATAGAGGTAACCAAGTACTCCTGCTAAACCCACTTAAGTCAGGTTAAATATTAACAATTTTGATACTAATCTATCCAAACAGAGGTTATTTTGCAATTCAAATACTAATTGTAAATGTAAATAAACGTTGTAAGAGTAGAACAAACAATAACAATAATTATAATTATTATTATGCAAAGAGCCTAAGTGACTTTTGTGACGAGTAATTTACTTACTGTCTCGTTGGCCGAGTCGCAAGTGCGACTGCCGGACGAGGGGTCTCGGGCTCGATATCCCGGGTCGAGCAAAGTATTACGGGGTTTTTTTAAATCCTCAGTAGTAGACCAGGGTCTGGAATTGTGCCCGGTATATGGCAATAGGCTCACCCCCTATTACATGGGACTCATAACATAAATAGTGAAAAGTGGGTGTTGCATTGTACAGTGGCAGTGCTGTAATGTGCACCTCTGCCTATCCCGGGATTTTTTTTAATGGGGGAAAATCATCGAATGACTGTTCCCGCCTGGGTGAGGCGGAAGGGAGTGTCAGACTCTTACTGACTAAAAACCACCCCGTTCCTTCTCCTGCACGTCGAGCCGGAGCCCCGGTTACCCGTTAGGTTCTCCGCGACATCTCTTCGGGATAAAGACTTGATGTTATGTAAATTTACCTACGTTTCGTTGAAGTTAAAGTTAGACATTTGGTTCTAAATCTCATCCCGATCCCTTCAGCCATTTTGGGACACAAACTATCGCATTTTAATATTTGTAGAATAAAATCTTCTTCAATAGCTACGTTGCGCGTCGGTGTAACATCGACCGCCAAAGGTAGCCCTCGGTCCGAGGGTCCCGTGTCAATACTTAAATCAACACTCTTCCGGATCGCTCTCAATATTCAAATCTGTCAGGGCGACCGTAGCAAACAAACTTAGGGTTTGTTTTATTGCATTATTAGATGGTGACCCTTTATTTTCTGTTGGGTTTTTGGCTAATCCGAAAAAGGTTGTTTCAGGACAGGCTTAGAAAGGTTCGAATAAAATTTTGATGTTTTATCAAAACGATACTTTCGTAGGTAACTGTATTGTTGTAAACGATATTTAGTTTGAATTTATTGTTCTGTTGTTTCTGGGGATGTTTTAATAAATAAGACTGCACAGTTGTCGCGGTGGTTGGCCAACCGGCTGCCGCGCAACGTGTCGCTGGTTCGATTCCCGCACGGAACAACGTTTGTATGGTCCACAGATTGTTGTTCCGGGTCTGGGTGTAATGTGTATATGAAATTGTATGTTTGTAAACGCACCCACGACACGGGAGAAAACCTTAGTATAGGGCAACGTTTTTTAAAAAAAATCGGAATTGTGCTTCTTCATTGTACATTGTATTCTATCATGGCTTGAATCATGATCGTGTGACGTCACACATTTAACTTTATACGAGAAAAAAAACATCTCCAATAGGTATTTTTAATTTTCATACCCTGGCAACTATCCTATTAGAGGTATATGTATAAAAGTTTAGATTTTATAAACATATAACATAACATCACGTGTTTTTATCCCCGAAGGAGTAGGCAGAGGTGCACATTACGGCACTTAATGCCACTGTACAATATAACACCTACTTTTCACTATTTATGTTATGAGTCCCATTTAATAGGGGGTGAGCCTATTGCCATATGCCGAGCACAATTCCAGACTCCGTGCTACTACACATATTTTTTTTAAAAACCCAGTAGTACTTTACCCGACCCTGAAATCGAATCCGAAACATGCCCGGCAGTCGCACTTGCGACCACTCGGCCAACAAGGAGCAGATTTTATAAAATCCACAGATAAACAAGTTAGACAACTAATAAAAACTAAAATGAAACTGATGAAACATTTGATAAATTGTAATCATACATTTATTCAGTGTGAAGTTAAAATTGAAAATTGTATTAAAAACTTTGGATCACGTAATCCCTTGGTCGCGAAGCTTATTTAGAAATATCTGAACTACATTCATACGAGTTTTAATCTAGTTTTATCTTATACTAGCTGTTGGCTGCGACCTCGTCCGCGTATAATATAAATTTTAGAACATAGCTTTTTTTGTTTCAATGTACTAAAGTAAACATAGCCTATGTTACTCCTTAGTATATCAGCTACCTGCCAAAAAAATATCCGTCAAAATCGGTCCAGCCATTTCAGAGATTAGCCAGTACAAACAGACAGACAGACAGACAAAAATTGTAAAAATCGTTATTTTGGTATGTGTATCGTATGTATATTCATATGCATGTAGTAAAAAGCGGTAAGCCTGTTTAAAGCATAGCATGATATAAAAGTAGCGGGTTCGCGGGTACGATTCCCGCACGTAACAACTCTTTGTGTGATCCACAGATTGTTGTTCCGGGTCTGGATGGCATGTGTATGTGAACTTGTATGTTTGTAAACGCACCCACGACACAGGAGAAAATCCTAATTTGGTGTAACGTTTTATAAAAAAAGTTAATAATAAAATGAATACTGTATTATGAATTGTATGAAGGACAATAAATAAATTAACTCCTACTGAGTTGTCAAGGGATATTTACAACCCTTTTTCACAGTGCCCAAATTAGCAGAACAATGACAGGCTTTGTGGCAATCTCCTAGCGTGACAAATTAGGGTCGGTACTCTAACGAATCTGTCTAAAAGTGTCGGTTTCATATTATTTTTATGAGATCAGCCAGTAAACGAGGTGACGGATCATCTGATGGCAAGCAATCGGCGCCGCCCATGGACACCTGAAACACCGACGCTTTATAAGTGCATTACCGGCCTTTTGGATACTGGGGAGGGTTTTTTTTAAGGGGGGAAAATCATCGAATGACTGCTCCCGCCTGGGTGAGGCGGAAGGGAGTGTCAGTCTCTTACTGACTAAAAACCACTCCGTTCCTTCTCCTGCACGTCGAGCCGGAGCCCCGGTTACCCGTTAGGTTCTCCGCGACGGGGGGGGGGGGGAATAATTGGGCCTCCGGTAACCTCACTCACACGACGAAGCACAACGCAAGCGTTGTTTCACGTCGGTTTTCTGTGAGGCCGTGGTATCACTCCGGTCGAGCCGGCCCATTCGTGCCGAAGCATGGCTCTCCCATTCTTATTTACTCATACACTTATATATACTCAATTATACAACGCTAATTTCTGCCATCGGCTTCGCCCGCATTACATTGGAATGAAAAACTAACCTATGTGCTGTTCCAGACAATAGTCTGGTCTAAATTTCATTTCGTGTCCTGCAGTCGTTTTGACGTGAAGGAGTCAAACACAAGCAAACAAACATACAAATCTTCGCGTTTATAATATCACTAGCTTTTACCCGCGGCTTCGCTCGCGTCACAAAAGAATTAAAAGTAGCCTATGTGACATATACCAATACACACAGCGCCATCTATATCAATACTTTTGTTTTTCCTCGGGAATATCAATTTTTTCCGGGTTAAAAAGTACCCTATTATTTAATCCGGACTTCTAACTTTACGTCTGCAAAAATTCAAAGCAATCGGTTGGGTAGTTACGGCGTGAAGGTGGAACAAACAAACTCACTTTCAGATTTATAATATTAGTAAGGATAGTAAGATTATGTTACTTATTTTATGTCCCGCTCTTTTCTTAAGTGTTTGAAGGTCGTATCGGTTCAAAAATACCGCCGACGACAGATCATTCCACAATTTTGCTGTGCGAGGCAGAAAGCAACGTGAGAAGCGCACAGTTGTGGCCAGCCAACCATCTATATGGGGATGCGTATGCTGTCGTGAGGATCGATGGCGAAAAGATGCGGCAGGTATCAGAGATATGATATATAGATATATTAAAGATGCATTAAAGTGATATGATTTGATTTAATGTTGGTCTAATTGAAATCAATGCGGTACGATTTGGGACACCTTAATGAAATTTTTTGCATAAGCAACAGAAAAGACTCAGTAATGTTGTGAATAAAATAAATGAAGTGAAATTATAATTTTAACACGTAACATTGTGTTTCAGTATTGTTTTCATACAAAAACGGCCTATTTATTACGGTCGCGTCCGTCGGCAAAGCATAACTAACTGAATTACTGCACTGTGGTGTTATGGGAGCTGGTTCAAAGTGGAAGATATAGCGGTATTGATTTTTAGCTGTTTTTTTCTTTTAAAGTAATTTGTTTAGTGAAATTTTACATGAGTGTAGCATAAAAAAAAAGAGTGCGGCCTTATAAACTCGTCAAACTTTAATGTTTGATGGCAAGAGACGCTCATTAAACAAACAATTCAATTATATTATAATACTAGCGGACCCGACAGACGTTGTCTTGCATATCCATTTGAATGTATAAACAAAAATACATTCAAATTAGTTCAGCCGTTTAGAATTACTAACCTACAAGCGACTGCAGCACCATCTGCCCGGCTGATTTGTGAATCTAAACCATCCAGGGCGCCACTCAAACGCGTACAGAAAAAATCATTTAAATCGGTCAAGCCGTTTAGGAGGAGTTCAATGACATATACACGCACAGCAGAATTAAATATATAAAGATGTAGGTAGGCGTAATAAATTTTTTTTCTTAACATATATGTAGGTTCACTATAACTTAAGCAGGACATAGCAAGTAAGAGAACAGAGAACTGACACTTGTCTTGATGTTGGGCTTACGAGCTACCAAGAATAAACTTCAAACTTTTTTTAGACGCCTAAGGCTGGGTCGCACCAAATTTCTTTAACAATAACAATCATGAAGTTTAAGTATCGGTTAGGCCAATAATATGTTGCACCAATCGACAAATAACCGCTCACTTTTCTCTGGTTAGTGTTATAGTTTGTGTCAAATATATATCTTACTTATGCTTTACCTGACCCGAAAATCGAACCCGAGACCCCTTACCCGGCAGTCGCACTTGCGACCACTCGGCCAACGAGGCAGCCTACACCTAAAAAAAAAAACAACAAAAAAAATAGTCGAATTGAGAACCTATTTCTTTAGCCTAATACCCTTTTCTACATCCCCGCTACGCTTTCTAAACTTAGACCAAACATGAAAACAGTGATTAAATATTCACAGCGCAGCGTGCCACACAGCTGAAAGCTAGACATGCCGAGCGCTGATAACGACTTATACTTTTAACTAGGAGATGCATGCCCTGTACTACCTACCAGTGTAACACGTATTTCATATTTATGATACACTGATGAAGTGGATACGCAAAGTATTAAAAATATCTCAGTGGGAGAATAGTCTGGAATTGTGCCCGGTATATGGCAATAGGCTCACCCACTATTACATGGGACTCATAACATAAATAGTAAAAAGTGGATGTTACATTGGATACGTAATGTAGAGAAGAATACATGTTTCATGTAGAAGTATATATATTTATTTGTTTATTATTTATGTACACACATACAACCAACCAACTAATTAACCCCAGGACTCATGGACACAATATTACAGCGTCGTCTACACGATACTTAATTTTCAACCGACTTCAAAAAAAGGAGGAGGTTCTCAATTCGACCCGTATGTTTTTTTTTTTTTTTTCTATATTTGTTACGCGATTACTCCGCCAATTATGAACCGATTTGAAAAATTCTTTTTTCGGCGTATAGGTAATACCGCAAGGTTGGTCCCATTTAAATTTACTAATAAAAATAACAACCCCCAAGGGTGGAAAATAGGGGATGAATTTATTTATACGCAATAACTCCGCCGATTTTAAACCAATTTGAACGATTATTTTTTTATTGAATAGGTATTATCAAAAGGGTGGTTTCATGCGAATTTGAAGAAAATATTTCACCCCCAAGGGTGGAAAATTGGGGGATGATTTTTTTATACGCAATATCTCCGCCGATTATGAACCAATTTGAACTATTATTTTTTTGTTGAATAGGTATTATCAAAAGGATGGTTTCATGCGAATTTGAAGAAAATATTTCAACCCCCAAGGGTGGAAAATTGGGGATGAAATTTTTTATGAAAGTCTAGAAGTCCGCTGCTCATCACTCTCCTTTAATATATTTTTAGCATTTCTTTCTCTACTTTCTTTTAAACGCACTTCCCTTTCTTCTTTTGTTTCCTCCAAACGGCGCTGTCTCATTAAGGCTGCGCGTTTAGTAGGCCTACCCATATTAAATGCACTAAGGGTATCTACAAAAAAGTAACACTAAAAATTTTAAAATAAAATAATTAACTTTTTAAAGAAAATAAAACCGACTTCAAATGCGAGAACACAAAAAAAAACTAAAAATTAAAAATAATTCCTAATACCTATTACCTAATACTATAATTTTTCTAAACTATATCAAAGTAATTAAAGTTAAACCATCTAAATATCTTAAAATAGTTATACTTATATACCTACCTATTGTTTTTTGGAGTCGGTGCCAGTAATAAATGAATATTAAACCTAATGAAATAAGAAAAAGTACTCAATGAAACAAAAATATTAAGAAATAAGTTGTATGTAGCCTGGTACAACTAAACCTATACCAACAAAGAATAACAAATACCTACAAATCCTACAATAGAATACAACAAACAAAAAAGAAAGCAATAATTTGAAATATTGCGCATCCGAAAATTCAGTATTTTTGACACGAGCGTCAACGTAGTCTGCCCTCAAGCGTCTGCCCGCCTTCGGGTCGCTTACTCGAGCAAGACCGCACGCGCCCGCGTCCCCCGCCGCACCGCGCGGCCCCGCCTCGCGCCATGCGTCCCCCGCCACCGCGTCGCACGTCTCTAGTTCGCGGGTAAACTTTTTTGTCTACGATTTCCGACCTTATTATGTACAACAGATTTATATACCATCAGACGACTGTCACAGGCTATCGATGAATGAAGATCTTCCTACTACGTACGCCGTACATACGTATGATGTATTTCATATTTAATTTTATAATCTCGTAATGAAGTCCATTCCTGAATTGATTAACTTCTTGTGTTATGAAAATGGCACATAACATTCCATCTATTAGCCCCCGAAGTGGTTCATAAAAGTGCTCATGAGCGATAGAAGCTAATACCATGCATCTTTTTTTAAGGGGGGAAAATCATCAAAAGACTGGCATCCGAAGCATTCCCAATCAAGGAAGTAGAAAAAAATGCGAACGTAATATCACTGTCACTTAGAAATTATTGAGACACCAAATCGTAAGTGGTATATTTGCAACACCGTAATGTATAAACTGTAATGACGGGTCATGTCACGCGAGAGATGTCCTTCGTGTCAATGTGTGTGTATTCTATTAGCTAGGTGCCACAGTTGTTGTTTCAGGAGACTGTGTCTACCTTTATTCAATTCCCAATATCATTTTGCTCAGCTCAAAAATAGTTAGTACTAGCTTTTGCCAGCGGCTTCGCCCGCGATCCCAGGGGTAAAATGCCTATGTATCACTTCAGACCTTAATCTACCTCTGTTCCGAATTTCATTCCGGTCCCTTCAGTCGTTTTAATATGACTGAGTAACAAACATACACATAAACTCACATATTTTCATTTATAATATCGAGTCAAGCTAATTTCAACCATTGGCGTTTCGGTTACAGTCTATGAATGAGTATTGTAAACGTTAGAGTAGACAAATACAATCAGAAATCACCGAATTGCTAAGCTATCGGGAGTTTCACGTGTTATTGTGAGTCAACCATAAAAGATAGACTTATGCTGTCGAGGAATATTTTTTATATAATTTTAAGGAGAATATTTCCGTCGTACATGATTTCTATGTAGCTTTAACCTATAAGCCTGCACACGCGACGGAAGCTTAAAAAATGGAGTAACTTCTCCCGTTTTCCCAATATTTCCCTTCACTGCTCTGCTCCTATTGATCGTAGCGTAATGAAAAGTATACTATAACCTGCCCAAGAGTATGAAGAATAATTGTGCCAAATTTCGTTAAAATCCGTCGAGTAGTTTTTGTTTCCATAACGAACATACAGACAGACAGACAGACAGACAAAAATTTTATTGATTGCATTTTTGGCATCAGTGGCCATTCCTAACCACCCCTTGATAGTTATTTTTTAAATATATTTTATGTACAGAATTGACCTCTCTACAGATTTATTATTAGTAGTATAGATTATTATTGGACTAATGAAACAATGTGTAATTATAATGTAATTGGCACATAAACATGTTTGTCTGTTCATCGGCTGTGTAATGAGCTGTAACGCGGATTGTCCACAACATTGTCACGCCGGCAACACGTTGTCACGGTGGCAACACGTTGTGACGTGTTAAAAGTACCGTGTTTATTGTTTATTGGGGCTGTGTGGTAAACACCTCTTAGGGTACAGTTTTAACACGCGAGCTGTTGATTTAAATAAATTATTGTTACATTTTGTTACATTTAATGTGAATTAAGTACATTTATTATGGTACGTGGACTTTATGCCGTTTTTTGACGTAAGTAATTATTATGGCTGTAGTAGCTTTTTTCATTTGTTTGTATTTTTTTTTCAAAGAGGATGAAAAGTTAATGTTTTAATACAGTAAAGTTTGCAAATTAGTTTGTTAGCTTGGTATTATGAAGACTTACATAAACTAATTAGTTCTGCCTTATAAATTGACAACCAAGACACCACAACATTTTATAAGGCATGATGTTAAAATAACTGACTTAGTAAACACGCTCGACATAGACACCTATATATAAGACTAGCTGACTAAGACCTGCGACTTCGTTCGCGTAGAATATGATGCCTGTTTTATTTTATGGGATAATTTAATCGGGATAATTATCCTATCACCTACGTCAGTCCATACCCTGCCTGTATACCAAATTTCGTCAAAATCCATTCAGTAGTTTCAGTGTGATTGACGCACAAATATCCAATTAAATATCGAAAGCTGAGTTTAATATCGAAAGAAATTCATTTATAATAATATTATCTACAATATCATATTAGAAACACAAGTTCTAAGAAAATGACATTTTATTTCATCTTTCCATTTTATTCGCGTCATGAAACCACACATTAAGCCTCATTTAGCGCCAGTATTCAGGGAACGCTTTTGAGACGTGTGTAAGACATACGACAGAAATATCTAGCAGAAGGTTAAATAGGTTACTAGGTATAACCTGTGTAAAAAAAAAAGGAGGAGGTTATCAATTCGACTGTATTTTTTTTATGTTTGTTACTCGATCACTCGACGCCTGAACCGATTTCAAATTTTTTATTTGTTTGATGGGATAGGTTTCATTTGGTCCCCTTGTCATGAGGTCAGGATCTTATGATGGAATCCCAGGGAAACCGAGGGGAACTTTTAAAAATTATAGGGGCGACTAGGGCATTTATTATTTTTTTCGATAAGTATTAAAACCGGCACCGACTTCTCACCTATCAGTGGATGTGTAAGCTATATGTAAGTACGTATGACCAATAATAGTTATTTTTTGCTTTTTAGTTTTAACTTTTCGTTTGTTTATGTTTTTGAAGTCGGTTTTTTTAAACGCAGTTTTTTTTTGTTTTGTTTTGTTTTTGATAATACGTTGCCCCATACTAGGATTTTTTCCTGTGTCGTGAGTGTTCTTACAAACATACAAATTCACATACACATGATACCTAGACCCGAAACAACAATCTGTGAATCATACAAAGTGTTGATCCGTGCGGGAATCGAAATCGGCACCAACGGTGCCGTCAGTTAGTTATAAATTATAACGTTAATAATCCTAACTTTATATCAGTCGCTTTACAAGCCCCTACGGTGTTGGTAAGTTATATCACTACAATAAAACGGTAAAGGTATTATATTGACGTAAAAAATCTGTAATGTGGTAACTCACACTCCAATAGAAAAGTCATACAATTCAGAATCCAATAAAATATGTTACATAAAAGATATTTTTGATATTTGGAAATAAGTTTGTATTGAATTTGATTAGCGACGTGAAACAACATTTGCGTTGTGTTTCACGTTACCGGAGGCCCAATAACCCCATCCTTCCCCAATCTCCCGAATCCCTAAATCCCCAACAATCCTCAAATACCTAATCACCAAAAAGCCGGTAACGCACTTGTAACGCCTCTGGTGTTCCAGGTGTCTTTGGGCGACGATTGAAAATTACTCGTAGCATGCCGAATTACGATGATAGATAATGGCAGTATTTCTCACTTTATTCAATAACTAGCTTTTACCCGCGGCTTCGCTCGCTTCACAAAAGGATAAAAAGTAGCCATATATAAATACATATACTAATACACACAGCGCCATCTATACCAATAATTTCGTTTTCGGGATAAAAAGTACCTTATTATTTAATCCAGACTTCTAACTTCACGTGGAACAAACAAACAAGTAAACTCACTTTCCGATTTATAATATTAGATAGTAAGGATAATATTATAGTTGTGTCCATAATGTCTACTTTTGAGACTTCTGCAAATATTATGCTTAGTATCAATCTAGACATCTCAAACGCGTAATTTTGTTGGAATATTAATATATGCGATGTCTATTCGAGTTCGAGGTAACCGCGCGATTCAACTCCTATCAATAGCAATTCTACCTTCAGAATATTATATTGCTGAAGCTTATTACTAAACTGTTATAAGTGAAAATTATTATTAGTTTGTAAATGGCGATTTGAAGGGCAATAGGATAGACGACTAATTTTTATTCTAATGTCCGTCTGGTAGATTATTTAAAAACATTAGACACGTATTTTTTGTTTTCTTACGGAAACGAATAGTTTCGAAGATATATTGATTTGAAATATTGCGTGACGTCACTTTTGAGTACAATTTATACTCTAACTAAAATAACGTAGCTACTTCCCACTCTTCATCTAAGTATTGTTTTCTTATACGACAAAATAAAAAAATACGTATCATACATTTTTTTATTACATAACTGACAGACTAATTAGATTTTTAATTTTCATACCACGATTAATTTGTATTGATGAGGACTTTACCCCTAGATGGAGTGGGACTGTTATTAAGGGTCTGATGATGAAGAAGTCTAATTGTTAAGGGAACTCTTCAACGGTATACAGTAACTACCTTATGTTTTGGCTTGTATAATTTGTATTATTAGATCTTTGCATCTATGTGGATTATAAGTGGCAAAATGGATCTATGTTGATTTACACTAAAAATTATAAAACAAAAAAATAAAACCGCGTTTAAAAAACCGACTTCAAAAAATAAACAAAAAGTAAAATAAAAAAAACTGATTAGTAGGCACTAATAGGTTACCCACACATAGCTACTGAATCCGTAAATCTGAACCTAAATACTCAAAAATATAGTACTGTGTCCAAAACATCAGTGAATAATGGATTCCTAATTTACAACGATTCCATATATATTACAACTAGCTTTTACCCGCGGCTTCGCTCGCGTCACAAAAGGATATAAAGTAGCCTATGTGACTATCCATCCGTTCAACTACCTTCAGTTAAAAATTCATTCACATTAAAGTACTTCCGTTCTGCCGTTTAAGACAGGCAAATAAACAAATAGCTTTCCGCTCGCGTGGAATTCGGTTATATCGCGCTATTTACATTTTTCTAATAAGTAGGTAATTCGTTGACTGGTTTTAAATGACATACAACGCCATCTATACCAGTAAATACAGCGCCATCTATACCAATATTTTTGTTTTTCCTAGGAAATATATTTTTTTTCCGGGACAAAAAGTACCCTATTATTTAATCCAGACTTCTAACTTTACGTCTGCAAAATTTCAAAGCAATCTGTCTAGTAGTTACGGCGTGAAGGCGGAACAAACAAACAAACTCACTTTCCGATTTATAATATAAGTAAGGATTACATATATTCCTATCAATACCAATTTGCAGTGATATCATTTAATTATAATTATGACAGCCATATTGAATGATAATAATGTCTATATAAAAATAATCAATGTTGTATAAAATACTCGTATTTATGTTGCATACTTTAATAATTGATTTATATCAATCCTGTTGTGCATTTCATACCATTAATATTGTGAAATTGTTTCAAACGTTATATAAATTATGTATTTTCCTATAATATGCATACAATTGCGATGATGACGGGGTATGAAAATTAAAAGTCTATTTAGTCCGTAAGTTAGATAATGAAAAAACATTAGACACGTATTTTCTTATTTTGTTGTATAATAAAATAAAACTTAAAAACCGACTTCAAAAAACCAAAAACTAATAACAAACAAAAAGTCAAAACTAAAAAGCAAAAAATAACTATTATTAGTACTGATACTGATAGGTTACCCACCCACTGATAGGTAAGAAGTCGGTGCCATAAGTCCCATACAAAATTATTCATTAAACCTTAATAGATACCTAATTCACAATTTTGTGGACATTATGTTATATCATTATGATATGTGCTTATGGCACCCAAACACAAGGTAATTAATATGAACCACTGAGGAGTTCCCTCGACTGTCTGTCGGCTCCATCATCAGGTCGACTCCAGACCCTTATCAAATTGTAGTGTTTAAAATCGTAATTGAAAAACATAATAGACGCACTACTCGCCCATAGAATTTTCGAAAGTTCCCCTCGGTTTCCCTAGGATCCCATCATCAGATCCTGACCTCATGGAAATGGGACCATCTTGGGAGTATACTCCTCCTTTTTTGAAGTCGGTTAAAAAGAAACAAAGTTTAGGAGTGGGGGTGTACATAGAAGTGACGTCACGCGACATTTCAAATCAATATATCGTACTGATGCCGATACGGAGCCGCGGAGAACTTGACAGGCTAGAAAGCTGGAAAATCCTCAAGTAGTCGTCAGTAAAGCAACTAAAGCTGCTTCGGTAATTGCCAATGAATATTGAAATCATTCCAATATTTAGACCCGCAAAACGCACGAGACTCAATAAACCTTGGTTCTTTCTCACAAAACTATCTATTGATCACAAAAACCTGAGATTTCAAGCATAAAAATGTTCAAATAAATCAAATCACCATTATAATATTGTTGGGAATCTTTGAAGGTAGAAGAAAATTTATTTCAGTATGAAAAGTGTATCTATTAGTCAGGCCGTTAATACGCTTATCCTGCCAGCCAATATTTTTTTTTTAATATTTCGACTTTTCTATATCAAAATATTAAAAAAATAATCACACTTTCATTAATTGATTAATATGACCTACTTAACTGTTTGAGTAGGTACCGTCATTATAGACACAATTAAAGAAAAATAGGTTGCGTTCACCGGTGTCCTCGCGGTGTTTAACAGTTTAATTTTAGTATTTTTCCAGCAAATTTTTAAGAAATAAATATGCTATTTGACGCTAAAAAAATGTGCCGTCATAATACATAACCTCGTACAACAATCATATATAATTGTCGTTTTTGACAGTTCGAAAAAAGTATTCGATTTGAAGAGTTGGCAAATCGAATTATCTAGTCGTATTACTAGTACTTTTTTCGTACGTTACGTACTTTTTTCTTAAAGTTTGACATTGTATTTTTATTCATAAAACGTTCTTAAAAGTTTTCATCTGTTTTCTAATAATACACAATAAATAAGACAAACAAAATATCTATATCATTCATACCTTTACTCAACATGTTACCATGAGTAACACGTCAAGTTACGATAGCCAGTATAAACTGGCCGTTAAGTATGGAGAAAGATCACATAAACAGAGATCATGATAAGCTGGTTTTATATAGCTCGATTGTGCCTGGCCCAACTCTCGTCCGTTTCAGAATGGCTACTGACAGCCTTTCAACAAACATGGTCGTTTCTACAGACGGAACCTTCGTTTATATTTAGCTAGAACTCGGTGTAACTAACTAGATAATGTCCATTTTGAGAGGCTTTGTGTTAATTGTGTTGTGTTATGTAGATGTTATGTGGGGGCTTTTAAAATTACTTGTTAGTATACATATTATTATTATCGAACTGTTAATGTAATGTAGAATTACATTCTCGAATGTTGTATCAGTGGCACTAAAAAAATTTAGAACATTAAGAAATATTGTGTTTTAAAATAATAACATCTCTAGCAATTCTACTCATGACTATGAGTCCCTAGTTTGACTTGAAACTGATCGAAGTACAACGTCAAACAGTTGCACGAGTAAGCCGTAAATAAGAATTAATAACATTTAAATTGTCTTGGTTCTTATTACATGAATTTGCGTCTTAACTATTAACATTTTGGTCTTTTTAGTCTTTGTGGTCTTTTGGTCTACTGGTCTTTTAGTCTATTGGTCTTTTGAAAAAATATGCCAGGAACTCCACTCACCTGACATCTCCCATCAATGCACATGTCCAGACTGCCAGGTCTGCATCTCGTGCCGTCAGACACCCTGGCTGCCAGCACAGCTACCACCACGCGGTCTTCATCATCCAGGGACACCGTCTGCAAGAGATATTGATACTTATAACAATGAGCTTAAGGGTTTGTGTTGCTTGGATATTTGATGGCTCAAAGTTGCTTGTGTGATTCATATAAATGAATTTGTACTTAAAATAAGATATCATTTGATTTATTATTGCTTGAAGATTCTTCTTGTAAATAAATGCCTGCATTCAAATAGATTCCAATAAAATATTTAAATGGTACCGAAGTGCGTGATTTTAAGGTATTAACTGAAAATGAAGGCCATGAATAATGAAAAGACAATTCTTTAAATACTTGAAAAAAAAAACAAGTTACGAATAACAAAAAGAAATACTGAAAGATTTTGGTTCAAATAAATATTCTTTTTTTCGTACTTAATGGCAAGTCAGCGATTGAAATTAAAAACAAAAATAAGTAGGTAAGTACTTTGTTGTAGATCTATTTACAAAATCCAATAAATCACCTATGAAAGCGTGTGAATAGAGAATAATTCTTTTATAAGCTACGTTTATAAAAAAACATTTCAACCCTCTCTTTTTATGAAGTCGATTAAACTGTCAAACACCAAGCGGTCACCGGTGACCGCGACCTATTGTTCTTTAATTGTGTCTATAAAACCGGTACTCGACGAGTTAATTATGATAAATCCTCCCGCGCGTTTCTCGTATACACGGGTAAATATTTTAATAGAAAGCGAATTAACTATTCTGTTCAATCAAATAAAGAATGGGTTGCAAACTTGAAAATATACGTCACAGAAAAAATATCCAATCGGTGCAGGTCACTCTCGTACACCCGTGTGTACCATGTAGCGCTGGGCACTCAACTCTCTCGTACACCCGTGTGTACGAGAAACGCACGAAAGGATATTAAAACTTTAATTAGCGTTAGTAGTCATTGGCGTTCCATAGTCTATGCCTACCCTTTGTGAGACAGGTGTGTGTGAAGATTATGTATGTACCTATGTATTAAAACCAAAGTTCAATAAACAATTATCTTAAAACCGCATCAAAATCGGTTGAGCCAATTGCGAGATAATCGCACACAAACATACATACATACAGACACACAGGTTCAAAATGAGAACCTTCTTTATTTGAAGTAATTTAAAAAAGAACTAACCATCAAAAATTAAATATCACTTTACTAAACACACAATAAGGTTATTTATTTTCTAAACAAATTAATATTGCAAAACCTAAGTGCTCAAAAGGTCAGGTTCTATCTTGAATACTAAGGTTCTCCACTAACCTAGTTACAATTTAGTCTCGCAGTCTCAAAAACTTTATTTTTGAAACTTTCTTTTGATACTAGACTGGCATTTTAAAGTTGTTCCCAGCTTAGCATTATGTATTTCAAGTTTCATCGTATGGAGACGGGAGATTCTCCTCGGACTGTTTCTATTTCAGAAGTGGTAGTATAAATGTTATGCATCCTATTTCTCGGCTGTTGTCAACCTAGTTTGGAAAGGAGGTTATCATATAGACATAGAGTTTTTATTTAGGTTTCAGGCAAGAACGTAATGTCACTGAGAAATTATTGAAGCAGCAAAATGTCAGTGGTGTATTTATGTGTGCGTGTACTTGCAACACCGTAATGTATGAAGTGTACTTACGGGCCATCGGGCCATGTAACGCGACAGATGTCCTTCGTGTCAATGTGTGTGTATACTGCGTGTAAGTCTATAGTAGCTAGGTGCCACAGTCGTTGGTTCAAGAGACTATGCCTGCCTTTATTTTAAAGTCCTTGGTTTTAGGTATAATGGGAGTGCTGATCTATCTGAGGAAGTAACTGCATCGGCGTTTAACATCTGCTTTACCTTCAGCAAGTGACTTTTGGATCTATGAGCGCTTAGACCTGGACGTCCATTCAATGGTCTCAGAGGAGTTAGTGGTCACGTCCTATCATACATATCAAGGCTCAAGTAGGGAGAAGCAAGTTCCCTTTATATTGGATAAGAGGTATGGCATTGTAGGTCTTTCGGAACTAGTCTTTTTAGAAGCCTCGGTACTTTTTTATATGCGCTGATTGCCACCAGGATGATTTTCATGAACGATAAGCCCATACTTTCTAGTCTTTCCTCATAAAATCTATTTGAATTTTTAAGGTCGGAAAAAAATTTATGAGAAATATTATGAGAGATCTCCCAATACTTACAGGTTCAGGGCTCTGCCCCGAGTGCTGTGGTGTGCCCCTGCAGGTGAGCGCGCAGGGCTCAGCATCATCACGGTGAGCTCGCCAGTGGAACAGCTCTCCACCATAGGGGGTGTCATCGTGAGCGCTGCATTGCTGCTCTCGCCATATGTCCTCTTCTAGCAGGGATACATTGCCGCGGCATGGCTGTTGAAGAATAGAAAGAACATTTTGAAGTTATAATCAGAAGATATTTTCAATCAACATAAAATTATTAGTATTTATGTATTCCTATCAACAAAAAGGGGCAAACGTTCATATTGACTACATGAGGGTAAGTGATTAATGTGACGTATAGACAATCTCAACGCCTAAGGAGTTACAAGTCCCATCGATGGTCTTTTACTGAAGAACGCTCTTGTCTTAAAGGTTTCATTATTTAATTCTTTTCTCAGTACGAAGAATTGTTTCATTCGGAATGAACAATCCATTTATAACCTTCAATACTTCCACATAAACCATTCCGCCCCAAAATACAGGAAAATACACTTATAGCAAAGTAACCAAAATAAACATTATTGCAATACAGCGCCTATTTCTAAGAGCATAAAGTTCTTTATCACATTGTTAAGCCTTGAGCGTTAAATCCGTGCTATTAACACATAAAGCTCAGGTCACACGCCACAAAGTAATTCAACTTGAGGTACCAATCGTTATATTTATTGTAACTATTATAGTTTCGATTATCAACTCATTATTGCTCGTAGGGGCCACAACAGAAGAATAAATACTGACCTCTCTGGTGACGTTTTATGGAAAGAGATTAATGTGATGGGAGCTAGATACCGAAGTATGTAAGGATAGGTAGTATGTGACGCTCTGTAATTTTATAGTGTAAACGAGTAGAAGACGGATCCTATGGTAATTGATCTATGCTACATCAATATTATCATCATCAACGACCTATAAGTGGCCACTGATGCTGACTAGAGGCCTCTTCCCGCACGGAGATTTGAACGTTAATCACTACGCTTGCTCAATGTGGGTTGGCCATTTCAAATTTATAATTAGAAATCATAAGCTCAGGTTTCCTAACGATGTTTTCCTTCACCGTTTGTCAGTGGTGTCTAGATATTCTTAGAAAGTACATATAACTTGAATAAAGGCACATGCCATTACATTGGTAGGTTTCGGACCAGCCCTCTTATTCATGAGAACCGGGCGTCTTAAACCTCCAGGCCACCACGACTATGCTACAAGGAGTTAGAATTCATTGTCACCACTTTACAGGGGTATTTTGAAGCACGGTTATCTAAATTTGTTAATTCGACTATATGTTTATGTATGTAACACATGGACGTTGCTTACTGTGTTACTCCACGGATATAAAAAATTTGGATCAATAACAAAAAAATTAAGTTACATAACATAAAATCACGCCTGTTATCCCCGAAAGGGGTAGGCTGAGGTGCACATTACGACACTTAATGCCACTGTACAATGTAACACCCACTTTTCACTATTAATGTTATGAGTCCCATGTAATAGAGGGTGAGCCTAATGCCATGTAAGTACCGGGCACAATTCCAGACTCCGTGCTACAACCGAGATTTTTTTTTAAATCCCCTAAGACTTTGCCCTACCCAGGAATCGAACCCCACTCGCCCAATGAGGCAGTCAGTCATAAGTAACTTACATAAATTGTTATATCTATTCGTGGAAATAAAAATCTGTTATATTTTCATTGCATTCGATATCAAAATCAATATTATACTGCAGTCAATAGACCGTAATGCAAGTATTAATAAAAATAGTCACCATTTTTTAATTGCAGTCAAAAATATTTCCTTGAAACACGCACCGACCGTTTATTTACACATAAATAGAACGCAATGAATCGTCAAATTTATATTTAATTCCAGGAATAGCTAACAGAACTAGTATTTATTTCAACTGGGTTATTTTCGTTTTTTTTTATAAATAAACAACATAACATCACGCCTTTTATCCCCGAAAGGATTTTTTTAAGGGGGGAAAACATCGAATGACTGCTCCCGCCTGGGTGAGGCGGGAGGGAGTGTCAGACTCTTACTGACTAAAAACCACCGGAGCCCCGGTAACCCGTTAGGTTTTCCGCGATCACCGAAGGGATAAGCAGAGATGCTCATTACGGCAGGTAATGCCACTGTACAATGTAACACTCACTTTTCACTATTTATGTCATGAGACTCATGTAATAGAGGGTGTGCCTATTGCCATATACCGGGCACAATTTCAGACTCCGTGCTACCACTGAGAATAAAACCCCCAGAGACCCCTTGCCCGGCAGTCGCACTTGTGACCACTCGACCAACGTTGATAAAAAACGTACATACCTACGTTCCCGTGGGATGAAAAGTAGCCTATGTGTTTTCCTAGACAATAATCTACCCAATTAAGTAAAATCGCGATTTTACTTAATTTAGTATGTCTCATGTAAGTATGTCAATGTAGTATGTTTCAAATTTTATACCGATTCCTTCAGCTGTCTTGACCTGAAGGTTTAAAAAACCAAATTTTAGCATTAATAAGATTAGTAGGATACTCAGTATTCCTATCATTACAGGCACATTTCTGCCTAGCTTTCATTGAGATCAAAGGTACAATACTATACCTTATGTAGGTTAAACATATAATAGAATACTACCTATTATTATAGAATTAGGTTACAGAGGATGGAATACGTTTTGTTTGCTATCGCTGACGAAAATCTAGAGCACGTATATTATCGGACTGGAAGGCGGAGCGGGCGACTTAAGGCTGGGATCACGTACCGATATTTGCGGATATCTTCGGATACTTTGTTATATTAAAGTGCAGTGTTATTGTAAAACTAGTGGTTAGAATGCAACGCTGATAATGTGCTTTTTACAAGGTGTATGTGTTTGAGGATCAAAATATTTTTAAGCCACCGCTCTTAAATAATTTCTTAACTAAGCATCATTTTCAGTGAGAGACCACCTATAGTAACCTTTCTTATATTTTTATAAGCCACTTTTAGGTTGGTGAAAATCGGAATGCCGTTAAGTGTTACCTATTTTAATGATTTCCTATACCTACATTTAAGAAGGTGGTTTTCCTACACCATGGCGGTATAACCAGTCGCGGTTCCATTGTGTCCGTAGGCTAAAAAACTGGAAAATATCCAGATACCAGAGGTGATACAACACAGCGACAGTATCAAAATGGACCTCGAATATTACTGGTGGCCGGACTGGCGGCTAACTGATTGAGACACCATACAGCGCTATGGCGGCGCGACCAGGATGGATACTAGTAACATTCTGAGCTACCATCCGATCTGGTTGCTTCGCCAGATTGGCTGCGCAAACCAACCAAGCGCACACGGCGCGTAACTTTCTATAGAGCTGTATATATTTTGTTGTGAAAATAACCGTAACATTGATGTATTTCTTTTTTGTATGGTATGAACGGTAAACGAGCAGACGGATCACCTAATGGTAAGCAACAGGCGTCGCCCATGGACACCTGGAACACCAGAGTCGTTACAAGTGCGTTACCGGCCTTTTATGGATTAGAAGTTTGAGGATTGTTGGGGATTCGGGGATTGGGGTGATTGGGGAAAGGGAGTGAGGTAACTGGGCTTTCGGTAACCTCATTCATACGACGAAACATAATGCAATTGTTGCTTCACGTCGGTTTTCTGTAAGGCCGTGGTATCACTCCGGTCGAGCCGGTCTATTCGTGCCGAAGCTTAGCTCTTCAACACTTAGACTAAGTAACTAATATAACATCACACCTTTTATCCCCGAAGGAGAAGCAGAAGTGCATATTACGGCATTTAATGCCACTGTACAATGTAACTCCCAATTTTACTATTTATGTTACGCGTCCCATGTAATACGGTACCTGTATTAATTGCAATTCATACGTACTAATAATGTTAACGAATGTGTGTAATAAAGTAAAGAAAATCTTAAAATATTCCGTTCCTTAATACATCACTACATAGAATAAAACAAAATCGCTATCCGCCGTCTATCTGTCTCTATGTATGTTTAGATCTTTAAAACTACGCACCGGTTTTTTATGCGGTGTTTTTTAATAGATAGTGATTTTTAAGGAAGGTGTATATGTACGATACATGCATATTGCACCCGTACGAAGCCGGGGCGGGTCGCTAGTTACTAATAAAAAAACACAACAGCAATTCGTATTTATCGGATATTCGGATATACAAGGCACATCACTACCACAAAGCGAAGAAGCTCATTTCAAATGTCAAAGGTACAGTACGAACTGAAAATGATTGTTCATAGAACCCCATGTTTTTGTACTTGTAATTAAATAAGTTGATTTTGATTGTGTTTAAACGATAGAGTAAAACTCATTTATCAATACCCCTTCTCTTCCTATGGGTATCTCTGTTAACTATGAGATTTAAGACTCGATGAACTTGAACTTTTAAACTGCAATCTCTAAACAGCCTGCCAAGCCTGGAGATTATAGCCATACTCTTTTATGCCCATAGCTCAACACTGGACTGTTATGGGCTGTTGAAATAGAAGAATGAACGAAAAATAAACCAATTGATCAATAAACTTCTTCGAGGTGCTAAGTAGGTACATTTAAAATTCTCAATCCACGATACATCATAAATATTTTACCCCACAATTGAAAAAAATAAAAAAGTTAAAAGCCTAACCCCCATTCAAGAGGCTGCCACTCACACCGCAGCGTAATTTGCATTCACTGAAAAGGATATTGTAGTCCATCCACTCACGAACTTAATCGGCTCTTCTTCAGAAAGGGCGAGAGGCACGCGTTTAGAATGATAATGAGTTGCTCGCCTCGGTATTATTGACTCCCGGCATTTTTAAATCTGATTGGTCGCTTTTCGACGTTCTTTTTTCAAGATAATTCTCTGTCTGGAGTTTTTAGCTTTTGTTTGTTTCTTTTTATCTTGTTAGGGAAATCGAATTTATAGGAATAAATGTATTATGTATATTGGAATAGAACTCAATTCTGTTTAGACGATGCAAATTCTGTACGTGTATTCTGATTTTTCGAATGTCTGGTAAATAAAATTAAATTGTGAACGAGATTGGGTTGTATTGTCTCTCATACATAAAGCGTTTCGATAGGTATATTAAAATATTATAATATCTTCACCTTTTTCGCACTCATTGTTATGTGATTTGTGAGTGATTTGGCATAAAATTCTATGATCTGTGCTAACTTAACATATCAAATATTTTTGTATATACATATATTTGATATTTGATGGGCCGACGTTTGACTACTAAGCGATGATGCGGTCTACGATGGAGCACGTCGTCCCATAAGCAACCTATTCACTCGGGCCTTGAAGACACCCAGGTTATACCCTTCAGGAAATACAAACTCTGGCAAAGAATTCCACTCCTTAGCAGTACGCACAAGGAAGCTTGATGCGAAGCGCTTCTTCGAGACTGACAACTCTTGACCTAATTACATGTTTTAATGGCTTAATGGTTTCTCAGGGACGTGAAATGAAGTTTGACACACGAATTACTGTAAAACTGTATATATATATATATTGGATTAAACTTTAAACTGAGTATAAACAAGGTTGCACAATAATACAAAACTCAAATTATTCACGGAACAAATACGGAGCGCGTGCGTCACGGCTGCGGCGCGGGACTCGTTACTTATTATGTGACGCTCCTACGCAAAGCATCAAGCGGTCAGTAGTGGGGAAGCGGGGAAAGAGGAATAGTGAGGTAGCCGTGTTGCCACTAGAGTTGCGCGTATGCGTCCGACACAAACCAAAATTGAATTGCCGCGTTACATACTCCCCCTCTGACCTAGACATAGCGCCCTCGCGGCTTGGTCAGTCTAGAAATCGCTTGGGTCTTCCGCGCCTACGCTTTTCGATAACAGGCGGAATCAGCACATCGCCTACGACACATTCATTCTGGCCACTATCTATTATACGACGTAGTTTGGACTTCGGAGTCTGTCCACGGGGCGCATCGTCGCTAACCTAGGTTTTTAGAAGCAGATCTCCGGCTCCTGCGGAATATTCCGACACAGGGTGACGTTCGTTTCCAGAGCTTACGTTTCTCCCTAACTCGGTTCTTTTTATGAACTTTACTTTTTTGCCACTAAATATCACGCGCATTCACGAGCAAACCGTGCAGCATAGGGCTCGCGATTCAATGTGTGGCCCCCGTGTCCAGTATGGCCACCACACCCTTACGGTCAACGACCTCAATACCTATCAGCGGTCAACGTAACTGAGTGTTGTTATTATTATTACTAGTAGTATCATCGTTCTTATTACGACAGTTATCAACGGAATGCCCGAAAAGTTTACAATAACTACACTTCGGTCGCGTACATTTTCGTACGTCACTATTATTACTTACGATAGACGTGGAGGCCTGACCTAACACGGCCGCATCACGTAAACTTACTAAAGAACTCATCCGCTTACATCGCGCCGTGCATTTCGCGAAGTTCCCTGTGCGCGGTGCATGCCTGTGCGTCGGCGAACGGCGACTTCGGCGCGCGGCGGGGACGTAATCAACGGGTTGGTTTTTGTTTCCCGCCAAAATACTCTCAATCAGAACTCTGTTTGCTTCCATATGACTCCTAGTGATGTTGGAGACAAGGGTTTTTAACATAACCTCCGACATTGTAATATTCGGGGACGAAATCACGGTTCTGTTCATCTCGACATCTGTCGGCATCCGATCCTTCATCTCTTCCAGTTCTTCTCTTCGGCGGCATGATAACAGGCAATTCCAACTGTTACTCACTCGAAGAGCACGGGTGATGATTTTGAGGATAGTAGCTTCAACGAGTCGGTAGGTAGGTATATACCTACCTACAGACGCAACCGGCGGCACGCGGTAAATGGACTCGCCCAAGTGTTTTCACTTTCGTATTTGCACTGGTTTTACAATAGTTTTCGTGTAATTGCACTATCGGAGAGAGTTCACAATATGTGTTTGCACGATAGGAACACTAGAACTTGTTGTAACTTGAGTTTTTATGCAGTTCGTTCGTGGCAAGTTGAGCGTCACTTTATTAATAAACTGAAATGTTACTTAGTGTGTTCTTAGTGGCGTAAAAATATAGTTCGACACGCGAATGACTGTAAAACTGTATATATTGGAGTAAACATTAAACTTAATATAAAGAATAATACAAAAAGCTAAAACTCAAATATTTCGCGGTGCAAATACGGAGCGCTTGCGTCACGGCTCCGGCGCGGGACTCGTTCACTGTTCGCTCTACGCAAGCGTCGACTGGTCGGCGGTCAGTGGCGGGGAAGCGGGGGAAGAGGAATAGTGAGGCGGCCGTGTTGCAACTAGAATTGCGCGCGTGCGTCCGACACAAACCAAAATCGAATTTCCTGATATGAATATTGTAAATTTTTATAAAAAAATCCAAAATACATCCCACAACCGACGAGCATTGATTCTCTTTTGCTATAAAAATTTTTATACTGCGTAAAATTTGATTACAGTTTTTGTTTCGAAGCCTGGACATAATAACCCTGACACCGTACAAGGTTTTCAACCCAGTTAACTATAATATACAACCTGTATTTATAACATCATATCCGTGGTTAATATAAAGATAATAATATAATGCTGAAAAATCTAACATTCATGTGTATTTATGGTCTTTCATATCAATGACTAGCTACTTCCGCGCGGTTTCACACGTTCTGCTCAGCTCCTAATGGTCGTAGCGTAATGTTTTATAGCCTATAGCCATCCTCGATAAATACGCTATCCAACACAAAAATAATTATTCAAATCAGACCTGTATTTACGGAGATTAGCGCGTTCAAACAAAAAAACAAACTCTTCCGCTTTATATAATAGTAAATAAGTATAAGAATAAGATAATAGTATAAGCTGCATAAGATTAAATAACAGACCAGACTCCGTGCTTTTAGACAACTGAAAATACTGTAAATCTCTGAAACACAATCAGATCCTACAAACCACTTATGACACTGCAAAAAATTCTAATATAGGACAAAGTTTTCTATAAAAATAACTAGTTTTAAGTTTTGGTAATATTTTTTTGACTGCGTCGTTGGCCAAGTGGTCGCAAGTGCGACTGCCGGGCAAGGGGCCTCGGGTTTCGATTCCCGGGTCGGGCAAACTATTACTGGGTTTTTCATAAAATCTCAGTAGTTGCACGGAGTCTGGAATTGTGCCCGGTATATAGCAATAGGCTCACTAGGTACTACATGGGACTCAAAACATAAATAGTGAAAAGTGGGTGTTACAGTGGCATTAAGTGCCGTAATGTACACCTCTGCCTGCGCCTTCGGGGATTATGTTATATGTGATAATATTTTTTCAATCATCAACAGCTTATAAATGCCCACTGCTGAGCAAAGCCTCTTCTCACACGGAGAAGGTTAGAGCATTAATCACCACGCTTGCTCAATGCGGGTTGGCGATTTCAAACTTATAATTATAAATTATAAGCCCAGGTTTCCTCACGATGTTTTCCTTCACCGTTTGTCAGTGGTGTCTACATAATCTTAGAAAGTACATATAACTCGGTAAAAGTCACATTGGTACTTGCCGTTGGTAGGTTTCGAACCCGCAACCTCTTGCATGAGAAGCAGGCGTCTTCAACCTCCGGGCCACCACGACATTTTTCAATACTTGTGATTAAACCCAAAAGTTGCCATTCCACTTGTGACCATTTCAACAAGCAACGTAGCAATATACGATATTATTAGGAGTCAATATCACGTAGTTATAATGTGTAAACATTGAAATAACTAAGTTACATTACAAGTAAATCTGTCAAACAATATTCGGTACAAGTCCACACAATGCCAACATTAGACGATGACTCGAGGGCAACTTCTTGCGGAACACTGGGTACAGTTAGCGACAGACATGTCTGACATCTATGTATTGTCTAGGAGTTTCAGTTAAACTAATTTTGTAGTAAATTAAACTACGTATTTAAAAAAGACTAGCAAACCCGGCGAACTCCGTTTCGCCACCAGATGGCTTCGTTTTATGTAACACTAAAAACTTCGCTCGCGTCACAAAAGAATAAAAAGTAGCCTTTGTGACATATACCAATACACACAGCGCCATCTATACCAATACTTTTGTTTTTTCTCGGGAATATCAATTTTTTCCGGGTTAAAAAGTACCCTATTATTTAATCCGGACTTCTAACTTTACGTCTGCAAAAATTCAAAGCAATCAGTTGAGGAGTTACGGCGTGAAGGTGGAACAAACAAACAAACAAACTCACTTTCAGATTTATAATATTAGTAAGGATTTCGTTTGGTGATTAAAAGATGAAGAAAACTCTTTATTTATCCTGAATTTGCTTTGCTATAAACCTCACGGAGCCCGAGAACTTTCCAACGAATGCAAAACCGTGGAAATCGGTTCGTGCGTTCTGGAGTTATAGTGTTAGGAAGGAAAACCCGATCATTAAATAGAGCAACGTCATCGCTCATTATCTGTCCGCCATCTTCTATCAATCTCAATCATACCCTTTCATTCCGTCCGTTCGGATTCATTCACTCAACATCTTACATTACTTCACCAAGTATTCGGATACACACATATAATACCACATCTATGAATTTATAATAAAAGTTGCAATTAAGCTTTTCTTTAGTATTTTTACTTGTTGAAATAAAATGATTTTTATTTCTACAAATAAGTTACAGAGTAACACTTTTTTTTACACTCAACCTTCACTACATAGTTTAAAACAAGTCGCTATCCGCCGTCTATCTGTCCCTATGTATGCTATGTGCGAAGCCGGGGTGGGTCGCTAGTTAAATTATAAAATGAGGGCCGGCATTTGCTAACTCACTACGGTGAGAAGAAACGCCGAAACAAACACAGAGGTCATTGTCTCTTTTAAAGTCCAGACAGATTATATCATGTGCGAGAACCGTGCAAGTGATTCAGTGTTGCTATCGTAAATAGCCATGTTTTTTTAGTATAACAGTGCTTATAATTAAAAACATAAAAGAACAATTACAATAACATTATTGGGTACTTTTCAATATAAGGATGGATCAGTCATGACTTTTCAAGATCATCTGAATTATCGCAAAATAGTACATCACAGTCATTCGTTAATTGAAATTTTCAATAACTGTTGGAAAATACTCACAGTATTATTGAATCTTTTTGGACTTATATTTATTATTATGCAGTAGAGGCATTAATCTATGAAAACGGTAATAACTTATTTTTTTATGTATAAAAATGGTGATACTGTTTGCTAACTATGGTTTAAACTAAAGCAATAAAGTATTATTATAGTGAATAAAAACTGTTTTCCTGTTTTATCTCATGAAATAATCGGAAAAAGTATCCTATCATCTAAGTCAATTTATACCCTGCCTGTATACATTAAAATCCGTTCAATAGTGTCAACGTAATTGATGAACAAACATATAAACAAGGAAACTTTCACTTTTATACACAACATTTTAACTACACACAGCTCACAGATTTACTTTTCGTTGAATAATTTCATAGTTTCAAAGTCTACAAGAATTAACACCAAGTTTTATAATATACTAGCGACCCGGCCCGGCTCCGCACGGGTGCAATATGCATGTATTATTCATATAAACCTTCCTTAAAAATCACTCGATCTATTAAAAAACCCGTATCAATATATCATCATCATCCGTTGCATACTTTCAAAGTTCTAAGCATACATAGGGATAGACAGACGCGGATAGCGACTTCCTTTTTACTATGTAGTGATGAATATAGGAATTCGACAACACTTTTGCCACTGACTGTACATTTGAGTATTGTAACAAGTTTGGGTGATCTTATAGCAAAGTTAGGCGGTCACACCCCGTGTGAACCGGGAATCGAATCCGCGTCATTGTTTTATTGTTTCACCAAGTTTTCTCACTCTGATTTATTATTCAGTGAACGTACTAGCATTTGTCTGTTTTTCAGTATTTCAGTGGAAAAACGGTTTTTCGTAGATTGGGCTTGTTATCTAGTTTGGGATTATTGTATAATGGTGTATTGAATTTTTTAGAGTTGTAGATTTCTTGCGTTATGAACTAGTGTTTGTGTATGTACTACAGTATGTGTGTGTGTGTGTGTGTGTGTGTGTGTAACTAAAGTATACTTTATGAGAAGCTGTGACCTTTGAGTTTGTTTCACTGTTTATTTCATAGAAAACGAAAAGAAATGTCACTCAATCTCATTTAACTTTTCAAAGAACTAAAATGACAAGTTGTTATTAAAGTTGAATATTTGGTAAAATAATATTTTCATTCCATTGCTGGACTAAGATTATTTATTTTAGACATCACTGGCAAACGGTGAAGGAAAAAATTGTGAAGAAACCTATTTTTTTTAAGGGGGGAAATCATCGAATGACTGCTCCCGCCTGGGTGAGGCGGAAGGGAGTGTCAGATTCTTACTGACTAAAAACCACCCCGTTCCTTCTCCTGCACGTCGAGCCGGAGCCCCGGTTACCCGTTAGGTTCTCCGCGACAGTGAAGAAACCTATAGGGGTAATTGGGCCTCCGGTGATCTCACTCACACGACGAAACACAACGCAAGCGTTGCTTCACGTCGGTTTTCTATGATGCCGGGTCTGAGCCGGCCGACCGATATTCGTGAAGCATGGCTCTCTTACAGTTAAACTGATACTATAATTGAGAAAGTATAAGTTCAAAAAAATTTCAGTATTAGCACGGAATCTGGAATTGTGCCCGGTATATGGCAATAGGCTCAACCCCTATTACGTGGGAATCATAACATAAATACTGAAAAGTGGGTGTTACATTGTACAGTGGCATTAAGTGCCGTTATGTTTTGTAGAAAAGTCCTTCATCTTCATAGCACAAGAAGTCCAGTATAACATTTTTTCCTAAGTAGGTCTATCGTCGTGATGAAACGTAGAATTAGAGGTAGTAGTGACTAATATACTCGCCAAGACACACCAAACATTGGCTTAAGTACACTTCGATGTAACGAGGTCCCGTGCTAAGTCATACTATTAATCAGTTCCGTAACTAACTTGGTTAGACTTACTCTTTGGAAATATGGAAGTATGTTTGTGCGTTCGTATACGACATATTCTTTATTACGCATAGCTTAAGAAATCGTACTGTACTTGTAAGCCATAGTTAAATACCTTAATTAACTCGTCGAGTACCGGTTTTATAGACACAATTAAAGAACAATAGGTCGCGGTCACCGGTGACCGCTTGGTATTTGACAGTTTAATAAGAATAAGGGCCTGTTTCATAATATCTGGATAGGCACAGTTAAATCTACCTAATACTAAACATAGTTTTGACGAATACATGCAACCTACAAAAGACGATAGGCAGATTTATATGAAGAATGAATGACGCAACGTTGTCGCTTCGTGGACTGTTTTCATTGTTTCTCAAGCAAGACGCAAGCATTTGTCATTTGTGGGCCGTAGTAGTAGGTCTTTTTGAACAAAAATTTCACCTTTAACATGAGTAAAACCGCGCTGAAAGCTAGTATTAATAACTTCCTAACTTCATCTAAAGTGAAGGTTGTGAAACAGTTTCATATTGTATCAGTAAAGTTTTAACTGAAATTGATTGTACAGGAGTTTTTAATTGAATATTACCTCAAGACCGCAACCGCTGAAAACGATAGCTTCACTAGTTTTCAGATAGTTCTAAGTGCTTTCATATTTTACAGACGCGGCTTAGATACGATGTTCTGTATGGTGATTAAACTTTTTACATTTTTGATTGTGTTGTTACAAAATTTATTTGAATTTAATCGACTAATGTCGACTAATGTCGTGGTGGCCCGGAGGTTTAAGACGCTGGCTTCTCATGCATGAGAATGCGGGTTCGAAACCTACCAACGGCAAGTACCAATGTGACTTTTTCCGAATTATATGTACTTTCTATTATTATTTAGACACCACTGACAAACGGTGAAGGAAAACATTGTGAGGAAACCTGAGCGTATTATTTCTAATTGAACAAAATTAACCCGCATTGAGCAAGCGTGGTGATTGGTGATTAATGCTCAAACCTGCTCCGTGTGAGAAGAGGCTTTGCTCAGCAGTGGGCATTTATAGGCTGTTGATGACAATCGACTACTGCGCTGCGGGTCTCAACTTGGAACAATATTTTGTCTGTGTCACAAATAGGTCATTCGAATCGTACTGTTTTTATGAATATTGTATTTGCACCAATAACACAAAGGAAATAATTTAATTCATGGTACATAATAATTTTCCCGTACAAAGTCATTGGTTTTCAATTATTTGCAAACTTAGAAAGAGAACGCAGTATGATTGTATTGCTATCCCTTTCATTTTGGGCCTGTCGTCACTGACACGTCTTTTGTTTTTTATTTAATTGCGAATATAGAAAGAGAACGCAGTATGATTTTGTTGCTATCTTTATCATTTTGTGTCTGACGTCACTGACACGTCTTTTGTTTTTTATTTAATTGCGAATATAGAAAGAGAACGCAGTATGATTTTGTTGCTATCTTTATCATTTTGTGTCTGACGTCACTGACATGTCTTTTGTTTTTTATTTAATTGGGAATATAGAAAGAGAACGCAGTATAATTTTGTTGCTATCCTTATCATATCGTGTCTGACGTCATTGACATGTCAATTGTTTTTTTATTTTGTTGTGAATTTAGAAAGAGAACTCAATATAATTATATTTGTATCCTTGTCATTTTGGGTTTGACGTCACTGATGTGTCATTTGTTTTTTAGCTGGCAACGTGAAGGAATGAAGTTGCATTTAGAAAGAGAATGCGATATGTCTTGCCTTGTCATTTTGTGTCTGACGTATTTGACGTGTCATTTGTTTTTGATGAATTGGCAACGTTGCTGTATTGGTGAAATCACGGAATATTGAATAGAAGAATAATCATGTTTTATATAGTTTTATAGTAGGAAAGCATAAAAGTCGATTTCGACCAGTTTGTCTGGAGGTCGTTAGGGGAGGCCTATGTTCAGCAGTGGATATAGGCTGATGTGATTGATGGTGTTCGTCGAATGACTGTGTGAGGTACGCAGAGTATGGAATGAGACTCAAATGCTGGTTAAGTATAGAATGTTTTTTATTTCGAAAATACGGTGCCTTATATACAAAATCCGATTCAAATTAATACATTGTAGGTACACATAAAAAGTTTAAATTACCCTACGTACGGTATTATCTGTGAGGGTGATATTCCGTTACAACTGTGAAAGTCACTGCTGAGCTGGGTTCGATTCCCTGGTCGGGCAAAGTATTAAAATTTTGTTTGTTTTATATGTTGTTGTGCGATATGTTATTAATGTTATTAGGATAATTTAGTATAGTAGATTTTTTTTTATTATGTTTTATTAATTATTGCTTGTATGTACGTTTTGTCTAAGGATATTGCTATTTAGTAAAATCGCGGGTTACTCACGTGAAAATACTGAGAAAAGCTCTACTAGTTTCGAACCACAGAGGGGTTCTTCCTCATGAGAGCGTGCGCGGTCGCGGCGTAGTCGCGCAGCTCACTGAGTGACCGCGCGACCCGCAATTTTACTTAATTTAGTATGTCTCACGATAGTTGTTATAAAAAGATATTGCTATTATTAACTTTGTTTGCATGTTTGTTTAATGTAAGTAGTCTCTATCACATTAGGTTAAACCTGTTATGATAAATGTAAGTGGGATGATAGATAAATAAATAAATATACATGACAGTACAAATTTATTTATTTCAACGGTACGCAAATGTATTAAAGAGGCGAGACTGTACCAGCAATGTATTGCCATCATAGTACACTAGGGGACAATGTGTTGGACACACAATTGTTTCTGTAAATTTTATATGAACACTAGACTCTGTGATTTATACGAGAGCCGTGGTCAGAGGGAAAGAGTCTTCAAAGAAAAATAAATATATTTTACTTAGAAATATACGTATTTATGTTAAAACTGGAATTTGTTTTACTTTTATTTTTTTGACTGCCACGTTGGTCCAGTCGCAAGTGCGACTGCCGGGCAAGGGATCTCGGGTTCGATTCCCGGGTCGGGCAAAGTATTACTGGGTTTTTTAAAAATCTCAGTAGTAGCACGGAGTCTGGAAATGTGCCCGGTATATGGCAATAGGCTCACCCCCTATTACATGGGACTCATAACATAAGTAGTGAAAAGTGGGTGTTACTTCTATGTGCACCTCTGCCTACCCCTTCGGGGATAAAAGGCGTGATGTTATGTTATGTTATGTTATGTGATTGTTACATGTCCTGCGCTAATCAGTCAAACTACCTACTAAAATTAGCTCGGCTTGCACAAACTACACATTTATTTACTTATTTTCATATGACTTCAAAAAAAGAAAAGAAAAAAGAAAAAAAAGAAAAGAAAAAAAAAGAAGTAGGTATGTATATTTGTGCGTGATTATCTCACGATTGGCTGAACCTATTTCGATCAATTTTGTTATGAGTCCTATATAGTATGGGTGATCTTATTGTCATGCTCATGTAATTACAGACTTCCTATCGTTATGGAAAAACTAGAATAGGTAATAAATATGCGTCTGACAAAGGAATCGAACACGAGACCCCTTGACAGCATACGCATTAGTGTATATTTGGCTAACCATCTAGGCATGTAGTCAAAATGTCTGTCTTACTAAATCGAAATCTCATATTTTACTATAGACAGTAAAACAATTCACCGAAAAATCACCCTAAAATCCTCACAGAATAAGCTCTTAATTCTCTCACAATCACTTATTATTTAATCACCCCAACCGGAATGGCCAAACTAAACACTTTCATGATGTTAACGTCCTATTTATTTCGGCCGACAGTGTACCCTTAACAAATTTCGGTTTTCAACTTTACTGTTTCGATATAAAGTCGAGACTTCAATGACAAATATTGACAGATTCGTGTAGGTTGAATTGCAGTACTATTATTAGAAGTACTGTGCGACACTTTGATTGCGAGTCGCGATATGCAGTAATGTGTTTGTGGATATTCCATGTTTGTATTTTATTCCTTTGTCGATTAAAAAGTGTGGGAGAGCCATGCTTCGGCACGAATGGGCCGGCTCGACCGGAGTGATACCACGGCCTCACTGAAAACCGACGTGAAGCAAAGCTTACGTTGTGTTTCGTCGTGTGAGTGAGGTTACCGGAGGCCCAATTACCCCCTCCCCCTTCCCTAATCTCCCCAATCCCCGAATATCTAACAATCCTCAAACTCCTAATCCCCAAAAGGCCAGTAATGCACTTCTAACGCCTCTGGTGTTCCAGGTGTCCATGGGTGACGCCGATTGTTTACCATCAGGTGATCCGTCTGCTCGTTTACCGACTTAAGTATGCCATAGAAAAAGAAAAAACATGAGGGGCGGTACCACCGTCCGTGAGTCACTGCAGGGTGCCACCTGAAAATCAGCGTTGAGCATGAATGTACGCTCACTCAACTATATGCTAAGGTGGAGGCCCTTTTAGCATGGGCACATTGATGTTATTTTAGCGTTTTTTCTTTTTTAATAATAGTACTTTTTAATAATAAGTAATAGTACTTTTAACTTTCTTTGTTTTTGATGTATTGTTTATGTTTTGTTATTATTTGTTGTTGTTTTCTTCTTATCTTTACCCTTTTAAGTTTATTTTACTATTTTCTATTATGTATAAATATCTGTATTTAATTTACGTACTTTGTATTTGTGTGCCTATTTGTCGAATAAATGCTTTATTTCTTTCTTTCTATTTCAGAGAATGAATGAGAATTCCTATGGCTTACTATTAATATGCTATATATCTTTGTGATGTGGCCGTACTCCTTCGAATAAATATATATATGTATAGATAAATAAATAGTTCGTTTTCGAAGACTACTAAAGCTGAAGAAAGACACTAAAGCTGAACCGTGAAAGACAGCACAGTTAGCGCGGTGGCTGGGCAACTGGCTGCCATGCAACGCGCAAATTCCCGTACAGAACAACTCTTTGTGTTGTTTTCTCTTGATCGTTGTTCCGGGTCTAGGTGTCACGTGTATGCGAACTTGTATGTTTGTAAACGCACCCACGATACAGGACAAAATCATAGTGTGGGGCAACTTTTTTAAAATAAATGGCTATCGAATTTTGTATGCACATGAGTAGGTACCATAGTCATTATAATCAGCCGAAAATCACAGGTTTGGACTATTATTAAAGTTACACCTAGTGTCATCTGATGCAATAACTTACACCCCATAATGAATCTTATGACAAACACAATAGAGTCTCACCTGCATATTACAGATCTTGTACCGCACTGGCTCGCCCCTGCAGCCGGCTGGTGATGAACAGGTTCGAAGCTGCCTGGACACGCCGCCATCACATGTACGTGAGCATAGTGACCATTCACTCCACTGTGACCAGCCACCTCGATCCTGGAGAGGAGATTTACTTATTAAATAACTAGCTTTTACCCGCGGCTTCGCTCGCGTCACAAAGGATAAAAGATAAAAAGCCAATGTGACATATACCAATACACACAGCGCCATACTTTACGCAATACTTTTGTTTTCCCTCGGGAATATCAAATTTTTCAGGGATAAAAAGTACCCTATTATTCACCGTGTGAGAAGAGACCTTTAGTTTTGTTTATTAGTTTTTTAACTAACTACATATATTTTTAAATAAACTAAAAATAAATATATCATTATTCTTGATATTTTGCATTATTTCCGTAGAATGGGTGTACAGTCAACAGCAGGAGTGATCGGCTGTCGAAGTACAGTCAACTATAATGGCAAACTATGTGACAGCGCGACCTATGATTATACGGGCCGCGATTGTGATCACAACCGCTAGCTTTTGTTTCATTATGGCATTTTTTATGGTGAAAAAGAGTAATCTATGGAGTTTCTTGCTCTTCTCCATAGGAATCTACACCTTGGAATGACGTTCTCCGGTCACCGTAAGCGCGGGCCTACGGACGGCAAGCATGGGTGGCTCCCCGTCCGACCAGAAACAGACCCGAGCGTACGGCGCGTCGCGTTCCACGCGCGCCTCAAAGAGCCATCAGACCACCACAGTTGGGACCCAACAGGGCCGATGCCGATTCGGAGTCGCGGAGAACCTAACGGGTAACCGGGGCTCCGGCTCAACGTGCAGGAGAAGGAACGGGGTGGTTTTTACTCAGTAAGAGTCTGACACTAAGGGCGGGAGCGGTGATGCGATGATTTTCACCCCTTAAAAAAACATCTTGAAATGAGCAAATAGCTTCACTTTTAAATTTTTTTGTTGAACTTCAAAAGCTGCCTTCTTGGTCTAATTACAATTCGATTTTGACTTTGCCTTGTGATTTAACACTGTACAGTTTTGGCTTGTTTCCTGCTTTCTTACGTTACGTGAAATAAAATTATATTGAAAATGATTCAGCTATCAGACCAGTCTTTCAAGAATTATTATACTCTTAGGGCTGCTAATACCAATTTCAGTAACACAGTTACTAGAACCGAAACGTCCAAACCAATGTAACCACACGGAATAGAATTCAATGCAATAAAATTCTATTCCATAAACCGAGTTGATTTTTTTATTGAGACAACTTTATTTCTGTTATAAATTTTTTGCACAAAAACAGCGTTTCGAACCGCAACCAACGAGCGTATGTTTTCATAATTTGGCCGGATTACTCGGATCGGAAAATTCGATAAAACCGGCCATTCCCAGTAACGATATTGACATGCTACTGCAGATTCTGTTAAATCCCTCCGCACCACTGTGCACCTCTCAATAAGCTTCGAGCACACAAAAAGCATTCAGTTCCAAGTATTTTTCGTCGTTTTAGAGTCGATTTTCGTGTACACACTTTGATAAAACAAACGAATTCAATCTTCTAGGAGAATAGTGCAAATATTTGTCATCTGTGTTCTTGAATATTCGGCTGTTCAGGGAATATTTTTGTAAAGCATTAGTGCATAGCGGGAGAATTTGAATTTTTAACTTTATTCGTTACGATGTAAGGACTAAAATTGTTATATTTAACACACACACACATGAGTCATTATAAAGTATGCAACATGGGTTGAATAGGGTTGAAAATATTTAATGCTAGTAGTCTCCGCTGTATGAAGGGGCGCTTGTCACAATGCTCTTGATTGATAGACAGCTTAGAGATTGCAGTCATCATCATCATAAGTGGCCACTGCTGACCAAAGGCCTCTTCTCACATAGAGGTTTCAGCATCAATCACCACGCTTGCTCAATGCGGGTTGGCAATATGAAACATATAATTTGAAATTTAAGCCCAGGTGTCCTCAGGATGTTTTCTTTCACCGTTTGTCAGTGGTGTCTGAATAATCTTAGAAAGTACATTTAACTCGGATAAAGTCACATTGGTACTTGCCGTTAGTAGGTTTCGAACCCGCGCCCTCATGCATGATAAGCGGGCGTCTTAAACCTCCAGGCCACCACGACTTGCATAAGGAGTTACTAATTCATTGCCGCTACCATCGTCATTGCGGGGGTATTTTGAAGCATTGTTATCTAAATTTGTTAATTCGACTGTATGTATTTAATACGTGGACGTTGCCTACCGTGTTACTAGGTACGTAGGGAGCTCTGAAACCGTAACAAAACTATCGGATATCCGATATAAAAAAATATCCGTAGCCGAAACCGAATCCGAAATAAAAGTATCGGATACTATCGGATAGGGGCGTGACGTATAAATGAAACCATTATATTAGCTATTTGTATTTGACTTCTGAAATTCCTTAAAATTATAATATCCGTAACTGAAATTATCCAAAACTAGGACGGGCAAGGGGTCTCGGGTTCAATTCCCGGGCCGAGCAAAGTATTACTGGGCTTTTTCAAAATTCTTCTTCTTCAGTAGTAGCACGGAATCTGGAATTGTGCCCGGTATATGGCAATAGGCTCACCCCCTATTACATGGGACTCATAACATAAATAGTGAAAAGTGGGTGTTACATTGTACAGTGGCATTAAGTGCCGTAATGTGCACCTCTGCCTACCCCTTCGGGCCTTCGGGGATAAAAGGCGTGATGTTATGTTATGTAAAAATGAGACATTAAAACATACCTACTTAATTAATTATTACGCGCCGCCTCGCGTGTCGCGGAATGATGTTATGTAGCTCCAAAAAAGGAACCACCGATATCAAAAACAATATCAAAATATATACATAGCTCCCAATAATATAACAATAGCCAAGTTAACACACGATTCCCATATCCATCAACCGTCCACACCCACAGCAACAACCCATTATAAAACCTAATACGTACGTGTTTAGGCTGACTTCAGAATGTCACCTACAATGTCATGTGGTGGGCGCCATGACAGACAGTGTTTTAAGCTTAATATTACGTTCATTGTTCATTCTGATCAAGTCATGAGTATCAACGGAGTGGGAAATTGAGTTTTTTTAAACAGTGCGTGGTTATGAAGTGGATAATGCAGATTTTTGTTTATTATGTGACTGTTTACGTTGCGTTCGGATTGATCTCATGAACAGTGATGAAATATAAATGAAAATCTTCTCTAGAGGATCATTAAACTGTCAAACACCGCGTGGACACCGGTGACCGCAACCTATTGTTCTTTAATTGTGTCTATAATGACGGTACTCAAAGGGTTAATCGGAACAAGAATGATTTTGTGATGTGATGTGGCTAATTCTTTCGATTGTACACTTTTCGGGTCATGATGCGGAGCGAGGGGGACTGGGATGCCGTCTCCTCCTTTTGCGAAGAAGTCATGCTAGCTAAAGAGGAGGCGGGACGTATGAGGCAGCGATCCAGCCGTCGCGAAAGACACTGCGGGCGTCGGGGATCACGGGACGATCTCCGGCCATCGTAAGCGTGGGCCTGCGGACGGTGAGCATGTGTGGCTCGCCGCCCGACCGAACCTAACGGGTTACCGGAGCTCCAGCTCGGGTCTGACACTCCCTCCCGACTCACCCAGGTGGGAGCAGTCATTCGATGATTTTCCCCCTAAATAAAAAAACACTTTGTTTGGATTGGACATGTCCGCCAACACTGCGCACTTGAATTATTGGCTTGTTTTAGTTTTAGTTTTATAATTTAACTTTTATCTTTTAATATTTCTGTTTTTATACTTTTTTTATATTTATATGTCTTTTCTGGCGTGCATGTCTTATGCCGAATAAACTTATTTCATTTCATCATTTAATTTTATTTCATTCATTTCATTTCATTTCATTTCATTTCATTTCATTTCATTTCATTTCATTTCATTTCATTTCATTTCATTTCATTTCATTCATTTCATCTCATTTCATTTCATTTTTTTGAAGTTTAATGGTTGAATTTACGAACAGGTGAACTGATTTGGGTGTGGTCTTCAGAAAAGTGTTTGTTACACTTAGGAGAAGGTTATATAATATTAATTAATCAACTTAAGAGGGATTAAAGTCGGTATTTTTAAATGTAGTTTGTAATGAACAACTTTATGCTAGAATAGAGCAGCTACAGTAATTTACAATTTTTATTATGGGATAAGCCGGTAAACGAACACGCGGATCACATGATGATAAGGAATCAGCGTATCATGGACAACTAGTACTTCAGAGGTGTTACAAGTTCGTTGCCGGCCTTTTGGGATTAGGAATTTGAAGATTGTTGTGGAGTCAGGGATTAGGGAAGGGGGGGGGATAGTAATTGGACCACCGGTAACCTCAATCACAAGACGAAACTCAACGCAAGCGATTGTTTCACGTCACTATTGACACATTTAGGTACTTTCTATTTGAACCAATTGAAAGAACTACAATGAGAACCAGTACTTTAAGGTCTGATCCTCAATGTATGATACCACCAATTATTGAAATCCCAAAAATCAATAAACACGTCTACTCCCAAGCAAGCTGAGAACTTTAAATAAACTAGTAATATGACCTTTTGGAAATAAACCACAAGCAACCACAAACTATATTAAGAACATGACGTCATCACTGAAATTAATTATAGAAGTACTATACTCATAATATAATCGATACTAATATTATAAATATGAAAGTGTGTATGTTTGTTTATCCGTCTTTCACGGCAATACGGGACGACGAGAGAGTTGAAGGGATTGAGAGTGATATAGGCTACATTTCATCTCTTTTTAACTCTTCACTTCCTTAAAATGGGTGCTGGAAGTTTGTATGGATAATTTTGAATTGTTTTTTTATGGCATAAGCCGGTAAACTAGCAGACGGATCACCTGATAGTAAGCAATCGGGTTGTCCATGAACACCTGGAACACCAGAAGAGGCGTTACAAGTGCGTTACCTTAAGGTCCTTACGGTCCTTACGGTCTTTTGGGATAAAGAGTTTGAGTATTTTAAGGGATTCGGAGATTGGGGAGATTGGGGAGGGGGGGATGGGTCCGGTAACCTCACACACACGATGAAAATACAACGCAGGTGTTGCTTCACGTCGGTTTTCTGTGAGGTCGTGGTATCACTCCGGTCGAGCCAGCATATTCGTGTCGAAGCATGGCCGTCCAACACTTCTTCTCTTCTTCTTCTCTCAAGTTATAAAGTAATAATTTGGCAAGCGACCTATTTTGACTAACATAAAATTAATCATACATCTTTTTTTATTTTAAATCTGTCACCAACCCCTTAAAGGACCGCGAGCGATGCCGTGGGCAGAAGCTAGTGTAGTTTTAAACAGATAGGTACTTATTACATAAGTTTTCTGTCTGCCTAATGTATTATTAGCCTGTTGTTATATTGTGTCTAAGTTAGATGTAGTTAAGGTCGTTGTCAGATGAATAGATTATTAATACCAGGACCGTTTTAGAGAACAATCTATAACAGCTTTAGAGGCTTTTTTTAAGGGGGAAAATCATCGAATGACTGCTCCCGCCTGGGTGAGGCGGGTGGGAGTGTCAGACTCTTAATGACTAAAAACCACCCCGTTCCTTCTCCTGCACGTCGAGCCGGAGCCCCGGTTACCCGTTAGGTTCTCCGCGACTCCGAATCGGCTTCGGCCCTATTGGGTCCCATCTGTGGTGGAGCTTTAGAGGCTTTGCGGAGCATCACCATCAACAGCCTATAATGCACACTGCTGAGCACAGCCTCTTTCCACAAGGAGAAGGTTTTGAGCATTAATAACCACGCTTGCTCAATGCCGGTTGGCGATTTGAAATTTTCAATTAGAGTTAATAAGCCCAGGTTTCCTCACGATGTTTTCCTGCACCGTTTGTTAGTAGTATCTGAATAATCTTACAAAGTACATATAACTCGGGAAATGTCACATTGGTGCTTGCCGTTGGTAGGTTTCGTAGAAGTGGGCGTCTTAAACCTCCGGGCCACCACGACGGGAAAAGTACTACAGAGTTTTTTTAAATTCTCAGTCTGAGTCTAAAAATGTGCCCGGTGTATGGCAATAGGCTCACCCCCTATTACATGGGACTCATAACATAAACAGTCAAAAGTGGGTGTTACATTGTACAGTGGCATTAAGTGCCGTAGTTTGCACCTTTGCCTACTTCTTCGAGGATAAAAAACGTGATGTTAAGAAATACTATAAAAACACAGCGTCCTACACAGAAGAACGACCAACTTTACCCAAATAAACATATAGAAGAGTTATTTCAATTTTAACAGCTTGGCAGCATTCACATAAACTCCTCGACTTCAGTTCAACCCTTGAACCCTTCATGTCAAATCCGTCAGAAGCACTCGTTTTGAAACAATTTCATACACTGCTCTTTGTGGAACAATACAATAGGGATGTTGACAGTGTATAGTAATTAAAAATCTATTTATTCCGTCAGTTAGACAATGAAACTAGTATTTTTTTATGGCATAATTCGGTAAACGAGCAGACAGTTCACCTGCCGGTAAGCAATCGGCGTCGCCCATGGACACCTGGAACACCAGGGACGTTATAAATGCGTTAACAGCATATTGGGGATTAGGAGCATGAGGATTGTTGGGGATTCAGAGATTGGGGAGATTGGGGAAGAGGGAGGGGGGATTGGGCCTCGGGTAACCTCACTCACACGACGAAGCACATTACAAGCGTTGCTTCACGTCAGTTTTCTGCTCGTTGGTGGTATCACTCCGGTCGAGCCGGACCATTCGTGCTGGAGCATGGCTCTCCCACACTTATGTAACAATATTTGTATGTTAAACCGTTTAAATGAACTATACGTCAATCAAGCCTTTTCGTTTGATATCCATAATGGGGGTAGATGTGTAGGTCGTGTAGGTAGTTGTGTAGCCACCGTGAGTGATGTTCACACGGCAATGCGTAAGTAATTTCATATTAAACTGTCAAACACCAAGCGGTCACTGGTGACCGCAACCTATTGCTCTTTAATTGTGTCTATAATGACGGTACTCAACGAGTTAATGTGCATAAACACACACACGGATAAAAATATGCGTGTGTGCAACCGATAGTACTCTTACTTTTGACCTTTGACCGTACATATATACGGGTCAAACAAAAATATTATTTCTTTTTTTTAAAGTCAAATCCTAAGAAACAAACATCTGAACATTGAACCTCCTCCTTTTTTGAAGTCGGTAAATATACGTGTGTAATGTTTTAAATTAATCTATCAGACGAACATTAAAATACAGTCAGCAACCCTATTCTTCTCAATATTTCTCGCTCCATATTTGCGATTCAGTAAGCGAATAAGGAAGAGATTTGGTAGCGCGCGTGATGTTTTTGCATGCTCCTGTCTAGAATAATAATTGTTTCGCCTCGATTTTGGGATTTTGTTAAATTTTACGACATGTTTTTTTTTCCAAAAGAAGGGTTGTTTTTTCGGTGTGTAGGCTTATATTGACTGACGAAGGCTGTGGCAGGGTTTTTAATCGAATCAAACCATGCGTCCGTCACGTCACGTTGAAAGTGGTTGAGGTTTTTTATTCAGTTTTTCAATACCAAATTCGTGGTTTTTATATATTTTGTGACGTCACAATATTAAAATACATAAACCTACAATAATGTAAGTAGGTACATAGAAAGAAAAAATCTCATTTGTCAAACACTAGGCTGCGCACAGAATACTATATAACATAGAACTAATCACTAAAACACTCCGGAAAGGATGACTGGTAGAAAATGCTGGTCTTCCTTATGCAATTGTATAAAACTTAAATAAATAAATAAAAAATAAAACACCAACCCAAAAAGCAATATAAAATATAACATAAGATAACATCCCGCATTTTTATCCTCGAAGCGGTAGGCAGAGGTGCAAATTACTGCATTTAATACCACTGTACAATATAACACCCTATTTTCACTATTTATGTGATGAGTCCCATGTAAGCGGGTGAGCCTATTACCATATACTGGGCACGATTACAGTCTCCTTGCTACTAAACTAAACTCGAAACTCCTTGTTCGGCAGTCACACTTGCAACCACTCAGTCAACGAGGCAGTCTAATCTAATATATCTACATTCACAATTACTTACAAACTACTAAAAATACACGTTGCAATATATTACGTAGCAGTGTAGCGACTACGGCGTAGCGCTACGTCGGCTACGGGCTACGTAACGTTGGTATCGGAAAATAACGAGGTATAAACATAGTATAAAGAACACAGTAGGTTATCTAAGGCCGCCCGCCGAGTTATTAGCCTACTCTTGCGTTGATCCCCAGGGTTGTCACTTTTACTTTTAGTTAATATTTTCGAACAAGAAGCACTTGATCTAAATTTATGAAATGAAAAGCATATTATGATTGAATATTTTATCAATTTATAAATTTAGTAAAAATTAAAAGCTTATAAAAAGATTATTAACTTCTTAAAATAAACTTTAGCTCTATACATAGTATTCAGAAAGTAAATTTGGGAATACATTTATATGGAAAAATGCGACTCGGCTACGCTCTTAACAAATCAGATAAACTGTGAAATAAACAATACAATACCACATTTTCTTATAATATTTAAGTATAGTAGGTAATTACATTTCTGGTTGAGTAGGAACTATGAAGAATGATAAGAGTAAGAATAAGTAAGTAGGTATCTCATCATCAAGTACCTACAAATTATATTATGCTAGAAAAAGTGACTAGCTTACCTTTCCTGTTCAATAGGTACCTAATCTGAACAGAGACAGTTCTGGAATCGATTAATTATTAAGACACCCAAACACACAGCAATACGTTCTTCTACGATTATCAGACATTTTTTATTTCATTGAACAGTGCCGAAAAGCCGTGAAGCGCGCGCGAACCTCGTACAGTGTCAGCCCTGCCTGGCGCACTGAGAAACGGGTCGAGATTTTGTTAAAGTGTGCGTGCGTCGACGCATAGATACTATGGCGCACACATATAAGCCGCGCGCGGAGCATTTGTATGAAGATAACCTACTTTGTTCTTTATACTATGGTATAAACAATAACTCCTCATTTGGTACATTTTTTGTCTGTGGCACATCTTTTGTGGCTCCGCCATGCAAACGGAATGACGATGTAATTCTACACAGACTCGGAACAGTTCGTATTTGTAGACCTGCGTTTTTAATCACGAAGTCATTTTCGGAATACATTAAATTTATTCAAATTAATGCCTAAGTTTCAGTTTCATACATAACATCACACCTTTTATCCCCGAAGGGGTAGGCAGAGGTGTACATTATGCCACTGTATAATGTAACCACCCACTTTTCACTATTTTTGTTATGAGTCCCATGTAATAGGGGGTGAGCGTGAGCCTATTGCCATTTACCGGGCACAATTCCAGACTCCGTGCTACTACTGAGAATTTTTTTAAAAACCCAGTAATACTTTGCCCGACCCGGGAATCGAACCCGAGACCCCTTGCCCGGCAGTCGCACTTGGGACCACTCGGCCAACGAGGCAGTCAGTTATTTTATTTTTGTTTGAGTAATAAAATTTATCACGGGCGAGTCTATTCAAATACCGTATACCTAGCACATCGGGTGGGATTTAATAGAGGGTGGTTTTCAGCCAGCAGTCTCATATTCCCTCCGACCTTATCCAGAGCAGGAGGAGTCAGTGATTTACCATACAATTATAAATAAACGGTCAAATAATTGATGATGATTGCGAAAAAGATAGATTTTATTGCCTGTCTTTCTTCACCCTGATGGACTGATGTTGCATACTCAATTTGATGTAGAAATTTTACGGTTGTCGTTATACACTAATAAGTTTTTAATATCGCTGCGACTATTTAGTCGTCAGTGTACATCAGTGATGTATAAATGTTTAATCCACACGTTACGATTATTGTACTCGTTCGCAACACGCTGTATATCATATACAGCCCATTATTTCTATTGTACACCTTCTGTGGATTTTATAGCAATGAATTACTCTTCGTATTTTTATTTTTTTGTCTTATTTTTTTTTACGAGTTTGTGGTATTAAATGTAGCTAGTCAGTGTGAGGTCGCATATATAAATCTTGAGTTGGAACTTAAGTGAAATTAAGCGTAAAAAGTGAAGTTTCGATTTATTAGAAATAAAAATTCTAAAATTTAGTATGTGTCTGTCTCACACGCGCTGCGTCGCGTGTCGCGGAATGGTGCTCATGAATATGAGCCTCTACTATGGCTTGAAACTAGTCGAAAATCCTGAAAATCCTACGGGAATGTGAGAAACGGGATTGCGCGTACGAAGTCGCGATCAGAAGCTAGTATGTTGTATATAAATTAGGTAGTAGGTATTGAATGTATTATTAAAGTTTTCCAAAACTTTATACTGTCTGTATTATACTTATAACAATTCTGATCATTACAAAAAGTGCATCTAAACGGTCTTGGAAATGGTCCCATTATACGAATCTCCACTTAGTCCACAGTTCACACAGCAATATCTAAAATTAGCATAGTTATATCGAATCTCAACTGCCCTGTCTACGGCAGGATAATAGGAGAATATATTGCTCTATTCACTCCCATATATTAGCATAAACACTACAAATACTATGCAATAGAATCGACTAAAGAAATAGATCAATATACATTTTAAGTCCTTTTTTTTAATTTAGCCTACACTAGGATTTTCTCCTGTGTCGTGGGTACATTTACAAACATACAAGTTCACATACACATGACACCCAGACCCGAAACAATAATTTGTGGATCACACAAAGAGTTACTCTGTGCGGGAATCGACTCGTGACACGTTGCGCGGCAGCCAGTTGCCCAACCACCACGCCAACCGTGCAGTCATTACTACATAACCGAGCGTACTGCGCGTCGCGTTCCGCGCACAGCTCAAAGAGCCATCAAACCACCACAGATGGGGCCCAACAGGGCTAATGCCGATTCGGAGTCGCGGAGAACCTAACGGTTTACCGGGGCTCCGGCTCGACGTGCAGGAGAAGGAACGGGGTGGTTTTTAGTCAGTAAGAGTCTGACACTCCCTCCCGCCTCACCCAGGCGGGAGCAGTCATTCAATGATTGTCCCCGTAAAAAAAATTACATAACAGACATTACTATAGAATCATACACGCTACTACAATCCACTTGAGAACGAGTCTCTATAAGGCACAATACCCAATACCCACAAATACGTACCCACACAAGCTAGCTCAATAACTTTAAGAACAAGACCCCACATCCTCATCATTCACTGTTAAACTAACAACACAATGAAAGAAAAAGGAACAATCCAAAATAAAATACACCAAGAACTAAAGGACCCTGTATTAGAGTCAATTCATTGTATAGAGGCGACAGTTACAAGTGAACAACAAGTACGTTGAGGCAATCATACTGCCAGTGTACCGGCTTAGGGCGAGGACACACGGCACTGCGATGATGACGCTTTATTAAAACAACTAGCTTTGCTCGCGTCAAAAAAGGATAAAAAGTAGTCAATGTGACATATACCAATACACACAGCCATCTATACCAATTCTTTTATTTGCCTTCGGGAATATCAAATTTTTCCAGGATAAAAAGTACCCTATTATTTAATCCGGACTTCTAACTTTACGTCTGTAAAATTTCAAAGCGATCGGTTTAGTAGTTACGGCGTGAAAGCGGAACAAACAAACAAAGAAACAATCTCACTTTCAGATTTATAATATTAGTAAGGAAGTAAGGATTGTCGCAGAGTACTGCGATGCGATGATTTAATGAAAGAATTTCATTGCATGTGACATTGTACGGCATCGGGGATTGGGGGAACTGGGGGTAATTCGGCCTTCGGTAACCTCACTCACACCACGAAACACAACGTAAGCGTTGTTTCACGTCGGATTTCAGCTCGGCCGTGGTATCACTCCGGTCAAGCCTAGTCTTGCCGAAGCATGGCTATTCCATATAAAACATTAAAAGTCCACTCGAGGTTTGTTTAGTGATGTAATCCAACATTGATATTGCTAAAAATGCTTTATTAAAAAACTGTACTAGAGACAATTTATATTGTAATTTTTGGATTGTTGAACATTAATAAAATTGCAATAAAAAAACTAGATAATTAGAAACATACATAACCTAACGCGTGGCGTGTTTCCCATTGGTGGTATGTAGTTTATGGAACGCCAATTGCTTATAACGATTATTTAAAAAACGCTAAACGTAAGTTCAGTATGATGATTTACTTTTAGAATGTAACTTCGCATGTACGCAATACATTATGATGCGTTGTAGCGGGCACAGATTATTGCGACGCATTGCAAAAATCGCACCAGCCAGAACGAGCATTATGGCCTTGCCTTAAGCAGGGGGCACATCGAGTGCCACTGCCCCCGTGCCATTGGACAACAAGACAGCAATAACAACAAACGTTTTGCGCTGAAATTTACAATCGAAACGTACACGTCAAAGGGTAGGAGGGTGCGGCGTACGGGATGAGATTACAGCGGATTTCGAGATTTATCATAAGGTGAGTTTTCTGATGCCTTTAGTTTTAATGAGCATCTAGCTTCACCTAGTTTCACTGACGGACTGACTGACAGATTATTATTTATTTTGTATTTGTTGACGTTTCAAAAGTACCAAACTATGGTTTAATTGAAATAAATGCTTTGACTTTGACATTGAATTTTGACATAACATAATATCACGTCTTTTATCCCCGAAGAGGTAAGGAGAGGTGCACATTACGGTACTTAATGCCATTGTACAATGTAACACCCACTTTTCACTATTTATGTTATGAATCCCATGTAATAGGGGGTGATCCTATGCACTATACCAGCAAATCCAGACTCCGTGCTACTTCTGAGATTTTTTTTAAAACCCAGTAGTAGTTCACCCGACCTGGGAATCGCCCCGAGACTCCTATATGTAGACCTGACCTGTTAGTAATAACTAATAAGCATACAAAATTTTAAGTAAATCCATGCAGTACTTTTTGAGATCATCCCGGACATAAATACAAACAGACAAAAATTCTAAAAACGATATTTTTGGCTTCAGTATCGATTGTGGATCATGCCCCAAGTATTCTTTAAAAAATATTTAATGTAGTTTTGACTTTTCTACTATTTTATTATAGGTATGTATCGATAGATAGATTAGATAGATATAGATGCAAACTCTCTGTATAACTGAAAGCAGAAAACCTATTAATAATTTCCCCATCTAGAATCCCATCGCACCTTAAACCTTAGCTAAAACACCAACATCAAGCAAGCAAAAGGACAAAAAAACACAGAAACAAAAATCGCTCCCCGCCTAAACTCGAAACATCAATACGCAAAGCTATCGTGTATGCAAATTTCGACTCTCTGGCGAACAACTTCAATTTGTCCGCCTCTGCTCCATACTTCCATTTTTAACCCTCTTTTACAAACACAGCTTCTATCCCCGATAATTAAATTCAATAGGACATATATTTATTTTGTTACTGAACCTAACGTTTATAGGATTTGTGTTGGCGATATTTTTTCGATTGGAAGGTGATAATTGGGTTTTAAACCGACTCTAAAAAATGAGGTTCTTAATTTGACCTGTATGTATGTGTGTATGTATGTTTGTGCGCTAGAACTAGCTCTATCTCGTGTTTGGTTGAATCAATTTTGATGCGGTTTTCAGAGAAAAGTATTTGTTATAAGTTATGAGGTTTTAGTTTGTATATTAATTAACCGATTTACAAAGAGTTTGAAGTCGGTATTTTTTTTAGTTAGGTAATATTTTTTATCTCTGCCGTAATTAGACTAAGAAGGATTGCTTTGCACATGTCTTTTTAGTTGATTTTCAATGTAGATTAACCTTTAAAGTTTAGTGTATCTACTTTAATGTTCGGTTAGTGTAATGGTTTTGCAATAGTGGTGTTCAGGCGTAAACGCCTATTCTAATTGAAAGAGCAAATAGTTGTAACAACCATATTTATTAAAAATTGCATAGGCGTTTCGGCACGTAGTAGAAATTTTTAATGTCATCGTTCACTTGCCTGACCACCATCGTACCATTATACGTGTAACATCTAATTAATGTATTAAATCTGATTTCGCTAATTTTCGGAGTTTTTTTACTTTGATTGGCACCATTACATTTTCTAAAGTTGTAACAAATGGTTTGTCAACAGTGTCAACTGCTGACCAACGGCCTCTTGTCACACGGAGAAGTTTTGAGCATTAATCACCACGCTTGCTCTATAATTAGAAATTATAAGCCCAGGTTTCCTCACGATGTTTTCCTTCACCGTTTGTCAGTGGTGTCTGAATAATTTTAGAAAGTACATATAACTCGGAAAAAGTCACATTGGTACTTGCCGTTGGTAGGTTTTGAAACGGCACACTCAACCCTCATGCATGAAAGCGGGCGTCTTAAGCCTTCGGGGCATCACGACAGGTGTCGCCGGTTTTATTCTCGCACGGAACAATTTTATTATTTTTGAGTTAGTGTTAAAATTGTGTCCTTTTAAACACGATTTTTGACTTAAAGAGTTCTAAGATTTTTAAGAGAATACTGACTGTATAGTCTTCAATTTTTCTAATTCAAAGTCAAAGTCAAAGTCAAAATCATTTATTTCAATTAGACCAGAAAGGCACTTTTGAACGTCAACAATAAAATTAGAAGTGAAGCTATTTGCTCATTCCAAAGTGTAGATTCCTATGGAGAAGAACGAGCAAGAAACTCCATAGGTTACTCTTTTTCAATCAGGTTCACAATACAATTGTCCAGTTACATAGTTTGCCGTTTGGATTGTGCGAGAACAATGTAACACTAAAATCTAGTCAAAGTGATTGAAAAAGAAAATAACCTTAAAGACAATAAATAATACAGTCTGGAGCTGACCAGTCCCAGTTGACGGCGCCCGTTCACGAACATGACACGTACACCAGCACCGCCAAAATCAACCATATTGTAGGGAATCGAGCGATCCACTGCACGCGCCACCGCCAATGAGACCTTTGAGTGAGCATGACAACTCCACGCTGACACAAATGCATTCTACTAGTCTAATTTAATATTAAGTTAATTACAGGGCTCTCACATTCACAATGGTTATCTAAGTTAAACAATATACAATTTAGCAAAATGGCTGTATTATTTACAATTTCATTAAAACATCAGTGTTTTTTGTTATATTCAATACAAAAATCAACCTAGTAAGTTCTAAGTCAGAGGTATAGAAAAATGAATCAAATGTGATAGTTTAACAAAGTAAATAAGGTTTAAAATTCCCTGAACATGTACCTTCCCATGACAAGCAGAGTTGTCGTAGCATCAAGCTACCGTCAGACTTTGATTATTAACTTAATCATAAAGTCAATAGGTTGAAAATCCCTTGCACTCACCTTTCCATGATGCGTGGAATTGTCATAGCTCTGCTCTATGATCTCCGGGTCCTCGGTGGAGATGTCATGGCCGTGCCGGTGGCCACATGTTATGTGCGAGATCTGTAACAAATACATATTGCAATTAGATAATGTCAACAAGGTTTTATTGATTTTATAAAGAGTTTTTAATGATTGGACGATCACCTGATGGTAAGCAATCAGCGTTGCCTATGACATCTGTAACACCAAGGGTGTTACAAGTGTGTTGCCACCTTTTGAGGGAAAGCGGATTGAAATTATATTATTGGGGGTGCAAGAGTCAGTTGATGCCATTTCTGTTATACCTAAACCTTTCAGACTGGGACCTCTAAATCACAGAAGAGATTATGACAAACCTAAAGTCAAGAAGTCAAAAGTCAAAATCTATTTCAATTAGACTGCCTCTTTGGCCGAGTGGTCGCAAGTGCGACTGCGGTCTCGGGTTCGATTCCCGGGTCGGGCAAAGTATTACTGGGTTTTTAAAAATCTCAGTAGTAGCATGGAGTGTGGAAATGTCCCCGGTATATGGCAATAGTCTCACCCCCTATTACATGGGACTCATAACATAAATAGTGAGTGTTAACATAAATAGTGAGTGGCAAGTAGTGGGTGTTACATTGTACAGTGGTATAATGTGCACCTCTGCCTACCCCTTCGAGGATAAAAGGCATGATGTTATGTTATGTTTATGTGTTTTTAATGGTAAATGAGTGGACGATCACCTGATGGTAAGCAATCAGCGTTGCCTACTGACATCTGCAACACCAAGGGTGTTACAAGTGCGTTGCCACCTTTTGGGGGAAAGCGGATTGAAATTATATTATTGGGGGTGCTAGAGTCAGTTGAAGCGGTTTCTTTTAAACCTAAACCTTTCAGACTGGGACCTCTAAATCACAGAAGAGATTATGACAAACCTAAAGTTAAAAAGTCAAAAGTCAAAATGTATTTCAATTAGACTGCCTCTTTGGCCGAGTGGTCGCAAGTACGACTGCCGGGCAAGGGGTCTCGGGTTCGATTCCCGGGTCGGGCAAAGTATTACTGGGTTTTTAAAAATCTCAGTAGTAGCACGGAGTCTGGAAATGTGCCCGGTATATGGCAATAGTCTCACCCCCTATTACATGGGACTCATAACATAAATAGTGAAAAGTGGGTGTTACATTGTACAGCGGCATTAAGTGCCGTAATGTGCACCTCTGCCTACCCCTTCGGGGATAAAAGACGTGATGTTATGTTATTTCAATTAGACCAGGAAGGCACTTTTGAAAGTCCACAAAAAAAATTGAAGTGAAGCTATTTGCTCATTCCAAGGTGTAGATTCCTATGGAGAAGAACGAGCAAAAAACTCCATAGGTTACTCTTTTTCAATCATGTTAACAATACAATTCTCTAGTTACATAGTTTTATTGGTTCGATTGGCTACTAAACTCTATAAAGACGCCTACATGGTAAATGATAATGATAAAACCCCTAATAACTACGCATTAGGTCTGCGCATTGTGTACTCAGACCAACCATTAGGTACACACGATGTATTTATTGGAGAATGCCAAAAGAAAACACATAACTATGTATTACCAAAATAAAAATAAACACTTAAAAATCGTAGTTAAAAGCACCATTTACAATATCTACGTCCTCTGACCAGTTTTTTTTCGAAAACAATGTAACGAGCGTACTTTTGTACGAGCCTGTAAATCATTGAATTCGAACCTGCACCAAATGGCCGGTGCAACATGTTGACCCTGTTTCGTGATACACTTTTATTTGGATAAAAAATATCAACTTTATGCAGGTAAATTCAATGTAAGAGGTTGTAGCACTACGCTCATTTTCAGAATTACAAGGTAGTTACCGGCCTAGGTATTAGGAATTTAAGGATCGTTAGGGATTGAGGTGATGGGGACTCACTCACACGACGGAACACAACGCGAGCGTTGCTTCACGTCGTTTTTCTGTGAGGCCGTAGTATCTCTCCGGTCGAGCCGGCCCATTCGTGCCGAAGCATGGCTCTCTCACACTAAAAATGCGCGTCTATTATATTCCACCTCTTCACTTTTTTATAGAACAACTAAGTACCTCCCTAATAATAATTAGTTCTATAAAATAAAAACCCTTTACAATAACATCACACAACCATTTCTCTCTAAAAAACACGTGACGTAACACACTTCATACGACGGCCATTTTCAATAATAGTCTCCATTCCAAAACGATTTCCGTAGATTCAAGAAAAACATGTCAACCCCTCGCTTGTTTGAACATGTTCACGATGAAACATAAACTATATCGATACGGATGCAACTCGGTTCAATCGTCCGCACAGGATATTCGATACAATCGATTATCTATTCGAATTGGAATATCTCGATAATCGGAGTGATTTGTGTTGTGTATCTGTGGGTATTGTGAATGTGTTCACATGTGTAATTTATTGGTCGTACCCTGTTACGGATTTTGCATTTATATAGGATCTATCTAAGTTATAATGATTACGTATATTTTGAATTGAATTTAAGTTATTTTCTACGAACTATCTAATCGATAAAAACATTGACTTAGCGAAAGAAATTTATACGCTTATTTACTTATTCAAATTTTAAAGTCACATAATTAAACACGGTAATAATAACATACAAGTTAAATAATACACAAAACAATAGTAGGTATTTGAATAAATAGCCTATTCAAATCAAGGACGCCTTACACACAACGCATAGCAAACAGTAACGAAGCTACATATTTGAACAGCGACAACGTATCAGGGGCGAAATACGAAAATTTAATTATAGTTAGATGTTTTATCTGGCTGGGTCGGCATTTTCCGGCCCAGTGATCATCTTACGCTACATTAGATTAACTGACCCGGCGTGGACCCGGCGCGCCGTACAATTTTTTGTTTATTTTTATATTTTTTTTCATAGAAATTTTGTTTTATGCGTGTAGGTACTGAGAATAAAGCTGTGCTGCTTTTTACAGAGATATGTTATAAAATTCGATATCAGATAGAAAAGGTTCTAGTAATACATCGGAATATTTCCTTTGATAGTTCAAAGAAGGCTATATTTAGGTACAACTACCCTTACAGGCTTATGTTACCAAAAAGGGATTTGTCTAAAGGTCAATAACCGGACGAACAGCTTCGTCAGTGTAGTGATGACAAGCGTTGCTAGTGAGCACGGAGTTTTGTATTAGATTTAGTTTTGATTTAAGCAACAATTCTGCTAAAGGATTTGGAGTGCAAAAAACTTTTGCCCCTTACATTAGTGTCTGGCTTTGTGTCTGAGTTACTTTAGATGCACTCATTTATTGTTTTATAAAACTCATAATACAGCTGGCAGTCAGTCATAGTAAGCCTCATTCTGTCGAAAAAAATGTAGATATAGTATAAGTTATTAATAAAAATCATCCATTGTTTGGGACACAAAGTTTGGCATACTACAAGTAGGATAACAAATTGCCACTCAATAATCAACAATATAAGATTCCTTTTCAATTAAAATCGAAGTAATTTGTACATCGAACCCGTAAAACAGTAATTATGTACAAAAACATTACCGCAGCCTAATGAATCTTTCTACGAGCGACGAGAGACCGGGAGCTACTCCGAAACAGCGGTTTAACAAAAGCGCCTATTGTTTTCACAAGAGCAATACCTCGCATAAACTCGGGAAGCGTCGATTCAATTAACAGTAGGCGCCCATTATTCAATCATTTGTATTATTTGTCGAAACGTCGTTAATTATTATTTTGATTTGATTTATTTTAAGAACTTATTATTTATGATTGGATTTTGTAATAATTTCTGATTTTGTTCCTTTCGTTCATTAGATGTTATTTTGGGATGTTGTTGTTTTTGATGTTAATGAGTTCTAAATGGGAAAATACAGGCATTAATTTTTAATAACAGGCGAAAAACAAAAAGCTAAATCACAAATTATTCGAAAAAAAACGATGGTTCTGAATATTGCTATGAATTTACAATATTTAAATCGTTTTTTTTTTATTATCTTATACTTTCTGGCATGCGTAGGACCGTATTTATACACTTCTATCTACATATTCAAAGAAAAACAACAAGATGATATGATCAAGGACGTAATAGGTCATTGACACAAATTGCGACTAAATCCTCTTTTGAATTTGCTGATCACCATAACAACAGTTGTCAAAGAAACGCTTCGTAACCATAGCAACGATCGTTAGTTCGATAACATCGCATATTTCTGCAGTGCGAAGTATTTCATAGAAATATATTGAAAAATGGTGATTTTCCTTGTAAAAAGAAATGACGAGAATCAGTTTTTATATGAAACTGATGTTGATAAGGAGGTCGATGACATTGTCAAAGACATAACAGCTATTTTCAATGGACGTTTGAAAGTGACGAGGTTGTGCTATGAGATCGAGGAGCTGCAGAAACATGGGACCTTCTTGCCTCTAGAGATGCAGGGGCTGACTGATGAACAGGTTCGTGGTGTTTTTTTTTATAATATCTATTTACATATAAATCGCGGGTTACTCACGTGAATATACTCGAAACTAGTAGAGCTTTCTCAGTATATTCACGTGAGTTACCCGCGATTTCTAGTTAGTAATTATAAAAACAAATATCTATATAGTTGATTCATGTGTCCGCATCATCGCTTGTCAGCCAGGCGAGATAGTGGTCAAACGTCGGCCCTTCAAAATATGTATAAAAAAACCCCTAAGAATACCCGCATTGGTCGAACCTTTTGAAAAGCGAGCGTTGGCATTTTATATGTGTACATATTATGTTTATGCTTTTGATTTTTTTTATCATGAAGTGGTAAATAAAATAATTCGGATTTTAATTCTCATACTCGAATGTTAGCAGTAGCCATGCGCTCTTAAGCAAAAGATTTCAACAGAAAAGGTCCTCGTGCAATGCTGAACTTAGGCCTCCCCACTCCCGAGAAATAGGCAACTAAATGATATTCATTCATTCGTTGGCATCGCTTACCACCAGGCGAGATAGTGGTCAAACGTCAGCCCATTAAAAAAAAAAAATAACGGTCCCAAATCAGCCTGTTTTAATCGACAATACTATTTAAAGAAGTCATGTACTATCATTAATTTGCTCTATCTTTTTTTAATATTACAGATCAAAGAACTAAAACTGGAAGATCCGTGGGCACAGCGCTGTGCCCCACCAGGTCACGTCTTCGTGAAGGATGACATGGGTCGCCGATGCGGCCTCGCTCCCCCTCCCAACATGCAAGAAGTCATCAAGAAAGCTGCTGAGGACGCCAAAGAGTTTATTAGTAAGAAACATGTAGGTAGAAACACCTCTCAACTCATATCTCCACGCATGGCAAACGGTTTGGAGATCAAAATTTAAACCTATTTAGTGTTTATCAAAGAATGCTGTTGTCTGTCCTTGTTAAATTTACGGATCCGCGGAGGACTCAACGGGTTGCTGGGGCTCTGCCTCGAAGAGCAGGAGTAGGAACGGGGTGGTTTTTAGTCAGTAAGTGTCTGACACTCCCTCTCGCCTCACCCGAGCGGGAGATGTAAACGGATGATTTTCCCCTTCAAAAAGAAACCCTGCCCCTACTAGGTATCCCTAAACCATCAATTAACTAGAAGTTACTTAGCGTGAGTACCTAAACTTACCCCTTACTTGTACTGCTAAAAGTGTTACTTAAAGGTTAGTGAAAATCACAATGTCTTTACGTGGGTAGCAACCTACCTTAGTATAGGAAGGAACCCCTCCTTCTATTTGAAAAGTTAGTAATTACAAATATTTAGTCTGCTTGTAAGATACCCGAGGGGATTATTAGTAGGACTGGTGACAGATGTATTCTATTTTACTATCACCGTGGTTAGAAAGTATACATCATCATCATCAACAGCCTATAAGTGCCCACTGCTGACCAAAGGTCTTTTCTCACACGGAGAAGGTTTGAGCATTACTCACCACGCTTGCTCAACGTGGGTTGGCGATTTCAGTCTTATGATTAGAAATTATAAGCCCAGGTTTGCTTTTCCTTCATTTTTGTCAGTGGTGTCTACATAATCTTAGAAAATACATATAACTCGGAAAAAGCCACATTGGTACTTGCCGTTGGTAGGTTTCGAACGCGCGGTCTTAAAGCTCAGGGCCATCAAGACATTAAAAAAATTGTATACAGTTCAAAATAAATCTAAATAATACATTTAAAATGTTCCAGGTGGACCATCGCAAATGTTTGACTCAGAAAGACGTAGCCAGAGCCCTCGACGAGCTCCGTGGTGCCACCAAGATCGTGTTCCCTGGTGGTCTACCACCACACGACCCAGTTCGAATGGAGCTGGATAACGTGGAGGATCTTACTGGAACCCACGCTTCCACTGAAGTCATCGACCCATCCAGAGCCTGTCTTTGGGCGTGTGGAAAGAAGCTCATTAGTGGGAATAAACTGAGGGACCATTTAGGTACGGATTTTTTTTAAGGGAGGAAAATTATTGAATGTCTTCTGCCGCCTAGGTGAGGCGGGAGAGAGTGTCTCTCTTCACTCTTACTGACTAAAAACCACCCCGTTCCTACTCAAGCACTTCGAGCCGGAGCCCCGGTAACCTTTTACGTTCTTCGCGGCTCTGTATCGGCATCAACCCTGTGGGGCCTCACCTGTGGTGGTCTCTTTCTATTAAATTTGCAATATCCATAATATTTTCATATTTTTCAGGGAACAACAACAAAACTAAGGTGACAGTGAAGCTCTGTTCTAACTCCGAAGGTGCACCAGGCAGGGAGCCAATCATGAGCGAGGAAGAACGCAAGCAACTCACTCTCCACGCCTATAGAAAGCAGGAGGAGTGGAAGAAGTTAGAAGCAGATGAAGACGACAGCTATATGGACTCCAAGTGGGCTGATGGACAGAACATGAAGAGATACTTCCATGGCCTTGAAAACATCTCCTGGAAACCCACTTTCAAGAAGTAGATTGGATTATCAATCTTGAGGAGTTTGTTCGAAGGTTGCTTTTGCTGTGAGGTTGTTGTGGAGTTAAGTCCTTTTGGTTTTTGTGTCAATCACAGTGAGATTTTGTTTTGCGTGTTGGTATATTTTGTTTAGCCGGTATTCTTCAGTATCATGTAGCTGTATTTTGTTTGTGTCATTACCACAGAAATATTATTTATTATATCTGTGGTCATTACATTCAAGTTATTTATGTTAGGAAAATAAATATGTGTTTTATTTACACTGTCTATTTAATAGATTCTAAGTATTTTGATCCCGTAGTGACAGCAGAACAGAATACCTTTTTTTAATATTCAGGTGTTAGTCTATTATTTTTAGTCTTTTTTTTAAGGGGGAAAATCATTGAATGACTACTCCCGCCTGGGTGAGGCGGGAGGGAGTGTCAGACTCTACTGACTAAAAACCACCCTGTTCCTACTTCTGTACTTCTGCACTTCGAGCCGGAGCCCCGGTAACCCGTTAGGTTCTCAGCCCTATTGGGACCCATCCGTGGTGGTTTGATGGCTCTTTGAAGCGCTCGCGGAAGGCGACGCGCCGTACACTCGGGTCTGGTTCTGGTCTTACGGTGGCCGGAGATCGTCTCACGATCCCCAAATATTTAGTCTAAGATGTCTTTGCTTATGGATCATAGAATTCGTAGACATAACAAATCTTCGTAGATATTTCTATTTTAGCTCTAAGTCTAAGCAAATTCTTTGACCTAAATTCATGGTAAAGACATTTTATATCGTCTACCCTTTCAATATTAACATTCTAGGCTGTCTAATATTTTGTTGTATGACAATATATATGTTTAATAATATTTTGTGGGATAGTTATTACATATTTCTATACAGATAAATAAAATTGGAGTGTATGGTTGTAATATTAAAATAACCGCTTTTTACTAGGTACATGCATTTGAATATACATACGATACACATACTAAAATAACGTATTTTACAATTTTTGTCTATTTGTCTGTTTGTACTGGTTAAGCTCTGGAATGGCTGGATCGATTTTTCACGGCTTTATTGGCAGGTAGCCGATATACTAAGGAGTAAAATAGGCTGCTTTTATTTTGGAAAATATAAACAAAAAATAGTTGTTCTAAAATTTATATTCTACGCGGATGAAGTCGCAGGCAACAGCTAGTTCATACGTAAGTAGACTACTTGGTAAATTGCGTTCTATCTCACAGACTTTGATAAAACGCTATACCTAAACGTTGAGACGCTTAGTTTTCGAGGAAGGAAAATCATCCAATGGCTTCTCCTATCTTGGGTGAGGCAAAAGAGAGTGTCCGACTCTTACTGACTAAGAACCACTCGTTCTGTTTCCTGCTTCGAGCCGGAGTGCCCCGGTAACCAGCGATGTTGTCCGCACTATGCTGCTTTTTAATTTGACTTTAAAGTATATTTTTGTTCGAGTAAAAAAACTCTAATAAGTAACTTCTAGCCCATCTTTATAATTCTGCTGTACTTGTGTATGTCATTGAACTCCTCCTAAGTGGCTTGACCGATTTAAATGAATTTTTCTGTACGCGTTTGAGTGGCGCCCTGGATGGTTTAGATTCACAAATCAGCCCGGCAGATGGCGCTGCAGTCGATGTCTTTTTTTTAAGGGGGAAAATCATCGAATGACTGCTCCCGCCTGGGTGAGGCGGAAGGGAGTGTCAGACTCTTACTGACTAAAAACCACCCCGTTCCTTCTCCTGCACGTCGAGCCGGAGCCCCGGTTACCCGTTAGGTTCTCCGCGACGCAGTCGATGTCTAGATAAGTTATCCTAAACGACTGAACTAATTTAAATGAATTTTTGTTTATACATTCAAGTGGATATTATGCAGGACAACGTCTGACGGGTCCGCTAGTATTAGTATATATTCGTGAGGAAATGAAACTTTTTGCGATGACAGATGTGACCTACGAAAATACCAGTTACCTAATATTTGCAAATCGTACACCTACGTGAACATTACATCAGCTAACATCATCTGTAGTTATTATCAGCATGGCGTTATCACGAATAGAATCACTGTTGGACGCATACGGATGTGAAGATCAGACAATTTTCAACTTTACTTACACTAAAATTACCAAGCGTTGCCTCGCCTCTCAAGACTGCCTCGTTTGGCAAGGGGTCTCGGGTTCGATTCCCGGGTCGTGTAAAGTATTACTGGGTTTTTAAAAAATTGTTAGTAGTAGCCCGTACTACTAGACTAGACTCCGTAGTCTGAAATTGTGCCCGGTATATGGCAATAGGCTCACCCCCTATTACATGGGAATGGGACTCATAACATAAATATTGAAAAGTGAGTGTTACATTCTACAGTGGCATAATGTGCACCTCTGCCTACCCCTTCGGGGATAAAAGGCGTGATGTTATGTTATGTAATTACCAAGCGTTCAGTCAGGTTAGCAAAACAGATTTTGTAAAAAATATCAATGGCAGACCAAAATACAAAACTTCCACCATAGATCTAAGTAGCCTAGGTTTTCAGATCACCTGATGGTAAGCAATCGGCGTTACTCATGCACAAGGAATATTGAGGATTCAGGAATTGGGGAAGTGGCGGGGGCGATTTGGACATCCGATAACCTCGCTCACACGACGAAACAACGCAAGTGTTGTTTTACGTCGGTTTTCTGTGAGGTCGTGATGACCTGACCCATTCGTGCCGAAGCATCATCACTCATACTTTTTTACAGATTTAGTGTATTGTACTAAAGTTATTGCAGAAACTGATATGTACAATTTTGGGTTACATTTTTGTTTTTTTTTTTTGGGATGTGTCCCCGAATCATTAAACATCAGGAAACGAGCAGACGGATCATCTGATAGTAAGCAACTGGCGTCGCCCATGTACACTCGGACTTGCAAAACTAGAGGTATTACAAATTACTTGCAAACCTTGGTTTTGAAATGTGGATCTCAACGATGAACGAGCAATAACAACAACCCAGCCATCGCGACGGACACACCGGGCGTCGGGGATCGCGGGACGATCTCCAAGCACCATAAGCGCCCGCGCGCGCCTCAAAGAGCTATCAGACCACCACAGATGGGGCCCAATAGGGCCGATGCCGATTCGGAGTCGCGGAGAACCTAACGGGTAACCGGGGCTCCGGCTCGACGTGCAGGAGAAGGAACAGGGTGGTTTTTAGTCAGTAAGAGTCTGACACTCCCTCCCGCCTCACCCAGGCGGGAGCAGTCATTCGATGATTTTCCCCCCTTAAAAAAACTTAATACCTCCAACTTTACCTACCGAAAGTAATTTCCATCCTTCCAACCCGTATGTTCCCATCCATTATCAGAACGATACATCTTTCTTACGATTCCTTTATGTGTTATCATTGCTTCACCCAGCACCATCCATCACGCTAAATGTGACTACAAAATTATTATTCCTATCTACCACGTTTTTCAACTTAAAGTGATGGATTGTTTAGCCTGTTTCGGAAAAATCTGCCTACGTTCTGACGTAACTTAGCATTTTGATTTACGAGTAAAATTGTGGTTTATGTGAATAGGGTAGTTTCTTAAAATTTATTTTAATGTCCGTCTGGTAGATTATTTCAAAACAATAGACACGTATTTTTTCTTTTCTCACAAAATTAAATGCTTTTGACGATATATTGATTTGAAATGTCGCGTGACGTCACAGCGTGCTACAAAATGAACCGCCTTATGATGCCACGTTATGACGTAACTATCTCCCACTCCTAAACTTGACGTTACTTATTTTATTTAAGTATTGTAACTTTATACGAGAAAATAAAAAAATACGTGTCTAATATTTTTTCATTATCTAACTGACGGACTAATTAGATTTTGAACTTTCTTACCCTGGAAACTACCCTATTGTCTTCATTAATACGACGCCTGGTTTTGTGTGCAGTTTATATAAATAGGTTTTTCTCATACAATATGTATATCTTGGTAGTCTGAATGATTTGGATATTATATCTTGCAAGCCCACAATCCCGTGGGATAAAAGTAATCATAGTCTATCCCCGTTCAAAATTTCATGTCGTTCCCTTCAGCCGTTTGACGGGAAAGAGTAACAAACACATACATTTGCATTTAAAACATTAGTGTGATTCAGCTCCTAGATAAAAGACCAGAACTTTTTAAACTGTAGACTCCAAATAACCTGCCAAGTTCTGATATTATGGCAAACCGCTTAAAGAACAGCAAAAGCCCAATAGTGTAACAGTTGACTGTTTGATGCTGCAGAACTATTAATGAATGGAGAAGACATATCCAAACAAATTAGATGGATCGACAATCTATCTTTTTATGGGATAAGCCAATAACTGAACAGATACGGATCATCTGATGTTAAGCAATCGGCGTCGCCCATGGACATCCGGAACACTATAGGCGTAACAAGTGCGTTACCGGTCTTTTGGGGATTAGGAATTTGAGGAGTCAGGAATTGGAGAAATTGGAGAGGGCTGGGAGGGTAATTAGGTTTCCTGCTCCTGTTTAGACTGCCTCGTTGGCCGAGTAGTCGTAAGTGCGACTGCCGGGCAAGGGGTCTCGGGTTCGATTTCCGGGTCGGGTAAAGTATTGTTGGGTTCTTAAATATTCTCAGTAGTAGCACGGAGTCTGGAATTGTGCCCGGTATATAGCAATAGGCTCACCCCCTATTACATGGAACTCATAACATAAATAGTGAAAAGTGGGTGTTACATTGTACAGTGGTATAATGTGCACCTCTGCCTACCCTTCGGGGATAAAAGGCGCGATGTTATGTTATGTTATGTTATGAAGTTGAGGAGTCAGGAATTGGAGAAATTGGAGAAGGCGCGGGGGGGGGGGGGTAATTAGGTTTCCCTCGCTCCTTCTTCATTAAAATCTATATTAATACAAATAAACTCCCAAGCAAAAGTCATTCTAAGCAACTTCAACCACAACCAAGACCATAAGTTTTAACGACAAATTCCATAATAGAATGTTACTGATAAACTCATCTCATATTCCTATAATAGTCTCTTATGATCCTCCAGACTGGGGAATAACTACTAACTATTGCAGTTATAGAGGTAGTATTAAATGCTATGCAATAACTATATTCACCGTCTCGTCTGCTATCATAAAGACAAACAGACTTAAATGTCAATTATTATATTTATTTTATTTTATATTATACTATATTAACTGCCTCGTTGGCCGAGTGGTCGTAAGTGCGACTGCCGGGCAAGGGGTCTCGGGTTCGATTCCCGGGTCGGGCAAAGTATTACTGGGTTTTTAAATATTCTCAGTAGTAGCACGGAGTCTGGAAATGTGCCCGGTACATGGCAATAGGCTCACTCCCTATTACATGGGACTCATAACATAAACAGTGAAAAGTGGGTGTTACATTGTACAATGGTATAATGTGCACTTCTGCCTACCCCTTCGGGGATAAAAGACGTGATGTTATGTTATGTTTATTTATTTTTAGCCATGGTTGTCCCACAGCAGGGCAATGGCCTCCCTACCCTCATTCCACTCGTCTCTTTTTATAGCTTTCTGTGGCCAATCCTTTTCATAGGCGTCCAGTTCATCCCGCCATCTCCTTCTAGGCCTACCGCGACAATAATATAAGATTTTTTATGGCAGAAGCCGGTAAACGAGCAGACAGATCACCTGATGGTAAGCAATCGGCGTCGCACATGAACACCTGGAATACCAGAGCGGTTACAAGTGCGTTATCGGCCTTTTAGGGATTAGAAATTTGATGATCGTTGGGGATTCAGGAATTGGGGGGATTGGGGAAGGGGAGGGTAATTGGGCCTCCGGTAACCTCACTCACACGACGAAACAGAACGCAAGCGTTGCTTGACGTCGGTTTTCTGTGAGGCCGTGGTGTCACTCCGGTCGAGCCGGCCCATTCGTGCCGAAGCATGGCTACCCCACACTTAACAATAGGTATCATCATTATAATTTTAAATACAAGTAAAATTTTCAGATATTCAGCGCAGAGAACATAGCATCCAGTGCCAATTATTCTCACGCACATCCCGGTACAACGATGTCGTAATTACGGCTCTCATTAGCGGAGACAATCCCGATATAACCGCTTGCAGCTGGCTTGGGACAGAAGACAGACAAGTGCAGAAGTATAGTCAATAAGCAAAATTGTTGTTGGATTGGAGGGTAAACGAGAAGACTGTAAGATGATGTTGATGCTGGTGAGCTATCAGCGTTGTCGTAAGCGAATGGATATTCATAACACCTGAGAAGTAAATGCAATGCTGGCTATTAATAGGGATATGCTCCTTTTTAACCGCCGTCATAAAATAAGATGTATGTATTTGTGTCTATGTTCGTACGCGAATCTCTCACGATTGACAGAACCGATATTAATGCAGTTTCAAGAAAAGTGTTTGTTGCCTAGTAGACGGTTTTGGTGTATTCGTATCGTATTCGTATAAACGTAGGTACCTACGTAACGTTTAAAAAATCGACTAAGACTTATTTGAATGTCGGGATGGTTCAAAATTATCGCAGGTTCATTTCGCAAAGTGCGCCCTACCCGGCTAAAATTACCAGCCCTACTAAACGAAAGAAGAAAGAAATAAATAAAAGCCGTTTAATACGCCATGACACACACGCAGACAATAATGCAAGAACAACAAAAACAAGTTCATGATGCGTCGCAGCGCAAAAGACCAGAGCTCAGTTCAATGCTGAAGCCTGGGCACAAAAGCTCGAGTTCACAGCGCTGATTTTCAGCACCAGCCTTTATAATACATTTACGTAATGAGACGTAAAATACTCTTTCTTAAAACAAACAAAAAGTTTACATTAAATAGCTACGCCGCCATTACAAAGAGTGAACCTTCTGCCTTTCAATATAACCAGTTGAAAGCAGTTCAAACTGGTATATTCCGGTTTATACTGGTTTATACCAGACGGAAACGGTGTAATCCGGTTATGAGCTCTGTAAGAAGGATAATGTTTGGTTGTTAATCTTAACCGAATTCGACGTGTGTGGGGTTTCGGGATCGATGCTCGGGTGATTACAGGGGTAATTAGTAATACGTAAGCTATATGAGGTGGGATATTGATATTTATAATTACAAGTAATTAGAGTTTAAATTGCTTTGGAGGTGTGAGGGAGAAGTGAGCCTACGCTAGGTATATTGTGACGATTTTAAATCGTGTGTGGTTAAGCTTAGACAGGTATTATGATTTTAATTGAACTATGTATAATAGTTCAGTTTCGCCACGTGATCAGAGGCTCAAGGCTCTTATATTGGCCACCGTTGCTCCTATCCAAAGGTTATAAGCGTAACGCCTCTGGTGTTACGGGTATCCATGGACAGCTCCGATCGTTTGTCAACAGGCGATTAGTATGTACCTTTGCTCTTTCTCCTTAAAAATTGTCAAGTAAATTTTGTTATGAGATAAGTCGGTAAACGATCAGGCAGATTAGCTGATGGTAAGCAATCGGCGTTGTTCATGGACACCTGAAACACCAGAGGCGTAACAAGTGCATTACCGGCCTTTTGGGGAATAGGAACGTGAGGATTGTTGGGGATTAGACAGATTGGAGGGGGTGGTATTTGGGCCTCCGGTAACCTAAGTCACACGACGAAACACAACGCAAGCATTGCTTTACGTCGGTTTTCTGTGATAGCGTCAAAGCAAAGTCGCAGGTATAAAGCTAGTTGACAATTTTGTCACTGCACAAAATGTGTAACATAGTTTCCTACCCTAGTATGTCGGTCAAAGTGGGAATTACCATAATTAGTTCGCCTCGCCTCACAGATTGATGAGACTTTGCTTGCTATGGTCCTGTCTGTTCACGTTTGGGATATCAAAGCGAGTAATCAAAATTGTTTTTTTATGGGATAAGACGGTAAACGACTAAGCTGATCACCTGATGGTAAGCAATCGGCGTTGCCTTGGACACCTGGAAGGCCAGAGGTGTTACCGGTCGTATGAGGATTAGGAATTAGGATTGTTGGGATTCAAGGATTGGGGAGATAGAGAAAGGGGGGGGGGGCGGTGATTGAACCTTCGAAAGTGACAAAGTGTTATGTTGGTTTGGTTTAATTTTAGAGGTGAACATCGATAAAAAAAATTGTGGAGGTGAGATTATTGATGTGAGGATGACTTTATTGGAGTCACAAGAAAAGAAATATAGTACTTTTAAATAATAAGTTTGAGAGCACTAATTCTGTGAATAATAAATACTATTCCTTCTCTAAATGGGAGGCGATATTTCTCTAACAGTAGGACATGTATGTTGAGTTTTATTCGAGTTCATAAGGAAAGATTTTGAAAGAAAGAAAGAATGAATAAAAGACAAAGCGTTTATTTGAAAACTATGCTTTGGTCTAGGTCTTAAACATATGTATTAAACCTTAAATCTATACTTACAAACTAAAATGAACCTAAAAATGCACTAATTACAAAGCAAACTTGACGGAAAATTCTGTACTCCACAATACTCTATACTGAAGAGGAGATATATGAAAATTTCAGTATATTTCAGTTGAAACGGTTGCACTACAGTTAGTGTTGCCCAAATGCAAGAACAAGACGAGACTTAGCCAGTCTTGGTCTTGGTCTTGCGCCAATACACCTGGTCTTGTTCTTGGTCTTGGTCTTGCGCTCCCAGTCTTGGTCTTGGTCTTGGTCTTGCAGCAAGAGTCTTGCAAGTCTTGCAATTACCTATTAGTCTATTACTATTTATTAAAGTTTACTTTAAATCTTAGAAAAACGTATTAGAATTGGAACATTGAGCTTGAATTAACATAGCCATAGTAAAGATCAAGCAGATTAATAAATAACTGAAGATTTGATAAGACATTCGAAAAATCAACTGACCTATATGTCGTTTTCCATGGAAGCGTGCGGCGTACAAACACACACTAAATATTACCTACTTGTACAGACGCGACGCGTGAATAAAAGTGTGAATAATAGTGCCAATCACTATTCTTTACATATAAGTGAATGTTTGGCGTACATCTATACTAATGTTATAAAGCTGAAGAGTTCGTTTGTATGTTTGATGACAGAAGTTTAAAATAAATATATAAGTCCTGAACGTCACTATACCTCCAAAGTTACTATTCCTCGTGGACGAAGTCGCGGGCACAGCTAGTAAATACTTACTCTCATCATCTCTCTCAGAGATATTCGGGCTGGTAAGTAATACAAAACTCTTATCGCAGGCTTTTTATTTTATTAGTAGGTAAGTACCTACGCTTTTTATATTATTTTATTAGTTTTGTAGAATTTTTTTACACGTTTCAAGTATATTTAAAAGTGGCTACAATATTTATTAAACGGGTGATATTTGAACACTTTTTTGCTATTTTTTCTTGTAAAAACTTAAGAAATATAATGACTAAATGTACAATAATAGTACCTAAGTAATTAGTTTAAAACCATATAAGTAATCAATATTATAATACATACTTACTAGAATGAATTAATATGACATCTACTACCTATCCTTACCATTTTATCCTAATCATAATACTACTTGCGTGATCAGTATAATGTATTCATTTTTATTCTAAGCACTCTGAAACTTATTTATTCTTTGGAACACCTGTAGGTACTCTTAAAATTCGAAATTATTTTGCATGAGTATACCTACGCCTATGGCGGCAATCAAATAGTGTCAAATATTATGATTTCGGCGTGGCGGCAATGATTGTTTTAGATTTCAAAAGAAGCCGGCGCATGTATCATAACCTTGTACTTCCGAAAAGCGGCAAATTTCTTTGAGAAGTAAGTACAAAACCATTCATGCCGCATTATCAAAGTGCCGATGGTTAAAACATAACTATGCATGCACTCAGTTTGATTTTAATAGATATATTTTTATTCGCTATATTTATGGTATTAGTCGTAATGCGCATAGGTCCAGTTTTTAATATTCTTTGATACAGTTTTTTGCGTCTCATAGAATTCCTAAGCGTACCTACCTATACACCGAACTGTTACACCTAATTACTCAGTGAAATAGCGCTAAGTCTTAGCTGCAAGACGCAAGAGTCTTGCAGGCTATGTCTTGTTCTTGCTCAAGTCTTGCACGGTCAGTCTTGGTCTTGGTCTTGCTAAAAATACGCGGTCTTGTTCTTGGTCTTGGTCTTGCAAAAACGCAAGAACAAGACCAAGACTGCAAGACCAAGACTGAATTTGGGCAACACTAACTACAGTTATATAAAAGCCGCAGTAAGTTGGTTCATAGTTCAAATTCAGACTTCGGGTTAATATATGCAACAATTTCGAGCTATTTCGGGTAAAAACTCAAACAGGGATGAAAATGTTGAAAATATTCTGTCTTACTTAATTAATTTTTATTCAGTTTCATATTGAAGAACGCCAGAGCGAATACATATGTATAACCTTATACTCTTATACTATTATATAAAGCGGAAGAGTTTGTTTTTTTGTTCGTTTGTTTGAAGGCGCTAATCTCCGTAACTACAGGTCTGATTTGAATAATTCTTTTTGTGTTGGATAGCGCATTTATCGAGGATGGCTATAGGCTATAAAATATCACGCTACAAACAATAGGAGCTGAGCAGAGCGTGTGAAACCGCGCGGAAGTAGCTGGTTATGTATAAACCACATTTACTCTTGCTGTGGGTATTTTAATATCGACTAGGGACCAGAAATTGAGCGGCAACGCTCTCTGATAAACCTGAACCTCTTTAATCATAATCTCGTCACAGTCCAATTTTTTTTTGAGTGAAATAATCATCCATTAACTTCTCCCGCCTGGGGAGGTAGTGTCAGACTCTTACTGACTAAAAACCACCCCGTTCCTACTCCTGCCCTTCGAGCTGGAGCCCCGGTAACCCGTTAAGTCTTCCGCAGCTCCGTATCGGCATCAGCTCTATTGGGCCCCATCTGTGATAGTCTGATGGCTCTTTGAGGCGCGCGCAGAAAGCCACGCTCCGTACGCTCTCGTCGTCACAATCCACTACCAGTTTATACGTCTCATCTATATAACCAGTTTATACGTCTCATCTAGATCTGCTATAGTCACCACGCTTAGTAAACAGAATAAAATATACATGAATACGAGTCCCTGAAATATTTGTAAGTTTACAACTCCTAAAACACTAAACAAAATTAGATGATTCTTTCTCATTGTATATTTATTTATTTTTATTTAAAAGACTTCATGCACACACTTATGTACAAGGTGGGCTTAATGCCTAGGGCATTCTCCTCCAGCCAGACCAGTGTATGTTTCTGATATATTCTATCATCTGATATATTCTATCAGAAACATACATATAGGTTTATACTATGAAAGATAAAGTTACATTCACCGGGATCATCGGCAAACAGTACTCAATCTGAGCTATTAAATAAAATATAATGACAAATGAATAAAATTAAAATGGCGGACACAACACGGCTGATGAACCCGCACTCAGCGATGGCTTTCAATATATTTGGTCATGCGGTTTGGCACGTATGTCGAAATCCATTAAAAACCACAAAATGTTGTAAATACATTTTCATCAGCTCTCCAAAGTAGGGGATAGTATTTTATTGAGAGCATAACATAACGTAACGTCACGCCTTTTATCCTCGAAGGGGTAGGCAGAGGTGCTCATTATACCACTGTACAATGTAACACTCACTTTTCACTATTTATGTTATGAGTCCCATGTAATAGGGGGTGAGCCTATTGCCATATACCGGACACAATTCCAGACTCCGTGCTACTACTGAGAATTTTTTTAAACCCAGTAATACTTTGCTCGACCCGGGAATCGAACCCGAGACCCCTTGCCCGGCAGATGCACTTGCAACCATTCGGCCAACGAGGCGGTCGACAAATATTTTTATTTAGAGAAAACCTCTACATGACAAATCTCAGCTTCCTAGGTCTAGTTGTTTCGGTTCTATGTTGTCAGTCAGTCAGTCACGAAAGAGTTTTACATACACAACATGTAACGTAACACATGGGACTCATAACATAAATAGTGAAAAGTTAAACTTAAAGGTTACATTGAACAGTGGCATAATGTACCTCTGCCTACCCCTTCAAAGATAAAAGGCGTGATGTTATGTAAAAATATTTGTCCATCACATATCTATATATTTATTAACTACAAACTTTAAAATTACTAATCAACCATTCTTATGTCGGAATACTCAAACGCTACTCAATTTTAAATCGCGCTTAAGTATAGTTCTGTCTCCACAAATTCTTTGTAAAATGACAGAGATGGCACGATATTTAAGCACGACTTAAAATTGAGTAACGTTTCAGTATTCCGGCATTAACATTATAATCGCAATCACAAAACTAACCAACCTAACTGTCACCCGCCATTCTCTGCAAATTCAAAATGGCCGCGGACCGTGACGTCACACATACGTCACCCGCACGCCACTGACATACATGGACAATGAATTGACACCCCACAGATAAGGTACAATACAGTATTATGTATTGTTTGTTTGTCACAAGTGGGACGATGTGTTGTGGATGAATGAAAAATGTCCGGGTGCGGACTGTTGACTCTTATACCTACTTTCAAGGTAAATAATTATAGACACCGTTCATAATCTACTAACTAGTTATATGTATAATAAAAAACTGCGTTTAAAAGAAACCGATTTCAAAAACAAAAATAAACGAAAAGTGAAAACTAAAAAGCAAAAAATGACTATTATTGGTCATACGTCCTTACATATAGCTTACACACCCACTGATAGGTGAGAAGTCGGTGCCAGTCCAAATCGGTCCAGACGTCTTCGAGTAATCGTGTAACAAACATAAAAAAAATACAGTCGAATTGAGAACCTCCTCCTTTTTTTTGAAGTCGGTTGAAAATAAGTCGGGTTTTCCTTCCTGACGTTATAACTCCTGGTTTTGCATTCGTTGGAAAGATCTCGGGCTCCGTGAGGTGTATAGCATAGAAAAATCACTGTTAATCACCAAACACAATGTTCTGTCTGGTCTGTCTGTTGGTGCAATCTGGTGGCGAAACGGAGTTCGCCGGGTTTGCTAATGTAATATGTTAAGGGTTAAATTACTATACATGATTCGTTAGAACCGAGTCATTTGTACACGAGATCTCCAAGTGAAAGAAAGTATCTGGTATACTTCCGTGCTACGTATGGCAACCGAGAAAACCGAAAATTTAAAACTAAAAAGTACTTAAGACAGAGGAGGAGTTGGTTTAATTAAGGTCTTAATATCTTATAGTCGTTCTTACCACTACTAAATAATAGGACAAGAAACGAAGATATAAAATCAAACGCCACAAATAACACATAACATCATGCATTTTATCCCCGAAGTGTTAATGCCAATGTACAATGTAACACCCACTTTTCACTATTTATGTTACGAGTCCCATGTAATAGGGCCTATTGCCATGTACCGGGCACATTACCAGACTCCGTGCTACTACTGAGATTTTTTTTAAAAGTCCAGTAGTAATTTGCCCGACCCGGAAATTGCACCCAAGACCCCTTGCAACCACTCGGCCAACGACAACGGCAGTCCACAAACATCACTTCAACAAATCCAAATATCTTTCACTCAGCAATCGCTTAACAAACTCTCAAGCAATAACAAAGCCGTCCTCACTTAAGTATCTCGTCAAAATTTGTTGCCACCATAAATGTATATAACTCCCTCTTTCATTGTTCAGCAGTCTCAGCCTGACCCCAAATCTCGATGGACTCGCCCCAAAACCCCATCTCCAAGGTCATAAAGAAACCCCAAGTCCCATAAAACCATGGGCTTTAGTATTAATACCCAATTAATATTCAGTGAGCGCTGAGTGAATTGTTTAAACGAAACGCTCAACTTTTCAATTCTGCTGGTGGAAAATTAATGTATTTCTTTCATTTTAATGATCTTTTTTGTAGTTATAATCAAAGTGTACTGTAGTTGTTTCTTTAACTAGTTTACTAAAGAAGCTATTTGGTTCAGTGAAATTGTTAAGGCTTCGTGCTTAAAAATATTTACGAAAAATTAACTAAAACTCACTTGAATATACTGAGAAAAGCTCTACTAGTTTCGAACCACATGGGAATTCTTCCTCATGAGCGGCGTCATCATCATTTTTAGTTGATTTAGTATGTCTCACAATAGTTACTTACTTTTTTTTTTTTTAATCATCATCATTTTTAGTTGATTTAGTATGTCTCACAATAGTTATTTAATTATAAAAACATTAACGACAAAGTCGAATATGAGACTAAAGTATATTGGTTTATGTAGTTATCACTCGCCACGTTTGTCTGGGATGAATACAAGTTATCATCATCATCATCAATAGCATGTTTCTTTCTACTGGATTATTTTAGGACTCCCTGCTGATATCACCAGCCGTGATGATGGAGCTCAGTAGTATTTTATTAGATGTTTTTTATAGAATAAGCTGGTAAACGAGTAGACGGATCACCTGATGGTAAGCAATCGGTGCCCCCCCATTCGAAACACCAGAGGCGTTACAAGTGCATTACTGGCCTTTTGGGGATCAGGAATTTGAGGATTGTTGGAGATTCTGTGAATGGGGAGGGGGGTAGATGGGTCTTTATTGGCCTATGTCCGACAATGGATGCATAATGACGCTTTGACACTTAACCACCTTCACCTATATATATAAAGGGTGATTTAAAATGCCAAAAATGCACTAAGAAAAATCAGATTCGGATAGGAATAGTCTGCCCAAGTGAAACCGCGGGCAGGGGCCAGTTACAGTTATAAAATTGAATAGCAAAGCGGTGCCGGCCGCAGATTCGGTAGCAACGAATAATTATATCTAGGGTAAGTACTCGTACGTGAGGCGGCGGACGTGCCAAGATGTCAAGCTGTGTTCTAACTGGCTAGTTACTGGAATGTAAGAATGGAATCTTTTTTATATGTAATGAAACACTGAATACATTGTTGTGTTCAATAATGAAGTGGAATTTGTATTGTAACTTTTGTGAGACATACTAATTAAATTATTATATTTTCGGCTCACTCACGTAATAATTTGACGAGGAACTCGACTAGTTTCAAGCCATGCTAGAGGCTCATATTCATGAGCAGCATATCGCAACCCGCGACGCGGCGACTGTCGCGCTGCTACTTTTTAAATCTTTTTTGCCAAATACCGTAACCTACATGACCATTCAAATATGTTTGATTGTTGATTGTTACACTATTAACATCAACAGCCTATAAATGCCTACTGCTAAGCAAAGCCTCTTCTCAAGCAGACAAGGTCATCACGCTTGCTCATTGCTGGTTGGCGATTTTAAACTTATAATTAGAAATTATTATTGCAGATTTCCTCACGATGTTTTCCTCCACCGTTTGCCAGTGGTGTCTAAATAACCTTACTTGAGTGGTGCTGCGTATTAAATGAACATCTTTTGATTTGAATTAAAATTTAAATCATAGTCATATTGAAAACGGCTACAAAAGTTTTATGAAACAAAATCAATCAATCCTAATTATATAGCTGTACCCAGAAATAATCATTGTCAAATGTACATAACTAGCCATAACTAGTGTTAAACGAACTAGCGAGTACACTTGATTTACAACCTTGTCGAAGTCAGTGAACAGTTCAAATGGGGTGTCGTCCGTCAACATTTAAGTAGTTGATCGAGTGAACATAGCACTTGATTTCTTCTGTTCTATATAACTATTGAATTGTGACATAGTTTTACATGTTCTACAACTTAGAAGCTACTTGCTTTGCGTCTTATTGAAGTTAATGTAAATGATTGTGCAGAATCTGTACCAAATTTAATCTTCAGTTACTTCCACGACACTGCGCTACCAATCAACCAGTAAAGATTTTTAATATCAAAATCCAATATTTTCTCAACACGACCCTACTTTATTTTCGGTCAACACACTGTCAAGTCAGCTTACCGCAATCACACTAAACTGCCGACTGGCTCAAGTTGTGTAACGCGTTCAAACGCTCCATATCTTAGATATGGTCATCACGTGCCGGTTGCTGACTGCAGATTTTTCCCTTCGCGTTCCGATCGGGAGATATTGATAATTCGCAGTGACCCAACTCAGACAATTGAGTTCCTCGGGTCGACGGCAGAAGTAATTGAAACGATTTATGGACAAATGTTTATTGGAACCTTCCAAGGTGGATCTTCGAAGACTTTTGTTTAGGAAAATATAAAGGAAAACGTTTGCTACAAAATAATACAGGGACCGATATATGTGAGTGAACTTCGTTGGGTATTGTTTAAGGAAGATATGTATAAATAAGACGAGTTTCTTTTTTATACATACGGATAACGTTTTGCCGTTTCCATAGAATAAGCATGCATTAAATTTAAATCGCTGATGATGATCTATTTTTTCTTGATGTCTAATTTTTTCATTGGTGGCTTGTTCGTCGAGACACTTAAGGGGCCTGTAGAATACTAGCGCAAGGCCCTGTCTTGCTCATGAACTGGTCTCATTTCACCGCAGACTTGAGACGTGAACATGTATCCATTCTTCAGTATCTACAAATAGAACAACACATGTCATTTGCTTTTTATTTAGCGTGTGATATAAAGTATTTTTTCTTTTTTTCTTTCTTTCTTTCACCGCTCATATAATAAGCATCAATTTCTAATTTCTTGTTACCATACCATTCTTTGATTAAATGATTTTAAGAATAACAGGTCTCTTACCCCCAAAATTGAACAGTGTTATTGACTCCATCGTGTACTCTGAACCATCATTGAAAATTTATCATCAAAACAGCTACGTAACATGTGTGCAACCTAGTTAAGAGACCACTTATACGTAAGCTCAGCCTCACTTACTTCCGGATCAGCTGGTGGGAACCGATCGGCACCCAGCTGCTCGGTGTAACCTTTATCAGTTCGTTAAAAATGACAACTGTCATGGTGGCCCGGAGGTTTAAGACGCCCGCTTCTCCTGCATGAGTGTGCAGGTCCGAAATCTACCAACGGCAAGTACCAATGTGACTTTTTCCGAGTTATATGTACTTTCTAAGATTATCTAGACACCACTGACAAACGGTGAAGGTATACATCGTGAGGAAACCTAGGCTTATAATTTCCAACTATAAGTTTGAAATCGCAAACCCGCATTGAGCAAGCGTGGTGATTAATGCTCAAACCTTTTCCGTGTGAGAAGAGGCTTTGCTCAGCAGTGGGCATTTAAAGGCTGTTGATGATGAAAAATTACAACTACAAAAAATTGTGTTTATCAAACAACCTACCTACTTAAAAACATGAACCTACATACATAATGTTGTTCCAAAATATCACGAATAATAAGTTAGTGCGACATAATGCGCTCCTGTGCGCCATATTTTACCAGAATGCGACGTGACGTCACAGCGTTACTACCGTACACTATCATTGCAAGCTATGGCTGAAATATCTGGCAGTCGGAGATCTGTGCTTTGGATAAAACTTTAATATCATGCCTTTAAATCTCTAAAGGGATATACAGAGGCTATTCACAATGTAGGTAACATCTATTTTTCACCGGTCAGACGAATAGATATATACTCTATATTACACATAGTAAGTTACTTTACAAAGTGTGGGAGAGCCATGCTTCAGCACGAATGGGCCGGCTCGACCGGAATGATACCACGGCCGAGCAGAACACCGACGTGAAACAATGCTTGCGTTGTTTCGTCGTGTGAGTGGGGTTACCGGAGGCCCAATTACCCCCTAATCTCTCTAATATCCAACAATCCTCGAATTCCTAATCCTTAAAAGGCCGGTAACGCACTTGTAACGCCTCTGGTGTTTTGGGTGTTGTCATCAGGTGCTCCGTCTGCTCCGCCTTTAGTTTTACGTTATGAGGCTCATGTCATTGCCATACATCCCAGATCACATGGAATCATTGAATTTTCCTTTGTGAAACCGACAAAAATCAATAACTGTTTGTATGCCTTCGAATTAAATCCAAAACCCCATGCTCGGTTGTCGAACTCGATAAACAAGGTATTTAAATGAACAAAAACTACAGTTTAAATAAAAATTACTTTAAAAACCGATTCTAAAACATTTTACCAGTTTTCTTCAACTGAATGTAGTCGCAGCGATCGTATTAAACCAGTTTAAAACGAGGTTAATGTTTATTGCTGACCAAGATAATTTTCTTCGGAAATATTTTTAAGCAAAGCCACAGGAAATTGCTAGTGAAGACATCTTTTTGCAGTTTAAGACGTTTTTTAATGGAATCTTTCGACTATTGCCGACTAGATGTTTTAAAACTTTCATTTCTGTAAGTTGAACATTTTAATATTCATAAATAAATCTTTAGCTAAGCATTTTAATATTTGGTAGAAACTAGTTGAGTAGAATACATATATCATTTTTTTAACAGGGGAAAATCATCGAATGACTGCTCCCGCCTGGGTGAGGCGGGAGGGAGTGTCAGACTCTTACTGACTAAATACCACGCCGTTCCTTCTCCTGCACTTCGAACCGGAGCCCCGGTAACCCGTTAGGTTCTCCGCAACTCCGAATCGGCGTCAGCCCTATTGGACCCCACCCGTGGCACTCTTTTGGCTCTTTGAGGCGCGCGCGGAACGCGACACTCCGTACGCTCGGGAGAATACAGATGATACGACCTACTCTTCAAGTGGGTATCTATTTAAACTGTCAAACACCAAGCGGTCACCGGTGACCGCAACCTATTGTTCTTTAATTGTGTCTATAAATACGGTACTCGACGAGTTAAGAGCGAACTACGGGAGTACACATTAAATAGAAATCGTTAAGCCAAAGCACACCACCATAGATGGGACACAATAGGGCTGATCGGATACTGAGCCGCGGACAGCTTAACGGGTTGCCGAGGTTCCGGCTCCAAGTGCAGATATAGGAACGTGGTAGTTTTTAGTCAGTAAGAGTCTGATACTCCCTCTCGCCTCACCCGGGCGGTAGATGTCATTGGTTTATTTTCCCCGCTTAAAAAAAAGCCAATGCTACACATTTTAAACTGCTGACATCAGACAACCACTGTGACTTTGGAGACTAGCGAATTCTTAATTATATAGAAAAGACCCAGTAGTTCAGAGTTATAGGCAGGTAAATACCAACAGGATCGATACATGACGTAATCGAACTAAATAATAAAAATAAACAACATAAGTTACCGTCATTTAATTCGCAAAAAAACTAAATAAAATGTAACCTATTTACACAACACATTATCCCGAAATACCCCAAAAAACTTACTACTTTAAATACAAACAAAGTTACCCACATATCCCGCATACACTATCATCCAATGTTTGTAAATATCCGAGGGAAATATTCGCCGAATACTCCAAATATACTCGCAACTCATTTGCCGCTCGAACGCCGATAAGGCCGAATACTGTATTACCATTTATCATACGCCTTATTAGAATCATGTTACATTTTCCTTAAACAAACTTATTTGTGGTGTAATCGTATTGTAACTTCACGCTTTCATTACCACAATGTATGTTTGTAGGGGTTGACTGTGTCATTAATATTCCATCCGTGACATAGTTTTGGTTGAAATTTCTTCCCTTACTGACTGCACGGTTGACGCAGTGACTGCTGTCCAATGTCTCGCGGGTTCGATCCCCGCTCGGAATTACTCTTTGTGTGCTTCGTGCTTATGGTTAAGGTCTACTCAGCAACGGGTCTACCAAATTAAGAATAACTCAACAAAATGCCGCGGAAAACCTAACGGGTAACCGGGGTCCGGCTCGTAGTGCAGGAGTAGGAACGTGGTGGTTTTTAGTCAGTAAGAGTCTGACACTCCCTCCCACCTCACCCGGGCGGGAGAATAACAGTTTTTTACAATTTTTGTCTGTCTGTCTGTCTGTTTGTAGTGGCTAATCTCTGACTAGACCGATTTTGTAAGACTTTTATTGGCAGGTAGCTGATGTACCAAGGAGTGACATAAGTAAATAAGCTACTTCATTTAGGAATATTGAAACTAAAAAACAAGTTATGTTCTAAAATTCATATTCTACGCGGATAAAGTCGCGGGCAACAGCTAATGTTAAATATAATATAAACATAAATATTTTGTGACGATGTAATCTTTTCTGGTGATGTTAGACTCATCAATATTCATTGATGTCAGTGAAGCGGATTTATTAGGCAGCTCATATCATTAAGGTGGCTCCCACAGGAGGGGTAGGCACATATTTCATGTTTTTACACGGATTACCTCGATACCCTGATGAAGATTGATATCGCACAGTTTTTCACGTTGATTAGGAACATTTTACGATTTACACCTGTGTTTTTTTCGGTTAAATGTTTTTCAGACATATGTAGGTACCTTTTTGGACTTCGTTATTTATTTGGTACTAGCTTTTACCCGCGGCTTCGCTTGCGTCACAAAAGGATAAAAAGTAGCCTATGTGACATATACCAATACACACAGCGCCATCTATACTAATACTTTTGTTTTTCCTCGGGAATATGAAATTTTTCCATGATAAAAAATACCCTATTATTTAATCCCGACTACTAACTTTACGTCTGCAAAAATTCAATGCAATCGGTTTAGTAGTTACGGCGTGAAAGCGGAACACACAAACAAACAAACAAACAAACTCACTTTCCGATTTATAATATTAGTAAGGATTTGAACTCATAATACGTTACGTCAAAGGGTTGTTATTTTTATAGGGGAACAGAGGTATACAATAGTAACTCCCAAATATACTTTAAAACTTTAATAACGATACAAGTCCTATCTAATAAGGGGTAAACTCTACATTTCCATATACCGGTGAAAGCCTAGCATTTCAAACCCAGTGCTTAATACTGAGAAAACCAAAAAATACCAATATGCGGTTCACCCGAATCGAACACAAAACCAATTTACTATCCAAACAAAACAATTCATATTTGTACAATATTTAAGAACAATCTCCACTACAACATATAAATTGAATGTAATATAAAACTCCAACAAAACGAAAACTCCAAATAAAAATGTATGAAACAAAGATTTCTTCATAGATTGAACAATGAACAATATTCTCTCAAAACCACTATAACTAGACCTCATATTTCAAACTATTACACTAAAAGAGAGACCAATATAAGTTTGAAGGAACGGTACTCAAAATTCTACATAACGCTATTGGCACGTATTTTTCAAATACAATGCAATTTCGTTGCAAATAAGATTTTTAAAACTGAACTAGGTGAATGTTCTTTAGCATATTTTCTAGCTTTCAGAATATTTACTGAAATATTCAGACTGTAAGCTGTAAATGTTGAAATATGGACATTAAGATGTTGAAGGGTTGATATAGGAGTTTTAAATCTTTGAATAGTTCGGCGAATGAAGCGTGGGTACTGTACTTTATTTAAGGCCATTATTATTGTAGTATATGGCAATAGGCTCACCCCCTACTACATAGGACTCATAACATAAAAAGTGAAAATTGGATGTTACATTGTACAGTGGCATTAAGTGCCGTAATGTACACCTCTGCTTACCCCTTCGGGTATAAAAGGCGTGATGTTATGTTATTAGTGCCTTTTTACTAACGTTTGTCAAGCGTAGGCGTTTGGTAACGTATGTACAGCACGCCTACGCCACGACAGTATTTGGTAATAAGGACCTTCTAGACTCTTTAATAGACTTGTAAAACATAAATATAATTATAAACCAAGATATCAAGAGAAACAAACAAGTTTCAAACTCCTATCGATACGTAATGCATTATGCAAACTACACATCTAGCCAATAATTGGCCAACAAAGAAACAAATAAAACGAACAATGTAAATTCACTTATAACAAAAATCAAAACACCACACACAACACATCAACTCACACACTCATCACCATTGCTTACACATTTAGACCTGAATACACATCTAAAATAAAATACAACACACACAAGCACAAGCCGGGACCATATCTGTCGCTCCCTGAGGCACGCCGACTATCCGGCGTCACCGAAAACGTCACGAAAGTTAGAAACACCAACAATAGTTTAAATTCCCAGTTATTTTTGGGCAAAACTTTTCACTGTTAACAAAATAAATATAAATAGTAACGCCCAGGGATATTGTGGAAAGAGAAACGGTTAAAACAAAAAGTTACTGCGTAACCCCGGGTTGAGGTTTTACCATTTTATTTTTGAGTAACGGGTGAGATGCGTTTTTTTCGATGCACACGCTTCGCGGTTTTAGCATTGCAACGCTTTAGTATGGTGTTATAAAAACGCATTTTTAATGTACGAGAATTCTTGCTCGGTATTGAAATGTGTAGTGATATTTTGGAAATAGAAAATACTACATTCACAAACAAAAACGAAACTATTTCAATTAAAATATTACTCTGGGTCAACTGGAAAGCTTTTATTGACATCAATCATTCGTCTTTAATTAAGCAATACATTTTTAGACATGAACAGTTCAAATGATAATAAGTTCAATAATATTATGTTAATTATTATGTTTTTAGTCTTACTCACGTAATTATTTGACGAGGAACTCGACTAGTTTCATACTCAACTAGTAGTAGCGCGACCTTATTATGACCTTATACCTCTAATATGGCTTGAAACTAGTCGAGTTCCTCGTCAAATAATTGCGTGAGTAAGACTAAAAAGGAACACAAATAATTAATATCATCACAGTCAGAAAACCCCCTCTCTCTTTGCTGTTAGTTTATTCTCCGTACCTTATTTTTCGCAGATTTTCTACTTAAATCCTAAGGTAGAGAATGCCATATGACATTAAGTTCGCCTTATGTGCCATAATCAAATTGTGTACATAAAAGACTAAATAAATAAATAAAAACCAAAGTCATCAGTAAGAAACTGTTGTGTATCTGTGGTATACTCTATGGTCAAAGTATAGTCTATGGTGATAATTATAATATATGATCTATGTGCGTGGCGGAGCCCGCGAATTTGTAAAACAATTGAAGACGTTAATAAATGTGTGTTGATAGCCATCTCTCTTTATACTTATATTTCGTTTGCTTAAATAACATACTTATCAGAAACAAAACACAAACACTGCTTCATATTTCACCTTCAATATCCCAACATGTATTATTCGGTTCACAGTAAAAAGAAATGACGGATATACCAGTTACGGCTAACAGTGAACCTTGAGACCACTCCGTAGGGAGGTCCATCAAATGTACGATAAATGTGGTTCGTAAAGAGATGCCATAAAATGGAATCAGAATGGAATTGAGCACGAGTGTGGCGTGAGATACTGAAATAGATTTTTAATTCTGTATTTTTGTAGACAATTGCTTGAATTTGTGTATCTTTAAGCTTACGGGGATTATTGTAGTAATATTAGTTTTGCTGCAACGACTGCCCCGTTGGCCGAGTGGTCGCAAGTACGACTGCCGGGCAAGGGGTCTCGGGTTCGATTCCCGGGTCGGGCAAAGTGTTACTGGGTTTTGAAAAAAAATCTCAGTAGTAGCACGGAGTCTGGAAATGTGCCCGGTATATTGCAATAGGCTCACCCTCTATTACATGGGACTCATAACATAAATAGTGAAAAGTGGGTGACACTTCTGTGTGCACCTCTGCCTACCCCTTCAGGAATAAAAAGGCGTGATGTTATGTCAAAGTTGTGTTAAAGTTAAAGCATGAAAACTAATAAGTTTTGATGCTTTCAGAGTGTGTTATAAATGCGAAAGGTTTCTTAAATCCATATTAGGGGCCCAACATTATCCTCTGACCATTTATAAGCTGAACGTAAATCAGTGCAGTCGGAGTGGGACCAAATGCGGCGGAAGCGGGTTGCGACCGCATCATGCGAGACTGGACCATTTGTTATTTACCAGTTGTAACTGCGACTTTCTGTGGTTTACTTGGAAAACAATGAAATAATAGAGCATTTACTGTCTGTATGCAGTAGTAACCATTACAGTGGCCAAACACCAGATATGAACTAACTAGTGTAAAAAGTTACTGAATGCCTCGTTGGCCGAGTGGTCGCAAGTGCGACTCGGGGTCTCGGGCAAAGTATTACTTGGTGTTAAAAAAAATCTCAGTAGTAGTACGGAGTCTGGAATTGTGTTCGGTATATGGCAATAGACTCACCCCCTATTACATGGGACTTATAACATAAAAAGTGAAAAGTGGGTGTTACATTGTACAATGGCATAATGTGCACCTCTGCCTACCCCTTCAGGGATAAAAGGCGTGATGTTACGATATGACGTTATGTATAAAATGTCAATGTACAGTAGCCTTATATCAACATACCTTTGTGTCAATTTCTGCCATTAGACTTTCAACTTTAGGTATATCTAAAAGATAAAGTTGGAAATGTAATAAACAACTTTGACAGAAAAGAGTAGGTTGACTAGCTGACTACCGGTGACCGTTGACAGTGGGCTCTGTAAATCCATTAATCACCACGTTAGCTCCAACTAGTTTGAAATTGATTATCACCAGACTGAAAACGTCATGCACTGCTGTGCATGTTCCATAATCCCCACGGTTGGCAAGCAATTATTGAATCACAGTTAGATCACCGCCAAATTAGAGGATGTTGCATCATTTTTAATGTAACAGCAATCATTTCACTCATCAATTATTCAGTTCCAGAAATCAACGTTTCAAGAGGAAGAACTGTATGACCACCTTTGTCATATTCTCACCAAAAAAAAAAAACAAAACAATGAAAGAATAATAAAATGAAAAAAAAATTCCAATCACTTTTAAATGTGGTGTCAGTTTAATGTCTGTTCAGAGATGGCTCCACAATCACAGAATTCGTATGGAACTGCAAAGAGTATTGTTGTGGAATATATTTGGCATAACGTTTAATTGGCTGAACTGGCATTGTACACGAAATTAATCTGACATGGGAGAAAGATTGAGGAGATTAACGATTTAATCTGATTGTTTGTGTATGTGTTTGTACAGTTTAAATAGTATGTAATAATATGAAGCTGTTTACCATTGCTACGGTATATAAAAAATCAAAGCATTAAAATATCATTTCGTTTAGGCATTATGCATCTCATACGCAACAGCATTATTACATTATATCGATATTTTATTGTGTACTAACCTTTGCCCGCGACTTTGTACGCGGAATCCCGTTTTCTCCCGTTCCCATAAGATTTTCAGGACTTTTTTTCTGTCGTAAGAAACTTCTTCAAAAAAAAATCAGCCTAGTCTAAGCGATCTCAAGTTATGGCGTGACAACGGGAAACGGGTTTCATTTTTATATACATATATAATATCTAATATAACATTCTACGTTGTAGTTTTCATTACCATTTGGCTACTGTCTAGAATTTCTCAATCGAAACCATTTCTAAACAAGAACGTGCCCTCAAACCACGACAGAGCAATTTTCTATCAAGTCAAAAACTAATAGCCATCAACTAGACCGAGTATTATGAAGGCATTATTATTCAAAACACTCAAAAAGGAGCTTTGGCAGAAGCCCCGCCAGTAAACAGCCAATACAATTTAAATATCACGAACGAAAAAATACCAATTTATTTGTCGCCACAATAAAAATAAATTGTATCACTTCTTCATAATCCCGTCCCTAACCCGTTTACGGCCCCAGTAATATGATGAGATCTACCAAGACGATTCCCTGGACACGCCAATATCCGTTGCTGGGTAAATAACACGGTCGACATAAATATTAGATTGACACCGAGCAGTGTACTGCGAACATTATGCTGGGATACGTTTTAAGTGTTACTGGGTAGAGGGCGCACCAAGGGTTTGAGGGTGATATTACGAGCCGCGTTATTTTGATCGAAAAAAAATTTTGATTTGCTGAAATTATACGGCTTTAGCGTCACGCAAGATCGGATTCGACGTGGGACGAGTATTTTTTTTCGCTTTTTTACGAACTCCAAGATGTCGGCTTCGAGTTTCAGGATTATTTTTCTATTGATGAAAGGTTTTGTGGGAAAACTTTGGGAGGAAAGGAAATTAAATGATTGTTTTTTTTTAATAAACTTTTTTGGCTTGCCGGACTACCGGATACCGGAATCCCGATTTTGTTAAGGGTTGGTTCTATATTTTTGTTCCGTTTGTGTTCTAAAGCCTTTCCTAAATTAATTACTTTTGCAACATAACATAACATCACGCCTTTTATCCCCGAAGGGGTAGGCAGAGGTGCACATTATGCCATTGTACAATGTAACACCCACTTTTCACTATTTATGTTATGAGTCCCATGTAATAGGGGGTGAGCCTATTGCCATATACCGGGCACAATTCCAGACTCCGTGCTATTACTGAGAATTTTTAAAAACCCAATAATACTTTGCTCGACCCGGGAATCGAACCCGAGACCCCTTGCCCGGCATTCGCCCTTGCGACCACTCGGCCAACGAGGCAGTCTTTGCAACATGTTTTGTTCAAATTTGTTCTGACTCATCCTAAAATCCCTTGGCAAATATACTTAACTTAAGTATTCATTGTTTATCACATCTGCAAGTACCTAATACCAAACTTACTTTAATGAAAATGAAACTACAAAAACTTAGTTAATCACTACATAGTATAAAACAAAGTCGCTATCTGCCACCTATCTGTCCCTATGTATGCATAGATCTTTAAAACTACGCAACGGATTTTGATGCGGGTTTTTCAATAGATACAGTGATTCTTAAGGAAGGTTTATATGTATAATACATGCATATTGCACCCGTGCGAAGCCAGGGCGGGTCGCTAGTAAATTATAAACAAATATTTTTTTTATTTTAAACACCTGACACAAAACTAGTTTTATAAGTTGTTTGTTTACTAACCAAATGGATTTAAGTTGTCCGAAATAAATAAATAAATTAAATTAAATTAAAATTAAAACTTTCCAAACTGAATAATAATTAAAAGTTTTTTCACAAGCACTACCGATGTGTTGGACTACCAATATTTGAACTATGTCGGCTTGCATTTTGGGGACTGGCAGAACGCCAGGTAATGTTCAATAACTTCAGTTCTTCATTGAGAAGTTTCACCCTAGTTTGGGGTATTTCATTAGTGGTATTAATGCCTTATTTCAGAGTAATGGGTATTGGACAGAACTAGGTCAATTTTATGAAAGTATTGGCTGTTTTCCATGTTGAAATTTTCAGTAATTAAACTGTGTTTGATATTTTATCCCAGGAGTTTGTTGTTGGCTAGCCTACTGTCTTTAACAATGTGACTTTTAATTTTGTAGTGTGGGCTACATTTTTAAACCATTATTTTTTATTTTTTTTATGCCTAAGGCATAACCCGGTAAACGAGCAGACGGATCACCTGATGGTAAGCAATCGGCGCCGCCCATGGACATCTGAAACACCGAGGAGTTACAAGTGCGTTACCGGCCTTTTGGGAATTTGAGGATTGTGGAGGATTCGGGAATTGGGGAGACTGGGGAGAGGGAGTAGATGGGCCTCCGGTAACCTCACTCACACGACGACAGACGACGCAAGCGTTGTTTCACGTCGGTTTTCTGTGAGGCCATAGTATTTTCTTTTTGGTATATAGCCATCGCCAAGTTTGTGTACCTAATACTGTTTATCTACTGTATTTAGATTATAAATTGTAATATGTATTTAATGGTTTGTGAATTGTAATGTAATCTATTTATAATATGTGTGACATTCCTATAAAATTGACATTTATAGAATATTGTGTGTGACATTTATGACATTTTGTATTAATTTTGTGACATCTTCTATTTTATAAAATTCACTTCTAATCGTAATTTTCTTTGAGATAGCAGTATAATAAAATTTTGACAAGTCTGTAAAGTACCTACATTATTTTTGCACGCCGATGTTGAAGGCAAAATAAGAGGACGTACCTATGTTATTAGAAAATGACAACTATCTGTACCTTATTTACGCAAATAAATAATTTTTGATTTGATTTGATTTTTTGATCTTTGCCATTGCCTTCAGGGTACAACAGACGTAATTTTCATCTGTTACAGATTATGAATAAAAACATGCACACTAATAAAGACTTTTTTATGGGATAATCCGGTAAATGACCAGACGGATAGCCTGTAAGCAATCGGCCCCGCCCATGGACACCTGAAATACCAGAAGTGTTATAAGTGCATTATTGGGAAAATGGGGAGGGCGGTAAATGGGTCTCCGGTAACCTCACACGCAACGAAAGCGTTGTTACACGTCAGTTTCTGCTCGGCCGTGGTATCACTACAGTCGAGCCGGCGCATTCGTGCCGAAGCATGGCTCTCCCACACTTAAAATATATACTCATTTAATAACCACAAGTAATGTAAAAGAACTCATAAACAGTTAATTACAACAAACAAACAAACAAACAACAAACAAATATATTTATTTCCATTTTGTTCACATATAATTAATCTAAGCTTATTATTTAACTATTCTAGGTAGGTTACAATACTATGCCTGTATAGAATTAAATCTGTACCACAGGCTTTGTGGTCGCGTGCATTATACATTAGGATAATATAACTAAGCCTTAACAATAATTACTTTTTACAGTCACCAATATTACAAAACCTATGTATGTATACATGTTTACATACATAGGTTAGGAAACACTAACTTTATACGTGCATTTAGCAAAATAATTATTATCTATTTATACCTACTTATATATTATTTATTTAATGACAATTAACAAATCCTCGCTTTTATCATAACTTAATGATAGTAGATACTGAGAAATGCGCTGTTTTGCTCTGGTGTAATTTAGATCGTAAACTAAAGTTTCTTTATTAATTTTATTGTACAGATATGGCCCTAAAAATGCAAAAAATCTATGTGTAAATACGTACTTTGATTCATAGCTAGCAGTACAGACAATATCTTTCCGTCTCTTGGTGTTAGTGAGGTTAGCGTCATATGTAAGTGTAGCATGCTGTTTTAGTACAGTGAATAGTATGAATAATTGTCGCACTGTCAGCACTTTACTAGACTCATACAGTAAGCCTGTGGGGTAGCGGTACGGTCTGTGCGTGGCGACTTTCAAGATGGCTCTTTGGGCTCGTTCGATTAGAAGTATCAATGTTTTTCCACTTCCGCCCCAAGAAGTAATGCAGTATTGGATTATCGATTGACACAGGGCTTTATAAATTTGAATAATTAGCTTGTGATCAGCAATAAACCGCAATTTTTTAAAAACAAATATCAGTTTCCGAACTCTAGATGTTAAAGCAGCGATATGTTGTTTAAAGGAAACCAAACAAACAAAAAAAACAACCAAAAGTTATAGTTAATACCAAAGAGCTGATGAATTTTATTGCACTGTAAATCCTCCTCAGCTAATTCATTCAAAGGCCTAAAGCCTAGTTTACACTTCCATCATGGCGCTCATTAACCCTAAAACCGACATGCTACTCCCCGTTCCCACGTCTAAAATCCACTACAAAATTACTCCATACATAGTTTAAACCCTCCACAGCTTGCCCATTGTCAGACAATGCAAACGTCAATTATATGCCTAATCTGTTTCCACCGAATTCCCCAGAGAGGTCCCGTATTCGGACCTAGCTTTGAAATAATCTCGGTTGGCTTACACCGTATCTTGTTTCGTGTATATGGGTTTTTTGTGGAAACCCAAAGGTTTTTAAATGGATCTAGGGCTGACATTGACCGTTGAGTCGTTGACTTTAACTTTGACGGTGACTTCGACTGTCTAATATGTTTTTAGTTGACATAATATTGTTGTGGATATAGTACCTAAACCTCAACGGGTTGCGGGCTCGCTCGAAGGATAGGAACGGGTGTTTTTAGTCAGTAAGAGTCTGACACTCCTTCTCTCGCCTAACCCAAGGCGGGAGAAGTTTTTAGATGATTCTCCCCCTCAAAAAAAGTACATACCTATAACCTGGGAGTATTGTAAAAAAGAGGAGATCATTGATCGCCAGTGGATGATCCAAGGCTGAAATGATGAAGAGTTTCACAACACATTACAGATTACAGATGAGATATTTGCCCATACAAATCACAGTAAAAAGGTAAATATTTACATGAATTTACACTCACATCTCCAACAAGTCAAGTCAAGAGAGAAACCATTGATATTGTTCGAGTCATATTACACCTAAGGTAAACTATGGGCGCTGCGAAACGCACGTGCCCAACAGTCTGTAGAAGGGGGCACCAAAAAAAAAAAATGGGGCGCCTGTAAGGTGCTTGCCTATTGTACTTTCTTGGTCTGTAGATGTCGCTAAGCTACATTAACTGCCTTCCATCTTGAGCATCCGTAAGTTTGCTTATCGATGGTATAAAAAAAATCTTCAGCATATCCAAGTGACTACTAAAGTATTTTTTCAAACCCAGAGTCAAACTCAAAATCATTTATTTCAATTAAACCATAATTTGGTACTTTTGAAACGTCAACAAATATGAAATAAATAATAGTCTGTCAGTCTGTCCGTCAGTGAAGCTACTCGCTCGTTCCAAAATGTCGATTCGAGTGGAGAAGAACGAGCAAGAAACTCCATTCGTAACTCTTTTAAAAAAAAAGTCTGTTTTACACTGCTCTTTTATCGATTTAACTGTATTCCGATTTTATGTGGCGTATTGTAGAAGTAGCGTATTGTTGCAGCGGCGTAGTGGCGTACTGAGTTTTTATGATGTGATAATTCTGTTTGTACAGCGTTTTATTTTCTGTTCGTGTAAAATATTGGGTGATAATGGAGGAATATTTTATAGACGCATGTTTTTAAGCTTTGCTTTTTTGTATGTTAAATGACTTATGGTTTTTTTTATTTACATTCAGTATAAGGTTTGGTTTCCAGGTCAAATTACTTTGTTAATTAGTGTACAGAATGATTGAGTTAAGGCACAAATAAAAACTCATTAAAATTTTGAAAACTGAAACATCTCAAAAAACTTAACTAAACATCGCGGGTTACTCACGTGAATATACTGAGAAAAGCTTTGAGACTCTTACGGAATCTCTTATGAATCACTAAGAGTCTGACACTCTCGCCTCACCCAAAGTAGGAGAAGTCATTGAATGATTTTCCCCCATCAAAAAAAGATCACTCCTACGCTCTCAGTAAAACAAAAACTGTGGGAGAGCCATGCTTCGGCACGAATGGGCCGGCTCAACTGGAGTGATAGCACGGCCTCACAGAAAACCGACGTGAAGCAACGCTTGCGTTGTGTTTCGTCGTGTGAGTGAGGTTACCGGAGGCCGAATTACCCTCCCCTTCCTAAATCTCCCCAATTCCTGAATCCCCAACGATCCTCAAACTGGTACAAAAGGGCCGGTAACGCAATTGTAACGCCTTTGGTGTTCCAAGTGTCCATGAGCGACGCCGATTGCTTACCATCAGGTGATTGGTCTGCTCGTTTACCGGCTTATGCCATAAAAAAACAAATCAAATCATAGTCGATAGCATTTGTACCAATTGCAATTTATTTTCCTCCAAAACTTTGCCAACAAAAATTTCCACACCCATACCACCAACGCAAAATAAATAAAAAAGCTAATTAATATTTCAACTCTATCCAAACAGAATTAAGTTTCAGAATACAATGCAGCGCGCCAGCTGCGTCGCGAGCAGGGTTTTAATTCCAGTGTTTACTTTCGATCAGTGTCGATTGAATCTGTGGACGTTGGGACCAGAGGCTGTCAACAGATAGTATCAGTTAATATGGAGACAAGAGACGTATTTTCTGATTCAAAAAACTTTATGAGACACAATGTCTTATATTTTTCTCAGTATATTCACGTGAGTAACCCACGATTTTTAGTTAATTTAATATGTCTCACGATAGTTATTATAAAAAAAAGTCTTCAATACCAAATCACAAGCCACGAAGGAAAATTTTTCTCGAACTCAATAAATATCGTCAAATTTATTTTTATCTCCTATAATAATAGGTTACCCATCCACTGATAGGTAAGAAGTCGGTGCCATAAGTTCCATACAAAATTATTCATTAAAACCTTAATAGGTACCTAATTCATAATTTTGAGGACATTAAGTTATATCATTATGATATGAGCTTATGGCACCGACTTCTAACCTATCAGTGGATGGGTAACCTATCAGTACTAATAATAGTTATTTTTTGCTTTTTAGTTTTGCCTTATTTCAGAGTAATGGGTATTGGACAGAACTAGGTCAATTTTATGAAAGTATTGGCTGTTTTCCATGTTGAAATTTTCAGTAATTAAACTGTGTTTGATATTTTATCCCAGGAGTTTGTTGTTGGCTAGCCTACTGTCTTTAACAATGTGACTTTTAATTTTGTAGTGTGGGCTACATTTTTAAACCATTATTTTTTATTTTTTTTATGCCTAAGGCATAACCCGGTAAACGAGCAGACGGATCACCTGATGGTAAGCAATCGGCGCCGCCCATGGACATCTGAAACACCGAGGAGTTACAAGTGCGTTACCGGCCTTTTGGGAATTTGAGGATTGTGGAGGATTCGGGAATTGGGGAGACTGGGGAGAGGGAGTAGATGGGCCTCCGGTAACCTCACTCACACGACGACAGACGACGCAAGCGTTGTTTCACGTCGGTTTTCTGTGAGGCCATAGTATTTTCTTTTTGGTATATAGCCATCGCCAAGTTTGTGTACCTAATACTGTTTATCTACTGTATTTAGATTATAAATTGTAATATGTATTTAATGGTTTGTGAATTGTAATGTAATCTATTTATAATATGTGTGACATTCCTATAAAATTGACATTTATAGAATATTGTGTGTGACATTTATGACATTTTGTATTAATTTTGTGACATCTTCTATTTTATAAAATTCACTTCTAATCGTAATTTTCTTTGAGATAGCAGTATAATAAAATTTTGACAAGTCTGTAAAGTACCTACATTATTTTTGCACGCCGATGTTGAAGGCAAAATAAGAGGACGTACCTATGTTATTAGAAAATGACAACTATCTGTACCTTATTTACGCAAATAAATAATTTTTGATTTGATTTGATTTTTTGATCTTTGCCATTGCCTTCAGGGTACAACAGACGTAATTTTCATCTGTTACAGATTATGAATAAAAACATGCACACTAATAAAGACTTTTTTATGGGATAATCCGGTAAATGACCAGACGGATAGCCTGTAAGCAATCGGCCCCGCCCATGGACACCTGAAATACCAGAAGTGTTATAAGTGCATTATTGGGAAAATGGGGAGGGCGGTAAATGGGTCTCCGGTAACCTCACACGCAACGAAAGCGTTGTTACACGTCAGTTTCTGCTCGGCCGTGGTATCACTACAGTCGAGCCGGCGCATTCGTGCCGAAGCATGGCTCTCCCACACTTAAAATATATACTCATTTAATAACCACAAGTAATGTAAAAGAACTCATAAACAGTTAATTACAACAAACAAACAAACAAACAACAAACAAATATATTTATTTCCATTTTGTTCACATATAATTAATCTAAGCTTATTATTTAACTATTCTAGGTAGGTTACAATACTATGCCTGTATAGAATTAAATCTGTACCACAGGCTTTGTGGTCGCGTGCATTATACATTAGGATAATATAACTAAGCCTTAACAATAATTACTTTTTACAGTCACCAATATTACAAAACCTATGTATGTATACATGTTTACATACATAGGTTAGGAAACACTAACTTTATACGTGCATTTAGCAAAATAATTATTATCTATTTATACCTACTTATATATTATTTATTTAATGACAATTAACAAATCCTCGCTTTTATCATAACTTAATGATAGTAGATACTGAGAAATGCGCTGTTTTGCTCTGGTGTAATTTAGATCGTAAACTAAAGTTTCTTTATTAATTTTATTGTACAGATATGGCCCTAAAAATGCAAAAAATCTATGTGTAAATACGTACTTTGATTCATAGCTAGCAGTACAGACAATATCTTTCCGTCTCTTGGTGTTAGTGAGGTTAGCGTCATATGTAAGTGTAGCATGCTGTTTTAGTACAGTGAATAGTATGAATAATTGTCGCACTGTCAGCACTTTACTAGACTCATACAGTAAGCCTGTGGGGTAGCGGTACGGTCTGTGCGTGGCGACTTTCAAGATGGCTCTTTGGGCTCGTTCGATTAGAAGTATCAATGTTTTTCCACTTCCGCCCCAAGAAGTAATGCAGTATTGGATTATCGATTGACACAGGGCTTTATAAATTTGAATAATTAGCTTGTGATCAGCAATAAACCGCAATTTTTTAAAAACAAATATCAGTTTCCGAACTCTAGATGTTAAAGCAGCGATATGTTGTTTAAAGGAAACCAAACAAACAAAAAAAACAACCAAAAGTTATAGTTAATACCAAAGAGCTGATGAATTTTATTGCACTGTAAATCCTCCTCAGCTAATTCATTCAAAGGCCTAAAGCCTAGTTTACACTTCCATCATGGCGCTCATTAACCCTAAAACCGACATGCTACTCCCCGTTCCCACGTCTAAAATCCACTACAAAATTACTCCATACATAGTTTAAACCCTCCACAGCTTGCCCATTGTCAGACAATGCAAACGTCAATTATATGCCTAATCTGTTTCCACCGAATTCCCCAGAGAGGTCCCGTATTCGGACCTAGCTTTGAAATAATCTCGGTTGGCTTACACCGTATCTTGTTTCGTGTATATGGGTTTTTTGTGGAAACCCAAAGGTTTTTAAATGGATCTAGGGCTGACATTGACCGTTGAGTCGTTGACTTTAACTTTGACGGTGACTTCGACTGTCTAATAGTGTTTTTAGTTGACATAATATTGTTGTGGATAAGTAGTACCTAAGACCTCAACGGGTTGCGGGCTCCGGCTCGAAGGATTAGGAACGGGGTGGTTTTTAGTCAGTAAGAGTCTGACACTCCTTCTCGCCTAACCCAAGGCGGGAGAAGTTTTTAGATGATTCTCCCCCTCAAAAAAAGTACATACCTATAACCTGGGAGTATTGTAAAAAAGAGGAGATCATTGATCGCCAGTGGATGATCCAAGGCTGAAATGATGAAGAGTTTCACAACACATTACAGATTACAGATGAGATATTTGCCCATACAAATCACAGTAAAAAGGTAAATATTTACATGAATTTACACTCACATCTCCAACAAGTCAAGTCAAGAGAGAAACCATTGATATTGTTCGAGTCATATTACACCTAAGGTAAACTATGGGCGCTGCGAAACGCACGTGCCCAACAGTCTGTAGAAGGGGGCACCAAAAAAAAAAAATGGGGCGCCTGTAAGGTGCTTGCCTATTGTACTTTCTTGGTCTGTAGATGTCGCTAAGCTACATTAACTGCCTTCCATCTTGAGCATCCGTAAGTTTGCTTATCGATGGTATAAAAAAAATCTTCAGCATATCCAAGTGACTACTAAAGTATTTTTTCAAACCCAGAGTCAAACTCAAAATCATTTATTTCAATTAAACCATAATTTGGTACTTTTGAAACGTCAACAAATATGAAATAAATAATAGTCTGTCAGTCTGTCCGTCAGTGAAGCTACTCGCTCGTTCCAAAATGTCGATTCGAGTGGAGAAGAACGAGCAAGAAACTCCATTCGTAACTCTTTTAAAAAAAAGTCTGTTTTACACTGCTCTTTTATCGATTTAACTGTATTCCGATTTTATGTGGCGTATTGTAGAAGTAGCGTATTGTTGCAGCGGCGTAGTGGCGTACTGAGTTTTTATGATGTGATAATTCTGTTTGTACAGCGTTTTATTTTCTGTTCGTGTAAAATATTGGGTGATAATGGAGGAATATTTTATAGACGCATGTTTTTAAGCTTTGCTTTTTTGTATGTTAAATGACTTATGGTTTTTTTTATTTACATTCAGTATAAGGTTTGGTTTCCAGGTCAAATTACTTTGTTAATTAGTGTACAGAATGATTGAGTTAAGGCACAAATAAAAACTCATTAAAATTTTGAAAACTGAAACATCTCAAAAAACTTAACTAAACATCGCGGGTTACTCACGTGAATATACTGAGAAAAGCTTTGAGACTCTTACGGAATCTCTTATGAATCACTAAGAGTCTGACACTCTCGCCTCACCCAAAGTAGGAGAAGTCATTGAATGATTTTCCCCCATCAAAAAAAGATCACTCCTACGCTCTCAGTAAAACAAAAACTGTGGGAGAGCCATGCTTCGGCACGAATGGGCCGGCTCAACTGGAGTGATAGCACGGCCTCACAGAAAACCGACGTGAAGCAACGCTTGCGTTGTGTTTCGTCGTGTGAGTGAGGTTACCGGAGGCCGAATTACCCTCCCCTTCCTAAATCTCCCCAATTCCTGAATCCCCAACGATCCTCAAACTGGTACAAAAGGGCCGGTAACGCAATTGTAACGCCTTTGGTGTTCCAAGTGTCCATGAGCGACGCCGATTGCTTACCATCAGGTGATTGGTCTGCTCGTTTACCGGCTTATGCCATAAAAAAACAAATCAAATCATAGTCGATAGCATTTGTACCAATTGCAATTTATTTTCCTCCAAAACTTTGCCAACAAAAATTTCCACACCCATACCACCAACGCAAAATAAATAAAAAAGCTAATTAATATTTCAACTCTATCCAAACAGAATTAAGTTTCAGAATACAATGCAGCGCGCCAGCTGCGTCGCGAGCAGGGTTTTAATTCCAGTGTTTACTTTCGATCAGTGTCGATTGAATCTGTGGACGTTGGGACCAGAGGCTGTCAACAGATAGTATCAGTTAATATGGAGACAAGAGACGTATTTTCTGATTCAAAAAACTTTATGAGACACAATGTCTTATATTTTTCTCAGTATATTCACGTGAGTAACCCACGATTTTTAGTTAATTTAATATGTCTCACGATAGTTATTATAAAAAAAAGTCTTCAATACCAAATCACAAGCCACGAAGGAAAATTTTTCTCGAACTCAATAAATATCGTCAAATTTATTTTTTTTATAATAATAGGTTACCCATCCACTGATAGGTAAGAAGTCGGTGCCATAAGTTCCATACAAAATTATTCATTAAAACCTTAATAGGTACCTAATTCATAATTTTGAGGACATTAAGTTATATCATTATGATATGAGCTTATGGCACCGACTTCTAACCTATCAGTGGATGGGTAACCTATCAGTACTAATAATAGTTATTTTTTGCTTTTTAGTTTTGACTTTTTGTTTGTTATTAGTTTTTGGTTTTTTGAAGTCGGTTTTTTAAACGCAGTTTTTATTTTATTATTTAATTCTTTTCAGTGTAAAGCTACATATACTCGTTTTGTTATTTATAAACTACATAGGTGCAAAGTTCTAATCAATACAAATTATACAAGCCCAAACACAAGGTAGTTACTGTATGCCGTTGAGGAGTTCCCTTAACAATTACACTTCTTCATCATCAGACCTTAATGACAGCCCCACTCTATCTAGGTGTAAAGTCCTCATCAATACAAATTAATCAAGCCCAAACACAAGGTAGTTAATATAAACCGCTGAGGAGTTCCCTCGACTGTCTATCGGCTCCATCATCAGGTCGACTCCAGACCCTTATCCAATTGTAGTGTTTAACAATCGTAATTGAAAAACATAATAGACGCATTACTCGCCCATAGAATTTTCGAAAGTTCCCCGAGGTTTCCCTAGGATCCCATCATCAGATCCTGACCTCAGGGAAATGGTACCATCTCGGTAGTATACCCTTTCAAACAAAAGAAGAATTTTGCAAATCGCTTCTCGCATCTCAGACACATATATACATACATACATACTCTCGCGTACATACATACAAAAAAAAAGCAACATACCGGCCGAACGTATAACCTCCTCCTTTTTTGAAGTCGGTTAAAAAGTATTGCCAAAACCCAGATATAACAAATTCATTACGCCTTATATCCACCATATTGGACAGAGGCCAGTGAGCTCAACTTTACACACATCCTCGTTCCCCTTCGCACCGAGTCTTTATTGAATCGATATTTATTGAATAACCCTCGGGATTTGCGTGGCAGGTCTAGATGATAGTCTGATGTTTTATAACTGGCTAGCTTTTACCCGCGGCTTCGCTCGCGTCACAAAAGAATAAAAAGTAGCCTATGTGACATAATACCAATACACACACCGCCATCTATACCAATACTTTTGTTTTCCCTCGGGAATGTCAATTTTTTCCGGGTTTAAAAATACCGTATTATTTAATCCGGACTCCTAACTTTACGTCTGCAAAAATTCAAAGCAATCGGTTTAGTAGTTACGGCGTGAAAGTGGAACGAACAAACAAACAAACAAACTCACTTTCCGATTTATAATATTAGTAAGGATGTCAGATGAATTTTTTAAGTGTGGGAGAGCCTCGCTTCGGCATGAATGGGCCGGTTCGACCTGAGTAATACCACGGCCCTACAGAATACAAAAAAACAAGGCCTCAAAAAAACAGAATCAAAATACACCTCCATAATCTAGTATGATAATTAAATCAATTAAGTTCGATCAACAACTGGATTCTAAGTTCAGACTGAACTGAAATTCTAGCAATCTATGATATGACTGCCAAGTATGTATGTCTAATAGAGTTATGGAGGGTGCAGTATACCGATGTATAACAAAGTCGACCTTCTGTGAGTATGCTTTTACGTGACCATGGAGTATGGAATAGATGTAGAGCGCGTTACGTAGGATTAAGATATAAAGTTTTTGAAAAAAAAAAACTGTGAGATGACGTTTAACCTTTCTATTATGTTATAGTGAGAAGAAGAACGAACAATAACTCGAAAATTATCATCATCATCAACAGCCTAAAAGTGGCTATTGCTGACCAAAGGACTCTTCTCGTACGGAGAAGATTTGAGCATTAATCAGCACGCTTGCTCAATGCGGGTTGGCGATTTCAAACTTATAATTAGAAATTATAAGCTCAGGTTTTTGCATAATGTTTTCCTTCACCGTTTGTCAGTGGTATCTAGATAATCTTAGAAAGTTACACGTATGTACCTAGGAAAAGGTCACATTGGTACTTTGCCGTTGGTAGGTTTCGAACCCGCACCCTCGTGCATAAAAGGAAAAAATTAATGTAGGTAATATGAGTTTGATATGTCTGAATAAACGGAGTTTAGCGGTTTTTGAAATCACATTATCATCTAAATGTCTAATATTGTAACCGATCTGACAAGAGCAAACCTCCCTAAAATACTTCCTAAACTATAAATGAAATAAATGACGATGATCTCTATATGCAAATTGACGGGTTCAGATTCAGTCACCGTATATTAGAACCGTTAGACATTTTTTTTATCATAGGTCGGTAAACGAGCAGACGGATCACCTGATGATAAGCAATCGGCGCCTCCCATTGACACCCGAAACACTCAGGCGTTACAAGTGCGTTACCCGCCTTTGGGAATTGGGAATTTGAGGATTGTGGAGGATTCGGGGATTCGGGAGACTAGGCCCCCCCCCCTTATCATAATAACAATTATTATTATTGTAATTGTAATTGGTAATTGGGCATCCGGTAACCTCACTCCCACACACAAACACAACGCAAGCGTTGCTTCACGTCGGTTTTCAGTGAGGCTCTGCAGACTCCACTCCGGTCGAGCCGGCCCGTTCGTGCCGAAGCATGGCTCTCCCACACTTGTTCTTCCCTCCCCTTCAAAAGCAGTTGGTGAACCAAGCATTTGCAGTCGAACTCAAGCCACGATAACTTTATAACATTAATACTCAGACGTCCATAGTTTGAATCAGTCAGTTTCCGGATGCACCTCTATCTGCCCGTCGGCGGGAGTTTGTGACAAATCAATATTTATGCAGCAGATTGCAACACTGGGAGGAACGGAGTCGCATTGAAATGTTACTGGGGTTAATGAATAACCTATGCGTACTTACTTCAGTTGTAAATAAAATAGGAGAGAGGATTGTTTTGTATGCTTATTTTGAAATGTATTTGAAATGACAGTCATTTCAAATACGTGACGTGGGTCATTACTCTTGAAACCAATGTCAATGCAATTTCAATCCAATAAAATCTCAATAATTATTCAATGTCAACACTGTACAACAATCGTAGCTGTTTAAATAGCATTTAGACTACGGAATATAAAGCCAAACAGAATACCATTTAGTTTATTCAATATTCACGCAATGCGGATGCAATGGGCGCTAGTGTTGCAACTCAAGAGTACGAAATTTCACATTACTAATGTCGATTGATCGGAATTGGATTCAAAAGTAAGCCCCCTGATTGCAACCGGCTACCGCGCAACGATTCCCGAACGAAACAACTCTTTGTGTCATCCACAAATTGTTGGTTCGGGTCTGGGTGTCATGTGTATGTGAATTTGTATGTTTGTAAACGCACCCACGACACAGGAGAAAATCCTGGTATGGGGCAACGTTTATTTAAGATAAAGAAAAAACATTGAATAGGTTTTCGTTATTGGACGGCTATCCAATATTTTTAAATTTAAGTAGTACACATGTATGCTTCGCCTTTTTCTAATATTTTTATAAATACAAGTATTATTGGGGTTTTTAAAGTAGTTATTACGAAGGTTTTAAATAAAATCTCAGCAGTAGCACGGAATCTGGACTTGCACTCGGTATATATGGCAATAGGCTCACTCCCTATTACATGGGTCTCATAACATAAATAGTGAAAAGCAGGTATTACGGCTTTACGTACCCGTTCGTGGACAAAAGGCGTGATGTCATGTCAGTTAATTTTCTTATTACCTAATTGAATAAATTATTTAAAAACATTATCATTTCAAAACTTGATAATGTTTGACAACGTCAATTTTTTAAAGTGACATAGATTACTTACGTTGCAGCAGTGTAATTATCAAGTTTGTCACAAAAATATAGGTCTATTCGGTAGGTATACCTATTTACCTAACTAACAATAAACTAGCTCAAAATCACAATAAAATATTAACCTTAATAATTCACAATCAACGTTCAAAATTGAACGGGCCATCAAATCAGAACCTAAACGTTAATAAATTAATTAGAACACCTGACTAATTGGCACTATATTAGTTGTTAGCGATTCAGTTATAAAGCATAGTTTTCCGTGCACTAAATCATGTTCATTAATACCATTGTCAAATGAAAATTGACGAAAATTATTTCGTAGGTACGCGAAATTTACTATGGTTATCGATGAATTTTCGGTCGCTTGGTTTCGTAAATGAGTAAAATATATATGCGACAATTAGGCATTTAATAGCTATAGGTACATAATGGTAACATCCTACCTTTAAAGAAAAGAAAGAAATCACCTAGAAAAGATGAACGTAATGTACAATCGACAAAGTTAGCGGTAGGCCATCATTAGGCGGTATTCGCATGCACTTGGCGCGAGCGACCACAGGGAAAACGTCTGGTGAGTACCGAATTTGCCACAGAATTATGTTTTAAAATAAAAAGTGTACTACCATAAACTTTTCCGATAGTACCAAGGACGTTGAAAAAAAAGGAATCAGTATCTGGAAACAACGACTGTGGCACCTGGCTACTATAGACTTACACGCAGTATACACACACATTGACACGAAGGACATCTATCGCGTTACATGACCCGTCATTACACTTCATACATTACGGCAACTGCACGCACACATAAATACACCACTGACATTTTGGTGCTTTACATAACATAACATGACATCACGCCTTTTATCTCCGAAGGGGTGGGTAGAGGTGCACATTATGCCACTGTATAATGTAACATCCACTTTTCACTATTTCATGTTATGAGTCCCATGTAATGGGGGGTGAGCCTATTGCCATATACCGGGCACAAATTCAGACTCCGTGCTACTATTTAATTTTTTTTTTAAACTCACCTTAACTATAACTTTGCCCGACCCGGGAATCGAACCCGAGACCCCTTGCCCGGCAGTAGCACTTGCAATCACTCGGCCAACGAGTTGGTCCTTTAATCAGTTCCAAGTGCTATTAAGTCTGCCTTTTTTTCGCCCCAATTGGATGGTACCACAGAAATATTTAAAAAAACATATATGGATGGTACATTATAGATACACTCGTCAAAGTCAAAGTCAAAGTCAAAGACCTTTATTGTGGGACAGTGGTTACAAAGGTTGTTTTAAAGGTTGTTGTGTTCTGGCCCTGCTCCACCATGTTAGGCATACAATAGTTTCGTCGACCAAGAAGGTAGGATATCATCTATATATATAAAAGAAAGTCGTGTTAGTTACACCACTTATAACTCAAGAACGGCAGAATAGATTTGGCTGAAAATTGGTAAGGAGGTAGCTTAGAGCCAGGAGACCGACATATGATACTTTTTAACCAAATTTTTTTTTTACTTTTTACCGAAAATCACGAACGGGGACGGAAAAAATGGGATTACGCGTACGAAGTCGCGGGCAGAAGCTAGTAACTAATAGTAATAAGTATCTATTTACGTCTAATTCACGTCATTTTAATCTGCTTTCCAAATCACTGAACTATGAGTTTCAAAATGAAATTGTTAGTGAAAATAGTTTCGAAACTAATCTGTCTGCATCAGACTATAGTGTCAAAATTGTGCACAAGTTTCACCTGAACTTCTGAACTTACAGGTCAGACAATGTCAGACGCTTGCTTGTCAATACAAAACATTAATAATGTTATGTCGATAACAGGTACGTATTTAGTTCTTTTGTTGACAAGATGAATGGCACTTCTACCTACCCCCTTGGGGATAAAAGTTGTGATGGTATGTTATGTTATGAATGACACTCTAACATAACTTATGAATTGTGCTGCCCCATGCAGCCTATAAATTCACTTGTTTCATTTGCCATTACTGAATAAATGCCTCTTCTCAAAAGTTTGGAGCATTAATCACCACGCTTGCTCAAGGTGGAATGGTGAAAGCCCAGATTTCCTTACGATGTTTTCCTGCACCACTCATTGGATCATCATCATCTTCATCAAGTTATTCAGCAGACAGTCGCACTTGCGATCACTCGGCCAACGAGACAGTCAGTCAGGCAGGCAGAGAGCAGTAGAAAGTTTTATAGATTAAGACAAAAATTAAGAACAATACACATACATTTTTTCAAGAAAAAACAATGGCGGGGTCCACCGGTTAAAAATAAACTTCTATTATAAACCTGAATAAATTATTCATCACACATCACAGGTGGTCACAGGTGAAGGTTAAACGAAAATATTAAAACAGGTCACAGAGGTCACATTTCGCGTGCCACCCATGACATAGGTCGCCATATTGATACGTGTACATAATAAGTTTATTACCTGACATTATATAACTTGATGGTCTTTCATTCCCTAAAGGATTGAGGTTATGAAAGTTTTATTTTAACAGTTATGTTGTTTTTATTATAACTATCGTGAGACATAGTAAATAGCTTGAAGCAAATGTAACATATTAAGAAACATTATTAAATGTAAATAAAGATATGAATATTAATAAATGACTGAGACATCTAAATTAAAAGTCACGGGTTACTCACGTGAATATACTGAGAAAAGATCTACTAGTTTCGAACCGGAGTAGACTGCGTGACATCGCCGCGACCGCGCACGCTGCTCATGAGGAAGACCCTCTCTGTGGTTCGAAACTAGTAGAGCTTTTCTCAGTATACACACGTGAATAACCCGTGGTTATTAGATAAGTTATGTTGTTATTATGCTGTTTTTGCATTATCACTACATAATATAAAACAAAGTCGCTATCTGCCATCTGTCTCTATATATGCTTTGATCTTTAAAACTACGCAACGGATTTTGATGTGTTTTTTTAATAGATAGAGTGATTCTTAAAGAAGGTTTCTATGTATAATACATGCATATTGCACCCGTGCTAAGTCGTGGCGGGTCGCTAGTAATATCAATATGAACAGAGAAACTCCTCTGGAGGTCTGGAATTGTGCCCGGTACCTATATGGCAATAGGCTCACCCCCTATTACATGGGACTCATAACATAAATAGTGAAAAGTGGGTGTTACATCATACAGTGGCGTAATGTGCACCTCTACATACACCTTTGTGGATAAAATGCGTGATGTTATGGTAAAAATAGCCAGTTAAACGCAAGCGAAACGACAAGCCAAATCTACCTCAACTCCCAAGTATTACATTACACCTAAGTTACATTTTTGCAACGCAACATGATTACAAAATGAAAATTTTCAGCGGTCCACATCTGAAAATAGTATTACAGTCACTTTTAAACTACATGCTAATTACCTACACGTGAATTTAGTAATTAGGTCCGCGTTGCTGAAACTTATGTAATTATGTACTGAAATTACTGGAGTGTGACAGCCTTTGATAATATTAAAATGTTAAATGTGATACTGAAACTGAAAGATGACTTGGTTGAGTGATTACAAGTACACATGTGGTATCTTTTTTATGGAATAAGCTAGTAAACGAGCAGACGGATCACCTGATGGAAAGCAATCGGCGTCGCGCATGGACACCTGGAATAATAGAGGCGTTTCAAGTGCGTTACCGGCTTTCTGGAGATTAGGAATTTGAGGGTCGTTGGGGATTCAGAAGTTGGGGAGATCGGGGAGGGGGGTGTATTAGACCTCCGGTAACCTAACTCACACAATGAAACACAACGTAAACGATGTTTCACGTTGGTTTTCTGTGAGGCCGTAGTATCACTCCGGTCGAGCCAGCCCGTTCGGGCCGTAGCATGGCACTGTCACACTCACAGATCATTATAATTATATGTTCTGTGGTCACACACACTACAATCAATCTACACCATTCTCCAATAACACTATTTTTCACTCGACCACATAATTAGTCCACACATACTTCTCAGGGCTCTCATTTCCACCGCATTAATCCTGCTTTCATGCTTCTTCTGCCACACCCATGATTCACTACCATACATAAGCGTTGGTGTCAATACACACTGCATTACAGCAAGTAGAGCTTTGCTGGATAAGTCGAGTAAAAAAATTACTCGACATTACAGCCTACTCTCAAACGCTAAAAACAAGCAGAAACTTCAAGCGATTACTGAAAATTATTGGTACTAAAAAACTCTAATTGAAACTTTCATTGAACATTAAAAATGTTATCAAAATCAAGCAATAAACTAAAATAATACTAACACCATTTCACCCCGAAAACTGTAACATATCGCTACAAATATAACCCACACAAATAAAACCGGGGTTCTGTATTTGCCATCAGAGAAACTGGAACGAAATAAAGCCAAATTATAATTTCATATTGTGTTAGAAAATACCCAGCGAACGAGCGTTCAGGTGAATGAAAATGCAAGTACATCCCAACTAGTATTATATATATGCGAAATGAAGTTTGTTTGTTTATATGTTGCCACTTCGCTATTCATATACTGAACCAATCTTCTTTAAATTTCAGATCTTTTTTTGATGGAGTAAATCATAATTTGACTTCTCCCGCCTTGAGTTAGGCGAGAGAGAGCGCCAGACTCTTACTGATTAAAAACCACCCCGTTCCTACTCCTGCTTTTCAAGCCGGAGCCCCAGCAACCCGTTGAGTTCTCCGCGGTTCCGTATCAGCATCAGCCCTATAGGGTCCCATCTGTGGTGGTCTGATGGCTCTTTGAGGCGCGCCCGGAATGCGACGCGCTGTACGCTCGGCGTGTAACTGGCTTGGCTTAGCGATTTCTAATAATGTGTAGTCCCTTAGTTCGCTCTTAATTAGATACCCACTTAAATACTTTTTTTGTCAGGATTATTTTACTTTTGCTTAGGTTTTTAGGTAAAGTCACGGGTAATAGCTAGTATACAGCAATATTCTCAAAGGACAATCAAGAGTTATTTCAACAACGAGATTTTCACTGCATTCACGTTGTATTTGTGTACATTATTGTCACAGAGGTCACATTTCGCGTGCCACCCATGACATAGGTAGCCATATTGATACGTGTACATAATAAGTTTATTACCTGACATTATATAACTTGATGGTCTTTCATTCCCTAAAGGATTGAGGTTATGAAAGTTTTATTTTAACAGTTATGTTGTTTTTATTATAACTATCGTGAGACATAGTAAATAGCTTGAAGCAAATGTAACATATTAAGAAACATTATTAAATGTAAATAAAGATATGAATATTAATAAATGACTGAGACATCTAAATTAAAAGTCACGGGTTACTCACGTGAATATACTGAGAAAAGATCTACTAGTTTCGAACCGGAGTAGACTGCGTGACATCGCCGCGACCGCGCACGCTGCTCATGAGGAAGACCCTCTCTGTGGTTCGAAACTAGTAGAGCTTTTCTCAGTATACACACGTGAATAACCCGTGGTTATTAGATAAGTTATGTTGTTATTATGCTGTTTTTGCATTATCACTACATAATATAAAACAAAGTCGCTATCTGCCATCTGTCTCTATATATGCTTTGATCTTTAAAACTACGCAACGGATTTTGATGTGTTTTTTTAATAGATAGAGTGATTCTTAAAGAAGGTTTCTATGTATAATACATGCATATTGCACCCGTGCTAAGTCGTGGCGGGTCGCTAGTAATATCAATATGAACAGAGAAACTCCTCTGGAGGTCTGGAATTGTGCCCGGTACCTATATGGCAATAGGCTCACCCCCTATTACATGGGACTCATAACATAAATTAATAGTGAAAAGTGGGTGTTACATCATACAGTGGCGTAATGTGCACCTCTACATACCCCTTCGAGGATAAAAGGCGTGATGTTATGATAAAAATAATCATCATCAGTTAAACGCAAGCGAAACTACAAGCCAAACCTACTACCAAGTATTACATTACACCTAAGTTACATTTTCGCAACGCAACATGATTACAAAATGAAAATTTTCAGCGGTCCACATCTGAAAATAGTATTACAGTCACTTTTAAACTACATGCTAATTACCAACACGTGAATTTAGTAATTAGGTCCGCGTTGCTGAAACTTATGTAATTATGTACTGAAATTACTGAAGTGTGACAGCCTTTGATAATATTAAAATGTTAAATGTGATACTGAAACTGAAAGATGACTTGGTTGAGTGATTACAAGTGTGTGGTATCTTTTTTATGGAATAAGCCGGTAAACGAGCAGACGGATCACCTGATGGTAAGCAATCAGCGTCGCGCATGGACACCTGGAACACCAGAGGCGTTTCAAGTGCGTTACCGGCTTTCTGGTGATTAGGAATTTGAGGGTCGTTGGGATTCAGGAATTGGGGAGATCGGGGAGGGTAATTGGACCTCCGGTACCCTAACTTACACAACGCAAACGATGTTTCACGTTGGTTTTCTGTGAGGCCGTGGTATCACTCCGGTCGAGCCAGCCCATTCGTGCCGAAGCATGGCTTTGCCATACACACAATCATTCCACACCATTCTCTAGTAACACTAGTTTTCACTCGACCACATAATCTTAGTCCACACATACTTCTCAGGGCTCTCATTTCCACCGCATTAATACTGCTTCCATGCTCTTTCTGACACCCCCTTGATTCACTACCATACATAAGCGTTGGTGTCAATACACACAGCATTACAGCAAGACGAGCTTTGCTGAATAACTTGAGTAAAAAAATTACTCGACATTATAGCCTATTCTCAAACGCTAAAAACAAGCAGAAACTTCAAGCGATTCCTGAATACTTTTGGTACTAACCTGAATACTTTGGTTTTGACGTTCAAAAGTGCCATCCTGGTCTAATTGAAATAAATGATTTTGACTTTGACTAAAAAACTCTAATTGAAACTTTCCATTAACCTTAAAAATGTCATCAAAATCAAGCAATAACTAAAATAATACCAACACCATTTCACCCCGAAAACTGTAACATATCGCTACAAATACAACCCACACAGATAAAACCGAGGTTCTGTATTTGCCATCAGAGAAACTGGAACGAAATAAAGCCAAATTATAATTTCATATTGTGTTAGAAAATACCCAGCGAACGAGCGTTCAGGTGAATGAAAATGCAAGTACATCCCAACTAGTATTATATATATGCGAAATGAAGTTTGTTTGTTTATATGTTGCCACTTCGCTATTCATCTACTGAACCAATCTTCTTTAAATTTCAGATCTTTTTTGATGGGGTAAATCATAATTTGACTTCTCCCGCCTTGAGTTAGACGAGAGAGCGTGTAAGACTCTTACTGACTAAAAACCACCCCGTTCCGCCGGAGCCCCGGTAACCCGTTGAGTCCTCCGCGGCTCCGTATCAGCATCAGCCCTATTGGGTCCCATCTGTGGTGGTCTGATGGCTCTTTGAGGCGCGCCCGGAATGCGACGCGCCGCACGCTCGGCGTGTAACTGGCTTGGCTTAGCGATTTCTAATAATGTGTAGTCCCTTAGTTTGCTCTTAAATAGATACTCACTTGAATACTTTCTTTTTGTCAGGATTATTTTACTTTTCGTTAGGTTTTCAGGTAAAGTCACGGGTAATAGCTAGTATACAGCAATATTCTCAAAGCACAATCAAGAGTTATTTCAACAACGAGATTTTCACTGCATTCACGTTGTATTTGTGTACATTATTGTATTACATTCTGTTTAGATTTAGAAGTTTCGTTTTGTATTATGTGCGAGCTCCGCCTGTAGTGTGGTTTTAGATTGGAGCTCATGTGAGGTGATCACATACTTGAAATTAAGATGATGAATAAAATTTTTAATTAGAGAAGCATGATTAAGAACATCAACACGATTTAACAATTTAGTACTGGACTATAGGTCTCTACATAAGAAGTTTTTTTTTATATTTGATGTAGCTAGTCATCCGCCACGTAGATTATTGCGCGCGGTTTAACCCGCACTGCTCAGCGCCTATAGACTGCAGCGTAATGTTTCATAGCCTATAGACTTCCTCGATAAGTGGACTATCCAACACAAAAACATTTTTTCAAATCGGACCAGTAGTTCTTGAGATAAGCGCCTTTAAACAAACAAACACACAAACAAGCAAACTCTTCAGCTTTATATCTACTACTATATACTTTTTCTGATACTTGTTGGAACCTTGCCTACCTGGTGCCTCCTGATACTGAAAGTAGGTAGAAATTATAAGATGGGTCGGGGCGTTTGACCACTATCTCGCCTGGTGGTAAGCGATGATGCGGTCTACGATGGAGCACGTCTGTACACGGGTCACTATAATATACACTAGACAAATTGATATGGTGTATCGTGCCTGATGCTGAATAATAAATGTTTATTCTTTCTTTTTTCTTTATAGATTGGAGATCGCAGTTTAAAACGTTCAGGTTTATCAGAGAGCACTGCTGCCCGGTCTCTGTCAACGATGCAGTTTCCATCATCTTCTCTTACAATACCGCCTTTTATCCCCGAAAGGGTAGGCAGAGGTACACATTACGGCACTTAATGTAATGTAACACACACTTTTCACTATTCATGTTATAAGTTTCATGTTTTTTTTTTTGCTTAAGATCAGCAATCAGTCGCAAGACTATAAGCAGATGATTTGTATGGAATCTTGATTGGAAGACAACGAGGCCATCGCCTCATCTGCCTTTTTAGAAGACATTCCTCCTCTTCAGTCTCCCCTCCATGACTGAAGGATATAAGAGTTAAGTCGCCAGGTCATTGGGATGAACAGCTAGGCGCTCCCCATACTTTTTCTTGTATTTGTCTATCTCTGATTGAATTGTTGGAACGTTGAGATGATTGTGTATCTCGTCATTTCTGGAGAACCATGGAGCATTTGCAATGGTTCGTAGGATGTCATTTTTTACTCGTTGTAGGCACATTATATTGCTCTTGCTGGCGGAGCCCCAGAGTGGGATACCGTAGGTCTAGATAGGTTTCAGGACTGAGTTATAAATCAAGAGCTTAATTGTCAACAGACAAGACTGAGTTTCTGCCCATGAGCCAGAGGAGATATTTAATGTTGATTTCATCTCTTTTCTTCTTTATGTGATAGTTCCAGGTGAGTCTTCTATCCAGATGAAAGCCCAAGTACTTTATATATTCTGTGTCTGGTAGAGGATCGGCGCCAAGGATAAGTTTCATGTAATGCGATTTTTTTTAAACCTAGTAAAACTTTGCTCGACCCGGGAATCGAAGCCGACACCCCTTGCCCGGCAGTCGCACTTGCAACCACTCGGCCAACGAGGCAGTAATAAGTCAACACATATTGTAATAAGCATTGTTGTTTCGGGTCTGGGTGTCATGTGTATGTGAATTTGTATGTTTGTAAACGCACCCACGACACAGGAGAAAATCCTAGTGTGGGGCAACGTTTTATTAACAAAAAATTATAAAAAAAAGCTGTATATTATAAAGTTCTTAGAGTCAGTTAGTTCAGTACACAAGAGCTTAAACAAACTCAAATTGTGGTCATCCATTTTAAGTCAAAAGATAATTTTAAACCTTTGATATCACTGTTTTAATAACCATTCAATAGGAGAATACGTGGAATTCAATAACACATGATATTTCAGTGGTTTTCATCGGAAAATTTATAATGAACGGATTCGTTTTATCCTCTTTGTATAAATATAAGAGATGAAGTACTTGTTTTTCTGTGAATTCCATATTTTTTGCTTGATATAGAATTACGTGTACCTATTAATAATATGGACTGCCTCATTGGCTGTGTAATCGCTGTGTAATCGGGTTCGATTCCCGGGTCGGGCAAAGTATAACTGGGTTTGTAAAAAACCTCAGTAGTAGCACGGAGTCTGGAAATGTGCCCGGTATATGGCAATAGGCTTATGCTTTAAAAAATACCCCTATTACATGGAACTCGTAACATAAATAGTGAAAGGTGGGTGTTACATTGTAGTGGCATAATGTGCACCTCTACCTACCCCTTCTGGGATAAAAGGCGTGATGTTATTATGTTATGCCTATCCCATTAAAAGCAAATAGCAACTTTTCGCTTCACGATTAGCTGTTTATGAGCACAACATCTTAAGTAACACATTTGTTTTAGCTCCCTCTACACTGAATTATACTCGACAGATGAATAATGATTATTACACGAATAAAATCTACGTGTTGATTAATATTCCCGCTAGGGGGCGCAGTAGGATTTGGTATTTAAGGCTTTACGGATGGCCAGATGAATTTATTTTTTTTATTTTTGTAAACAAACGTGGGTGGATTTTGATAAAGTCAAAGTTCAGGTCAAAAGGATTTTTCGTCATTTTATTTAATTTTGTTGAAGTCAAAATGGTTTTATTTGACGGTGTTGTTATTTAATGGTAACTTTTAAATGTAGGTATCTGTTATTAACAATAGGTGCAGTATCTCATAAACAGGAACAGACAATAATTGAATCAAAATCTCAAATTAAGTTATAGTTCAATAATTAAGTAGGAAATATTAGGGTTACCTGCTTTCCGGAAATTTTGAAAATTATTTTTTTCCCTAAACACAATAAATATATACTTTGCCAAGCTCTGGCAGCAAAACTACATGTATTGCAAAAAAGCTGTCTAGACATAAATTGTAGAAAATTATGAGTAGTTTAATTTTGTAGTCAACAGTTTTGTCGTAAAATGTACAGGAATAGAGATATAAAAAAAAATCTGTTTTGGCCGCCATTTTTCCAAGATGGCGGCGCGAGCTGCGCACTTACAAAGGTGCAAAATGGAAATCGAAAAGAACACATCAAAATCTACAAAATTGCCAATATTCAAAATCCTCGGAAAACATTCCAGGTAGCATTACGTAGGTACATAATTACTGAACTATAATGTTACAAAATGTTTTTGATCCTTGTATTCAACAATTTCAGATTTGCAAATGAAATAAACATCTAATTCAATGACGTTGTTCCCGAGTTTCGCAAGAGACGTCAATGACTAGACTGCACGTTTGGCGCGGTGGCTGGGCAACCGGCTGCTGCGCAATGTGTCGCGGGTTCGATTTCCGCACAGAACAACGTTTTGTGTGATCCACAGATTGTTGTTCCAGGTCTGGGTGTCATGTGTATGTGAACTTGTATGTTTATAAACGCACCCACGGCACAGGAGAAACCCTAGTGAGGGGCAACGTTTAAAAAAAATGCTACACTATTTGCTATACATACACAAAATAAATAGTTATTATATTCTGTAATGTCAGTCCCAATCAACTGATCATGGAATTACCTGACAGTGTTATAATTATGAAAATGTTAAAGGGAAACCTTAAATTATAAGTGACAGCAGGCATTGACCGCATCCCACTACAATAAATCTGATTATAATTATAGTCTGGTGTCTGATTGCAGATGATTATATACAAAAAAAATGTATGTATATCTGTACTCACCGCACACAGGAGCACGATCAACAAGCACCGTATCACCATTGTGTCACGCTAACCTCTCCTCGCAGGACATTCTACGTCACTAAGTCATTAACACCTGGAACAAATAGAAATATGCCATTAGTTTATTTATTTTTAGATGATGTCAGTTTATATAATAACTATCGTGAGACATACTAAATTTACTAAAAATCATGTGAATGTATTGAGAAAAGCTCTACCAGTTGCAAACCACATCGCATCCGGTCGCAAGACATCGCCGCGACCGGGGCACGCTGCTCATGAGGAAGAACCCCTCTGTGGCTCAAAACTAGTAGAGTTTCTCTCAGTATATTCACGTGATTTTTAGTAAATTTAGTATAAATAAAATAAAAAAAAACTCACGTACACGTGAGTAATCCGCGATTCTTAGTTCATTTACGTGGTGTTTTTTTTTTGAGGTGGGAAAATCATTCAGTGCCTTCTCCCGCCTGGGTGAGGCGAGAGGGAGTGTCAGATTATTACTGACTAAAAACCACCCCGTTCCTACTCCTGCTCTTCGAGCCGGAGCCCTGACAACCCGTCAGGCCTTCCGCGGAAGGATTAATTTTCTCTTAACTTTAAGATAGAAGTGAACGTAGAAGTCTACACGGACAGATCACCCGCGACAGTTGTGAAGTTACAATTACGTTGTTGAAGAGTAGGTAGACGGAGACACCGTTTAATGTTTTTCTAAAACCTCAAAATTGCAGGGAAATTGATTAGCAGACTTTAAAATTTTTAAGTTAATATTCTATTAATCAATGTTAATCGATGTTAAACCCTAGAGAGAAAACCACAAAGAACTATAATACGGTACAATACGGGTCAAATTCAAAACTTTTTTCGAACAACCTGACGTCACAATATTTACGGTTTTTGTAGAGTCAAACAGCGAACTTATATCTTGAAAATTTGCTGGGATAGTCCTAAAATTAAGTTGGTCATAAAATCAATGAATGAAAGTGTGATTATTCTTTAATATTTTATTGTATTGAACAGTCGAAATGATTCATTTTTGATTAGGGAAAGTAATCAATTATTGACAATTCCGAAAACAAAACTATTAACCAAAAAGTTCCCAATCGACAATTCCACTCAAACATACCAAAACGAATGTTTAAAAGGTTCAAAGACTTATATCGAACACCCCCCCTTCCCCCCTACCCATCCCCCTTGCCATCTTTCCAAACTTTACTACAACTATGCCATAATTTTGGCACGATACCATGAAAGTAGGTTCTTGGGTTCTGACGTCACGCACCTACGAATTCTTTCACACAAATGGACTAAAAATTATTTGCAGGATATGTTTTTGAATTGCAATTTTAAACGTTTATATTTTAAAGTAACTAATATTCAGAAAACTAAATATAGTTACGGCCAACGACTGCCTCGTTGGCCGAGTGGTCGTAAGTGCGACTACCGGGCAAGGGGTCTCGGGTTCGATTCCCGGGTCGGGCAAAGTATTACTGGGTTTTAAAATATTCTCAGTAGTAGCACGGAGTCTGGAATTGTGCCCGGTATATGGCAATAGGCTCACCCCCTATTACATGGGACTCATAACATAAATAGTGAAAAGTGGGTGTTACATTGTACAGTCGTATAATGTGCACCTCTGTCTGCCCTTCGGGGGTAAAAGGCATGATGTTATGTAAAATATAGTTACTTCAAAATTCAAATACATGAAAAAATGACGGTTTGCACTCCGGGAGTGCCGGAAAGTGAAAACTTAAGTATTAACGTGGTGCGTTTCGGATATTTTGGAATGGTTATGGAATAATTTTGCACGAATTGCTTTAATTATCAGAATAAAGGTACTATCTTTTATTGTGGTAGAATACAGTATTAATTATTTATTGCGCTATCGTACACAAACATGACAATTTATATTACACTAGCTTCTGCCCGCGACTTCGTACGCGTAATCCCATTTTTCCCGTACCTGTTCGTGATTTTCGGTAAAAAGTAAAAAAAAGTATCCTATGTCGGTCTCCTGGCTCTAAGTTACCTCCCTACCAATTTTCAGCCAAATCTATTCTGCCGTTCTTGAGTTATAAATGGTGTAACTAACACGACTTTCTTTTATATATATAGATTTAAAAGATTATCCCTCAAAAAAATTACATTTAAACTACCAATTGGATTTGTAGCTTTAAAACCTTTGCACGTCAAGAAATTGATAGGTACAAGTATTTTACACAATAATCTAATTCGACATAAAAAATATACATCTTAGATTCTGAAATGTGATATTTAGCACAAGTTCTATCTGCACTATACTTAATTAATAGCTATAATACAAGCATACACACGACCCTTTTCGATCACGAAGCACAAAAAACTAAAGAAAAACACGAATCAATTTAGTCAAAACATCTAAGAATAGCTCCAATACTCTTTAGATCGTGATACTCTTTAATGTCGTGGTGGCCCGGAGGTTTAAGACGCCCACTTCTCATGCATGAGGGTGCGGGTTCGAAACCTACCAACGGCAAGTACCAATGTGACTTTTTCCGAGTTATATGTACTTTCTAAGATTATTTAGACACCACTGACAAACGGTGAAGGAAAAACATCGTGAGGAAACCTGAACTTATAATTTCTAATTATAAGTTTGAAATCACCAACCCGCATTGAGCAAGCGTGGTGATTAATGCTCTAACCTTCTCTGTGTGAGAAGAGGCTTTGCTCAGCAGTGGGCATTTATAGGCTGTTGATGATGACTCTTTAGATCTAACATAGAATGGAAGAAAAACAAAGATAGTATTGTAAAAATCTAGATTTGTTCGTTGAAATGTCCTAAGTTTTAGTCTAAGTAAGCTTAGCTGTGTAATCTCGATCTGGCTGACGTATCGCAGTACATCATTCTACTTTCTTTCCACACACTGACTGTGGCAAACGAAAACTGTCCTGGATTTAAAGAATTTGGAAACGACAGAAGGTCAGAAGCAGTTAAGTTTATACAATGGAATCGGCTCTGAGTCTTTGAAATATCGTACCGTAAATTTGATCATACAAAAGTAGTCTTTAAACCTGGGAAATAAGGTTTATAATTTAGTTAATGTAGAGCGGTCACCGGTGACCGCTTAGGATTTAAGAGAAACGAGATTTAGTAAAAAAATTGTATTTTACATGGAACTACTGTCACGTCTTGTCCTCAATTTGCTAAGAGTCGTATCTACTACAATTTCGGTAAACTCAGATTATTAATTAGACAAACCTTTGTTATACCACGTCAAAAAAATTGTGAGAACATGTCAAAGTCAATTGTCAGATTGTTATTCTGATCAACCGTAACGATTCGCAGATGTTTGTCAGGAGTTGTTATGGGAATGGACCTGTGGTGGGTTCATCTTGAAAGTTTGGTGCTGTTTACTTTATATTAAGGAAAATCCAGTACATACACACAGTACAAGTGTGGGAGAGCCATGCTTCGGCACGAATGGGCCGGCTCCACCGGAGTGATACCACGTGAAGCAACGCTTGTATTGTGTTTCGTCGTGTGAGTGAGGTTACCGGAGGCCCAATTACCCTCCCCTTCCTCAATCTCCCAAATCCCTGAATCCCCAACGATCCTCAAACTCCTAATCCCCAAAAGGCCGGTAACGCACTTGTAATGCCTCTGGTGTTCCAGGCGTCCATGGGCGACGCCGATTGCTTACTATAAGGTGAACCGTCTGCTCGTTTACCGGCTTATGCCATAAAAAAAACATCAACTGTGGAATTAAAATTATGATTATTTTGAACAGACCATCTGGAGCTGCGGACGACCTAACGGGTTACCGTGGTTCGGGTTATAAGCAGGAGTAGGAACGGGATGGTTTTTAGTCAGTGAGAGTCTGACACTCCCTCAAGCCTCAGTTTTCCTTCCTCAAAACAAAAGTACTTAAAACTCCTCCGATGTGACGGGTATCCTCAAAATGAAACCCTTCCTTAACAGCTAAATCTTTGTTTTACCTTGCGTGCCGTACAACCGTAGGTAACAGACGATCCGGCGCCGTTCCGATCCGTTCTTATTGATGACAGACATTACTTCGCCCTTCAACGAATGCCAAGCGACGCCGATGTATGGCAACTTTCAATATGTTCTTATGTAACGCTATCGTATAAAAATATTGGTGTAATGGTGATATCGATCTAACTGTTCTAGGCTGAACGTAATCTGACTGGAGAGAATGGATTTTTAGGCTTTTTATTTAGATTTGTTTTCGAAATTCTCACATGGTGAACTTTTATTCTATCTATATCTTTATATATATAATTCTTCTGTGAGTGTGTATGTCACTGAACTTCTCTCAAACGTATGGACCGATTTTGATGAAATAATTTGTGTGTGTTCAAAGGGATCTGGGAATGGTTTAGATTTACTAATCAGATGGCGCTGCAGTCGATGTTTAGGTTATTTATCCTAAACAGCTGAACTAATTTGAATGAATTTTTGTTAATACATTCAAGTGGATATGCAGGACAACGTCTGTTGAGTCCGCTAGTATCTATATATAAATGAATCCCTTTTTCCCTTGGTCACGGCATCACGCGTGTTTGGCTGGACCGATTTCACTAATTCATTTGTTGTTGTATTTGTTATTATTTGTATTATTTGGAGACGGTTCTTAAGACAAAAAAAATCCGAAAATTGTAACGGGAGAAAACGGGAATGCGCGTATGAAGTCGCGGGCAGAAGCTAGTTTATTATAATTTGCAGTGAATGTGATATTTTTATTTACACACAACCAAGACCTATATAAGTATAGTTAAAGCTTCAATAAATTTCATGATAATTCCAACTTCTTCGGAAAAGGTTGCCAGGCACTTAAAACACGGAGCCGCGGAAGACTTAACGGGTCACCGCGGCTCCGGCTCGAAGAGCAGGAGTAGGAACGGGGTGGTTTTTAGTCAGTAAGAATCTGGCACTCGCTCTCGCCTCACCAAAGGCGGTAGAAGTCATTGAACGAATTCCCCCCTCATAACAAAGGCACTTAAAACTTCTCCGATGTGACCGGTTGCCATGGGCGGTGGAAATCGCTTATCATGTGATCCGTCTATTAGTTTGCCCCCAAATCTTCCATAAAAATACTAAACTTAAGAATATATCGATAAACTACTCTAGGTTTTAAAATGTCAGGATAATACAAAAAAAAAACAATGCGCTAGTGTAAGTTTCAAAATTTTCAGAACAAATGTATTTGTTTTTATAATAACTATCGTGAGACATACTAAATCAAGTAAAAACGCGGGTTACTCACGTGAATATACTGAGAAAAGCTCTAATAGTTTCGAACCACAGAGGGGTTCTTCCTCATGAGCAGCGTGCGCGATCGCGGCGAAGTCGCGCAGCTCACTGGCTTGCGTCGGCTTTTCTCAGTATATTCACGTGAGTAACCCGCGTTTTTACTTGACAAATGTTTTATTTATTTTTATTTTTTTTCTTTTTTTTAACAGTCACAACGGCATAAAAATCCAATCACAGTAACTGATTTATACAACAATGATTCAGAAACATTTGTAACAATTATGCGAGCACTCAAAGATATTGAACTGTTCAGTCGAAGCCGAAGTTTTCGCGAAAAAACTATTAATCCCCAAACATCGGAGTAAAAAGTGTTCGTTGAAAGGGTGAGACTTGTACAATACCGCGTAGTGATGGGACAACTATCGAGTGTTATATCGAATTTAAGAAATTACGTGTGAAAGACATTAATTTATAGTAAGCATATGTGGTATGTCTTCATATATATTCTTCAATGCCTTCTACCAGAGCTTTTGCCAGTGTTACCTGGATAAAAATTAACGAATGTGTTATTCTTTACTATAATCTATTTAAACTAAAATCGCGGGTTACTCACGTGAATATACTGAGAAAAGCTCTACTAGTTTCAGTGGGTACTGCCACCCGTGTGGAAACCGGGCTTGGAGTCTACGTCGATCCACAGCATCTCCAGTCTGAAGTGTGACATAGTTAGCGTAATATGCAACACTGACTTCGTGCCGATCCGGAATAGAACCCACTACCAGCGCCGCTGGTGGACGTACCGTGCGCTTTAACATTGTCCAACGCGCCGCCGCCGTCGGAATTGGAAGCAAACGCAAGCGTTGTTCCAAGTCGGTCTTCTGTGAGGCCGTGGTGTCATTCCGGTCGAGCCGGCTCATTCGTGCTGAAGCATGGCTCTGCCACACTTAACTTTTTTAATTAAGTAAGTATTACTGTTACTTACTAAGTTTGAAGTTTACATTAATTCTTTGCGTACCTACCTATTACTAGTCTTTCGTATACTGTACCCATGTTATCTTAAAGCTTTCATCAAACCAAACATTACTTCAAACTGAGCTATCTAACAGTATAACACCATTGACTACCATTTCTCCTTTGATGAGTACAAACTCCATAAACTTCACCCCGAGAACAGAATCTACATCGCATCGAACATCGCTAAAGATAAAATAAACATTGACTTACAAAGTTTATCGATATCGATAGCGTTTCACATCACTAGTGCTGTCAAACAATCCGTGAGCCGTTCACTAAGTTTTGCTAAAGTTTCGAATAAACTTTTCGAATAAAGGATTCAAAGAATCGACACGGATCAACTACGATTGGTGGAAAAACATCGATATATAAAAACAACTTGGTGTTATGCTTGTTGTTCCGTTATAGGGTGAGCAGAGAGAGGGTGAAATTAGAAAGTTATTATGACTTACTATTGTAGTGTGTGTGACACATATACACATACATACATACATAACATCACGCCTTTTATCCTCGAAGGGGTAGGCAGAGGTGCATATTATACCACTGCACAATGTAACACCCACTTTTCACTATTTAAGTTATGAGTCCCATGTAATAGGGGGTGAGCCTGTTGCCATATACCGGGCACAATTCCAGAGTCCGTGCTACTACTGAGAATTTTTTAAAAACCCAGTAATACTTTGCCCGACCCGGGAATGGAACCCGAGACCCCTTGCTCGGCAGTCGCAATTGCGACCACTCGGCCAACGAGTGTGTTTGACACCTCGCCCTATAAGTAAGTAGCGGAAGATAGTTATTAAGAGACTTAATTAAAGATATTCCTAACAACAACACGTCTCCCTCATCGCTCCCACATTGCACTATATTGTCGGTCAGTACCCATTGTATTAAATCTGTTTCGCGAGTTAAGATAAAAATTCAAATTCTGTGCTTTTATAGTTAAAAATTGAAATAAAGTTAAGTAATCAATAATGAATTACCTAAATGAGAACGTACAAAAATGTGAAACAATAATTTTATGGTCAGAATTAAAACCAATATAGACCTAAAAATCCATGTCTTTGCTAGATTTTTTTTTATAACATAAGCCGATAAACGAGCTGACGGATCACTTGATGGTAAGCAATCGGCGTCGCCCATGGACACCCGAAACACCAAGGCATTACAAGTGCGTTACCGGCCTTTTGGGAATTAGGAATTTGAGGATTGTGGAGGATTCGGGGATTCGGGAGACTAGGGAGGGGGGTAATTGGGCTCACTCACACGACGAAACACAACGCAAGCGTTGTTTCACGTCGGTTTTTTGTTTGGCCGTGGTATCACTCCGGTCGAGCCGGCCCATTCGTGCCGAAGCATGGCGCTCCCACACCTTAATTAATTGTATTATTTTGATAAATTATTCTCTGTCTATCCCTGATAGAAACACGCTTCATTTTCAACATAAAAATATTTATAACAACAACTAATCAGAGAGAACAAAGTCAGATATTTCTAAAACACGGACCTAACACGTCCAACCGGCTGGAGTTAATTTTCAGTAACATAATTCTCTCATATATTTTCATTCCGTGACAGATGGCGTGTTACGAATGCATATACAAACATACAGAATTAATACTGTGTAGCTAAGTGACTTATAAACAACGTTTTAAATATTTTTGTACACAATATTTAAAAAATAGATTAGCGCCTAGTGCTTTTAAAAGAGACGTAAGTGGAGTTAATGTAACGTCTTGCTATGAGATATTGATTAGGCGTTTATATCTATTAGCTTTAATACTTTTAAAAGGTACTTTTGTTCTTGTTTATAGCGTGTTAATTTTCTTTATTTGTTTTTTGATTACTAAATAACTAATGATTAAACAAATACTCAAACATAAAATTGTAGATAAGTAAATAAATATTGAAGCTATATTAGCCTACTTACTTGAAAAACCTTTCACAAATAAACAAATTCACATTCACTTTTTATATTAATAATGACATTTAAATTGACAATAACACAAACGACTATAAGCACACACACTAAATAAAAAATCACCAAAAACTCCGCAAATAATTTAAACCTTTATCACTGACCTATATTAAACTTTTATCACAAACTAAATATTTAAATTGCAAAAAAAACCCTACGCATGGTGTTCATAAAATCATACGGTGTTTAGAAATAGATTATCACCTCCCTACTAATGGGAGATAGCTCAAAATTGCCATAACATGTAGTCCACTTTGCATACTGATAAGAGAAAAATCCATAGTAATATCGTATTAATATTATTATTATTAATGCAAAAGTGTGTGTGTGTGTGTCTGTTTGTTTGTTCCGTATTCACGTCAAAACAGCTGAAGGGATCGGGGTGTCAAAGTCAAAGTCAAAGCATTTATTTCAATTAAACCATAGTTTGGTACTTTTGAAACGTCAACAAATACAAAATAAATAATAGTCTGTCAGTCAGTCCGTTAGTGAAACTAGGTGAAGCTAGGTGCTCATTCCAAAAAGTAGATTCGAATGGAGAAGAACGAGCAAGAAACTCCATTCGTTACTCTTTTTAAAAAAAAAGTATGTTCTACAATGTCTCTGATACATATTTCAATACTGTACGCATAATTATGTAAGAACAATGCAAAGACATGCTTGACGAATTATACTAATAACTTACTAAAATTAAAAAAATATATAAAGTGGTAGGTAATATAAAGGTGAAGTTTCAAAAAGGAGTAGGTTATGATTTGGAATAACACATTAATTACTTTTTATTTCACGGGAACGCGGGCCGCTGGCAGAAGATAGTCACTACATAGTATAAAACAAAGTCGCTATCCGCCATCTGCCTGTCCCTATATAGCTTAGATCTGTAAAACTACGCAACGGATTTTGAAGCGGTATTTTTTAATAGATAGAGTGGTTCTTAAGGAATGTTTATATGTATAATACGTGCATATTTCACCCGTGCGTATCCGGGACGGGTCTCTAGTATATTATAAATGATAAAATGTGTACGCAATTTTCAATGCTCCTTCTAAATGAGTCTGCGGGTCCGAAACCTACCAACGGCAAGTACCAATGTGACTTTTTCCGAGTTATATGTACTTTCTAAGATTATTTAGACACCACTGACAAACGGTGAAGGAAAATATGGTGAGGAAACCTGGCCTTATAATTTCTAATTATAAGTTTGTAATCGCCAACCCGCGTTGCGTAAGCGTGGTGATTAATGCTCTAACTCCAGTAGTGGGAATTATGGGCTGTTGATGTTTGTGTGTGTGTGTTTATTTGTCCATATTTCACAGCAAAACGTAACGACGAATTGCCTGGATTTTTAGGCGGAGATAGTTGAAGGAATGACGAGTGACATAGGCTACTTTTTGGTTCATTCTAACCCCCTACTTCTCTAAAATGGGGGGTAGAAGTTTGTATGGAGCATTCCGCAATTTTCAAGGTATAGAGCTTAAAATTGGTGTGCAGACTATATTCAACCTCTTTAAAGCGCATGTAAAGTCGCGGGCGAAAAGCTAGCAAAAAAATAATACAGATAATATAGGTAGGAACTTATTTACTTCTCTTATGTATACAGTTATCTATATGTTTGTTTATCACTCATAATGATATGTAGCGAAATCGCGATTTTATGTTGTTTTTATCGAGTGAATGACTACATAACGATGACCAATGGTTAGTACCTGATATTTGTTTATTTGTCTATCTGACTACACGGTTGGCGCAGTAGTTAGGTGGCCGGCTACTGTGGAACATGTCGCGGGTTTGATTTCCGCTCCGGTGAAAAAGTTATAATTACTGACTAAAATGACCATTAGTAGTGGCAGGCAATACCTCTATAATAATTACCTATCAATTACAAAAATAACAAATTCAAAACTTTTAGAAGTAGGTATTAGAACCCTTTTTTAAACAGTTTGTAGAAAAAATCATAACAAAGTCAAAGTCGAAGCATTTATTTGATTTAATCCTTAATTTAGAACTTTTAGAACGTTGAAATTGAATTGTTAATTCTTCCGTCTATCAGTGAAGCTAGGCATACATTACAAGGCTTTTTTTAAGGGGGGAAAATCATCGAATGACTGCTCCCGCCTGGGTGAGGCGGAAGGGAGTGTCAGACTCTTACTGACTAAAATCCACCCCGGTCCTTCTCCACCACGTCGAGCCGGAGCCCCGGTTACCCGTTAGGTTCTCCGCGACTCCGAATCAACATTACAAGGCTAACATTACTATTATCCAAACAACTGTTTTCTTAACAAACATAGTTGACACTTTATCAACAAAATACCAACGAAATCTTCATCCCAATTACTTTCCCGAGCCGATTCGGAGTCGCTGAGAACCTAACGGGTTACCGGGGCTCCGGCTCGAAGTGCAGGAGAAGAAACGAGGTGGTTTTTAGTCAGTAAGAGTCTGATAGGTACTCCCTCCCGCCTCACCTAGGCGGGAGAAGTCACTCGATGATTTTCACCCGTTAAAAAAATAACTTTCCAGAAATATATAGAACAATATTATAATTAGTAGAATTAAGTAATGGGCGAGAACAATGGCGTATCATACCGTTACTTTTTATGAGAGGTAACCGCTATAAACTCAATAGGTTACTGCTGCACCTGTCCATAGTATCATTAACTTAATTGATATTATCTGTTGAGTTAGCATTAGCATTTTACGGAATAACATAGGCCAATTTTTCGTAAGGGTAACAGACCATGAGTTACATAGTACTGGAGAAACCGGTTCCCAAACTATCTATTCTTATGCCAAGTTACACCAAAATCCGTTCAGTACCTACTTTTTGCATGAAAGAGTAGCAAACATGCTTATGTTCGTTGGGATAAGTAGGATAGTACAATGTGTAAATTTCTTGCAAACGAAGTAACACTAAGATGGATTTAGCACCAACTAATTTCATTTATATTATTAAGGCCAAAAATAAAGCCTTTGCCACAAATTATTGTCAAACATTTGAGATCGAACTTTAATTCTCACTGCGGCTTCGTCCGCGTTGACTATGATTCCTGTTTTTTCCCATGGAAGCATTTAATCGGGATAACGAGTATACTATCACCTAAGTCAGCCCATACCCTGCATGTATACCAAATTTCTGTATAAAATATGTCGTAGTGGCCCGGAGGTTTATTTCAGGGGCTAGCTTTTCATGCATGAGAGTACGGGTTCGAAACCTACCAATGTGACTTTTTCCGAGTTATATGTTCTTTCTAAGGTTATTTAGACACTATTGACAAACGGTGAAGGAAAACATCATGAGGAAACCTAAGCTTATAATTTCTAATTATAAATTTGAAATCACCAACCCGAATTGAGCAAGCGTGGTGATTAATGCTCAAACCTTCTCCGTGTTAAAAGAGGCTTTGCTCAACAGTGGGCATTTATAGGCTGTTGATGATATGATGATACCAAATGACAGGGAGCCGTTAGAAGCAGGTTCACTTCTAACCGGCCTATCTGGAAGTCATTGGGGGAGGCCTATGTTCAGCAGTGGACGTCCTGTGGCTGATATGATGATGACCAAATGACAATGGCCAGAACAAAATCTATTCAATAGTTTCAGCGTGATTGACGGACAAACATCCAAATAAAGAAACTTTCACTTTTTTTTTTACTTTTCCCCACACTAGGAATTTCTCCTGTATCGTGGGTGCGTTTACAAACATACAATATCACATATACATGACACCCAGACCAGGAACAACAATCTGTGGATCACACAAAGAGTTGTTCCGTGCGGGAATCGAACCCGCGACACGTTGCGCGGCAGCCAGTTTCCCAGCCACCGCGCCAACCGTGCAGTCATCATCATTTATAATATTACCGAACAATAAATCTATCAATCATTAAACTTAATAATTTATATAATTGCTCTATATCTTATCCATACTCGTACAAATAGAATCAATACTGCACAAAGAGTTGCCGTGAGTCCAACATTGATTTTTCCGCCATAAAATATTCAGCCTAGCCGCCCGGTCACATGCTAATACCTTCCCAGTTTAAGCTGTATACATACCGGTGGCATGGTAAATGGGGATGATGACAGGGTATGAAAATTAAAAATATAATTAGTCCGTAAGTTAGGTAATGAAAAAATATTAGACACGTATTTTTTTATTTTGTCGTATAATAAAACAATACTTAGATAAAACGAATCAAAGTTTAGGAGTGGGGGCTAAAACGTCATTCCTTAGTATAAAATGTACTGAGAAGTGACGTCACGCGACTTTTCAAATCAATATATCTTCGAAACTATTCGTTTCTGTGAGAAAATAAAAAATACGTGTCTAATGTTTTTAAATAATCTATCAGACGGACATTAAAATAAAAATTAGTCGTCTACCCCATTGTAAGGGAATTTATATGGCAGATACATACAGAAATTAATATCGAACCTTTTGTATTTAAAAAGGTTTGTCTGTTTGTCTGTTTGACTTTTCGGCATATATTTGATTCCAGCATAGTAAAATGCCGTATCGACCACTAATCACCCCCTGATAGTTATTTTGGAAATATATTTCATGCACAGAATTGACCTCTCTACTAATTTATTATAAGTTTTTTTATGGCATAAGCCGGTAAACGAGCAGACGGATCACCTGATGGTAAGCAATCGCCGCCGCCCATGGACACCTGAAACACCAGAGGCGTTACAAGTGCGTTACCGGCCTTTTGGGGAATTAGGAGTTTGAGGATCGTTGGGGATTCAGGAATTGGGGAGATTGGGGAAGGGAAGGGTAATTAGGCCTCCGGTAACCTCACTTACACGATAAAACACAACGCAAGCGTTGCTACACGTCGGTTTTCTGTGAGGCCGTGGTATCACTCCGGTCGAGCCGGCCCCTTCGTGCCGAAGCATGACTCTCCCACACTTCAAAGTATAGATGAAAGACATTGAAGAAGAAGGAGCTTGAAAGTTTTAAGACAGAAAATATGCTTGAGGATCCCCGATTGGTTTCAAGTCACACCTGGAGCTCATAGATCATAAGCAGGATATTCAAACCTCTAACTTCTGCTTCTAATTATACATTTAACAGAGACCGACTAGCAGCTGACTAAACTTTTAAACTGCGATCTCTCTCTGCTGGAGCAGGTCGGAGTGCTCATCGCGCGGCTGTGCTGATCCAGCAGGGTTAAAGTAAATTTTATAGATAGTACACATAAAATACTTTATGTAAAAAAATGTGGTTAATCACGTAAGATTTTTATGATAAATAATCCTTACTAATATTATAAATCGGAAAGTGAGTTTGTTTGTTTGTTTGTTCCACTTTCACGCCGTAACTACTAAACCAATTGCTTTCAATTGCTGCAGACGTAAAGTTAGAAGTCTGGATTAAATAATAGGGTACTTTTTTCCCGGAAAAATTTGATATTCTCGAGGGAAAACAAAAGTATTGGAATAGATGGCGCTGTATGTGTTGGTATATGTCACATAGGCTACTTTTTATCCTTTTGTGACGCGAGCGAAGCCGCGGGTAAAAGCTAGTTGACTATAAAAATGAAAATATAATTGAATGACTGCCTGGTTGGCCGAGTGGTCGCAAGTGTAACTACCGGGCAAAGGGTCTTGGGTTCGATTTCCGGGTCGGGCAAAGTATGATATATACCCCCGAAGGGGTAGGCATAGGTGCACATTACGGCACTTAAGGCACTGTACAATATAACACACACTTTTCACTATTTATGTTATGAGTCCCTTGTAATAGGGGGTGAGCCTATTGCCATATATCGGGCACAATTCCAGACTCCGTGCTACTAATGAGAATTTTTTAAAACCCAGTAATGCTTTGCCCGACCCGGGAATCGAACCCGAGACCCCTTGCCCGGCAGTCGCACTTGCGACCACTCGGCTAACGAGGCAGTCTATATTTATTATATTAGTAGAATTTTAAAAGATTCTTAACACATGCTTTGAATATTGTACATAACGCTTTATAGTAATAAGAGTCATGTGGTAAAGGTAATAAACTGGAGTTCTCATTTTATAGCTTTTGTTTTGTGACGAATTATTACGAGTATGTACGATATGGAGTTTGTTTTACTACTGCGACAATTCATTTCAGCTTTATATTATAAAGATTGGTAGGTTAGACATTTGCGGTTTGGGGATTTTGAGAGGTAAGTATTTGTTTTATCGGCTATGTTTAATAATTTATAGAGATTCTAGGTTATCATATTTAGTACATGTAATTAATGTGTTTCATTAGAATAACATAATATATCAAGATATATGTAGCTCTTTTCTTGGTACTTTTGCTAAGAGTCGATTTTTATTAGACTGCCTCATTGCCTGAGTGGTCGCAAGTGCGACTGCCGCGCAAGAGGTCTCGGGTTCGATTTCCGGGTCGGGCAAAGTATTGCTGGGTTTTTCAGTAGTAGCACGGAGTCTGGAAAAGTGCCCATATATGACAATAGGCTCACCCCCAATTAGGGGACTGACACGGGACTCGAAACATAAATAGTGAAAAGTAGGTGTTACATTGTACAGTGGAATTAAGTACCGTAATATGGGGATAAAGGGCGTAATGTTATGTCATGTTTTGTCGATTTTTATTTTAACCTCCGCACAAGACACTTTACAATAAAATTAACAAAAAAAAAAAATAGGAGGTTCGCAATTCGACAGTTTTCGTTATGTTTTGTTTGAATTTTTTTTTTTTTGGTGACTATATTTTTTATCCAAACAACGACGCGACTAACAGATAGTCTTAACTCCTGAATAATTATAATACAATTTCGACGAATAAATATCATAGATTATAAAGCAACCACACCAAAGAGTTAAAGAATTCAATTTATTAACTTCTATCGTAATTAAGTTAGACTTTACTTAATAGAAATATTTCAAGATATCTGCGGTTGCGGACGTATAACTTGAGAAGTCGATTAAGTTAGGGTTAAGTTAAATAAGCACGATAATATTTATTGGTTTAGCTTTCAATTGTAACATTGTTGAAATGTGAAATTGGAAAATACTTACGTTTTATCTTGTATTTTACTTCATCATCATGAGGCTTTGCTCAGCAGTGGACTGAGCAAAGCCTCTTCTCACACGGAGAAGGTTAGAGCATTAATCACCACGCTAGCTCAATGCCGGTTGGCGATTTCAAACTTATAATTAGAAATTATAAGCCGAGGTTTCCTCACGATGTTTTTCCTTCACCGTTTGTCAGTGGTGTCTAAATAATCTTAGAAAGTACATATAACTCGGAAAAAGTTACGTTGGTACTTGCCGTTGGTAGGTTTCGAACCCGCACCCTTATGCATGAGAAGCAGGCATCTTAAACCTCCGAGCCACCACCACAGTTATAGGTTTATTACTATTTCCCTCTACGGACCCTCCGATTGTGGAATGAAACCGGCCGTGGCTTTTTATAGCATAAGCCGGTTAACGGGCAGACGGATCACCTGATGGTAAGCAATCGGCGCCGCCCATGGACACCCGAAGCACCGAGGCGTTACAAGTGCGTTACCGGCCTTTTGGGAATTGGGAATTTGAGGATTGTGGAGGATTCGCGGATCCAGGAGACTAGGGAGGGGGGGTAATTGGGCCTCCGGTAACCTCACTCACGAAACACAACGCAAGCGTTGTTTCACGACGGTCTTCTGTGAGGCCGTGGTATCACTCCGGTCGAGCCGGCCCATTCGTGCTGAAGCATGGCTCTCCCACACTTAAATTACACCCGAAATTAGTCGATCAAAGTAATGCAACGAAATTAAAACACTATTTAAATATAAAATATCTGTAGTTATAAAAATATATAGACAATTAAAAACCCACTCTACATCCATATTAATAAGTCAGGATTTAAAAAGACGAAACAGGTTTAATAGAATGCTCGGAGCGAAGGAATAAAAAGTTCCACTCCACTATTGACCGTCTTAATGAATTCTTTAAGAAACGCTCGGAAACTGTCTCAGTAGTACCTGCGAACCGATGTCGCACTGCTAGCGGTTAGATCCGCTTAGCTCTTTTACTGCCAGAGGTAGAAAGAAAGAAAGAGTTTTCTTTAGCAGAGTCCATACGGTTGGAAAACTATAGCAAACAGCAAACTAATGGAAAAGAAGAAGAAAGAAAGATAGAAAAACAGTTTATTTGCACCATTACTGAGTGCCAAGCACGAATAACTATCGCATTCGTAACGTAATAGTATCGAGCGCGTTCGGCGCTCTGATTGGCTGGTTCCAGTGAACCAACCAATCAGAACGCCGAATATTTTATACTGTTACGATACGAATGCGATAGTTATTCGTGCTTGGCCCTCAGAAAACACAAGAAAAAAATAGTTAAAAAAATAACAGTGTACACGGTGCAAAAAGGCCAGTGCTCAGCTAAAAAGCCGTGGCTCGAGCGCGATTGCTCGAGCCGTGGCGCTGATTTTCAGCACTAGCCTGTTGCCAAAATCTCATATAAATTAAAAGAAAACGCACTAAACGTGTTCCATAGTCATCATCAACAGCCTGTTTTCTTCGACTGCTGGACATAAGCCTCTCCAATGGCACGCCACTGAGCTCGGTCTTCAGCTCTACGCATCCAACCACTATCAGCCACTTTACGTATATCGTCACTCCACCTAGCTGGAGGGCGCCCTACACTACGTTTGCCTAGACGCGGTCTCCACTCTAGAACACGTACTCCAGCGGTCATCAGTTCTTCGACAAATGTGACCGGCCCACTGCCATTTCAGCTTGGGCTACATCGGTAACTTTAGTTCCCTGTCGCATCACCTCGTTACGGATCCTATCCTTCAGAGATACTCCGAGCCCTCTCCATAGCTCGCTGTGCCACCTTAAATTGGTGGACCAGTCGCACTGTTCCATAGTCATTAGTCTTAAATTATTAGTCAGGCAGGCGGGCAGTAACCTAGCGGGCAGGACAGTTGGTCTGAGGTATTTTCACCGTCCCGACTGGGGCAGTGAGGTCGGACGATGGCCAATGCCTGTCTCGGCGGTGGCCACTGCCTGGGACTACAGGCGAAGGGTTAGAGTAGTCAGGTCTCTTGTGGAGCCCGATGTGGTGTCAAGTTTGGTGGGTGGCGCTGCTAAGAGCCTCATTCGAGCATGATAGCTCCCTGCGTCCTAGCGAGCTAATCGTTGGGATTTTCTATCTGTGTATATTCGCATGTAAGCTTCACATGTGCGATGTAGAATTTGGCGCGTCATCTAATTTCTATCATGTGTCGTTGAAAATCTTATACTATTACATAAAGCGGAAGAGTTTTGTTTTTTTGTTTGTTTGTTTGAACCCGTTAATCTAAGTAACTACAAGTCAGATTTGAATCATTCTTTTTGTGTTGGATAGTGCATTTATCGAGGATGGCTATAGGCTATAAAACATCACGCTACGACCAATAGGAGCTGAGCAGAGCGTGTGAAACCGCGCGGAAGTAACTAGTACAATATATGTATCGCCGGAATAGTAATTAAAAACAATTTTGTACGGCCCAAGGATCATTCCGAGTCTTCATTAGCAGTGTGAATACAAGCCATTCCACCTATGAGATTAGCATCATCTGTTAGTATACCATTGTCACTGTTTTGTTATATGTTGTCGTTTCTCTGTGTAAATTTTTTTTCTATATCTGTATTAATAAGTGTATTTATTTGTTCTTTTCTTTTTTAATTTTGTATTTTTTTGTATCTGTGTGCGTGCCTACTGTCGAATAAATGATTTTTCTTTCTTTCATCAGCTAAATTACTTAATCTGTGCTTCTAATTTCAGAAAGATATAACGTAAGTATTAGGATCGTTGCCAAATCTAGTTGCAACTATTTAGAATGTGATAAGGTAAGCATGCTTTTACGTATTATTATCTAGTTTTTGTAGGCAGTTACTCGTATGTAGGAAGTATTAGAGGGTGAGAATTCGGAATAGGTTCTAATTAGTTTTTTTATGGGATATGGTTGAGGTTACCGGAGGCCCCACTATTCCCCTCCCGTTCCGCAATCTGCCCTATCCCTGAATCCCCAACAATCCTTAAATTCCTAAGTCTCAAAAGGCCGGTAACGCACTTGTAGCGCCTTTGGAGTCCCGGGTGTCCATGGGCGACGCCGATTGCTTATTATAAGGTCATCCTTCTGCTCATTTACCGGCTTATCCCATAAGAAAACAACTCTTTAATCTGTGGTCTCCAACTCACCTATCAAGCATACCTATCAAGAAGATAAGCCGAAAACAGCCGAAAACCTCGCATAAGTAGAGGAATCTTATACGCTGTTAATTACGATACAATTTTATGGTGGACCTGATTGAAAGGAGTATGGACCTATGGAGTTTCCTGCTCGTTCTTCTCCATAGGAATCAACACCTTGGAATGAGAAAATAGCTTCACTTTAAATGTTTTCTTGACATTCAAAAGTGCCTTTTTGGTCTATCTAGTTAAAATAAATGATTTTGACTTTGACTTGCATGATATTTTTTTTATTTTTCTCGCTCATCGCACGCTGTGACCGCGTCCTCAAAAACTTTTTCTTACAATTAATTTGTTTCTTTTAAATTTGAAAAGAGAACGGTTTTAATTGAGTAAGATTGGAATTTCTTTGTCATTATTATATTTCCTAGCAAAATACTGGCGAGATACAATTTAAATTAAACTTTCTTTCTTAAAATAAACTCTATTGTAATTGATTTAAGTTTGGAATTGAAATTTCAATGAATAAGCAAAATAGTTTTGATTAATTTTCGCTTGTTTTGGTTTTCTATTTATAGGTAGTGGCTGAATATAAATATTATTCACGGCTGGTTTCATAAGCTCTAAATATATTCTATTATGTAAAAATACATTTCGAATAATTGTCACTGAATGGCGAGAATGTATTGATTATTTTGTCTACAGCTGTCAAAATATGTCGCCAGTGTTTCCGGAGCAAAAATTACGCAATGTGTAATAATAAACTGCCTCGTTGGCCGAGTGGTCGCAAGTGTGACTGCCGGACAAGGGGTCCCGCGTTCGATTCCCGGGGCGGGCATAATACCTATTACTGGGTTTTTTATAAATTCTCAGTAGTAGTACGGAGTCTGAAATTGTGCCCGGTATATAGCAATAGGCTCACCGCCTATTACATGGGACTCATAACATACATAAATTGTGAAAAGTGGGTGTTACATTGTACAGTGACATAATGTATACCTCTGCATACCCCTTCGGGGATAAAAGGCGTGATGTTATGTTATGTAACAATAATCCATGTCGGGCCCAAAATGTATAGTAGTTTTGAGTTAATCAATAACAAATCGATTCGGAGTCGTGGAGAATCTAACGGGTAACCGGGGCTCCGGCTCGACGTGCAGGAGAGTCTCTCTCTTCAGTAAGAGTCTGACACTCCCTCCCGCCTCACGGCGGGAGCAGTCATTCGATGATTATCCCCCCTTAAAAAAAATCAATAACAAATACTATGCACAAACATACAATCACAAATGACATTTATAATCGTGATAATGAAAGTATGCATAAATACCTACCATCAATCAACTAGTAACAACGAACATTTTGAAAATACGATCTCAGTGTCACTTCAAATCGCTTCGCTTCCCTAACGAAGTGATTAAAGCGAAATATGTCCCTAATAAATAGGGCAGAGCCTTTCTCAAAGCCAGTACATTGGACCAATGGTGGGAATTTGGCTGGGAGCCAGGAACCATTGTATAATGATGGCCAATGATTGACACCGTTTGGCTTCAGCCTGCAATGTGCTACTATAATGGAGACAGTTTCATATGATGCATTCATGGTGGTTATGGGTTCCCGGTGGAAGCTGTACTGAGATGAGATCATTTTGAATTACGTACATCAAGAAAATCACTTGTTTTTCATTGTCATATTTTGAGCTGTTAATAAATCTATTTTTTGTTATGGCATAAGCCGGTAAACGAGCAGACGCATCACCTGATGGTAAGCAATCGGCGTAGCCCATGGACACCTGGAACACCAGAGGCGTTACAAGTGCGTTATCGGCCATTCGGGGATTAGGAGTTTGAGGATCGTTGGGGATTCAGGGATTGGGGAGATTGGGGAAGGGGAAGGTAATAGGGCCTCCGGTAACCTCACTCACACGACGAAACACAAAGCAAGCGTTGCTTCACGTCGGTTTTCTGTGAGGCCGTGGTATCACTCCGGTCGAGCCGGCCCATTCGTGCCGAAGCATGGCTCTCCCACACTTTAGAATACATTCCCCTCATCAGAACTTTTCCAGTGTCGCGGGTGCGTTTATAAAAATACAAGTTCATATACACATGACACCCAGACCCGAAACAACAATCTGTGGCTTTGTACAGGTTTTAAACCTCGTTCAGGCACATGGCATGTCATAGCAATAAGAATATAGAATTAAGACATTTCTGTCTATATTTTTTTGAATAATGTAGACAGTTAGGCATGGGCAACTGCAACCTCTATCATGATTGTCAGTTGCAGTAAATATACACCAAATTCTTCAATATTATATTTTAGGGTCAATAAACTTTTCAGTGTATAGTTTAGGTATATTACCAAAGACTACAATACCACAACCACACCACTGTCCAACCCTTTTACGGTTATAATCGCAATATGCTATGATTCCCACGATTACGTAAAACATCGCCAATTTGTGCACAACAATAGCCAATAATGTGGCCTCTCATTACAATAGCCGCGTCTTCACGACTCGACCCCAGGGCACCAGCTAGAACTAAACATTACTTCACTCCATGTATGGAGGAGTGTAAATATTATTTGTTAGAGGAAAGTGGAGAAGTACCTTGTTTAAATTATTTGCTAAATCACGCAGTTTTAGTTTTTTTATATATATTTGATGAGCTCACGTTAATCACTATGTCGCCTGGTGCTGGTGGTAAGCGATGATACGGTCTACGATGGACCACGTCGACCTATAAGTAATATAGTCGACCTATATCTTAATATATATAAGTCTTGTGTCACAATGTTTGTCCTCAATGGACTCCTAAACCACTGAACCGATTATAATAAAATTCGCACACCATGTGTAGTTCGATCCAACTTGAGCGATAGGATAGTTTAAATCTCAAATTATAGTCGCAATTTTAATTTATTGCTAATTATTTGTCTGTTATTATTTGACAGTCACAATTATCTGTTAACTCCAAATGATTCTAACAGATGTCGATACCTTTCGACTCGGTTGAGTAAGTAATCAATGGATGGCGCTGCTATAGTTTTTTTAATAGAAGGAGTGATTCTTAAGGAAGGTTTATATGTATAATGCATGCATATTGCACCTGAGCGAAGCCGAGGCGGGTCGCTAGTAGAACTATATAATGCTCATGGTACATGTTCTATATAGTACTTATAAGTACTCTTTTTTGCAGGTTTTGCCGCGGCACGAAAACAAAATACATATCACGGTGTATAAGTTATAAAATATCATGTTACAATTAAATGGAGCCGAGCAGAGCGGGTTTGAAACCGCGTTGGAGTATCTTATTAATGATAAAAACAAATCAAATGCAACATCCAGTCTATTAAAAAGATAAACATAAGAGGTGCACATTATGCCACTGTACAATGTAACACCCACTTTTCACTATTTATGTTATGAGTCCCATGTAATAGAGGGTGAATATTACAAAAATTAGCCTAAAATATTCCCAATTTACCTACCCCACGTATGTACAACCCACTATGATGTATTTAAGTCACCGTGTCCGATCGATGCACGAGCCATTAGACCAGACTTGTCGAAACAAGTTGTATAATAAAGATGGATTACTAAGCTTGTTGTGAACATGCTGGAACAGGGTGCAACATGAAACCTTTATCCGTTGAGACATTTAGTAGGTTACACAGAAGGTTCAGTCAGTTTGAACGTACATAAATGAAAGTATTACTGTGACACAACGCAAGTGTTGATTCTGTGAGGAGTGATACCACGGCCGAGCAGAAAACCGACATAAAAGAACGCTTGCGTTGTGTTTCGTCGTGTGAGGGAGGTTAACGTAGGCTCAATTGTGTCCCACAATCTCCCCGATTCCTGAATCCCCAACATTTGCAACGCCTCTGCTGTTCCAGGTGTCCATATGCGGCGCCGATTGCTTACCATCAGGTAATCCGTCTGCTCGATTACTGGCTTATACCATAACAAAAATATTTAAAGAAATAAATGATTATCAAACAATAAAAATACGCAAAATCAAATTGAATATTCGTTAACTACATTCAAAACTAACCGCCCTAAGTAAACGTTCAAGCAAAAACAATAACAGAATTAGTTTAACTTGAACTTAAAACTAACTTGAACAAACTTGAACTTCTGTTAATTGTTTGCCGTTCACCCTAACGGAAGCCGGAAGTAGCGAGCGACGGCGGCTTCCTGTGACGTCACTGTACCATTGTGGCCTTTGAGGGTAAAATCGGGTCTTACCCGACTGTGGGGTAAAAAGGGGTATTGTGTTCAAGTGGGTGTTCCGTTGGGGGTAGGGTCGGCAATTTTGATGGTACAGTCGTATTTGTGAACGTTTTGGTAAACTAGGTAGTTACTGTATTAATACTATTATGTTGTTGAAATGGATCTTGGCGAATCCTTACTAATATTATAAATCTGAAAGTGAGTTTGTTTGTTTGTTTGTTCCACCTTCACGCCGTAACTACTCAACCGATTGCTTTGAATTTTTGCAGACGTAAAGTTAGAAGTCCAGATTAAATAATAGGGTACTTTTTAACCCGGAAAAATTGATATTCCCGAGGAAAAGCAAAAGTATTGGTATAGATGGCGCTGTGTGTATTTGTATATGTCACATAGGATACTTTTTATTCTTTTGTGACGCGAGCGAAGCCGCGGGTAAAAGCTAGTGAACTATAATTACACACTGTACAGTTAGTGCGGTGGCTGGGCAACCGGCTGCAGTGCTACGTTTCGCGAGTTCCATTCCCGTACGGAACAACTCTTTGTATGATCCACAAATTGTTGTTCCAGGTCTGGATGTCATGTGTATGTGAACTTGTATGTTTGTAAACGCACCCACGATACAGGAGAAGATCCTAGTCTGAGGCAGCGTTTTTTTTTAAATAAGTTAAATCTGAAACGTAATATTATGCGAGCTTGTCTGTTAGCCCGTTATATTGCAATAGGCTCACCCCCTATTACATGGGACTCATAACATAAATTGTGAAAAGTGGGTGTTACATTGTACAGTGGCATAATATGCACCTATGCCTACCCCTTCGAGATAAAATGCATGATGTTATGTGGTTTGAACAACTTTTTGTAAAAAATTCAAAGTCGTTGCAGTTATTTCAATTATTCCTTATTTAGTCACTTTTGAAATGTCATAATTGATTTGTTTGTCTGTCTTTTCTATCCATGTTGGGAATCGAATCCGAGACCCCTTACCCGGCAGTCGCACTTGCGACCACTCGGCCAACGAGGCAGTCAAAAAAGATGTTCAACTTAAAGATATTTCGCATCAGTTACATTATCATGTATACTAACAAGCGCAAGTCATAACCCATAAAATAAACAAGCAAAACAGGACCTTACAAACATATATAAATAAGTATCGAAATCAATTAACAACCAAAATTCATTAGACCGACTTACACAGTAATAAATCAGCAGGATTTATTGAACAATAACTATATATACATATAACGAGCTATACATGTAGTATGTATGTATAATTATATTTCAAGATGCGACAATCTATATCTGTTGAAGAATCTACCAATTAAAGCGAGAGGGTTAGTCCATAGAGCTATGTAAAGAATAGAGGTCGCTGGGTAATTGGTGATTGGTTGGCGATAGTCGGCCATCTTTATTTTAACTTTTTGAAGTTTTTAATAATAATTGTAGATGGGTTGGTCTTAATATGGTTCTTTAGTTATTTAAGTTTAGTTCTTATTGTAACTATTTCTTTGTCCTTATTCATTAATTTAAACGCGGTTATATGTTAAATTTTATGTGATATTTGATGATAAATGTCAACTTAATTTTAAAGAAATGTTAACTTCATTTATTAAACGTTGTTGTACCCTTACGGGGTCCATAAATGTATCTTAGCTTTAAGCGTATTGTAACACCTCATTCACATTATGGTATGCAAATAAATGAATATGAATATGAAAAGTTATCATTTTTCTCGGCTTAGTCACGTAATTATTTGACGAGGAACTAGATTAGTTTCAAGAGGCTCATATTCATGATCAGCATTCCATGACCTGTGACGAGTATGTCTCACAAAAGTTATAATATAGATATTTAAATTATGTTGGTTAAACTGTCAAACACCGCGAGGACACCGGTGACCGCAACCTATTGTTCTTTAATTGTGTCTATAATGACTGTACTCAAAGGGTTAAGCTTGCTTTAAACAAATCTTGGGCAAAAAAATAATAATTAAAGCAAAATTTACGTCATTTGATTTTTTCAGGAAGTACTATAAAGATGTACTGTAATTAGTATAAATAAGGAAGAATGGTATCATAAAAGCGAAAGATAAATCTATTAAAATTCACAATAAACAAATGAGAAATTGCATGAAATCCAACTAGGAAATGGCACAAACAACACTATCATTCACCAAACACATTTAAAATGCCACCGACTTCCGTCCTACTCCTCGGCTTCCTAGCTCTACATTCCACATTCATCACGCGCGGTAACAATTGTGGGGCTAATTAAAATAGATGACCCCCTTACATACTTATTGAGATTTAGTGCTATTGTTACCCAAATGTCGATATTTTAACTAGTATTGTAATAGGGATTGCCTTATTGGTGCGAGGTCAAGTAAGAGGTCCTGGGTCGGGAACAGTTATATTGGGTACTATCCGTATTTTAGATAGTTGTATATTACAATTATGCCTACAATTATAGGAATACCTACTGAGTATCCTACTAATATTATAAATCCAAAAGTTTATATCATCAACAGCCTATAAGTGCCCACTACTGAGCAAAGCCTCTTCTCACACGGAGAAGGTTTGAGCATTTATCACCACGCTTACGCAATGCGGGTTGGCGATTTCAAACTTATAATTAGAAATTATAAGCCCAGGTTTCCTCACGATGTTTTCCTTCACCGTTTGTCAGTGTTGTCTAAATAATAAAGACACACACAACATACACACAACATCACGCCCTTTATCCCCGAGGGGGTAGGCAGAGGTGTCCACATATGAGTCCCATTTAATAGGGGTTGAGCCTATTGCCATTTACCGGACACAATTCCAGACTCCATGCTACTTTTGAGTTTTTTTTAAATACCCAGTAATACATTGCCCGACCCGGCAATCGAACCCGAGACCCCTTGCCCGGCAGTCGCACTTGCGACCACTCGGCTAACGTGGCAGGCATAATATATTTTAACTAAAAATATGACTACAATATATCACTTAAAACATCGTAAACGACCGTTTCCCTGCGTAGGCGGCACTCCACAGTTTGTATAGAATTAACTTAAATCATACTTGACAGGATTGAGTCTAATTATTTTATATTGTTTGTCCAAGTCAATAACAATTAAGATATATGGAATAATTATTGGATCGTTATTTTTGGAATATAAGTACCTACTTAATGTTATTTTTACCCGACTGTAGAAAGAGTATTGTTGTGGTGTTATTTATAACTCTTTTTTTAATTAACCGGCACGGCTACCGGTTGCCCAGCAACCGCACCAACCGTGCAGTAATGACTGTGAAGGTAATATTCATTGTAACTCATTCAAAATAAGTGAACTTGAAGCTTGAAATCTTTCATTTTTTTATGGGATAAGCCGGTAAACGAGCATACCGATCACATCTACTAGATTGTAGTTTACACACAGAATAGTTCCAATAAAATCATTTGTTTTTCAATCGTGTTACAAGTATTTATAAGATTTTAAATTCATCATCATCATCACGCCTTTTTACCCCCGAAGAGTTAGGTGGAGGTGCACATCACGGCATTTAGTGGGTATTACACTGTACAGTGTACAGTGTAATACCCACTTTTCACTATTTTTATTGAGTCCCATGTATTCTACTTTCATTATACATGCTAGACAGTATAATGATGGATATTATTATCATTGCCATCGTTGTCCGAGGACTGCCTCGTTGGCCGAGTGGTCGCAAGTGCGACTGCCGGGCAAGGGGTCTCGGGTTCAATTCCCGGCTCGGGCAAAGTATTACAGGGTTTTAAAAAAATTGTCAGTAGTAGCACGGAGTCTGAAATAGTGTCTGGTATATGGCAATACGCTCACCCCCTATTACGTGGGACTCATAAGATAAATAGTGAAAAGTGGGTATTACATTGTACAGTGGTATAATGTGCACCTCTGCCTACCCCTTCGGGGATAAAAGGCGTGATTTTACTTACGTTACCATCGTTGTCTTACTACCACAAACCGTTTGCCCAGAGAACCCTAAAATGACCACGTTGTAGTAAACAAGAGAAGCCGCGTCAAGTGATTGGTATAATTGGACGCTTGTTACATAATTGATTGGATTGCTCGATAAATAGGAACCGTGAGGGATTGGGATGGTTGGCCTCGGTGACAGAGTTCATTATAGTTGTTTTACTAGCTTTTACCCGCGGCTTCGTTCGCGTCACAAAAGGATAAAAAGTGGCCTATGTGACATATACCAATACATACAGCGCCATCTATACCAATACTTTTGTTTTCCCTCGGGAATATCAAATTTTTTCGGGATAAAAAGTACTCTATTATTTAATCCAGACTTCTAACTTTACGTCTGCAAAAATTCAATGCAATCGGTTTAGTAGTTACAGCGTGAAATCGGAACAAACAAAGTCTTTAATTTTATGTTCCCTAAAATAAGAATGTTAATTTCGTTAGTAGTAGTTTCTTTTTAGTAACTAAAACTCTATTGTTCTCGTTCATTTTTGTATTTATAGTTTTTTTTTATCACTTAACCCGTCGTGTGTCTAAACGTGGATCCACGCGAGACACAATGTATTTTCTATTGTGTCCCATATCGGTGCATTCAAGCGATTAAGTAATTAAATGTTGGTTAACCTATAATTGGCGACTGTATAAGCATAAATACTTAATGTTACTTTCATATCACTTAATGCTATGTATACAGAAGCTGTTAGTTAGTAAGTACCTATTTAAATAAATAAATAAATAAACAAACAAACAAACTCACTTTCCGATTTATAATATTAGTAAGGATTATTAGGCCTTTGTTCGCGAGTTTCTTTGGACGCCGAATATATAATACCGTTCTTGTCTCGTTACTGTGGAAAAATCAACCACTCTATGGTCCAGGTAGCTGACTGTAGCTCAGTTAGTTTCCGCGGAGGACTTAACGGGTTGCCGGGGCTCCGGTTCAAAGTGCAGGAGTAGGAACGGGGTGTCACTCGCCGCCCAACCGTGACTCGCCGTCCGACCAGAACCAGGCCCGAGCGTACGGCGCGTCGCTTTCCGCGCGCGTCTCAAGGAGCCATCAGACCACCACAGATGGGACCTCACAGGGCTGATGCCGATACGGAGCCGCGGAAGACTTAACGGGTTGCCGGGGCTCGGGCTCGAAGTGCAGGAGTAGGAACGGGGTAGTTTTTAGTCAGTAATAGTCTGATACTTCCTCTCACCTCACCTAAGCCGGGAGAAGCCATTGTATGATATCTCCCATCAAAAAAAGATCAGTTAGTGTCTTTCAGATACCTATGACTCAATGATGAGTTCTTAATTTTTTTACTTAATTGTTAAAAAATTATGAATGGTCAAGCTACATTGAGCAACCGTGATGATTAATGATCAAACCAGCTACCCGCTTAATGCTCTCTGTGTGAGAAGATGCCTTTTGTGTGGAATAGGAGGCAAACGAGCAGATGGATCTCCTGATGGTAAGCGATCAGCGCCGCCCATGGACACCCGCAACACCAGAGAAGGCACAGGTGTGTTGCCGGCCTTTTAAAAAGGAATACGCTCTTTTCGTGAAGGTTTGAAAGTCGTATCGGTTCGGAAATACTTTGGTCAGCAGTGGCCACATATAGGCTGCTGTTATGTATGGTAAGAAACTGATATATGTTTACATTCCTCTCCTACTTTATTATATTGATAGGTAAATACAAATTCAAGCTTTTAGAATATCAGTATCAAACGAAAAATGAATACCTATGTGTCAGTATGCATATATGAGCACCATGTTAGACTATAAGATTTTTTTTTGTTTTGTTTTTTTTATTTTAGTAAGTTTTGTAATTTAGTATAATGCGTCAAGTGCCTCTTTGCATTGTTCTCACATATACGTACAGTATTGGAATACGTATCAGAGACATTGTAGAACATACTTTTTTAAAAAGAGTAACGAATGGAGTTTCTTGCTCGTTCTTCTCCATTCGAATCTACATTTTGGAATGAGCACCTAACTTTACTGATGGTCTGAATAATTTGTTTTTGTGGACGTTTCAAAAGGACCAAATTACGGTTTGGTTTAAATGAAATAAATGCTTTGACTTTTGACCTAATGTTTTGTCCAACTTGAAGAATTGTCCACAATAGCAATATTTACCGCTGTAGTTAAATGTAAATGAAAAAAAATACGATTCCAGATTCCATTCTTTTAGAGCGATTTCAACATAGAAGCTACGAGTAACAAAAAGCATATACAATACCAGTATAAACTGACCGGTGATCGTACGAAAAGATCATACAAAACGATACCATGATAATCTGGTTTTGTACGGCTTGATCTGTCTCTCTGCAGTAAAATAAGTCAATCTCCGAAAATGGTAACGCTACTAGTTTAAACCAACAGTTAAAAGCCAGTAGTTATAATTAACTGTCACCAGTAAAATACTACTGAGAGTTAAACTGTCACACGCCCAGAGACAATACTCAGCCAGCTTTAAAACTCGTAAACCGGGAACCTCATTATTGAGATGTCAAAAACGAATTGGAAAAATAAAAAAAAATCCGTTGTTTTTGGTTTCTTTATTGCTTTGACATAATTTTATGGTTATGGTTGTAAAACACATGCCCATAACATCACGCCTTTTATCCCCGATCGGGTAGGATTAGATTTGTAGTTACAGAACTGTATCATCCCCTAAATTTGTTCATACAAAAGTAGTCTCTAAACATCGGAAATAAGGTCTATAATGTAGTTAGTGGAGAGCGGTCACCGGTGACCGCTTGGGGATATATAGGGCGCGGTTAAAAATTGAGTGGTGTTTGAGTATTTAGACATAATCCCAGGCAAATAATTGCCAAAAGCAGTACATATTTCAAACTCCATACCTTCTCTCGCTTGCAACTAAAACAATGAAAGAATTCACAAAATCCAACGCATACAAATCACACTAAGCTCCCCAAAAAGGAATTTTGAACCATATATTTAAAGGTGCACAGTTCAAAATAGAGTAAATAGTTCCGGCTTGAAGTATGGACGATAATAAATCGTAGAAATAGCCTTCATGTATAAATCATGATAAATTTGTAACTAGCTATTAAAATCTCTCGGGTACTGACCGCAAAATAAACATGTTCATTCATTATTCTTTAGGCAACTATTGACTTTTGATACCAGAGACCAAAAGGACCAAATTTCTGGAAGGACCAAAGTAATAATTAACACATTAATTAGGATAGCTACCTCATTTGAAATTGAATTAAATAGATAGATTGTATTAAAAAACTATAATTATAGTATTAATTAGAATCATAATTATTTTTGAATGTGGAAGAGCCATGTTTCGGCACGAATGGACTGGCTCGACCGGAGTGATACCACGGCTTCACAGAAATCCAACGTGAAACAACGCTTGCATTGTGTTTTGCCGTGTAAGTGGTTACCGGAACCCAATTAACAATTTCCCTAAACCCTGAATCCCCAACAATACTCACTAATCCCAAAATGGCTGGTAAAGCACTTGTAACGCCTATGTGTTCCGGGAGTTCATAGGCGGCGCCGATTGCTTACCATCAGGTGATCTTTCTCGTTTATCGGCTTATCTCTTTTGTATAATTTTCTGTGATTTTCCTCTTGCTTTCCATTATAATCGTTATCGCCTATTTGGGCACTATCAGGAATAACATATTTGCTTATAATATTATTTCTTTAATCTCTGCCTATACTCTGTAGATGAATAATAGGAGAATTCGTTGAACCAACGAAAATGTAATGAAGAAACGCGATGCCCTGATTACATGGGATGATGTTGCAAAATATGACAATATTGATAAATGAGCGCCCAGCCCATTAGAACCGATATTTCACCTCAGCCTTAATGCAGCTTCTTGGTTTATATTCCTTGAAAAGAACTAATATAAACTTGATATTATGGAACTCGCAGAGCATCCAGCAGCTGTATCATATATGTCGTATTCTAATAAGGGAATCTCAAACACAATTACCATAATTTTGAGCTCGGAACTTAGCTCAGAGTTTGGAATAGGAATGATGACAGGGTATGAAAATTAATAATGTAATTAGTCCGACAGTTAGGTAATGAAAGAATATTAGACACGTATTTTTTATTTTGTTGTATGATAAAATGATATTTAGATATTAATAACGAATCAAAGTTTAGGAGTAGTGGCTAAAACATCATTTCTACGTATAGAAGTGTCACACGACATTTCAAATCAATATAGCTTCGAAACCATTCGTTTCCGTAAAAAAAACACGTGTCTAATGTTTTTAAATAATCTACCAGGCGGACAGTCAAATAAAAAGTATTTATCTACCCTATTATCTTTCAAAAGGAATTGAGTATTATTGAACTCAAAACTACAATCACTTTTCAGACCGCAGTAGAAACTAAGCTAAAACTAACCATAAAACATTATTAATAGGCTTCTGACTTCACCAACTCTAGTCAACAGGATAAGATTCAGAGCCTATGCAAATTGTGATGGAAAATTGTCTAACCAAATATTTTGGTGCATAATTTCGAGTTGGGTCTAACGATAGCTTTTAAGTTTTCATTCCTAACTTAAGAATACTACCGACAGTTGCTGCTACAGACAAAAAGGTATCTTCAACTACAAAAAAACAAAAGAGCTAATACTAAAGTATTGATTAATCGGCTCCTCCCTCCAACATAAAGTAGGCACGTACAAAAATCGCGGCCATTCCTACAGACCTTCAAAAATACCAACACGATCACCAGAATGTGTAAAACACAGTGATTTGCCGTGCACGTCTTAAAGCTTCTTAGTCCGTGATACGCCTGTGAATGGTTGTAACGCACGCGAACAGAACATTTGCTGGAATACATTTATACTTTTAGTATTTGTTCTTTTGTTCTCTCGTACTACGGTATCTACTGGATCTGAGATAGCGTGTGTGTATCACGGTATTTTGGTTAAATGGAGTGTATTATTGAGGGCTGCGGCGGTTGTTTCCAAAGTGTTGAATAATAAATGAATTTTCATAATGTTCGGCTTTTGATTGCGTTGCTTTCGTTTCGTGTACGAACAAAGCATTTAGGTTGAAATTACTGGTTGTTGGTTTTCTTATTTTGTATTCTGCTTTTCAGTCTGTTATTAAATTGTTGATTAAGTGGTTCTTTGCTGAGTTTCTAGTCGTATATTTGAGTCGCGGAGAACCAAACGGGTAACCGGGGCTCCGGCTCGACGTGCAGGAGAAGGAACGGGGTGGTTTTTAGTCAGTAAGAGTCTGACACTCCCTTCCACCTCACCCAGGCGGGATCAGTCATTCGATGATTTTCCCCTCTTAAAAAAATGTCGTATATTTGATGCCAAGGTTGAGCAGAGTCCTACTGCCGTTGTCGATTTAAAAATCCTCAGTAGCTTAGATCAATTCTAAAATACACTTCTAAATCTCTGATTACGAAAAATCCACAATTCATACAAAAGTAGTCTCTAGACGTCGGAAATAAGGTCTATAATGGAGTAAGTGGAGAGCGGTCATCGGTGACCGCTTGGGGAATCTACAACTTCTGTTTCCTTTGTATTCAAGTCCTTTGTATTTTCCATTGAGGTTGAAGCCAGCACGAGCTTCAACTAAATTGAATATCAATATTACAATAAATTACCTTATACTACAAAAAATCTCAATTCTTAATGATAAAATCACGACAACAATGCCCTTCAAAACACAACTTACCAACCTCTAAACGCCACACATACATACACAAACAAAAGACGATACAACAATACAGTTCATACGACAATAACTTCCATCCAATCCGCACAAGTTGGAATCGACTTCATATATATATTGGAAAAAATGCCAAAAGTTGGTCACGAAACGATAAAACGACAATGATTTATGGGACGAAAGACAGTGTGCAATATAAGAATGTTCTCCATAGACTCGCATATTATAAGAAATGAACAGTACGATACACGCGATCGGGGATTTGCGAGGAAAAATCGCATATATATAGTACTAGGAATAAGTAGCACCTTTGTACTCTTATTTTATATATGTGTTATCCTCTGTGCTGTCTGTGTGTACATAAATTATTAAATAAATAAATAAATAAATACTAGCTATTTCAGCATTCATATTCCGCATTTCACACGCTCTGCTCGGCTCCTATTGGTCGTAGCGTTGTTTTATTGGTGTTGATTGTGGTTGTTTTATAGACTATAGCCATCCTCGATAAATGCGCTATCCAACACAAAAAGAATTATTCAAATCGGACTTGTAGTTACGGAGATTAGCGCGTTCAAATAAACAAACAAAAAACAAACTTTTCCGCTTTATAATAGTATAAGATTTGTGCTTTGCGAAAAGGGGATCTTTTGTCCTTATTGAAGAAGCATTCGCCAAGTCCTTTTTATCTAGTCTACTATTTAACATCTCCCTTCAGCGAGTTGTGAAAGCAGATGAGAATATTTCATGGAGGAAGCAAGTCAACACAATCGCCTATGAGTAGCAAACATAACATCGACTAAAACAATAGCCTTTATCATAAAGAAAGAAGTAGGCTCTCATAATAAGTTGGTATACATTTGAAGGGAACTAGGCCAGACGGTCTTATTTATAACAAGGCACCAAAGCAGGTCAACTGTACATATTATACGCTATTATTAAATCTAATTAAATCTCAATTATTTTCTTTCTACAAGCACTTTATTGATTTGGTTTCACTGCAGTTACGGACGTTATTTTATGACGTCATAACTTGGGGCTCCAGTTATTGAACTTCGTAGTGGGACGTCGATAGTTTATATGGTTCAAGTCTATTATAAGTTTAAATCAGATGATATTGAGTCGAAGTTAAAGATTCAGCTATTTTCCAAAAGCTAAATGTCAGAAAACTTGTTATAGTTTTAATTTGTCTTATAAAAATAATGGGGACCTATCGTATTTTAGCTCACGAGATAGTAATATTGTGAACCACTCGTCCTTCGTCCAATAGGGAATTAGATAGTGTCACACCATTGGACGTACAATATTTGACAGCTGCAGCAGCTGCTGTGATTGTACAAAAAAAACTAAAGTTTTAAAATACTAGCTTCGGCCGGCGGCTTTACCCTCATCCCTGTGTGACGAAAAGTAGCCAAAGTCAAAGTCAAAATCATGTATTTCAATTAGACAAGAAAGGCATTTTTGAACGTCAATTAAAAATTTAAAGTGAACCTATTTGCTCATTCCTATGGAGATGAACGAGCGAGAAACTCCATAGGTTACTTTTTTTCAATCAGGTTCACAATACAATACTCTAGTTACATAGTTCTCATAGGTTATTCCAGATCTTAATGTACCCATGTTCCAAATTCAAATTTCATCCCGATCCCTTCACCTTTTTTGACGAGACTGAATACATACACACAAACTCTCGCATTTGCAATATTAATAAAATTTTCATATCAAGATATGAAACTCCAATATTTTTTCAAAATAAACCTTATGCTGCATATATTTAAAGATCAGTTCCATAGTGGCGTGTTTAAGATTATATCGGTCAATTAGTAGTAAATACTCCGCTATTTACAGGCTTTGGTCTTTATAGGCGAGAAGTGTAAAATTACACGTACCTAAAGTATATCAAGCTGTACAAAACCAATTTATCTTGGTCTCGCTTCGTATGATTATTCAGTACATTCAAAGGTCAATTTATGCTAGTTATTCAATGTAGGAACCAGTGTATTATGGTCTCGCTTTCTATAATTCGTTTACACGTTTAACGGTCAGTTTATACTGGTTTTGTTTAGCTTGATGTGTCGCCGTGTGTACCTAAGGACCATTTTATGGGCAGTTTGCACGCTTTGCATTATTACTGCATTTGATTTAGATGATGACGTAGAACATTTCCGACCTAAATTCTGTAGGTACAAGTAATGCCACCGTGTACTGCACAGAGAGGTTCTAGGTAGACACATAGCTCTCTATAGGGAGGTGCCGTAACAGGCGTTGCACCGTGAGGGCAGCGGGGCTGGTCTACTAAGGGGACTAAGTGCCTCGTACAGGTGCGAATGGTGGCCACCGGGGAGGTTTTAGTGAGGTACAAATCCCACACTCCCTAACCTTTTCCCCCAAACGGTTAGGCGTCTTTTGAAGGTTTCCCCGTTAACAAAAACGGTATAGCTAATGTAAAATTATCAGTATCCAAACACTAGCTGTTGCCCGCGACCTCATCCGCGTAGAATATGATTCCTGTTTTATCCCTTGTAAGTATTTAATCGGGATAAAAGTATCTTATCACCTAAGTCAGCCCATACCCTGCCTGTATACAAAATTTTATCAAAATCCGTTCGGTTGTTTCAGCTTGGTTGAGACGTCGCTTTTCTATGACGCCGTGGTATCACACCATCCAATAAAAAGAACTAATGAATAATAAAAATTTATCTACTAAGTAATTAATATGCTAACGTTGAGTACAGACAGCATAAAACATTGGACGTAAGATAAACGATAGTAATCGCGTACGTGTGCCTTTTGTGGCGTCAGCAAAAACGATGAATGTTGAACTGAATACATTATTATTAGATAACTAGGTTATTTATTAGAGAAATTATTTAATCGACTTCAAAATAAGGAGGATCTTAATTTGACCTGTATGTATATATGTATGTATTATGTGCGCGATGTTCTCGCGATTCGCTGAATCGATTCTGATGTGGTTTTCAGAAAAGTTGTTACACTTAGGAGAAGGTTTAAGTGTAATTATATTAATTAAAAGGCTTCATAAAAATAGAGGGCTCAAGTCGGTTTTTTAAACGTAGTTTATAAATGAACTAGCGACCTACTCCGGCTTCGCACGGGTGCAATATGCAACTATGTTGTGTAGTTTTAAAGTTCTAACCATACATAGGAAAAGACAGACGACGGAGAGCGACTTTGTTTTATACTATGTAGTGATTATTCTATTCATGACATCACTTTAATATCTAAAATTATATATGACTAGCGACCCGCCCCGGCTTCACGCATTCAACATGCATGTTTTATACATATAAACCTTCCTTAAGAATCTCTCAATTTGTTAAAAAAAACGCATCAAAATCCGTTGCATAGTTTTAAAGATCGACGCATACATAGGGACAGACAGATAAATAAATAAAATATCTAAATAAACAATAGCAAACTAACACACAAATCAACCACAACCAAAGCTACTCTAAATCCTTGAATTAACACAAATCGTGTACACTGGATTATAACCCGCTTGGTAGGAAGTGACACGAGTGACGTAGCCTGTGACACTGTGAGTGCTCCTCACACGGAGACTAGCGGCTTAGTGCATCATTACTGTTTATGTACTAGAATGGGTTAACTGTCTGGCTTTGAACAGCTTCTGGTCTTTTGGGGCGCAAAGCGGCTAGTCTTAATAGAATTGGTAAAAGTATATACGCCTGTCTCCCAGGGGGGTAGGAATTTTTAATATTATTTTTTAAGGGGGTATATCATCGCATGACTTCTTCCGCCTGGGTGAGGCGGAAGGGATTGTCAGACTCTTACTGACTAAGAACCATATCGTTCTTACTTCTGCACTTTGAGCCGGAGCTCCGGTAACCGTAAAACGTAGAAACGTTTTCCGCGGCGCAGAAAGTACATATAACTCGGAAAAAGTTACATTGGTACTTGCCGTTGGTAGGTTTCGAACCCGCACCCTCATACATGAGAAGTGGGAGTCATAAGCCTTCGGGCCACCACGACACCATAGGTTGTTAATATAACGTAATGTATAATATAAATATTTTACTATAACAACAATTTTTTTACAGCAACTAGCGTGGGACATACTGAATTATATTTACAGTATATTTACATGAGTAATCCAATATTTTTACCGACTTCAAAAAAAGGAGGAAGTACTATGTTCGGCTGATTGTTTTTTTTTTTTGTTTGTTCGCGCAGTACTCTGCCATTTGTGAACCGATTTCCAAAATTCTCGTTTTGTTTGAATGGGTATATATACTCCTGAAATGGTCCCATTTCCATGAGGTCAGGATCTGATGATGGGATCTTAGAGAAACCGAGGGGAACTTTCAAAAATTGTAGGGGCGAGTAATACGTCTATTATGTTTTTCAAATAGGATTTTTAAACACTACAATTTGATAATAGTAAAGGTAAACATTACTGTACCTTAGCCTACACAAAATTGGACACTTGCAACGTTCGGACTTTCGGAGTGCGTTGTTGACTTAGAAGGAATTTCATTAAGCCGTTAGTTCAAAGCCGCAGCATGCAAAGAACGAGCTCATTCCAAGACCTGAACATACCGGGGAGAATGTCTTTTAGACTATGCATGCAGTTTTTGGTCAAATAATGAAATATTGTATTCAAACTATATTGAAAGAGGTACTTATTTGAAGGTGTTATTACTTTATTTTTTATTTTCATATATACAACTGAAGAGTTTGTTTATCTTTATATGAACGCGCAAATCTTCGAAACTATTGGGCCGATTTGATTAATAGTTTTTGTGTTGAATAGAGCACTTATCGACAAAGGCTATGGCGAACAGGAGCCAAGCGGCGGGTGAAAACCGCGCGGGGAAAATTAGTTATTTCATAAGCATGTAATATATTATTCTCTATACGTTACTTTCAAACTACTTCATTTCAAAACAAACAGACTTTTAAAGGAAGACAATAAATAAAGTAAGTCAGCAACACTGGCATTAACTTAAAACAAAAGTCACAAACAATAAACATACTCTAAAATTCTAAATAATTAATTCGATACCAACACAATAAACGAAGCTCTGAAGTAAAACCAGGCCTTTTAGAACAAAGCCGACCTCGAACGCGAACCTAGGCTTAGCGCCGCCACGCAAAACTGGTCCTTCGAGCCACATTGAATTATACCAAAATTGAAATCGTAATTAAGGGTTCAGTTCCCAAAACAACACTTAGTTCCTTAAACCGTAAGGTAGATATTCGTTTGAAGTGTTAACAGGTCACTGTATTTGAACCCTGAGACACTTATTAAGTGTAAAGAACATTATATCCTCTGAGGGACATCAAAACAATGGGAGTTGGTCAAGCGTGAGCGGTGTGTTTGTAATAAGGGTCAGTAGTTGTGTGTGTGACGGAATTAAGTAAACTGTTAAGAGGATGTATTTAAGGTTAAGTTATGGTCGGTTGCATTTCTTCTTTGGACTCTGAATTGGTTATTACGGGTAGAATGTGCGAACAGATGAGGACACCTAATGATATTGGCATTTGAGTTGATGGTTGTTACTGTTGGTACTCGTTTAGTAGCTTGCATTGTACTTATTTATTGTATTTTTACAATAAACAATGTAACATAATGTTATTTAAAGGCTTCTACACTTTAGAACAAACAACGGAGCTACTACCAATTATTTCATGTCATCGAACCCTATAAAACATTAAAACAAATTATTTATTTTACAACAAAATGCTCTCATTTGAACGGTAACTAAATTGATTGTTATACGACATATGTTACCAAATCCAATAACAATATTATAAAGAAAAAACATAAGCGTAGTTTCTTCGTTAATTCAATCTATCAGCCTTTATTTAATATTGCCTAAGATTTTTAACAGTCTCGTTACAGGAGGTCCCAATTAAAATGCAATGTTACATGGTTTATCATAACTATTAGTTTCTCATACGACAGGTGATTTAAAAATGAGAATCTATTAACCATCTTTGCAAAGCACCACACTTTAACAAAAACATACAATAAAAAACTATGTACTTTATACGTAATACAAATTTCAATCAAACCAAAATTTTCTGTACTAACCCAACTCACATGAAAATCTCGACTACGCTAGCTAAAGTAACTTTTACAAAGAAGCGAGGGAGCCCTAAAGATCTCGAGAAATCCTTTACGCTCCCAGCACGAGATCCCCACGGGGCGTCTCACCCTCACGCCTTGATGTGTGGAAAAAATAAATTAAACCTCGAATGAAGGCGCGAACAAATGAGAAGTGTGTAATTGTGAATAATACACTCTGATTGGTCGGCTTTGTTTTTTTGATGTGCTGATTGCCAGGGAGAATTTTAATATTTAAATATTTTAAAAACGTATTCGTTTAGTCTTAACTCGTTAAGTAGGAAATATTTTAGTGGCATACCTGATTGAGGACCACTTTGGTCCTTCGGTACTTTTTGTATTTATAAATATGTAATTATATTTTTAAATGTATTGGTTTCGTAATTTATGTAGCAGGGTTATAATATTGATCCGTGGATCAGTTTAATTTTGGATTTTGATTAAACATTCTTAAAATCGATACAGGGACTAGGATTTTCGGATTTTGGTCCTTATATCCGAATAGTGATACAGGTCGCTTCCAACCGGTCTATCTGGAAGTCATTGAGGAGGCCTATGTTCAGCAGTGGACGTCCTGTGGCTGATGTGATGATGATGATGATCCGCATAGCAACAAAAAGCATTACGACATCTAATTTGTTTTGTTTCTAATTAATTTGTTCATACCTGACACAATACTACGTCATGTAAAAACAATGATCGAATGATTGGCAACACAATAATGTTTATTTAGTACTTTCTAATCTATTGTCGTCATGGAAATGAATTTGATGATCTGATTAGTTCTTAGTTTGTATAACACTAGCTCCAAACTATACTTCTTTTATGGAATAAGCCAGTAAACGAGCAGACGGATCACCTGATGGCAAGCAATCGGCGCCGCCCATGGACACCTGGAACACTAGAGGCGTTGCAAGTGCGTTACTGGCCTTTTGGGAATTAGGAATTTGAGGATTGTGGGGGCATTTATGGTTCGGGGAGATTGGCGAGTACGTAATTGGGCCTCCAGTAACACCATTCACACAACGCAATCGTTGTTTCATATTGGTTTCCTCTAAGGCCGAGGTATCACTCCGGTCGAACCGGCCCATTCGTGCCGAAGCATGTCTCACCAACACTTGAATTTTACTATACTAAATCCTTTTAAAAAGAAGTTGCATTTGTAACTATTCTAGGCTCGGTATCACCACTTTACGTCATGAACAAAACTGTATTGGAAACCGGCTGCTGGTTAGCTGGTTAGCTAGCTGCTACATTATGCGGGTTCAATACCTGCTCGAAACGACTTTTTGTGTAATTCATAAAGCGTTCTTCCCGTTCTAATATTTGCAAATATAAGCAAAGCGTAAGAAAATAATTATTTTATGAACAACGTTTAAAATAAAAAAATCAACCTCGTGTTTTTTGAAGTATGTTAAGTTTGTTACGCATTGGAAATGGTTGTAGTATTTAATATACCAAATTTATATATATTGAACCAAAATTAGTTCAGCCAATCACGAGATAATCGTGTACACACATACAATACACACCTGTTTGAAAGAAGTCGGTTAAAAAACAAGGCTAAAATTGTCAGTTTAGATCAAATGTGTGGTCCTTTAAGTCACTGTTACGATAACCGCGGGACAAATATATAATCTATACAATATGTAACGTAATTAATGCACACCCTCAAACACCCCAATTAGAATATTATGTTGTAATCATAATACATACACTAAATTTTTAATTAATATGCATCCTTACTGGTCTTGTCATAAGGTTTATTTTTCTTTATTTTGTATTGAATGATAGAATTTGTATAAATACAAATAAAACTGCGATTTTAAAAGTCTTATTGCTTTGACTTACGATCCATTTCGATTTGTTTTAAATTCCGTAGTTTTAATTATTTTTGGGATAAAAAATTACCTATACTAAAAATTATATAAATCGATTCAGAACAAATTATTTTCAGGATGTGCGTTATTTAAGTTACATGTTGTATATATTAAAATGAAACTCGTTTCCTGTTGTCACGCCATAACTTGACAATAGCTGGAACGATTTGGCTGATTTTTTTTGTTGTGTTTGTTATTGTCATTAGAAGGTTCTTATGATAGAAAAAATATTCTGAAAATCTTATGGGAACGGGAGAAAACAGGATACGAAGTGGCGGGTAGAAGCTAGTCTATAATACATCACAGATGGGGCCCAATAGGCCGATGCCGATTCGGAGTCGCGGAGAACCTAACGGGTAACCGGGGCTCCGGCTCCACGTGCAGGAGAAGGAACGAGGTGGTTTTTAGTCAGTAAGAGTCTGACACTCCCTTCCGCCTCACCCAGGCCGGAGCAGTCATTCGATGATTTTCCCCCCTTAAAAAAAGTCTGTAATACATACATACGTACAAAATTATATATTGTTTACTATCGTAATGGCATGTAATAGATTTGTATGTTTTTATATAATAATTCACAGTATTCTTAAAAACTCATCTGTAGCTAATATTATTATCGCTTACGAAACATTTCACCATTGAAATTGGCACGTTCGCTAAATTATAAACTTATGCGGTTCTCAAAGTTGTATGTAATTAGATTTATATACGTTAAATTAATATACTTGGGTCGGGTAAGGTATTATTTAGAATATCAATTTATAAAATAACAATATGCATAGAGGTTACTTAACATAACATCACGCCTTTTATCCTCGAAGGGGGTAGGCAGAGGTGCACATTATACCATAATACAATGTAACACCCACTTTTCATTATTTATATTTTGAGTCTCATGTAATAGGGGGTGAGCCTGTTGCCATATACCGGGCACAGTTCCAGATTCCGTGCTACTACTGAGATTTTTTTTAAAGAGTACATTGTTTTATTATTTACATCAATATTTAATTTTAAGCATGTAGTTCAGGATTCTAGTCACAAGGCAATTGACAAACATTTAATTAAATTTAGGTTACTCATCATGTTACTAATGCGTTTATAAGATAAAAATTATCACCCCTCTCATTCAATTTGTGAAAGAACCGATCTGTACACAGTTTATCCCAAAATACATAATCATTTACATACACATCACTGTCCTTATCATCTTCGATAACCAAATTTAAAGTGAGCCCACAAAATCATAGAAAAATGTATGAACAGCTATAAAACTCATATTGTACTATTAAACCTGTAATCCAATAAAAATATCCGACCGGAGTTAGTTGCACAAAACCGTCAGTGCTCGAGTATCAATGCCTTTGTCCAGACTGGCATTGTTAGAACTTTACCGGTCCTAAGAGAGCTCCTTGCGGCACCCCACTGCGTTATTGATACTATTATTTGTCGCTGAATTGCGGGTGGACAAGTAAAGTATAGAATTTAGGATATTGAATGATTTGTAAACATGTTTTTCTTGTGATTGATAAATTGGTGTAGTTTAATGTAAATTGTTCGATATAAATGTTTACTAAAACTTGAGTAAGATCCAAAATAATTGGTCAATGGATTAGATATTTAAATATCACTTCTTATGTAATAATACAAACTCCTTAGTCTTTCAGATGTTGTCATTATTTGCTTGATGTAACAATCACGTGATTTTGGAATACGAATTTTATCATTAACTAACATAGTTTCATTTTTAGTTATCTAATTTAATCACTTAAAATTATGTATTGCGAGTTAGAACACAATTGATTTTATTTCCTTTGTAATTACGTCGCAGTCGCGTAACAGACACTAAAATTACAAAGACAATTTTCAGTTTGTTTGTCTTTCGAAAGAAGACAATATTATCATCTAAACAAAAAATCAAACAATATAGAACAAAACATGGATCATCATAGTTGTAACAATAAATAATTAATGACACAATCAATGTATTACAAGATTGAGAATCGTTGAAGCGGACGTCTTCAAATCATAACAACATTCGCGCGACGAGAGTGCAGACGGCAATACGACGTTTGACAGTCGTGTAGGTACTGTGCGAGAATGTGGCGAGAGTGTGGTGTCCTTGTGTTGGTGTGTGTATTTGGTGCTGGGAGTCTAAGTGGACGAGGTAGGTACTTTTCGTTAATAAAATTTCAAATTACTCCTCCCTCCCTCTGTGAGGCGATAGAATAATCATCCCGTTCCTATTCCTGCTTCAAGCCAGAGCCCCGGTAATTCGAAGTGGTCTTTATGGTTTTTGGTCTTTTGTGTCTCATAACAGCTGTTGGTTATTTTCAACCCTTGATTTTGGAGTTCTGTCTTATCAGCATAGTTGAAAAAAGATTCAATTCCTTAATGCGTTTGAACCTGAACGGTACTTAACTTTTTGGTCAGATTGAGTCTGATAATTCAGTATCATGAATGAACAACAGTAATAGCTTTGCAGTATCTAAAGTTTTGTTTATGAATATCGTATTATTCTGAATGGTTTTTGAAGAAACGGTAATTTAAGTGCCTGTGTTGTGTTCGTCATTGTGTATGTGACATTGTTTATTTATAAACACACCCACGCCATAGAAGAAAATCCTAATGTGGGAAGGTTTTGAAAAAAGAGCTACGTAAGCCTCAAAATGTAGGTTAAATTTGTTAGACTATTAAAATAATAGCATAGTTTCTTTCTTCTACATTAAAAGAAAAAACAAACAAATATACGTTTCAATTTACCTAATTATGATTAAACAAAGACCGCTTTCATCTCGTTTTTCATAAAAATCTAGGTCAATTATATTTTTCTTATGAATCGAATAGCAACTTGAATAAACCAAGTTATTTGCTTGTCATACGAGAACGAGAGCAGTAGTTTATTTAAATGTCTATGATAGTTTTTAAATAAACTTTTCTTCATTGTTCTCAGTATTCTTGTACGTAATAGCAATGTAATTGTCTGTCTGTACGACGAATGTAATAATACAAATAGAAGTGGTTTGACGGGTATTTATGAATGTTGTTTGGATTAAATATTAATTCCAATATTATTGGAAAGTGCCTTAAGTAATAGGAATATTTATTTAATGAAATAATACTACAACTATTATAATTATTCTCTAGAATAAGGTTGTACGGTTGGCGCGGAGTGGCTGGGTAACTGGCTACCGCGCAATGTGTAGCTGGTACGATCCAGCATGGGTCAACTCTTAGTTTGATCTACAATTTTTTTTCCTGGTCTGGGTGTCATGTGCATGTGAAATTATGTGTTTGTAAATGCACCCCAGCACAGGAGGAAATAATTGTGAAGGAAAACATTTAAAGAAGATTGGAGTTATTCTCGATGTTTTCGGATGGTTACGGTCCCTATTACTATAGATCACACAACTGGCGAAATGTAGACAAATTGTTTACTTATTTTTGCTTTTTTGGAGAAAACCATTTGCAATGTAACGACACATTTCATGGTTATAATAGAAGCTAATACGAAGGACTAGGAGAACCATGCTTTGGCACGAATAAGCTGGAAGCTCAATTATCCCCGTCCCTAAACCCCGAATCTCCAACAACCCTCAAATTCTTAATCCCCAAAAGCCTGGCAACGTACTTGCAAGACATCTGGTATTCGGGTGTCTATGGGTGACACCGATTACTTACCACCAGGTGATACGACAGCTAGTTTACCGGCTTGTCTCATAAAAAAAGATTACCTAATTCCCTCTTTTGGTCCTTCGAGGCATAACCTTTACATGAATGTTATGACATTTGTCTGCTTCATGACAGAGGATGTGGGTGTTTACACGTGGTTGGAATGTAATGAATGAATTATTTAATAGCGTTTATTTTAGTCTAATGTGATCATCCATCATTGTTAAGCGTAATAAACTTTATTTTGCTAAAAACTGTAATCATGCTTCCTACTGAATATCCAAAGCCTAAGGCTCATTATTTTCATTCATTTGTGCCGACCGACTGGGTCAATAGAGGCAGTCATAAAATTGGTTTTTATAGGTATTTTATGAACCACAATTATTTTATTAATTATAATTACGTACTCATTAGATAATCTATTTTGTGACGTATCTGAAACACGTTCTAAAACTGAGATCGGATACTGAGGGCTGAGCAGTAGCATCTTCTAAATTTTAAGTGATGACAATGGCTCTTTAACCACATGTCAGACATGGAGATAGTAGGAAACTTCTTTACATACATACATAATTTCACTAGGTAGGCAGAGACTATAGAACGCCAATTGCTACGATTCTTATATACCTCTTTCGCTTCATCAACAGTCATCAGTCTTTTCATACATGCTCGTCGGTTAAGGGTACTTTTACCAAGAGCAAACCTCTTTCTTACGTTCAAAGCCTTTATTCACTAGTGAATGTACTGGCACCTGATTATGATGATGCAGTAGAATTATCATTTGAATTAGGACCGATACGAATTTCTAAATTCATCTACTGAGCGGGTGAATTTGCAAATTCAAATTCGCATTTAAAACCGCCCATACGGCTGTACACAATACAAGCATTGTTTCACGCCAATTTTCTGTTAGGCCGTGGTATCACTTCGGATCAAATTGGTCCATTAGAGCTGAAGCATGGCTCTCTCACTCGTGGATAAAAACCTTAATTAACTTTTTAGGGCATACCCTATTAACTAGTTGTGAAATCCAATGTTTTAATACCATTTCCTAAGCGCACATATTTCAAGCAATAATCAAATGTATACAAAGTCGTCGGTATTGCAATAATGAACGAAATTCTATCTTCGGGGTTAAGTTTCATTACTGTTTTATATACTGACTGTTTCGATGCTTAAGTCAGTTCAAGTACAGAATGATCATGGTGTTTGTGGATTTGATAATTATCTGCGTGAAACAAAGCAACAATGGAAAAAACTGCATCGTTGATTACCGGTTTGTTTCATTACCTGGTTGAGTAAAATTTTACTAAGTTTTTTAAAACCGACTTCAGACAAAAGTGCAAAACAGTCCCTCATGCATGAGAAGTGGACGTCTTAAACCTCCGGGCCACCACGACGTTAGCTAGTTATCACTCTTGATTTAAAGATGCTTGAAAAGGCACCAAAAGGACCAATAAACGTGGTCCTTAGAGTCTAAAAGTATGTCTAAAAGTATTCAGACATCTTATTCAGGACTGGTATATAGCTTAAATAAAAACAATATGTAGGTAGTATGAATGCCAAGATCTAGATTTGTTGGATAAAGGATGAATGTTTGGGTAACATCTTTACTGCCGGGTTTCACACCTGGGCACTGCATACTTACATAGTCATGTTTGATTTATTGTATATAAAATATTCATCAATGTTATAATGTGATAATATTTTTACTTAAGGATCAGGTGTCAGGTGGTGGTGTTTTTTAAACGTTGCCCCACACTGGAGTTTTCTCCTGTGTCGTGGGTGCGTTTACAAACATACAAGTTCACAGTTCCAGGGTGCTTACTCTTGAAACCAAACTCAATACCATTTAGTTCATTCAATATCCACGCAATACGGATGCAACTATTGCAACTCAAGAGTATGAGATTTCACAATACCATTGTCGACAGATCGGAATAGGATTCAAGAGTAAGCCCCCAGGTTGGGTAACTGCTGACTGTGTAGGGTCGATTTTCTAGGATGCGTAAGGAGTTGTTAGTGTTATTGATTTCTAAATAGCATGGCTATTGTTTTCGTGATCGCTTGAAGATGGTAATGTTGAGTGGGTGAGGTTTTGTTTTACTGATCATTTCATCATCAACAGCCTATAAATGCTCACTGCTGAGCAAAGCCTCTTCTCACACGGAGAAGGTTTGAGCATTAATCACCACGCTTGCTCAATGCGGGTTGGCGATTTCAAACTAATAATTAGAAATTATAACCCCAGGTTTTCTCACGATGTTTTCCTTCACCGTTTGTCAGTGGTGTCTAAATAATCTTAGAAAGTATATGTACTTTAACTAACTCGGAAAAAGTCACATTGGTACTTGCCGTTGGTAGGTTTCGAACCTGCACCCTCATGCATGAGAAGCGGGCTTCTTAACCTCCGGGCCACCACGACTCGTTACTGATCATTTAGGTGGTCAAAATTGAATTTCCCCTATGACACGATGGCATTACCAAATATACGTAGGTAATGTGAAAAATCCATATTATAAAGTATGATTAGGTTATATGTGTTTCTTTATGGTATAAGCTGGTAAACGAGCAGACGGATCACTTAAAGACAACCGCAACACCAGAGGCGTTACAAGTGCGTTACCGGTCTTTTCGGGATTCATCAACTTATATAAATGCTTACTGCTGAGAAAAGCCGCTTTACACATGGAGGGGTTTTGAGCTTTAATCACCACGCTTGTTCAATGCGGGTTAGCGATTTAAACTTATAGTTAGAGTTTATAAGTCCAGATTTCCTCGCGATGTTTTCCTTCACCGTCTGTTAGTGGTGTCTAGATAATCTTAGAAAGTACATATAACTTGGAAAATGGCACATTGGTACTTGCCGTTGGTAGGTTTTGAACCCGCGCCCTCATGCATGAGAAGTGGGCGTCTTAAACCTTCGGGCCACCACGACGTAGATTGGGAATTAGGAACTGTCTATCGCAGAAAGAAAGTCGGTAGGTACCTACTGTATCTTAGGTATTATAGAACAATAGAAACACATGTACTCTTAAAAATATTTACATTTAATCACATTGGTGAAATGAGATGACTAGATGACCGGCTATTGTAGTTAGCTCGCTGTTTATATGTACATAGGTATATAGATGTAGACATGGTTGGGTTGACATGTGTGTAACTTACTAATATTACAAGGTACATAATTTACTATTATTAGCAGTAAAATGTTTTAGGAACAATGATTTTTATCTGTATGGAGAGAAACAAAAACAATAGTATCGTAATTTTTGTTTTCGCCGCATGACCAGAAACAGACCCGAGCGTACGGCGCGTAGCGTTCCGCACGCGCCTCAATGAGCCATCAGACCACCACGGATGGTGCCCAATAAGGCTGATACCGATACGGAGTTGCGGAGAACCTAACGGGTTACCAGGGCTCCGGCTCGAAGTACAGGAGTAGGAACGGGGTGGTTTTTAGTCAGTAAGAGTCTGACACTCCCTCCCGCCTCACTCAGGCGGGAGAAGTCATTCGATGATTCCCCCCATAGAAAAAAAAGGATCCTAATTTTTATTTTAATGTCCGCCTGGTAGATTGTTTAAAAAACATTAGACACGTATGTTTTCTTTTCTTACAAAATTAAGTACTTCAGACGATATATTGATTTGAAATATCGTATGACGTCACGATTTACTACCTACATTTTATAGGATAGCGTGACGTAACGACCTCCGACTCCTACACCTAACTGCGTTTTATCTAAGTATTGTTTTCTTATACGACAAAATAAAAAAATATGTGTCTAATATTTTTTCGTTACCTAACTGACGGACTAATTACATTTTTGATTTTCATACACTATCTAATTGTATACCTAACGTTTTTTCTTGAGTTTATGCTCCTAGAGCACCTAATTCTTAGGCACCTGTACTTTGAGCTCACATAATATTCAATAATACATATACAAGGCGCAAACGGAACGCTCCGAAAAACGCTGACAAACAATACCTTTTTTTTTACAAAAACTTTGCCCTACACTAAACAATTTGTGGATCACATAAAGTGTTGTTCCGTGCGGGAATCAAACCTGCTACACGTTGCACGGCAGCCGGTTGCGTAGCCAGCGCACCAACCGTGCAATCTTACTACTTACCACGGCTTCACAGAAAACTGACGTGAAACAACGCTTACGTTGTGTTCCATCGTGTGAGTGAGGTTACCGGAGGCCCATTTACCCTCCCCCTTCCCCAATCTCCCCAATCCCTGAAACCCCAACAATCATCAAATTCATAATTCCCAAAAGGCCGGTAACGCACTTGTAATAACTCTGGTAGTTCAGGACGATGTCGATTGCTTACCTTACCTACCTTACCTTGTTTTCCAGCTTGTCCCATAAAAAATAACGAAAAACTAGTTATATAATTCACCTCCACTAAAAAGTCTTTTAGATGCAAAGTAATGTTAGTTGTACTTATTGTTTATACTGGAACCTAGGACAACCTTGCTAATAGAATCCTACTTTTCTTGGGCTAAAATCGAAACAGCATACTCCTTTTGTGTCGCGGAGAATCTAATGGGTTACCGGGGCTCCGGCTCGACGTGCAGGAGAAGGAACGGGGTGGTTTTTAGTCAGTAAGAGTCTGACACTCCCTCCCGCCTCACCCAGGCGGGAGCAGTCATTCGATGATTTTCCCCCTTAAAAAAATACTCCTTTTGTACTAAAAATTACGGTTTAAAATCCACCTTATCTACCTGCTTCTCGCTCGGATGACCAAAACATTCAACAAACAGCGTCAATGAGTGAAACGTAAGACTACAATCAAACATGACAAAACGTGTTTCATTCATAATTTTCACACCATCACAAAGGACCTATACAATACTTCGATACGAGATTTCATTATCAAAAACTTCCTATACTGTTTTATTATATACTAGCTACTTCCGCGCGGTTTCACACGTTCTGCTCAGCTTCTATTGGTCGTAGCGTGATGTTTTATAGCCTATAGCCATCCTCGATAAATGCGCTATCCAACACAAATTGAATTATTCAAATCAGACTTGTAGTTACGGAGATTAGTGCGTTCAAACAAACAAACAAACAAAAAAACAAACTCTTCCGCTTTATAGAGGTATAATAGTATAAGATACTGAAGGAGATTCGATCATTAATTTGTCAAGTTAAGTTTGTAATTTAATGAATATGGACAGTAAATTGATTGTATCAGGTATGGAATAGTAGAGCCTTTCATCAAAATAATAATTCCTTATAAATAATAATCCTTTCTCCGTTCATGCATTTAGACTATGGAACTCGCTCCCGCCGTACATTCTAAGTCAATCTTTAAGAGCCAAGTGAGAGAATTCATTCAAGATAGTGTATGGAGTTTGAGTTCTTTGTATCCATTCGAAAATTGAAAGTTTAATGAAATTGAGGAACTGCCTCGTTGGTCGAGGGCGAAAGTGCGACTGCCAGGCAAGAGGTCTTGGGTTCGACTCCCGGGTCGGGCAAAGTATTACTTACTGAGTTTCTTTTTAAATGTCAATTCACAATACTGACTATAAAATAGTATTACCTATCGACATTTCCTATTTGACTACTCCGAGAATAAACACTGAACGAGACACAAAGATCACTATCTTATCCAGTCCAGTTCCGCAGCTGTAGCCAAATGCCATTTAGCGCTTGTCTACATTGTAGAGTAGAAAACTAAATTATATGGAACTAGCTTTTACCCGCGGCTTCGCTCGCGTAACAAAAGAATAAAAAGTAGCCTGTGTGACATATACCAATACACACAGCGCCACCTATACCAATACTTTTGTTTTTCCTCGGGAATATCAATTTTTTCCGGGTTAAAAAGTACCCTATTATTTAATCCGGACTTCTAACTTTACGTCTGCAAAAATTCAAAGCAATCGGTTGAGTAGTTACAGCGTGAAGGTGGAACAAACAAACAAACAAACAAACTCACTTTCAGATTTATAATATTAGTAAGGATTGTCGTAAATTTTGAGTCAGTGTTATCCTCATACATTTTGATTTCTACTCTCTCTGTAGACAAGCGCTAAAGTGGCGTTTGGCTAAAGGCCCTGGTCAGAAATTAAAATAAGTCATAACGAAATTTTGTTAAGGAGAACTGTATACAGCTACACATCAAGCTATACAAAACCAGTATAAACAGACCATTGAATGTGAAGAAAGATCATACAAAACGGGACCATTATACAGTGGATTTGTACATCTCCTTCACTTCGGTGTTCGTTAAATTCTGTCCAAGATTATACACGTCACGGCTCACGCTACTAAGTTCCGCACGCCTCCAAAGTTGACACTAACCCTTGATTGTATAGGATAAGTCCTAGACAAGAGCCCTTAATACCATATCACTCAAAGTTTCTACCTATGCTCACGTACCTGGGTGGTATATTCGTCTTAGTAAGGCTATGCTGGTAATTAGAGGTGAAAGGATGGTGCTTTCTGTGTGGTTTTTAAATGATGGTTAAGATTTGTAAATGGTCATATATGTATATGGTAGTTTTTGACGTGACAACGTCTTATAAATTGGTTTGCCGGGTAACACTTCAAGAAACTGCGTTACGCTCCGCTCACGTTATGCGCTCACAATGAGAGCGAGTGAGAGGCACGCGTCCCTTCCACTCGGGTATAGTTAGCCCGCCTATGAGCGAAAGAGACAGACATAAAAAGTGAAAGGCACGCGTCCCTTCCACTCGAGCATAGTTAGCCCGCCTAAGAGCGAGAGAGACAGCGAGAGAGAGATAGTGAGAGAGATAGGCAAATTATTTTACCACTCAAAGTCGTTGGCACGTAAAACTTTCGCCCGTATACCGACTTTACAGGCAACCAATTTTTAACATAATTAGGGGATGCTATTGGCAAATCTAAAACAGCAAAGAATGCAATGTTGCTTGCATTGATAATCCCATAAGCCCTATTATCATTTATAAAAAATATTGCAGCCAAGAATGCAATGTTGCATGCATTGATGATCCCATAAGCCCTATTATCGTTAATAAAAAATATAGCTTGGAACTCATTTATTTATTGCTGCAAATGAGAACTGAAATAATATTCTACCATCTCATTCCAGGTTTCTTCTGCCGAGACCCAGAAACAGGCAAACTTCACGGCGTAAACACAACGTGGCCCTCAACTTCATTCTGCGGTACCTATCACTGTAAACTCAAGAGGAAAAATATGACAGGAACTAATTATGCACCGCTAAGACTAATAAATATTACAAGTCTGGGTATAGAAAACCAGAATTTTAGTATAATAGAATTAAAAAAGAATGTTCCCGATGCAAAACATAGCAGCAAAGATGGCGTAAAATTTAATAAGAAAGCCCATTCTAATATCATAAACGGTATACTTTCGCTGCAAGCAAATAGAGAACTCAAAGTAGAAGATTCTCGCGATGACAAAAACGGAACTGATAAGGACAGATATTTATCAGAAAAGGAAATTAGAAGTTTAACAGAAATGCTACACACAGTTAAGAAAAGTGATCTAGATGCCATAGTAGAGATATACAATTTAGCACAAGATATTTATAAGGAAATCGATAAACCAAGCACAGACCGAGTACCGGAACAAACAAAGAACAACTTGAAAAATGTCGAGAAAGAAAAGAATCAGTTGGACAGTTCTATGAAGCCGACTAAACATGTTTCATATTGGTACGAACCATTAGCCAATAATAAAGTACGACCAGCGGAACTGTTGCGCCCTGAATCGCCTAGAGTGGAAACAATAAGACATGATATTTTCCCTGGAATACCAGCCGTACCTGAAGCTGTCGAAGCTGTAATGCCCGCCGTTGTAGATACAGCACCGCAAACTGTACAAAATCCTATACAAACGACACCAACATCGCTCCTCGTTTCATATAACAATGTGCGAACAAATATGGAATCATTTTTCGAAAATGGGCCTCTTAATTCGAAAGATTTTGGTAAGCTGCCATACTACTATCCCATGTCGCACTTCCAAAGATCATCTTCATACAAACATGATCCGAAACAACCGAAGCCAGTCAGTAAAAAGACGCACCATGTGCCCCAACCAACTCACAAAACTATCACGTACAAGCCCCTGTTCTCTGGTGGGAAGTACCAGAAAGAGATAAAGCCATCAATTTTTCTGCCATACCCATTCTCAAACATAATTCATTACAACTGGTCGGTGCCACAAAATCCACGCAAGAACTTATACCACAGAAGCCACATCTACGATAAAGTAGAAAAGAAATCATTAAATACTAATCCAAGTCCAGCCAAGCAAATAGTAAAAAGTAATGCCATTCTTATGAACCCAGATTTAGAAAACTTCCAAGACTTACAAATGAAGCCTTCGATGTTGGAAAAGAAAAGTGTAGGCTGTACAAAGAAAGATGAAGTTAGAATGCCTGACTGGCAGTCAGATCCGCTGCCGCAGCAAATTTTGGAAGAAGTGAGAGCACATGTTCAAGAAAAACAGAAGTTATTACTCCATCCCCTTCCTCTACGAGGTAAGGTTACAATAGAGAGAGTGGGGAAGGTGATGAACTTGGATGAAATAAAGAGGAACAAAAGATGGGCGACGCAAAGTGAACCAGTCGAACAGAGCTTAGAACCAGAACTATACGAAGTCTATATCGAAAGAACAACGTAAGTAGAAATAATTTAATTAGTTTGTAAGTAAATGTTGAATGTGTATGTCATGTTGAATGTGTGAATAATAAAATTCTAACAATGTTGCTGTTTTTATTTTGTGAACTTAATATAGAACATGGTTGAAGGCACACCACACAAGTTCAAGTTGTACCGCATAAATGAAATGTGTTAAACACTTTATGTTTTATGTTTCTTCAGTAAGTTACTGCTCTATTAACGAATAATAAATAAAAACTTACTAAGAAATAGTTTCTGTGAGTAATCCAGCTGAATACTAGAAATGTGTTGTGTTGATAAAACTATGAATAAATATGTAAATGATCTATTTGGTCCCTCCAAGTTCAATACTATCAAGGATGTTGAAAAAAAAGGTGGACATAATATCACTTGTAAATTATTGAAGCATTTTGGTGCTTCAATCATGTCAGTGGTGTATTTATGTGTGCGTGCAGTTGCCGTAATGTATGATATGTAATGACGAGCCATGTAACGCGACAGATGTCCTTCGTGTCAATGTGTGTGTATTCTGCGTGTAAGTCTATAGTAGCCGGGTGTCGCGGAGAACCTAGCGGGTAACCGGGGCTCCGGCTCGACGTGCAGGAGAAGGAACGGGGTGGTTTTTAGTCACTCCCTTCCGCCTCACCCAGGCGGGAGCAGTCATTCGATGATTTTCCCCCCTTAAAAAAAAATAGTAGCTGGGTGCCACAGTCGTTATTTCAAGAGACTATATCTGCCTTTTTTTAATGTCCTTCACTGTTGTTGAAATGGTAAGTACCCACACGTAGGTAAGACACATACGTAAGTATTATTATTGGCTTCCTAAGGCCCACTGTAACGAATGTCGTAGTAGTCACCACACGTAATTTCACTTCACTTAGGTTTCGCACTCTAAGGCACTTTTATGCAACATGTAGCAGGTTCGATTCCTCCTCAAAATCAAAATTAATTTCTATTATTTGCAGGTGTTAGCGTCCGTCGTTGACCTAATCCGATATAAATTTTGAGGTAATTGCTTTAAAAATTCTTGTTTATTGATGTAGGCAAAGCACAAAATAAAACAACAAAACATTCATTTGTTTATAATGCAATCACGTCTAAATTACTGAATCTATTTCGATGAAACACATAGAAATACATAAACTACACAAGTAGACATATTGGGTAGATGACTAATTTTTATTTTAATGTCCGTCTGGTAGATTATTTAAAAACATTAGACACGTATTTTTTATTTTCTCACAGAAACGAATAGTTTCGAAGATATATTGATTTGAAATGTCGCGTGACGTCACTTCTCAGTAAATATCACTGATATGATAAGACTATTATATATCTATGGTAAATATACTAAGAAATGACGTTTTCGCCACCACTCCTAAACTTTGATTCGTTTTATCTAATAATTGTTTTATTACACGATAAAATAAAAAATACGTGTCTAATATTTTTTAATTACCTAACCTAACTGACGGACGAATTATATTTTTAATTTTCATACCCAGTCATCATCCCCATTGTTAACAAACACTCCACAAATATTCAATTTATTTTCGAAAATATCCCTTGATTATCTATAACCCCATAATTAATTAGCATGACAGAACATACCCACAGGCACTTATCTGATTGATTCTCAAAAGAGAACGAAACAAAAAATGTGTTCTATACCTCATTATTTACTTTTTTGCCTTCTTCGAAATCCTTGCCTGCCAGCTTGGCTAACACCTTGTCTCAAAAAAAGTAACATATGAAGCAAAAACAAGTCTATGGTATTCGGCCCTTGTTAAAACAACCCTTTCCATGGTGGTGTATTTTATCAGTGATGGTCAAATATGGGTTTTTTTTGTTGTCTGGGATCAATAAGTATAAAGTACCTATTAAGGGTTGCTTTAAAATGTTAACTGTGGTTCGGGTGTAAGATTTATAGTAACGTTGGGTGTTAGGAACATAATTATGTTCTTTGGTACAGATGTTAAAATGTACGATATGAATGGGACCGTCGATAGAGGGCGTTCTAGACAGACATCTATGTCGCGGAGAACCTAACGGGTTACCGGGGCTCCGGCTCGAAGCGCAGGAGAAGGAACGGGGTGGTTTTTAGTCAGTAAGAGTCTGACACTCCCTCCTGCCTCACCCAAGCGGGAGCAGTCTTTTTGATGCTTTTCCCCCCTTTAAAAAAAGACAGACATTTATCGACCAGATTGGCGATATTTTAAAACGCTGCCGTGCAACGTGTTGCGGGTTCGATTCCTGCACGGAAGAACACTTTGTGTGATCCACAAATTGTTGTTTCGGGTCTGGGTGTCATGTGTATGTGAACTTGTATGTTTGTAAACGCACCCACGACACAGGAGAAAATCCTAGTGAGGGGCAACGTTAAAAAAAAGAATTGAAAATAGTATTCACGCAAAACATTGCTAAGATAAAAATGAAAGTGAAAAGTCTGAGATAACACAATCACAACACAATCTGCCTTTGATTTCGAGAAATAAGTATCAACAGAGCTTTGTTATAGAGGGCACTAGAAGGCACCTGAGTGCCAAGCACTAATAACTAACGCCTACAGACAATAGAAATATTATTTTTACGACTGCGCGGTTGAAGGCTGGTTGCTGTGCATCCTATAGCCGATTTAATACCCGCGCTATAACAATAATTATAATAGGGTACTTGCCAACTAGTTAGTCAAATTCAATACTTTTTTTTTAACTGTCAAAAACGACTGTTTTCTATTAATTTTGTATAAGATTGTGTATTGTGACGTCACGTTTTGTTAGGGTCTAGGAGCATATTTCTTAAAAATTTGCTGGGAAAGAAATAAAATTAAGTTGGTCATAAAATCAATTAATGAATAAGTGATTTTTTTTATGTTGAATGTACCTATTGAACAGTTTGTAAGATGACGTATGGTTATTAATCAAAGCCTTAAATGTACAGAAGAATAGAAAAACTCAAAATATGGAATTTAAATTAGCTCTCAATTATTTCATACATATATTATCGTAATAAAAAAGAGCGAAAATGCAGAGAGAAACACAATAATAGCACTTGAAATGCTCTAAATTGAATTTTATTTTACGTAACAATAAATAAATAAATAAATTGAAGATTGAATCCTCCAGTTAATTTTAAACTTATATTAATATTAATACTACGAAATAATAATATCTCAAAGTAGAAACATCAGAAGCATTCATTTAAAAATATTCTGATCCATAAAATAAAATGTGAAATTATTATTTGTATGAAATAAAATTTAATGTTATTTTAAACTTCATTCAATTTAATGTAAAATTAATATAGAAGTCTGCCTTATTGCTCATGTATTGCAATTGGAAAAAATCCACGCTGGTCCTGGGTTCAGTCACCAAGTTATATCGATTTAATGTTACAAAATATATCGATTTAAAGATAAAACACCTGAATTATTGCCTTGAGAAGTCAAAGTCAAAGTCAAAATCATGAATATCAATTAGACCAGAAAGACGCTTTTGTAAGTTAACAATAAAAAAATTAAAGTGAAGCTATTTGAGAGCTAAAAATATTCAATGCTCAAAAACCAATATCATAACTGACAGGCGCTTAAAGTACTATTAAAAATTAGTAGTGTTTTCAGAACGAGTGCCTGTGTTTTATCAAGAAACTAGTAAACACGGCGAACTTCGTTTCGCCACCAGAATCCTGAATTTTCTTTGCTATAAACCTCACGGAGCCCGAGACCTTTCCAAAGAAAGCAAAACCGTGGAAATCGGTTCGTGCGTTCTGGAGTTATAGTGTCAGGAAGGAAAACCCGACTTATTTTTATATACCTAGTAGATAATTGACATAATAATTAATGCTATAACGAACGAATTAGATTAATCTATTATATAGAAGATACTAGTGTGGGGCAATTTAAAAATCAAATTCAAATTACTTTATAGAACATAGGTTACAAAAGACGTTACAAGCTTTACATTTACCAGCTATGGCTTGCCACCAACGGCGTACAAATATATTAAACTACCTACTTCCGGGCGGTTTCACTCGCTCTGCTCGGCGCCTATTAATAGTAGCGTGAAATTTTATAGCCTCTAGCCTTTCTCGATAAATGGGCTACCCAACACAAAAAGAATTTTTCAAATCGGACCAGTAGTTTCGGAGATTAGCGCGTTCAAACAAACAAACAAAAAACAAACTCTTTAGTTTTGTAATATTAGTTAGTATAGATAAATTTACCAGGTAGGTATTAATTATACAAAGATTTCAATAGTCAGGTTTCTCATTAAATTAAATCAAAATATAGGGTCATGCACTGTCAATATTATTATATTATATTTCATCATAATTACTTTATTACAATCATTATCATATGTGCAATGAATTACATAAATAATGTTCTCATTATCATTACGATCCGACTATCTATTGTCATTACATTTGTTCCAGTAAATACACACACAGCATAATTCAAAAATATTCAGCATAGAATAATAGGATACATTCTTGTTCCACGACACTCATTACATACTCAGTCCTTTCCATGATCGTACCACAAGACTATCGGCCAAGCGTCACCGATTCATCGTAGATGTCCCACCCACACGCACGAAGCGTTTCGCATCCACCTTTCTTGTGCATACTGCTAAGGAGTGGAATTCTTTGCCAGAGTCTATATTTCCTGAAGGGTACAACCTGGGTGTCTTTAAGGCCCGAGTGAATAGGTTGCTTATGGGTCGACGTGCTCCATCGTAGGCCGCATCATTGCATACCACCAGGCGAGATAGTGGTAACACGTCGTCGGCCCATCAAATATAAAAATATAGCTATAAGTAGATATTAGCTTGACATAGGTAGGTTCAGCAGTGCTTTGAGGCTGATGCGATAATGATAATGATAAGATGATTTGATTGTTTCCAGGTGTAATTCTGACTACTCCGTGCCAGGCTTCTTTCGTTATGGAAACTTAAGCCAGCCGTACCCAGAGTGCTGCCCACAAAGAATACCTACATGATAAGCTATGAAATAAATTCTCTAGAGAATAATAACTGTACATAATTACCATTAATTCAATAATTTTATGTCATAAATTTAAATTTTGTTTATGAAATAATAATTTATGATATTTAATCTTGCATTGTTATACTGCATGACTTATTTTATGTCAGTAATTCATTGACAGTGATAACAACAAAAAAGCGTATGTTTTATATTTTGTAACGTTTCATATTTTATTTTAAACTTTTTAATCAGCTCTATGGGTAATATAATAACTAAATGAAAGAACAAATGACAATATAATTAACTATGTATCATAATAATTTCTGTTGATAATAAAGGGAGTTAGTTAATAAGTATGAAATATTTTGTAAATATAATTTAATTAATAAATTAATATTAGTTGCTTCGACAGATTTTTTATTTATTGAATAATTTGGTACTGTTGAGGATTTCGAAAAGAATAATAATAAGGTATTTATTTGAGACAAAGTTCATCGAGTGTCAGTGGTACGTAGGAATTACTTACAAACTATTGTTAGTACCGATCACCCATTCTACAAATATTGTGATTATTCGAGTGTGCATAATCTGCGCTACGGTTCTCAGGACGCTGTTTTAAGTGTCTCTCAACGTTCTTAAATAACATTAAGTAAATACATTAAACAAAAAAAATAGGAAAGCTGTTTTTTTCCGTAGTACTACGTGTAGGAGCTTTCGCGAACATCTCCGAAGGACTGCAGTGTCAACAACTTCCTGAAATATTATTGTATTGGACGCACAGGACCTCTAGCGATCTTTTGGTATGGCTGACCTATTGACCACAGGTGTAAAGACTTAGGCAATATGCCTTAAATAGTGTAATTTTAACTTGGTCGGTACAGAGGTAAAATCTACGTGCCTACATGCTAAAGGGATCGATATTTAATTTGAAAATGGGGTAGCTTATGGTCTTAAAATAACACACAGGATTTTTTATCCACGGCCACTGGAAGAAGCTAGTACTTGTGGCCGATGCGGGTGCGCGCGAGGTAAAGAAATGAGAAACTACAGTTATTGATTTAAACTGGGAGCGATCAGCGGGCATGCCTCTCTGCGCGGGCAATCACGCGTGGGCGTCTTGGTCGTCGGGTACGAACGTGTGAACTGAACAAAAAAAAGTATGGCGGACGCAGGACGCGGAACGCCACCGCTCCGCGCGCCGCCGTGCGGGCATGCGCCGAAATAAAATACGCGAACGCGATTGGTCCGTTTGAACATGCCGCGCTGAGGCTTCACAGACTATTTAAGTAATCAATCCAAACACAAATCAATACACTGTCTGTACTAATGACTTATAATAACATTATATCTCACTAACATGATATTTAATTTAAAATGATTTTATTCGCCGGGCGGGCTGTCTCATCATCTCCAACAGTACTTAGCTATGAAATACTGATTCTAGAACTATCCATCTAGAAACCGTCTCCATTATATTGTTTATAACAAATGTAAACGGTCAATGACCTATTACGAAGTTCTTAGTCTTGTATTTAAAAACGATAAGCAGAGATAATATTGACACGACATTACTTTAAATGTATGGCCAGCATTATTTTAGTTTAAATAGAGAACAAGAATGTTTGTTCCAATTTTAACTTTTAAACAGAAAACGTAAAGAAAGTAGTCGATAGATTTGTTTGTTTTTCTTTATAATTCTATCTGTTTAACTGAACGTTTTTTTTATTTGTTCCAAATTCCAAAGGGCAGTTTAACTCTACTGTAGAAATTAGAATATTTAATCTAAGAATCGAACTTAGAATCTAATAACCTATCGTAAACTTTTCTTTACAAAGGGAAGACCGTAGTGCTAGCGTAGCGCAGGTGTTATTATAATATACAAGCTTCTGCTCGCGACTTCGTACGCGCAATCCCGTTCCCTAATAATAACAAATACAACAAAAAAGAATTAGTGTATTCAGTCCAGCCATTCACGCGTGACCAGAGGAAAAAGTACCTATTCATTTTTATATTTAAATAGACTAAGCTACAGTTGTTTGAAACAAAACTAGCATACCATTCTCTATTTATAAAACTGACGAAAAACTTAAAAAAAAACAAACCTTTTTCCTGTCAATAAAAAAAAAAACAAAAAAACCTCAAATCACACAATGCCCACGTACGCATTCCAAATTCAAATGTATCTATCTAATGTCAAACAAGAGAGCGACGCGTTAGTTAAAAATACATTAGTCAATCTGTGGTCCAATTAACTTTTAACGAAGAAGATAAGTATTGAGAATTAATTGACAAAAAATTGGACATCACTGCGTATAAATCAAGCCCCCACATGTAGAACTGATAGAAAAACGTATTTTTTCATTCAATAGAGTAATACATAAATCTATTACACTCATATTTTATGACAAAGACTTCCTCTTGTCTGTATTTTATGAACTTGGATATTACTGAGCTGACTTTTAAGTAGTTTTTGCTAGTGGAAGTGGAACTAAGTAGTATTGTTTTGAGGAAGATTAGAACTTAATGTAATAAGTATATACAACTTAAAATGTTTTGACTGCCTCGTTGGCCGAGTGGTCGCAAGTGCGCCTGCGGGCAAGGGGTCCCGGGTTCGATTCCCGGGTCGGGCAAACAAATACTGGGTTTTTAAAAAATTCTCAGTAGTAGCACGGAGTCTGGAATTGTGCCCGATATATGGCAATAGGCTCACCCCCTATTACATGGGACTCATAACATAAATAGTGAAAAGGGGGTGTTACATTGTACAGTGGCATAATGTGCATCTCTGCCTACCTCTTCGGGGATAAAAGGCGTGATGTTATGTTATGTAACTTAAAATATAAATAATTTAAAACTCAAATATTTACACCTAAAAAAAAATGTATCATAAGGCATCACAGAAAAAATTATCCTCATCGCTACCGTGAGGTAGGGTGCCCAAAAGACTGGCAGCATTGCCACGTTAAATGGCAATGCTTAACCAAGGAAAGATTTGATTATCATCATGACTTTGACTTTGGTTTTTTTGAATTGAAAATCATCGAATGACTTACGTTCGGGTGAGGCGGGAGGGAGTGTCAGACTCTTACTGACTAAAAACCACCCCGTTCCTACTCCTGCACGTCGAGCTGCACTTTGTTAAATACGTAATCCTTTAGAAGCCTCCTAATATACCCGCGAAAGGAGTAGCGGAGTCAGCAACTTGTAAAGGGATACTAAAAGAATAATTTAAAAAACCGGCTTTAAATCCATATTTCTGCAGTTGATTAATTGAATTCTCCTAAGTGTAACAAACCCTTTTCCGAAAACCGCATCGAAATCGGTTAAGACAACCGCGAGATAATAGCGAACAAACATAACATACATCTTAAATTGAGAACCTCCTACTTTGAAGTCGGTGAATTAATGTAAGTGTGGAGAGCCATGCTTCGGCACGAATGGGCCGGCTCGACCGGAGTGATACCACGGCCTCACAGAAAACCGACGTGAAGCAACGCTTGCTCTGTGTTTCGTCGTGTGAGTGAGGTTACCGAAGGCCCAATTACCTTCCCCTTCCCCAATCTCCCCAATCCTTGAATCCCCAACGATCCTCAAACTCCTAATCCCCAAAAAGCCAGTGACGCACTTGTAACGTCTCTGGTGTTTCAGGTGTCCATGGGCGACGCCGATTGCTTACCATCAGGTGATCCGTCTGCTCGTTTACCGGCTTACGCTATAAAAAGAAAAAAAAAATATACTCGAGTATTTTTTTGTCGCAGATTAAACCCAGTTAAACCTTACACCGTCTCTTTGGACTCCGAAACTTTTTTAATTTATGTATGTCGAAGAAGTTTTGGTCTTGTTTAATCGTTATTGTGTTTTTATGAATTAATGATGTTGTTAGGGCCGGTGTTATACTCTGTTGTGGGTAGTCATTAGCTACTGTATACAAATACTTGTATTTGATATACTTTAATAGGCCCTATAAGGTTTAAGGATTGATTGTTAACTGACATAACATAGCAACACGCTTTTTATCCCCGAAGGGGTAGGCAGAGGTGCACTTAATGCCACTGTACAATGTAACATCCACTTTTCACTGTTTATGTTATGAGTCCCATGTAATAGGGGGTGAGCCTATTGCCATATACCGGACACAGTTCCAGACTCCGTGCTACCACTGAGAAAAACCCAGTAATACTTTGCCCGACCCGGGAATCGAACACGATACCCCTTGCCCGGCAGTCTTGCGACCACTCGGCCAATGAGGCAGTGTAGAATAAGTGAGTACGTAGTAATACTTCCTCAGCACTCTATACTAACAACTAAAAAAGGACATCCCATATAAAATATCTAACATCCTTACTACATCATAGTTACCCAGTGTCTTACAGAAAAAACAACGATCCAATAACATAAAAAAAAATAAAGGAAGAAAAACAAAACAACATCGCGACGATGTGAGAAGACAAATTATGGGAATAGTATTGCAAACAGTGACGTCGGCATGTAGACGAGATGTCGGGGCCTATGTAGCTATAATAGCGGAAGAATTTAGATCATTTATTAAAGTTGTTATTTATTTATATGTGTACTAGCTTTTACCCGCGGCTTCGCTCGCGTCACAAAAGGATAAAAAGCCAATGTGACATATACCAATACACACAGCGCCATCTATACCAATACTTTTGTTTTTCATCGGGAATATCAAATTTTTTTCGGGATAAAAAGTACGCTATTATTTAATCCGGACTTCTAACTATACATCTGCAAAAATTCAAAGCAATCGGTTTAGTAGTTACGGCGTTAAAGTGGAATAAACAAACAAACAAACAAACTCACTTTCCGATTTATAATATAAGTAAGGAAGTAAGGATATTAGATTGTCAAGCAATTACGTTAGATTCATAAGTCATTTTTTTAAGGGGAATAAATCATACAGTCTCTTATCCCGCCTTGAGTGAGGTGAAAGGGAGTGTCAGACTATTACTGACCAAAAACCATTCTGTTCCTACTCCTGTTCTTTAAGCCGGAGCCCCGGAAACCCGTTAAGTTTTCCGTGGCTCTGTATAGGGCATAAGCCCTACTGGGTCCCATCTGTGGTGGTCTGATGGCTCTTAGAGGTGCGCGCGGAGCGTGATGCGATATACGCGTGGTCTGATTTTGATCATGCGGCGAACTACACTTGCTCGCCATCCAAAGATTCAAGTATTAATTTCCTTTATTATCTGTGTTCAGAATTAGAAAATGAACAAGATTAATATGACTTTTCTTTATGTGAAAAGAGTTTAACAAGGCTGACGTAAAAGTGTCTCGAAGCGTTAATTCCTTGGTCCTTAATATGAAAATACCTAAATGAATTAAATCAAATCGTGCCTAATTACAATTCGAGTCATAAGTTGACTGAATTATCATCGTACAATCCCAAAAAACAATAACAAAAACAACAATAATATTAAAACAGTTGCACTAAATAAAACCTCTTCAATTACCCGCCAAACGGCATAACCTCAAAAAAGCCGTGAGAATAACATTGAGTTAAAGCCGAACAAACGTAAAGCAGTTAAAACTAACATAAAACGTTAGTATTAACATAAAGTAATGATTGGGGTAACGGGCCGCCACCATTATAATGTAACCTTACATTTTGTTACAAAAAATCTCTCTTTAACTTTGTAGGGGTTCACTTAAAAAGGCATTTACCCAACGACGTTTTCGTGACTTATCGCCGACCGAAAGAAAGGGACAGATCTATACACCAACCCCAAAGTCAAAGCGAGACGGCAATATGCGTCAGAAATATTTAAATTAAGTCCTCCCCTTAATGTCGGACATTATTTTTTTATCGGCGTGTCCAAATAAAGATATGTAGTCAACTAGATTCCTTTTTTCCCCTCTTTTTCCCTTTTTTCAAGGAAAACGGTGAAATGCGAGATGCCCCGTTTTCCTGATGGGCTCCTAAATTATAGTTGCTTCGTAGTAACTCGTGTATATACACGAGAAATTGTTTTTTTTCCGTAAATTGGTACGCTTGCTAAGATTTTTTTGAGGAAAAATGGGAAAAAACAAAAAAAAAGCGAGATTGCTGATGAATATTTTTTCTGATAACTTTGGTCAGTAGAATTTAGGATGGCTCTGTTGTGTCGTGATGAAGGTTTTATTTAAATGTTTATATATAGTACAAAAAAAAATACTAAAGATTAATGAGACAAATTATAAAAAAAAAATAATGAGGCTCTTCTAGGCTACCCAATATCAATCTTGGCCCAGAAATATATTTTAATATATTAATATATTTGCTAAGAATATATTTGCACAATAAATTAATCTGCAAAATAATCAGTGAATATACCTTTGCCTACCATCTCACTTAGGCGCTAGAAAAAAGAAAAATATTACATCAAAAATATGTCAAAACCGATTGTTAGTTTGTTCACACAGAACCCTAAAAAATATAAAAGGATACAGCGCTATCTACAGGAGTAAGCTGTAAAACTTTATTGAGTTATATTCTGGTTTGAATAAATTTATCTCAACTTTACGTTGCTTGCAGACATTAAATAATTAATGTATTATTTAAAATGAAGGTTTTAAAGCACGCAGTATGGTAGTAGTTCAGAAAAGAGGTAGATGGAAAAAGAGTCTTGATAATTATGAGAGAATATAAAAAAATGAAGACATGTTGCCTCGACACGACACCATTTAAGAGAACTAGAAGGAAACGATAGAATGGAGTTAAATAATAATAATAATAAATTTATATGGTTTTGATTATTGAGATTGTAAGTGTTCTGTCGTGTAAATTACTATTGTATTTTAAAGAATATTTTGCTTAGAGTACTGCCAAACTCACATACCATTTTAGGGAACAGAGTGTATAGTTCCCTAAGATCGGTAAAGGAGGATCCTCCGACCAGGTGAGGTGATTGTGCCTGGTTGGATTTCTGCCTAACAGTTGTTCGTTGGGATTTTCTATCCGTGTTAATTTGCATGTAAACTTTGCATGTGCGATGTAGGATTTTTGTGACGTCATCCGTTGATATGTACCATGTGTCGCCAGACCATAATGCAAGTACAATATAAACTGAAATAAACTTACTAAAGATTCTAAAACGAGTTTGTCTCTTTGTTATGCTCATACACCTAAATAGCTAAACAAATTTTGTAGTGCACACGGGACTATGAAGATTCGTATTCAAAAATAAGTCTTAATATAATTGGATAGTTTCCAGGGTATCAAAATTAAAAATCTAATTAGTCCGTTAGTTAGATAATGAAAAAATATTAGACACGTTTTATTTTCTCTTATTAAGTTGCAATACTTAGGTAAAATGACGCTAATTTTAGGAGTGGGAGGTCGTTACGTCATCACGTGCTACAAATTGTAGCACGCTGTGACGTCACACAATATTTCAAATTAATATATCGTTGAAAGTATATAATTTTGTGAGAAAAAAAAAAATACGTGTCTAAAGTTTTAAATTAATGTACCAGACGGAGATTAAAATAAAATTTAGGAAATACCCTATTTTATAACACTCATACTCATCATTCATACATAATAACAAAAAAAAAACGGTTAACCAAACGAAAGCAGAGCTTTTGAGAGATAACTCACATTTTGATCTTATACCCTCTCAAACAAAACCGGGCTTCTAATCCGTGCAGGTAAAATATGTTATCATGTACTTAAACAAATATTCAACGGTTAAACGCCATGTTATGTCGTCTTATAATCCCGTGGATACCTTAAGGGGCGGTTAGGGGACTTTGTTTTTTTGTGGAATGTAACTACTTTAAGGTTATGTCATGACGAACAAGGAGTCAAGTCGAGTTGTGCTATAAAAGTCAAACGATATTTTTAATCGATTTCAAAAAAGAAGAAGGTTTGTATTGTTACTTTCGTGAGACATACTAAATAAATTATTATGTTTTCGGCTTACTCACGTAATAATTTGACAAAGAATTCTCACTCATTGGAGCCAAAATGGTCCCGTACAGTTCGGTTTCAGAGGAATTTTCTCCCACGGACCCTCCGATTGTGGAATGAGCTCCCTGCCGTGGTTTTCCCAGTGGGCTACAACATGAGGTTCTTCAAGAAGGCAGTGAATAGGTTTTTTAAGGGTCGGCAAGACGCATGTAATGCCCCAAGTGTTGCAGGCGTACATAGGCCACGGTAACCGCTTACCATCAGGTGGGCCGTGTGCTTTTTTGCCACCGTCGTGGTATAAAAAAAAGCCATGCTAGAGGCTCATATTCATGAGCAGTATTTCGCGACCCGCGACGCGGCGACTGTCGCGCTGCTAGTCGCTTGAAACTAGTCGAGTTCCTCGTCAAATTATTACGTGAGTAAGCCGAAAATATTATAATTTAAGAAGGTTGTCAATTTGACCTATATGTATGTATCTATAAGAAAAATGAACTGTTCATGGCACGGTTTGTGCGGTGGCTGGGCTATCGGCTGCCGGGCAACGTGTCGCGGATTCGATTAATTAATTCTTAAGAGTCAGTTGTTCAAATGAAACAGCTACCCATTGACGGATGATATTCAAGAGAAGATAGGGATAAATTAGTCATTTTGAATTGCTTCTCTCACGACCCTTCTTGTAAAGGAACTTATGGGTCACTTTAGGTCACCTATTATGTGTTTAGTTTATTTTGATGTCCATTTGGAAATGGGTTCGTAGGCCTAAAACTGAAGATTCAATTATTTTAATTAGTTGTAAGCTAAGTTTTGTAATTCATGAAGATGTGTCTTTTGAATTACGTATCATCCGCTGTCAGTAATGTGGTCACAAAGTTGATTGGGGTTCCAGTTTTGAATTTTGGGATACAATTGTTCAAAAACATTTAGAACTAGTATCGGCCCGCGACTTCGTACGCACAATCCCGTTTTCACCCGTTCCCGTAGTATTTTCAGATCTTTGTTCTGTTATAAGAATCTTCTCCTAATAAAAACGAATACAACTACAAGAGAATTAGTGAAATCAGTCCAGCTATGCCTGCGTGATGCCGTGACCAAGGGAAAAGGAATAAATTTTTATATATTTTAGAATTAAGCGATGCTTACTCAATTACATAACATCACGCCTTTGACGTGCACATTACGGCACTTAATGCCACTGTGCAATGTAACACCCACTTTTCACTATTTATGTTATGAGTACCATGTAAAAGGAGGTGAGCCTATTGTCATATACCGAGCACAATTACAGACTCCGTGCTGCTACTGAGATTTTTTAAATCCAGTAGTATTGCCCGGCAATTGTCTTGTCCGGCAATCGCACTTGCGACCACTCGGCCAACGAGGCAGACAGACACGTAAATGTTTTATAAAATATTTTATTACAACTCATTAGTTTATCCTCTACACCATCTCATTTACTATTTTACGTATGCCGTCGAGGAACAGAAGGTAATCAACATGAAATACTCGTGATTACCTACCTAGTTCGCAAAACATGGCCGCCCGCAGTATAAACAGTTTTGTTGGCGCGAAAAAATATGAAGTGTAAAAGGCTCATTTTGTTTCTGTTTATGTGCAAAATGGAGGCGAAATGCAACGAATGTTGATGACCAACGAGTATTTGATTACTGCCCGCCAGTGGACGAGTGTCGTAAAGTATGTGGGTTTATGTGGTTACTTATAAAAATGCATCGCTTTGTTGTGTGTGTGAGTAATCTTATTATTATAAATGCGAAAGATTTATTTTTGTTATTCTTGCAATGTTTTTCTAGTGTGGGAGAGCCATGCTTCGGTACGAATTTAAAAATAGGTGTAGACCTATTTATAAACTAAATCCCGACTAGACGCCGTGTAACGAATTGAAAAACTGCTCCAATTAATCCAATTTCCGTTCACTTTCTCTAAAAAAATATTGTTACACAATTTTGTAATAGTACAGTTAGAGACGAAATAGTTAAATGGCTACACGACTTAATTTGTTTTTTTTTCATTTTCTTATATTTACTATTTATAGGTCAAAGGAAGCTGCTAGATGCAGATCATTTCTGATCTATCGGTCTATCTGAAAATCCTATTCAGCAGTAGACGTATTGTGGCTGAACAAAAAACAATTTATTTTGATGTTTTTCTGTAAAAAAAAATATGTTCATGTAGAAATATAACGTCTGATCCTATCAATGGACCAATGCAAACACAATCTATTTAATCAACGGAACATTAAACAAACATAAAACAATAACTAGTTATTATAAAGTGAGGGTACCGTTTATTCTTGGTCACTTAGAAAGAATATATGTACAATAATACATTACCTAAACTAAAATAAGGTCATAAATAAATATGGTAAAGACGTACGTAAAACATAATTTAGGTACAATAGGAATGATGACAATGATGATCTAATTACTCCGTCAGTTAGGTAATGAAAAAATTTTAGATACGTATATTTTTATTTTGTTGTATAATAAAATGATAGTTAGATATAACGAATCAAAGTTTAGGAGTGGGGGCTAAAACGTCATTACTACATATAAAATTTACATAGAAGTGACGTCATGCGACATTTCAAATCAATATTTCATCGAAACTATTCGTTTCCTTAAAAAAATTAAAAATACGGACATTAAAATAAAAATTAGTCATCTACCCTATTTCCAGGAAAAATACAGAAGTTTCTAACCATTTCAAAGATTATTTTATGTTTATTTTATGTTTTAATTTCATTAAAATTATTTCAACCAAGATTAAAGTTATTTTAGTTAACTGTACTTCATTTAAACTAATCATAAACCGGCCGATATGTTAAACTGCGCAGTAGTTACAACAATAGTTTAATTTCCAACCGTAAATCATCTAGATGGTCTCTATAGTTAACCCAGAGATAGATCTGCGGTTAAAATGTATTGTGAAACTGTTTTAAGTTTTATTTTAAACGAGTTAAGGTTTGTTTTGGGTTGCATTTTTGATTTTTGGAAGTTGAAGCCCGGTTAACTGTTACATACTGTTACTCTGCGGCTCCGTATAGGCAACAACCCTATTGGGCCCCATCTGTGGTGGTCTGATGGCTCTTTAACTCGTCGATTACCGGTTTTACAGACACAATTAAAGAACAATAGGTCGCGGTCACCGGTGACCGCTTGGTATTTGACAGTTTAAGGCGTGCGCGGATATTGACGCACCTTACACTCGGGTCTGGTTCTGGTCGGGCGGCGAGCTACCCATACTCGCTGTCCGCAGGTCCGTGCTTACCGTGGCCGGAGATCATCTAGCGATCTCGGACGCTGAGTTGTGAGGAGGTTGCGGATCTCTGCCTCACGCTCTCCCCACCTCAAAACCATATAACACTGCCTTATTTAAAACTCAAAGATCCGACCTCCGTTCTCGCACTTAACCTTTCGACCACCGAATTAGTCAAGAAGTAATTAGTTCCTTATGTATTATTTATATACCTGTCTACACATTAAGCGAAACAAACCAGTATAAACTGACCCTTGAATGTGGGGGAAGATCATACAAAGATAGACCATTACAAACTGGTATTGTATAGTTCTGTATCCTGTACATAAGTCATTGTATCCCCTCCTTGCTCTAAATTACAGACTATTAGCTACCACAAAAGTCAATTAAGGTTTACATAATAGTAGGTACTTGTCTTCCCTAAGACGTTTATTGCTTGAAGAAGGCCCAAGATATTTAACTGCTGTATAAGATGGAGTGTGCACGTCCTAGGGAGATGGACTGTATCGCCATTATGGGTGGCGCTTTTTGTATTTATTGATGTTTGTCTCTGTGTTTTTTGTTGTGGTCAGTTTTTATTGTTTTTGAATGTTTGGGGCGAAGTCCTAAAAATAAAGTTGTGGGAACACCATGTCAAATGTGAAATGACAGCTCACGCGCATAGACTGTCGATGAAAAAAAATCAACGGATGATGTCACAAAATCGTACATTGAATATATAAAGTTTAAATGCGAATTAACACGGATAGAAGATGCCAACGAACAATTTATTGTTGGGCAGATAGCCCGCCAGGCACGATCACCTCGCCTGGTCCGAGGATTCTCCTTTTCCGACCTTAGGAAAAGGAACTGAGAGTAGAGACTCTCAGTTCCTTTTTTAATTTTCGAAAGAGTCTGTGATAAGCATCAAATTCACTATGAAGACTTGTTTGTTTGAACACCTTATAAACCTCGGGAACTGGTTCGATTTGAGAAATTCTTTTTGTGTTGGATAGTTCATTTATCAAGAAAAGCTATAGGCTATAAACATCACGGTACACTCAATAGGAGCTGAGCAGTGAGTGAAACCGCGCGAGAGTAGTTAGTGTATTTTTATTCATTCATTTTTTTTATAGCATAAGCCGGTAAACGAGCCCACGGATCACTTGACCGTAAGCAATCGGCGTCGCCCATGGACACCGGAACACCAGAGGCGTTACAAGTGCGTTACCGGCCTTTTAGGGATTAGGAGTTTGAGGATTCTTGGGGATTTAGGGATTGAGGAGATTGGGAAAGGGGAGGGGGTAATTGGGCCTTCGGTAATCTCGCTCCCACGGCGAAACACAACGCAAGCGTTGTTTGACGTCGGTTTTCTGTGAGGCCGTGCCGAAGCATGGCTCTCTCTCCCACACCATCTAACTCCCTTGGTGTTAAACTAGAATTAACGGCTGCGTTCTTAATGGAATTTCGAGTTAGCCATAATCGTGCCATTACGGATCGTTACACGCTATTGTGTTATTGAACAATGTAAAACTGTCTAATTTATGTGATGCTATTGTTGTATGATCAAAAAATTTAATGTAAGTATGTATTTCGTGATTTGTTAATTATTTTTCTAGTAGGTATGTACATACTTAACAAACTATTTTGGTATACCCCCACTGTTTCCGTGAGTGCCACAGATATATTAATTAAGTGATTTGAAATGGCTCTTATAATGGTGAAGCTAAAATTGCCCTCGGATTATTGTTCCTCTCAAATAAAAAATATAAATACAAGCAGAACCGATTAAAAGTGGTAGTATTTTAATAAAAAAACAATACTCCAATATAATACAGTAAGGTACGTATTTACCGTGAAGAAGGGACGAAATCTAGTTATATTTATGGAAGGTCATATCGGTTAAGTAATAAAGTAGGGGTATGTATAGGAAATCAATAACTCGTCCATATAGATAATGTAATCGTGCTGTTTATTTATATTTATTACAAAAATCCTTGTATTTATGAAGCGGAGTTATTCGTTGTGTGAGGAGAAAGTGTGTCTAGATTTATGATAGACTATTATATTTAAATAAGTAACTTAGTTCTTTGTCAATTTGGTTGTCTAAAATAAAGTTCTGACATGGGCTCATTGAGCTCTGTACAAAATTCTCTGTTAAAAATTCTATCTTTAGTATCCGCAGGACAGGACATGGAAGATAACTAGCATTTTTTATGGAATAAGAGGCAAACGAGAAGACGAATCACCTGATGGTAGCGATCAGCACCGCCCATGGACACCCGCAACACCAGAGGAGTCACAGGTGCGTTGCCGACCTTTACAAAAAGGAATACGCGCTTTCCTTGAAGGTTTGAAGGTCGTATCGGTTCGGAAATACCGCCGAAGACAGATCGTAGCACAGTTTTGCTGTGCGAGGCAGAAAGCTACACGAGAAGCGCACAGTCTACTGTAAATCCTGTCTTTGACATGGCTGTAACTTTCGAGCAAGCTATTTGGTTCAGTGTGATTTTCGAGTCTGACAAAGGGTTTATTGATCTTTACATAACTTAGCATAACATCACGCCTTTTATCCTCGAAGGGGTAGGCAGAGGTGTACATAATGCTACTGTACAATGTAACACCCACTTTTCACTATTTATGTTATGAGTCCTATGTAATAGAGGGTGAGCCTATTGCCATATACCGGACACAATTCCAGACTCCGTGCTACTACTGAGAATTTATAAAAACTCAGTAGTACTTTGCCGACCGGGAATTGAACCCGAGACCCCTTGCCCGGCAGTCGCACTTGCGACCACTCGGCCAATGAGGCAGTCAGTTTATTGATCTTTAGATTTTCAGAAATTCATACAAGATTAATGTCGATTTTATTATGTCTCCTGATGCGTGGCAATAGACACACCCCTATATATTACATGGGACTCATCATAGTTGGTCCAAAGTGGACGATTAGGCAGTCTCAATTCACATTTGTCAATCTCTTGTGGTAACTAATAGACAAAAAACTCCATAAACCAAAAAAACCCTAAAAAGATTATTTAAAAACGTTAATAAAAAAAAATACAGGAAACGTATCCCCGGAGATGTCGCGGGCAGGTGAGACAATGCGGTGTACAAACAGACAGGACAAACAGACGACTGTTTATATAGAGATTGTGACACTGGCTGTGTATCATCGTTACTTTGGGATTGTAGGAGTAAAGAAGTTTTGAAGATATTTTTGTGTGAAAGTGTTTTGTTAATGGTAGTTGGATTAAGTATGAGAGCCATGCTTCGGCACGAATTTTTATTTATTTATTTATTTATTTAATAGGTACACAAAACAGAAACACAGCGAAATACACAACAGAATAACAATACCAAACTGTAAATGGCAGACCATGCTTCCACAAGTATGTGCACACAACATGACATGCAACGACTAGTATTTATTTATTAATAATTATTTACAATGAACTATAATCCAGAACAAAATTAGAGATAATTTGTAATAATAAGGAGAATTAAGAACGAAATGGGCCGGCTCGACCGGAGTGATACCACGGCCTCACAAAAAACCGACGTGAAACAACGCTTACGTTGTGTTACGTTGTATGAGTGAGGTTACCGGAGTTCCAATTCTCTACATTCCTCAATCTCCCCAATCCCTGAATCCCTAATAATCCTCAAATTTATAATATCCAAAACGCCGGTAACGCACTTGTAACGCCTGTGGTGTTTCAAGTGTCCATGGGCGACGCCGATTGCTTACCATCAGGTGATCCACCAGCTCGTTTATCGGCTTATGCCATAAAAAAATTAAAAAATCACTGAAACTTCAATAAAACTCAAACAGGCTCTCTCATAATAAGCTCATCCACAAAGCTTTACTTTCAAATCTCACTCAAGGGCACACCCAAATCTAATAGGGAAGGCCCTAATGCACGCCATGATTGATGTTTCCATGGCGCACTCAACAGCTATTGAATGCTCTCTATAATAAATGAACATCAATACTGGAGTGTGATGATAAGGAGTTAATGTGTCAGAGTATGAAGAGGTGTCTGTTAAAATGTGTTAATTGTAAGATAGTAAATTCAGATGATGACAGGGTATGAAAATTATAAATATTAGAAATTTATGAAAATTAAATTAGAACCAGGCTGATATGATGATGTTGATGACAATGATGAAGATATCAAAATAGAGACGCCTTACATGTAAATTCTAACACACAATTGGGATGATGACAGGGTATCAAAATTATAAATGTAATTAGTCCGTAAGTAAGATAATGAAAAAATATTAGACACGTATTTTTTATTTTATCGTATAATAAAACAATACTTTGATAAAACGAAACAAAGTTTAGGAGTGGGGGCTAAAACGTCTTTTCTACGTATAAAATGTATATAGAAGTGACGTCACGAGACATTTCAAATCAATATATCGTCGAAAGTATTCGTTTCTGTGAGAAAAAAAATACGTGTAATGATATAAAATAATCTATCAGACGGGCATAAAAATAAAAATTAGGCATCTACCCTATTGAAGATAATATACATACTTCTATCAGGTTGACCTGTAATGAACTATGTATTGCAATAAAATCTAAAAATTTCACATACACACCCTTCTTATTTTCTTAGAAGAAAGTGTGTATGTGAAATTCTACTTCCCAAAAAGCTGACTGCCTCATTGGCCGAGTGGTAGCAAATGCGGCAAGGGGTCTCGAGTTCAATACTTCAATTCCCGGGTCGGGCAAAGTATTACTGGGTTATTTAAAAATCTCAGTAGTAGCATGGAGTCTGGAAATGTGCCCGGTATATGGCAATAGGCTCACCCTCTATTACATGGGAATCATAAATAGTGAAATGTGGGTGTTACTTTGTACAGTAGCATTAAGTGCCGTAACGTGCACCTCTTCTTACCCCTTCGGGGGTAAAAGGCGCGATGTTATGTAATGTTATATAATACTATATAGATATAATTAATAGTGCTTAAATAATAAAAGTTGTAATAATATAAGGCTTTTACTAAATTAGTTCCACGGACATATTTTCATTATAAATAATTTCTATGTATATCTGTATGTACCTAAAAGGTTATCCATTATGTCCACTTACCTGATGAGCACGAGTAACATACTTGACATAATCCCACAGATAATAATAACACATTACTCTAAACATACAAACACTCTGTATTATCTATGTAGTGCATTTTATATTTTATCTGTGGCATTCGGAGCGAGAATGAAATAATTATGTTTGACAGTTTGACAGTTATGATACGATGACATTTGTTGGTAGCTAATGATGTAATTGTTTGGTCTGTAGTGAGTGTGGCCGAAGATAGCCGAAGTGTTATGAAGAATCAACAGTGTTACGTGTTGGAATTTGATAACAATATGTTAGTTATAGCATTTTTTTAAAAGTTTCCCCACACTAGGATTTTCTCCTGTGTCGTGGGTGCGTTTACAAACATATACGTTCGCATACACAATGATACCTAGACCCGAAACAACAATTTGTGGATCACACAAAGTGTTGTTCCGTGCGGGAATCGAACCCGCGACACGTTGCACGGCAGCCGGTTGCACAGCCACCGCACCAACCGTGCAGTCATTTACATTTTACATTTTAAACTATCCCTACTCTTCCAGCTAAGCAAAATTTGATAGACAGGACATTCCATTTCTCAAAATCTAAACATTTTAAACTACAATCTCTAAACCGCTTGCCAAACATGGAGGTAATGTCAAACCCTATTCTGTAGAAAGGGAAAATATACATAAAACAGTTCACTAGACTCAAAAGCTTGACTAATATACCAAACCCAACAAAAATGAATGTCCCACCTCACGAAACGACCATAAAAGAAATGTAATAACAGTTAAAAATAAAAAAAACCTACAATAGTACAAAAAGCTACATGTTCAACTACAAAAATAAACTTCAGAACATCGTAGTCGTATTTAAAACAAAGTAGTTCATGAACACTTCGAATTATAACCTTGTACATACGGCCACACATCAATCTATACAAAACCAGTTTATCCTGGTGTCGCGTCGCATCATCTTTCCGCACATTTAACGTTCAGCTTATACTGGTTATGTAAAACTCGATGTGTAGCCGTGTGTACATAAAAATAAACTACATTAAAAAGTTCTGTTAATACACATACAAAGAAATAATTACTTTCTTAAAGAAAGTCCTCCTTTAATCATTTGAACCCTTACATCCGTCTTCAAGGAAATGTTTTATGATTGTAAAACGAAACGGATCCATTAACATTAAAAGCATAATTATTTTAGATTGTAGGTACTGCTTACACATACATAATAGTTATAATTTACGTGCCTTAACACCGTTACAAATAAAACTTGGAAATGACTCATAAGATGCATTAGAAAGTTCTTTTTTTAACGAATCATCATCATCAACAGCCGAAAGACGTCCACTGGTGGACAAAGGCCTCCCTTTTAACGAATAAGCACAAGAAAAGCTTCTCGATTTAAAAAAATCGAAGTAAGTTTTTTGAGGTTACCGGAGGCCCAATTACCCTCCCCTTCCAGAATCTCCCCAATCCCTGTATCCCCAATGATCCTCAAACTCCTAATCCCCAAAAAGCCGGTAACGCACTTGTAACGCCTCTGGTGTTCCAGGTGTCCATGGGCGACGCTGATTGCTTACCATCAGGTGATCCGTCTGCTCGTTTACCGGCTTATACCATAAAAAAGGTAAGAGATCCATCGTCGCCCGGAGGTTTAAGACGCCCGCTTATCATGCATGAGGTTCGAAAATTACTAACTGCAAGTACCAACTTTCCGAGTTACCTATATGTACTTTCTAAGATTATCTAGACACCACTGACAAACGATGAAGGAAAACATCGTGAGGAAACCTGGGGTTATAATTTCTAATTGTAAGTTTGAAATCGCCAATCCGCATTGAGCAAGCGTGGTCAGCAGTGGCTACTTATAGGCTGTTGATGTGAATAAATATTTGTCTATCATATTGACAATTATTATATAGGACTCAGCAAAACTAATGAAGATTTGTTTTAAGTTATATTAAATCATATTTAGGGCTATATTGCTTCGGGACACCATGGCAGCGCAGCCAGTCACATACTTACAAAATGTACACAGCTCTATAGATAGTTACTCACCTGGTGTCCGCGTGGTTACGTAACCAGCTTATACATCGTCGCCATGGTATCCGGCAAAATACAGTCCTTATATTCCAAATATTAAGTCACACTGAACACTTTAAATAAAAAGTTAAAGTTCAAAGAGGACCTGAATCATCTCAGTTGAATACTTTTAAGATTTAACGTGGAATCTGAACATGGTTTTAGTTTTTCCTTCAGTAGTTTTCAGAGCGATAAAGTTTGGGGCCATTGAAGAGGCGTTTTATTTCCTAAGTTCTGGGTTCCTATTCAAAATAATACAATTCTTACATGAGTGATGAATTTGATTAGGACTCCATGATCAAAAGGTCAGGAGAAAACTAATTATATTTCTCATTTTTTATGGCATAAGCCGGTAAACGAGCAGACGGATTACCTGATGGTAAGCAATTGCCGCCGCCCATGGACACCTGAAACACCAGAAGCGTTACAAGTGCGTTACAAGTGCGTTACTGGCCTTTTAATAATTGGGAATTTCAGGATTGTGGGATTAATTGGGCCTCTATTGGGCTTACAATTACTAGGTTTCACGATGATTTTCTACTCGGCCGTGGTATCACTCCAGTCGAGCAGCCCAATACCCCCTGAAAAACCCCATCGAAATATTTGCAAGAGTCAGAGATCGATGACAGTTTTTAATAGTTATTGTATAGGTACATATAAGGCCTACTTCTGTTAAACATTACGTTCCTGTGGGATAGCTGTTCTAGACTCGAAAATTTCGGAACAAATAATATAAGTTAGACAAATTAAAATAGAAATAGATTTCGCACAGGAATGACACAAAATTTATTAGGTCCAGTAGAACAGATTATAAATCTTAAATATTTTACTTTTACACCAGCAAATATTTGCTCCTACGTCGCCGTTTCAATAGCCCCACACAAACCACGTAATGACCGCACCTCGCAAGCTTTGTGGGGCGGAGTACCGTCTTGTATGCGCCAGTTTCCACATAACTACCCGGGTGATGACTCTACTGGTAGAAGTGGCATGAATTAGGGCTGCGAGCAGTCTAAAAATAGACGCAAGTTATGAGCGAGTGGTTACATTTTGTTTGTAGTTTTACAAGTTACTATAGTTTTTTGATTGAAAGTGGCGGCGTAAGAAGAGAACAAAGATGTTTTATATATTTATACTAGCTTTTACCCGCGGCTTCACTCGCGTCACAAAAGGATAAAAAATAGCCTATGTGACATATACCAATACACACAGCGCCATCTATACCAATACTTTTGTTTTCCCTCGGGTACATCAAAATTTTCCGGGATAAAAAGTACCCTATTATTTAATCCAGACTTCTAACTTCACATCTGCAAAAATTCAAAGCAATCGGTTTAGTAGTTACGGCGTGAAAGTGGAATAAACAAACAAACAAACTCGCTTTCCGATTTATAATATAAGTAAGGATTTTACACTTTGGAACGAGCGGACGGACAATTCTATTTTCGACGTTTCAAAAATGCCTAAAATAAATGCTTTGACTTTGATCTATCATCACAAATAGGTACTTTCCGACCTTTGGCAACAGCGGCTGGACAAACGTTAGATTTTTTGGCGACATGTCATGAATTCATTTAGCACTGAGTAAAACTATTTCCGTGGGAGAGCCATTATTTATTTTTTTTCATTATTTATTTGTTTATTGATTAACACGGTAGACACCAATTACATTAATCAAACATAATAATTACAAAAAATATAAAAAAAAGAAAACTAAATCAAAGTACATAGCATAAAAAAGGTGTTGAAAGTAAATGAGAAAATATAGTAAAATTACAAAACAGATAAAGATGGACACAAAAAAAAAAAATACACGAAACAACATACAATACAACTTAGAATTAAAATGAAACAGTAATAATAACAATATATGTACACAGAATCTGGAAAAAAATCAAAACCGATATAAAATAACATTGTTATGTGTGGTTCTGCTCACAATACACCAGGCAAACAGACATTACAGCCTTAAACTTATCATTAAACAAGTCACAATCCGGGTAGACCTTCATGAGGTTGTTAAACGCAGCAAGAACACGTGGAATTGGAGATTTCGCACGTGCATTAGTGCGGGAAGTAGGTACTGCTAAGAGCCGATGGTTCCTATTGCGAAGATAGTTATCAGGCACGTATAGTCGTATCAACTCATTGTGAAGATCTGGAGCATCAGTTAATCCACGACACACTTTAAGCATTATGCCTACCTGGTCAAACTCCCGCCTGGTCTCCAGAGTGTTGTATCCAAGACATCCAGTCAGGAATTTGGTTGGATACAGATACGGGTAGTAACCAAACAGACGTTTATACAAAAATCGTAGGAACGCTTTTTGTACCTTTTCTAACAAAAGAGCATAAGTGGCCTCATGAGGATTCCACACGCTAGAGCTGGCTTCGAGCTTGCTCCGAACAAGCGTATTGTATAATAGCCGAATGACATGGTCTTTACGGAAATCTTTTGAGTTTCTAAGAACGAAACCAAGTCTCTTGAAAGATTCCTTGGCGACGACGACAATGTGGTCATGAAATGTAAGCTTCTGGTCAAAAGTGACTCCCAAATCTTTCGTCGTTGTCGTTGATCTGGACAAAACTGTACCATTCAGTCTATACTGGTAGTAGATTGGATGCCGCATTCGACCAAAAGTCATCACACAACATTTGGATACATTGAAATTCATTTTATTTGCTACACTCCATTCGTAGACAGCGTCAACATCCTTTTGTATGGCTTCACAGTCCTGCACAGTTTTAACACTGGCATATAGTTTGAGGTCATCTGCGTATAGAAGACATTTTGTGTATTCGGGAACTGATGGTAGGTCGTTTATCATCAACAGAAAAAGTAAAGGTCCAAGAATCGACCCCTGACTCACGCCTGAGCGTGTGTGGTAAGGGTTCGAGTCATAAGTTCCTAGCCGAACAAACTGTTGGCGATCCCGGAGGTAGTCTGCAAGAAGACGCAGGAGGTTCGGACAGAAACCTAAAGTGCTGAGCTTTAAAAGCAGGATGTCATTATTGACTCTGTCGAAGGCCTTGCTAAAATCAAAGTACAGCACGTCCACTTGTCGTTTTATATCAAGCTGAGCAGATATAAACTCAGTTAATGTCAGTAAGTTGGTGTTAACCGATCGTTTTTGTCTGAATCCGTGTTGTGCATTATGTAGATATGTCTGTACTTGTGCATATATCAACTTGTGTAAGACGTGTTCAAAAATTTTTGCTGGTGAAGATAATATAGCAATAGGTCGATAGCCCTCAACTGCACATTTATCAGAAGTCTTAGGTATAGGTGTTACTCGGGAAGTCTTCCATTGGATGGGATAGTGGCCCGTTTTTAAAGACAAATTGAATATATGGCATAATGGAGAGGAAAATGATTTCTTTAAATGTTTCAGAAGAAAGGGTGGAATGCAATCTGGGCCTATAGAACTACTAGGTTTTAATTTGTTTATACCGTGTATGACTTCAGTTAGTGTAAAACCCAGTATGTTGACATAATTGTTGTTGCGACTGATGTCAGAACTATTGATCGATGCTACGTCCAATAATGGTACATCAGGTAGGAATACACTAGAGAAGAAACTGGCGAATGCGTCAGCGGCAGCGGTTCCGGTAAAACTGTTGCCCTGGTAGCTAACTCTAGATTCAAAACCTCCCTTAGAACGTAGGTTACAGATGTGCCGCCAAAATGCTAGTGGATTAACTTTTATGTTATTTTCTATGCGGTAAATATATGCTTTGTAAGCATCCACGACACGATGTTTCAATGAACTTCTTAATTCAGAAAATGATTTATAGTGTTCGTGACAATTGGTGTGTTTCCAGATTGTATGAAGCTTGAGTTTCTGCTTTACATCTTTAATAATCTCAGGAGTGAACCAGACAGGGTAACGTTTACTTCTAGATTTAGCACGGCGCTTCTTAGGGATGCAATCATCAAATATACTATAAATTATGTTGTAAAAAGTATTTACGCCATGCTTCGCCACGAATGGAGTGATACCACGGCCTCACAGAAAACCGACGTGAAGCAACGCTTGCATTGTGTTTCGTCGTGTGAGTGAGGTTACCGGAGGCCCAATTACCCTCCCCTTCCCCAATCTCCCCAATCCCTGAATCCCCAACGATCCTCAAACTTCTAATCCCCAAAAAGCCGGTAATGCACTTGTAATGCCTCTGGTGTTTCAGGTGTCCATGGGCGACGCCGATTGCTTACCATCAGGTGATGCGTCTGCTCGTTTACCGGCTTATGCCATAAAAAAGCATATAAAATTGACACACAATTTTTCTTCCCAACATAATCATTATGGGTTACTTTTCTACTAGCTAGCGCGACACAACCGCTAAAAGAACCTACTTACAAATTAAAACATTACAAAAAACACTTAAAAATGAACTTTAAGCTTTCTTATTACATATAAAAATTCTCCTAAAAACTAATTTGAAACTGCTTTAAATATACAAAGGTTAATTTCGAATAGCTACTGATGTATATAAGTGACACGCCGGGTACTTCCATACATATTTGATGGACAGACCAGGTTTCATTAGCCGTACGATGAAACTTTAATTCGAAGTGACGTCAGTGCCTCCGATCGGGGGAATGTTGGGGATAAGGTGTGTGTGTTAATGTAGTAAGATGGGATGGGCAGAGGTGTATTATGATGTGGTATGTGTGTGGTGAAGAAGACTATATTCAGAGGTTTCAAGATGAGAGGTCTAATAAAGATTTTTACTAGACTTAAAGGTCCTATTACAAAGAGTTTAGAGTATCTTCTGGCGGCGGATTCCCTCGCTTTGCTGTGGGATATTTATTTATTTATTTATTATTGCTATGCTAACACGGCTTTACACTAATTACATTAACACACACACAAAGAGAAATTAAAAAAAAGATAAAAGTAGCCTATGTTTTATTCCAAATCATAATCTACCCCAATTCCAAATTTCATCTCGATCGCTTTATCCATTATGACGTGAAGCAGTAACAGACAAGCATACAAAGTTTCGCATTTATAATTTATGGTAGGATTTATTGTTTTAGAAAGCATGCTTATTGCACAATACTTTAAACTAGCTATTATAACGTCATAAGGAATTATTCAAACCCAGTATTACTTTGCCCGACCCGGGAATCGAACCCGAGACCCCTTGCCCGGCAGTCGCACTTGCGACCACTCAGCCAACGAGGCAGTCACTAGCTATTATAATAGCATCAAAAGCCTGGAACAGTCCACTCCTGAAGTTTGAACAAAATGGTTCTAAGACAAAATTTGATCGGCGATTGGAACATCGTAGTCTAAAAGGTTCATATCATTCATCATCATCCTCATCATCATCATCTTCATCAATATAAAAGGTAGTCTGAAAGGCTGTTATCTTAGAGCACTGCTGCCATTGAGCAACTATTCAAATGTGAAGTCCCATAGTTGGCTCAAACGACACCCACGAGAAGAGCAAAGGTAGTGACAGAAAAAAAGAATAAAAAACCCTTAATTACGTGTCAAAGTACTCATCCGCATCACTGTCACCGGAGAACGAGAGTGAAACATGTGAAACAAGTGAATTTATTTCTGCAAATAGGTTACAAGGCAGCACTTTTACACGTCAATTTTATCAAGCGAACGATGAGGTCGACATTTCCTAACTGACTACTCTGAGAAGAAATGCCGAAACAAACTCAGAGGTCTGTCTCTTTTAAAGTCCAGACAATATGTATAATAGATTATGTGTGAGAACCATGCGAGTTCTTTCAGTAGTGGCCTTTTGAGGAAAGAACCACAACAGTTTGAGCGGACCCGCTCTGAAGGCAGTACGCATGTGTCGGTTTATAGTCAGCTCAATTAACAGGTGAGGCTGACTGATTCGACGAACAATACCAACCTAAAGAACATTTGCGTAGGCCGCACAAATACTCAAACTGTCAGAATATGTGTAATTAGAAAAGAAATGGTGAGGCAAAGTCTCGCACGGTCCTAGCACTAACAATTGTAAAGGAAAAAGAGAGAATATAGCAATCAGATAGAGAATATTATCTGCTGTCTTTTACTGTATCTACTGTCTAAATACATCTACCTCTTTTCAACATAATCGGTCGTCAGAACATCTCGTCACATAAAGTATTTACTCGGTACCTTCGGAAATCCGTCTGTCTTTTGTTTTTCGAGAGTATTCCACCGCTTAGCTACAAATCAATAGTAGGGTAGATACTTACATTTATATTCTCACTGTGATCACCCGATTACCTGTAAAAAATAAAGAATGTTAGAATGTGGATTATTTAGCAGAAAAGGGTATTTTTTTGTTTTTGAGGTGTGAAAATCTGCCAATGACATTTCCCGCCTGGGTAAGGCGAGTGTCAGACTCTTACTGGCTAAAACCACCCCGTTCCTACTTCTGCACTTCGAGCCAGAGCCTCAGCAACCCGTTAAGTCCTCCGCGGCTCCGTATCGGTATCAGCCCTATTGGGCCTTATTCCCTTCAAAAACCAATTTAAGTATCGTTAAAACAAAAAATATATTAAAAAGAAATATTGTTTCATTTTCAGTTGATCACCGAAAGCTTTGTAATTAAGAAATAAAACATTCATCGATATAAAATAATCGATTCAAAATAACTGGAGCACCGAGCGATGAGAATCGATGCTTTTTACTTGATTACAACAATTATGTTGAGTACTCGATTTATTTTTTCTGTAAAGTAACGGCTCTGGCTGGCTTCTGTTGATTTAAAATTTTCGTTTTCAAGAAGATTGTGGGAAACTGCTGAAGTAAAGAAAATATGAGTGGTTGCAAAAGGAGTTCGTGATGGTTTATTTTAATTTACATAACATCACTCCTTTTATCTCCGAAGGGGTAGGCAGAGGAATATCTTTATCTTTACGCCTTTATCCCCGAAGGGATATGCAGAGTTGTATATTACGGCACTTAATGCCACTGTACAATGTAACACTCACTTTTCACTATTTATGTAATGAGTCCCATGTAATAGGGGGTGAGCCTATTGCCATATACTGGGCACAATTCCATACTCCGTGCTACAACTGAAAAACCCAGTTATACTTTGCCCGACCTGGGAATCGAACCTGAGACTGTGACTGCAAGGGGTTGCAGTCACACTTGCGAGCACTCGGCCAATGAAGCAATCTTTAACAGACCAAAAACATTACAAATATCAACAAACACGTCTAACCCCGAAAATAATTCAATAAACTCCTCTATGGCATATCTATAGTAATATTATAAAGAGAAAAGATTTCTACCTATTTTTGTATGTTTGTAATGAATAGGCTCAAAAAGTACTGGGCCGATTTAAAAAATTCTTTCACTAATAGAATGCTACATTCTTTCAATTTGACGTAGTCTACATTTCATTTTGAAAAAAAAATAGGGACCCTTGGTAAAATTTGAACAATGTAACCGAAGGTGTAGAAAAATGAGTCTTAAAATGTCTTTCGTCGAATGCGCTGCCGAAACTATTAGCGATAGAACAAAATAATGTACAACAATATTGAAGAACATCATAATGTTCACAAAAAACTCCGCGGTAGCATATGTCCAACTATTGTAGTTATGTCACTACAACAATCCAAATTTCCAAAAATAAATAATTGTCTACCCCGTGCGAAGCCGGGACGGGCTGCTAGTAATTCTATATAATGAACATTTTATATTTATAGGGAATCGTATTGAAATTCCATTAGCGTTGGGACCGCAGCGGTCATCGTAACCCGCAGGCCGCCACCGCACCGGTACATTGTAGCGGTTGCCTGGGATATGTAACGTGAAGGGTTGAGGTTAAACCCTGTGTCGGGGAAAGACTAATGTGCTGAATGTGTTAAGTTTAATTATTTTAATGGGTTTTTGCTATGGAAACTGTTGTTTCTAAGTATATGTATTGAATAAAACAATGCATAAAATATCCGCATTGTAAGAAAACGATGAAAGTCAAAGCATTAATTTCAAATTTTTGACATTAAAGTCAAAAATTTAATTGTCCGTCCGTCTGTCAGTCAGTGAAGCTAGGCGCTCATTCCAACATGTAGTTTTGAATGGAGAGGAACTGGCAAGAAACTCCATTGTCATAAAATTTAAAAAACTTCTTTAGAAATAATGTATTTTACAGTCTCATTGATACATTATGTGATCCTTTACCTAATGTATATCTTTATAATTCTTCTGTGAGTGTATATGTCACTGAACTTCTCTCAAACGACTGGACCGATTTTAATGATTTTTTTTGTGTGTGTTCAAGGGGATCTGAGAATGGTTTAAATTAAAAAATCAGATGGCGCTGCAGTTGGTATCTAGGTTATTTATCTATACCTATTATTATTTGCAGGACAACGTCTGTCGGGTCCGCTATCTTTATATGTGAGAACGATGTAATAACAATACGACGTCAAAATTAACGACACAATTAAAGAACAATAGGTCGCGGTCACCGGTGACCGCTTGATGTTTGACAGTTTAACTCGTCGAGTACCGGTTTTATAGACACAATTAAAGAACAATAGGTCGCGGTCACCGGTGACCGCTTGGTGTTTGACAGTTTAAAGCTATGAATGATTGTTTCAAACATGGTGCCTACATGTAAGTGTACTTACAATTTGAAATAATGATACTATACAAATCAAAACCTTTGTTTAAGCCTTTCTCTCGTAGCGTAAGCAATCCATTGCTTAAAAGGTGATCTCCAATAATTTTATGTAATGCCTGTTGTAATTAAAAAAAACTTTTTTATTTATTTATTTTATAAATACGAAGAAGTACTATTTCTTTTTATACGAAGAAGAAATAAATTTTGTAGACCATGCTTGTTATAAACAACTACAGACAGTAACAACTTCATGCTCGATTATTTGTTTTGTCATTTATGACATTATATTGTAGTCTGTAGTCTGATGTTTCTATTAACATAACATTATACCGCGTGGAATGTTTGATCTATAGTCAGAATTTTAATTAGATTCCAGATTTGACAATAGCTACTGTCATTTTGTGAAATAATGATACCACATATAATAGTGTAGTGATGCACACAAAAATCGATAAACAATCAGTGTGTGTGTTTTATAATAAATGTTATAGAAAGTGACAGCGATAGCGATAGCGATGACAGCGACAATTTATAAAGTAACTTATTACCATAATACATCTATCTGTTTTATTTGTCATGTTCCTTCATGATTACATTTTTTTATTTATTTCACACACAATTATAAAATAAACGTCTCAGATCGTTAATTAATCGTCAAAACTAAATAATCGGTTCAGAAATATTAATTTCCTGATATACTTAGTTCACGAAAGTAAAATTATAATTATTATAAACGAGAAGAATCGATCCAGAAATATTGCATTTCCATATCGAATAATTTCGCAACGTCACTATTTAGTACTTGTCATAACGTTGCCACACTGAAATTGTCAAATCTGGAATCGAATTAAAATTCCGAGTATAGTTCCCTTCCTTAATGAATAATTTCAAATGGACCCACATTAAATTTATAATCGACCTCCACACACGATAAAAAATTCAAACGACGGTATGTATCCTAAAATATATCGAAGGGAGAAGGGGCTGCCACAAACAAGGTCTAATTATTTGCCATCGCAAATGTGGGGTCGTTTTGGGGAGAGAGGGCAGTTTATGGCACGCTTAATGTTGGTCCACCGTCAAATAGAGACCTCTTTGACCCCAAACGAAGTTCAAATTACAAATTAAAGTGACCTTCATCACTGGATCCGAAGTTTTGTCGAAGTTTGTACAATAATGACTAGTTTTATTTAACTTATCTTCGTTTTCCTAATAATTAAGGCTCTGGACCCTGGGAGTCATGATGTCCTTGAATATTTAAGACAAGGGAATGTATGTCGTATGTTCTACGTGTAATGAAGTAATTTCGCGTCGACAGTAGTTTATTTACAGACAAATATTAGTTACATGAAAATAAATAGGAAATATTTGAATGTCCGTGAAATTTGCGTCAGAATTCTCGAAGAGTAAGTAGTAGTCGTTCTGGTAGTTATATCTTTGAGCCGTTTGGAGTTGAGACGTTAAGTGCGGGGTCCGAGTGCCCATACATTATTCAATAACATTTCTATACGCCTGGTCGATGCATCTCGTGACCAGAGGGCTGGTCTTTTTCTCGGTCAGGGGTTAAGCATTGCCATACAACGTGGCAATGCTGCCAGCGAGTACTTTCCCTACTGACGTCGATGCGGACGAATTTTTCGATGCTTTATGTAAGTAAATAGCTATTTTTATTTTTCGTTTATTTAATTTTTATCTTAAGTTAGTAATTTGTATTTCTTTTATGTAAAAAATAAAGTCAGGGTTAATTTAATCACAGAGTTGGTTCTGGTTTTATATTTATTGTATGCGAAATGATAAATGCATAAAAACTTTTGGTTATCTTTTTTAAGAAATACGAGCAAACGAGTAGACAGATTATACACCAAAGGCGTAACAAATGCACTTTCGCCTTGCCTCCACCAATATGTGTCATTTCAAACTTGAGTATTGTTAGAAAGTGTTCTTAACAAAATAATAAATTCGCGTATGAAATCCTATCAACATTATTTCCAACGTTACATGGAAGAAAATGACCAAAAAAATATGTTAAAAGAGCTACTTACTTATTGGGGTAAAATCCGCCATGACACTTTTTTTTGTTGACGGGGTGAATCCTACAAAAGGCGCCTACATTTTTGGAAAAAAAAAACTAGGGAGTGTGGGATTTTTACCTCACTAAAACCTCCCCGGTGGCCACCATTCGCACCTGAAGGAGGTACCGGGTCCTCTTAGTATACCAGCTCTGTAGCCCCCACGGTGCAACGCCTATTACGGCACCTCCCTATGGAGACCTATGTGTCTACCTAGAGCCTCTCTGTGCAGTGCACGGCGGCATGTGACCACTGTGCCGCCGTCATCCTTGAGGTGATTATGTGGGCGCCTAGATTCCCTACTCCAAAGGTTTGCCTGACAATATTGAAGCAGGGATTCAAAATAGACTGCCTCGTTGGCCGAGTTGTCGCAAGTGCGACTGCCGGGCAAGGGGTCTCGGGTTCGATTCCCGGGTCGGGCAAAGTATTACTGGGTTTTTTAAAAAATCTCAGTAGTAGCACGGAGTCTGGAAATGTGCCCGGTATATGGCAATAGGCTCACCCCCTATTACATGGGACTCATAACATAAATAGTGAAAAGTGGGTGTTACTTCTATGTGCACCTCTGCCTACCCCTTCGGGGATAAAAGGCGTGATGTTATGTTATGTTATGGATTCAAAATATTAGGCGTCGCGGCGGTTGTTTCCTCGACGCCTTCGACCCGCCATGACACCTATCCCTACCACTGAAATACAAAAAAATTAATTCAATATTGCAACAACGTCTATTTGATATATCACCCGGTTTGCATACGATTTAGTGTTCGTTTCAAATGCAAACGATGAACGGAATCAAATACCAGCGTGAATTCAGGTTCCAATTACAACATTTTCGACGAAAAATCGTTCAAATATCGATTTCAATACGAAAATTTTGTTGAATCCGTATTATAATCGTAGAAGATTAAAATGTAGGAGGAGACCGTTTTTATTTGACGTCTAATACGTAAATACTCAAATGCCACTTGACTTTAAGTTGATCTTCAAAGTTTTTCTGTCGCTTCTGAGTACCTTCGAGTAACAGAGAATACTTGAGACTGTACAGCTAGACGGAGTTAAGTAACTTGTTTCATTAATACTCTTCAAATAACTAAACATTACGCCTTCTATTCTGTGGGTATACGTTAACATGTATCTTGAAATTGCCGACTGCCGCGAAGCACGGAGCAACTCTTTGTGTGATCCACAGATTGTTGTTTCTGGTCTGGGCGTCATGTGTATGTGAACTGATATGTTTGTTAACACACCCACGACACAGGAGATAATAAAATAATTCTACAGTGGGCGACTTTTTTTTTAAAGAAAAGAATTGTTGTACTCAGTTTTTGACAGTGGTGTTATTAGTTAAAGTGATTGTAATTATTTTATTCTTTAATTAAAACGGATAAATAAATATGAAAATTACTACAAATCTCTTTGAATATAATCTTTATATATATAATTCTTCTGTGAGTGTGTATGTCACTGAAGTTCTCTCAAACGACTGGACCGATTTTGATGAAATTTTTTGTGTGTGTTCAAGGGGATCTGGGAATGGTTTAGATTCACAAATCAGCCCGGCAGATGGCGCTGCAGTCGATGTTTAGGTTATTTATCCTAAACGGCTGAACTAATTTGAATGAATTTTTGTTTATACATTCAAGTGGATATGCAGGACAACGTCTGTTGGGTCCGCTAGTATCCTATATAATCAGAATCACAAATTCTACAGTTCCGATAATATCTACCGCAAAATAATATTTAGTATGGCAAATGAAGCCTTTTAAAAAGACACCACTTCATTTATTTTTCGCGCGGATTTATCAAAACCGTTTAGACAGTGTGCCGCAGTTAATTCTGAAACAAGAGATTGCCTAAAGCACTTTCGAAACTTTGTACATTTACGAACCAAAGTCCCCCGAAAGAGTGGACCTCAAAAAGACAATTACGCCTCTGTAGAACAAGCCAAACGGCCCCTAGAAGATAAATTGAAGGGCGATTAAAATAAATTTTGCGTGAATTCAATTTTTTCGCCCCTTAAGAAAACTCAATTAAACTACATGTCTAATTTAATTTAACAAACATTTTACTAATTAGTGGTCGGAGTTCATTAATATCTTTTGTTAGATAATTTGGTCGTAATAGAATGATTGCTCCGTTCTGGTTTGGATGGACCTTAATGGATGTGTCAAGGTTTTTGACAAAGGACTGTTTTTACGTTTGGAGAATAATAATGTTGGGTTCTTGCTATTAGGTACGTACTATTTTCATTTAGCTGGCTCGTTGGCCGAGTGGTTGCAAGCGCGACTGTCGGGCGAAGGGCGTTCGGCAAAATATTATTGTTTTTTTTTAATTGTCAGTAGTAGCACGGAGACTGGAATTGTGCCCGGGATATGGCAATAGACTCATCTCCTATTATATATACATGGGACTCGTAAAATAAATAGTGAAAAGTAGGTGTTACATTGTACAGTGGCATTTAGTGCCGAAATGTGCATCTCTGTCTACCCCTTCAGGGATAAAACGCGTGATGTTATGTTATGTGATTGATTTACCTATTTGGGGAGGAACGATTGGCGATATTTTAAATAAGGGTCAAATTAAAATTACCCTTAACCGACGAGCATGTATGAAAAGATTGATGACTGTCGATAAAGCGACAGAGGAATGTAGGAATCGTAGTAATTGGCGTTCCATAATCTCTGCCTACCCCCTGGGAGACAGGCGTGAAGTTATGTTATGTTATGATGAAGGATACAATATTAAATCTGTACAAAAAACTTCAATCGATTTTGAACTGTATTCCAAAACATTAAGCTAGAATATCTTATGGCAATTTGTATATTAATTTGCTGTATTTAACAGTAATATTGCGCACTTAATAACCTTGTTTCATCATTGGATCTATGTCAGTAGTACGTGATGAAGCTAAACAAAACCATTATAAATTGACCATCGGATGTGCAGAAAGATATTAAAAGGCGAGACCACGATATACTGGTTTTGTATAGTTCGATGTGAACCGTGTGTACGTGAGAAACATCGGGAAGCATTATCAAAAGCCCTGACTTCAAGGGAAGAATGGGAGAATTGATTTAGGGGTGCCCGGGGATAAACGGACCACGGTGTAATTTGTACCCGGTTTAATTGATAACGAATTGTTTTTACGATAAAATGATTTGTGGTTGGTCAGTTAGTGGGTGTTTTTGGGGTCCTTATAAAACAAGTAATACGTAATAACATAACATCACGCCTTTTACTCCTGAAGGGGTTTTTTTTTAAGGGGGGAAAATCATCGAATGACTGCTCCCGCCTGGGTGAGGCGGAAGGGAGTGTCAGACTCTTACTGACTAAAAACCATCCCGTTCCTTCTCCTGCACGTCGAGCCGGAGCCCCGGTTACCCGTTAGGTTCTCCGCGACACTCCTGAAGGGGTAGGCAGAGATGTACATTACACTGTACAATGTAACACCCACTTTTCACAATTATGTTATGAGCCCATGTAATAGGGTGAGCCTATTGCCATATACCGGGCACATTTCCAGACTCCGTGCTACTACTGAGAATTTTTTTAAAACGCTGTAATACTTTGCCAGACCCGGGAATCGAACTCGAGACCCCATGCTCGGCAGTCGCACTTGCTACCACTCGGCCAACGAGGCAGTCTAATAATTAACTAATCTCAACAAATACGTTTTTAAACACTAATTAAGCTTGTCCCGTTTGTTGATTTACTAATATAGAATTTTACCCCCTTCCAGAGCCAACAGCTCTGGCGACGCGGCACCCACTGGAAGAATGGGAATGTTGACACATGTAATCTATTCTACCTTCAGCACACAGTACGTTTATAAATGGCGGACTAATCGGCGAACAAGTCTTATAATATTATCACGCTATCATCTACAGGGGAGGAACCCTATACTAGGTACTGACCCGAGCGTACGGCGCTTCGCGTTCCGCGCGCGCCTCAAAGAGCCATCAGACCACCACAGATGGGGCTCAGTAGGGCCGATGCCGATTCGGAGTCGCGGAGAACCTAACGGGTAACCGGGGCTCCGGCTCGACGTGCAGGAGAAGGAACGGGGTGGTTTTTAGTCAGTAAGAGTCTGACACTCCCTTCCGCCTCAAAAAAACAAAAAAAAATACTAGGTACTGAATCAATTCTGACGACATTCATTACCGTAGAATATCCCTTGATAAAGACTAATTCAAAAGCCTAAATTCTGGCAGAAGTCATTATTCTACGCGGACGAAGTCGCGGGCAACAGCAATAAACAATAATCAGTTGAACATAATACCTCCTCCTTTTTTTGAAGTCGGTAAAAATATCCAATTACTTATTTCATCAACAGCCTATAAATGCCCACTGCTGAGCAAAGCCTCTTCTCACACGGAGAAGGTTTGATCATTAATCACCACGCTTGCTCAATGCGGGTTGGCGATTTCAAACTTATAATTAGAAATTATAAGTCCAGGTTTCCTCACGATGTTATTCCTTCACCGTTTGTCAGTGGTGTCTAAATAATCTTAGAAAGTACATATAACTCGGAAAAAGTCACATTGGTACTTGCCGCTACTTATTTATGTTCCTTTTATTGGAATACTCTTTCCTATCTCTTCAGGTGTTCACGTTAACAGTGACTTGTATGTTACTTGGTATGCACAGGGCACTCAAGATTAACTCATTATTTGTTGCTAATTAATTTGTTTGGAAGTTCGTGTGTGCGTGGGTTTCTAATTATGTCGCTATTGCTATAAGGAGATTTTCAATGTTTAAGGTAAAATAGGAATTTCGATGTATTTCAGATTAAGCATAGCATTTCGTGGAAATTTTTATGGATAGTGTGCAGGACACAGCTGAGCTCAACCAAATTATGATAACAACTGTATTAGGTATGTATCTACCTGTGATCTACAACGAATAAATTAATTTGAATTTGAGTTTTAAAAAATCATTCCAACCACACAACTCACAACACAATTAACAAAATAATATATTTCATTAACTACGTTTAAAAAATCGACTTCAAACGCCTCACCCAAGTGGGAGCAGCCATTCGATGATTTCCCCCCTTAAAAACAACCCATTCGGGGATAAAATGCGTGATTTTATGTTATGTTATATTTACTGACTTTTTTTACTGACTGATTTATTTACTGACTGCACGGTTGGTGCAACCGGCTGCCGTGCGTGTCGCGGGTTCGATTCCCGTACGGAACAACACTTTGTGTGATCCACATATTGTTGTTACGGGTCAGGGTGTTATTGTGTATGTGAAATTGTATGTTTGTACACGCAACCACGACACATGAGAAAATCCTAATGTAGGGCAACGTTTAAAAACAAAAAAAAAACTCCTCCTTATATTATAGAAACTGCAATAAAAACAATTTCCGAAGGCATTGCGTAACTCATCACATTGATCGCAATAATACACGATTGGTATCTAGTAGGTCATGAAAAGCACTCTCACTCTAAGTGATTTCAAAGCAATCCCATTACTTCACACACACTCACACATGCACAGTGTACTTAATTAATCCTCGACTACATTTTGTAAATTAATGTAACCAATCACGGCTTTGTATGCCTTTGTGAGGGTATTGTAATATACATTCTTTTACTTCCTCATCATCATGAAAACGGGGCTTATCACCAGGCGAGATAGTAGCCAAACGTCTGCCAATCACTACATAGTATAAAACAAAGTCACTATCCGCCGTCTGTCTGTCCCTATGTATCCTTAGATATTTAAAACTACGCAACGGATTTTGATGCGTTTTTTTTTAATAGATAGAATGATTCTTAAAGAAGGTTTATATGTATAATACATGCATATTACACCCGTGCAAAGTTGGGGCGCAAGTGAAATATAAAAAAAACATTACGTCTTTTATTTTTTCTTTTGCTATGGAACAGGAGGCAAACGGGCAGACGGATAACCTGATGGTAAGCGATCAGCGCCGCCCATGGACACACGTAACACCAGAGGAGTCACAGGTGCGTTGCCGGCCATTTAAAAAGGAATACGCTCTTTTCTTGTACGTTTGAAGATCGTATCGGTTCGAATATACCGCTTACGACAGATCATTCCACAGCTTACTGCCCAAAAGGGTTACTTCTTTGGGGAGATTAAAATGCTTAAGAAAGGCGAAGGAATAGGTGTAGTTACATAATGCTACACCGATTTTTAATCGACTTGAAAAAGGAACAAAGATTATTCTCAATTTGAATTGTATAGTATCTATGTTTGTGCGTGATTATCTAGCAATTGGCTTAACCGATTTCGATGCGGTTTTCAGAAAAGTGTTCGAGAACACCAAACAAATTTCACTTGAGACTTGGTCTCAATAAACTTGAAAGATAACTAAAAATCACGGGTTACTCACGTGAATATACTGAGAAAAGCTCTACTAGTTTAGAACCACAGAGGGGTTCTTCCTCATGACTTGACTTGACTTCTTTGAAGCTTGAGCTTGACTTCCTCAAAACTTGAAAGTATTCAAGCAAAGCGGCTTATAATAACAGTCATCATCATAATATCGGTCACAAGACATCCTCTGCCTAACAAAAGCCTCCCGCAATGACTTCCCCGAATCCCCAACCATCCTCAAATTCCTTATTCCCAAAAGGCCGGTAACGCACTTGTAACGCCTCTGGTGTTTCGAGTGTTCATGGGCGACGCCGATTGCTTACCATCAGGTGACCCGTCTGCTCGTATACTGGCTCATTCCATAAAAAAAAACTTCCAGGTCTACCAGCTGCATCCAGTGGTTCCCTGCGCCCCGAAGCTAATCATGTACCTAATTAATCCTACACGCACCCTACACCACTAATGTGGCCAATAAATCGTCGAGAATTTCAAGACAAATGAAATACGTCCAGTACGAGTACACAATGGGACTCGGGCGTCCACAAAATTGGATTGTCCGCGGACGTAGCGCTCGGACAATCAAAGGAGTATTACCGATCACTGTCCGGAACTGATCCCGTTAATTGCTCCCGCTTGGTCGCCCTACTGCGAATAATTGTTCCCATTGAACAATGAAAGGAACATGTATGAACGACATGGGAGAATGAGTTTTCATCACCTGTATATTGGTTCGTTCGAGCACGCAATTATAGACGTTATTGACACCTAATTTAGTGGACATTTTCCTGTATTGGTTTTTGGTACTCTATATTTCTGAATCGGGGGTAGTTTCTAAGTAAATGAACCAAAAAATTTTGTTCTAATATTTCTACGATTAGGCTATCTTTTGTATGACGGACTATTATCATATGAACGCCTATTGATTTGATATAAAAAGTAAAATATCAATGTCAAAATATTTTTTACAAATAATATTAAACCTATTTTAAAATGCACCTGTTTATTAGAAGTTAGAATACATTTTCGAATAATATAAAACTCAAGCAATATTGCCACAATTCAAGTTTAGAACATGAGTAATGTCTTCACAAAAGGCAAAAGTAATCTCCCGTATTTTCAAATTGAGAATCAATCAGGACAAAATGGCGTCGAATCGTAACGGTCGCGATGAATCTCCGATCGTATTTTCTTGTCTACTTTTTCGATAGCAATTTGTGAAATCATTCTTTTTAAAGTTCCTCCGAGCTATAATGTGGATACCTCATTTTGGGGTAAAATTGGTTACTTAGATTAAATTGGAAAAAAAGAAAGATATTCCAAATAATGTGTTATTTTACTTTGAGATTGGAGGCAAGACAGCCTACAAATCACGCAATGGTAAGCGATCAACGCCATCCATGGATACCCATAACTATAACACCATTTTTTTTAAGGGGGGAAAATCGTCGTATGACTTCTCCCGCCTGGGTGAGGCGGGAGGGAGTGTCAGAATCTTACTGACTAAAAACCACCCCGTTCCTACTCCTACACTTGAGCCGGAGCCCCAGGAGTTACAAATAGGTACAATTTTTTGGGTTTCCGGTAACAATAATCTTATATGGCAAGCATTGTATCAAGCTGATTCTCTGCTCGGCCGTAGTATCACTCAGATTGAGCCAGCCCATTCGTGCCGAGGCATGATTTTTTCACATATAACATTACTTTCTTTGGAAAAAACCCCTTGACTGCTTTTCCATAAGTGAATGCTTTTTACTCGAAATTTGCTATAGTATAATAGAGAATTCCTAGTTAGCAAGTTCCTCCAAGAAGTAGATCACAAAAAAGCTAATCAGCTATAAAAAGAAAGCAATTGACGTTTCAACAGTACTTCGTAATTAGCTATAAGGCATAAGAGCATACATAAGTAGGGGCTATTGTTAACCCTTTATTTGCCATACCTGGTCCTATTGGCAGTGGCCGGCAAACAGTATAATGGGCCATAATTCATAGCCTGTAGTTTGGCACAATGGCTTGCGAACAATTAGGGTTATGTACTAAGATTGGTTGGTGATATATAATATCTGTTATGGCGGTATCGATTCGAGATGTATGGGTGTACGTGGGTTGTGAGAGGAGCGAGGATGTAAGCTATGTGTTGGGGGTATAAAGATGAAAATATTTGTGGAACGTTATCCACATAACAATTTCATTGTTCTAGGACATGGTGAGATGTGTTATACAGAAAAAGGAATGAGAATTAAGCTGAAATTTGAAGTCGCTTAATTTGAACCTTTAAAGGTAACACTAATTACCTCGTGACAAACAATCAGTGCCGCCTATGAACTGGACGTCTGCAACACAAGGAATTATTAGCTCTTTGTGGGCTTATTGGCAGTAGCTCACACGACACACACACACATACACACAACGCAGGCATTGTTTCAAGCTATGATATTACTTCAGTCGAGCTGGCCCATTGTAAAACGTTTGACATTTTACAGTGGAACTTACGATCTGAAAGACAATCTAGTGAACACGAATAGATCTTCTGCAACACCAGAGGTGTCACTCGCACTATCAATCCTATAAAAACCTATTCCCTTCTATTCAGTGTAACCAAATAATTGGATGAAAGTGCAAACTAAAAACTGAACCGAAAAATAACCAAAAATACTATGTTTGCCGAAACTAGTGTGGAGGCCGTTGCCTCGCTCGGCACACATGTTTTTTAACAAACTCCATCCTTTCATACGGAAAAAGTGAAGTCCGATTTTTTTTAAATCCATTCAATCCAACATTTCAACTAGAAAACAAGCGTGCTATGGATAGAACGAATAAAAATAATGTGTGGAATTGTTTTTCACATATTATATGGGTGCTGGAGTCACACGATTGGAGCTAAAAGTATGTGTTTTTGGCGTCAAATTGGAAAATAGTAACAGATATTTGTATTGTAACTTTCGTGAGACATACTAAATAAATTATTATGTTTTCGGCTTACTCACGTAATTATTTGACGAGGAACTCGACTAGTTTCAAGCCATGCTAGAGGCTCATATTTATGAGCAACATTTCGCGACCCGCGACGCGGCGACTGTCGCGCTGCTAGTCACTTGAAACTAGTCGAGTTCCTCGTCAAATCATTACGTGAGTAAGCCGAAAACATAATAATAGTAACAGAGTTTCTTGCTCGCTCTCTTCCTTGAAAATCTGCTCTTTGAATTAAACCTTGTAGTTAGGTTATAGCCAAAAGACTTTTATTGGTACAGGTCTAAACAGACAACTTCGCAAACCGATGAGTGAAAGACAGACAAACCGCTCGTAGTCGAAATTATTGATTGTAAAAAAGCCATCGTTTTTTAATTTCTTTAGAACCAACCGCATCGCTTGCAACCGGCCTTTCTGGAAGTCATTGGGGAGGGCCAGGGAAGATTTTTTGTTTCAGAAATGCCGGCCACATCTTTCCAAAACCGCTGCAACTCCTGTAAGCCAGGATCTATAGTAGATACAACCATGAATTAAATACCAAAACACTGAAGTCCGGCGCGTCTCAGGGACATGAATAACTGTAACTGTTTAAATAGAAGATTTGTCAAAATAACGAAATATTCTGTGCATCACCATCAAAAAATCTTAGTTCATCAATAAAAGCTAATTAACTCAATCAATTCACCGACAAATACTCTAAACAAGACCAGATTCCTTTCGAGCACATCCCTAAAGTTACAATTAAGTAGAACGAACTCATCCGTATCGATACCAAGGATATTAATCAAGTTATCAGCGGTAGTTACAACTTATGTAATCTTGTTTGACAATCCAATTTCATGAGACAAGCCTCTATGGAGATGTTGGGCAGGTATATGAAGGAGAAATGTATTGTTTCAGCTCCAATTGAGAATATTTCGTCATCGATATTGTATTTTGGTGGTGTAAGGTTCCTTCTGTTGTTAGCTTTGACTGCCTTATTAACAATTGGGATGATGACAGGATATGAAAATTAAAAATCTAATTACTCCGTCAGTTAAACTGTCAAACACCAAGCGGTCACTGGTGACCGCAACCTATTGTTCTTTAATTGTGTCTATAAATACGGTACTCGACGAGTTAAGCAATGACAAAATACTAGACACGTATTTTTTTATTTTGGTGTATAATAAAACAAACAAGCAAGCCCTTCGATAACCTAAAAAGAAAATAATAATAAACGATTAAATAAAGTAAATAAGATTAATTAATTAAATAGATTAATTATTAAAGATCACCTAATTATAAATGCATTATAATAAAATAATTCATACCGACCTAATTTCAATCACATGAAAGCCAATTCAATAGCGTACTATCGGCATTCGGTCGTTAGCACAAATAACCCAAAATCGATTGTAGTAACTTCGTCACAAATTACTAAATCGTATGAGAGAGCTTCGAAAACAATGTTAGCTCATTCGATTCTACTCGATTCACTTGAAATCGGTACAATCGGTACAATCGACCAACGACCGGGATACACACGCAAATGTTTTTTGTATTTCTTTCCGCTAGACGATACCCATTCATGTTTTCGCAATAATTGACAAAGAGTTTTCTGTATAGACATTTTTATGATGTCGGATTGCAATTTTTGAGGGATATTGGCACTACGAAGTAGGATTGCTTTTGTGCGGTGAACATTCTAGAGGTATTTTGATTTTTTCTCTGGTTGGCATTAGCACACATATAAGTAATCTTTTACGCGATTAAATTTAATGTGACGGTTAAGTGTTTATATTTTTTCTAATCGAAAAGATTAAGTTCATTACAAAATAAAAAAAGGATGGGTACCTATGGGCATTATGTTCAAGATTATTGAAAATATTAATCGTTGAATAAAAGAATTTGCAGTATACTGTATGCAGCATCGCCCTCCTGCCCGCAGGTAAACGCTAATGCAGCAGAGATACGACATAAAACAGGCACACGACACGCAACAAACAACTCGAACCGCTCTCAACATAGGTTTCGCTCATCCACGGAGCTTCCTCAGGAGTTGACTCGGCGGCTCCCGCGGCTTTAACCGGATTGGGCTTTAGCGGAATAAAAATTAAATATGTTCCCAGTTGTTAGCGAATTCCGCAAAGCAATGCCTGATTCTATTCTACAACTAAGTTATGGTTAAGCGAATTCTAATGTTTCCCAATTTCCAATTACTTTTGAACTCTGTATGCAAAAATGCAAAGAGCATATTGTTTACGGTCATTTTTTACGTGCCTTCCTGGTCTAATTGAAATATATGATTTTGAGTTTGACTTTGACTTTTATTTACCGATGTTCAGAGACTACTTCTGTATGAACAAATTTTGGGGATTTATATCAGGTGATTGTTTACGAGTTAATTTTACAAACGAGCAGACGGATCACCTGATGGTAAGCCTTTAGCGCCGCCCATAGACACCAGCAACACCAGAAACACCGCCACAGGTGCGATGCCGGTCTTTTAAAAATGAATACGATCTTTTCTTGAAGGTTTGAAGGTCGTATCAGTTCGAAAATACCGCCGAGGACAGATCATTCCACAGTTTTGCTGTGCGAGGCAGAAAGTATCGTGAGAAGCGCACAGTTGTGGCCTGCCAACCAACTATATGATGGGGATGCATATGTTAATAAGCATGACATACAAAAAGCCGGTCACGCGACATTTAGCTGATTGTACTTTATTATGAACGTTATTACGAACTAAGCTTTAGTTGTTTCATTATATATTTCCCTATGACAGAGTGTTTTCTTTCTCACACATAATTTGTATAGGATTTCAGTTCATTGTTAAATATTTATGATGTGAATGGACGACAGGGATTGTGGAAGACATGGATTACGTTTTGTAGTTTTATGAAAATGTGGTATTATGTCCATTAACGTCATGTTTATGTGAGGATGAAACGTTTTTATGATTGATAATATTAAAATGGTACTTTATTATTTTGTGTTGTCATCTGATATTTCAGGAATTCTATTGTGTAATATTACAAGTCTGTGAATAATGCCCAATAACGAATATAGGTAGTGCGTTATGCCTAATAGGTCTCCTAACTAATTTTGGTTACGATTTATCTCGACAAGGACCTATCAACTCATACTACAAGATCACTACTCTGTGCGTAAATAAAGTTTCCGCTTCATCATCATCAACAGCCTATAAATGTCCTATGCTAACCAAAAGCCTCTTCTCACATGAAGAAGGTTTGAGCATTAATCACCACGCTTGCTCGATGCAGGTTGGCGATTTCAAACTTATAATTAAAAATTATAAGCCCAGGTTTCCTCACGATGTTTTCCTTCACCTTTTGCCAGTCATGTCCAGATAATCTCAGAAAGGAGATATAACTTGGAAAAAGTCTCATTGGTACTTGCCGTTGGTAGGTTTTGAACGCGCACTCTCATGCATGAGAAGCAAGCGTCTTAAACCTCCGGGCCACTACGAGACGATTCTCCTTACCATGCTACAATCTAACAAGATATCAAGAAGAATTTTCTATTTTCCTTTCACTGTAAATTGGCTCAGATTTTAAAATCCACACATAACATAACATAACATCACGCCTTTTATCCCCGAAGAGGTAGGCAGAGGTGCACATTATGCCACTGTACAATGTAACACCCACTTTTCACTATTTATGTTATGAGTCCCATGTAATAGGGGGTGAGCCTATATATATACCGGGCACAATTCCAGACTCCGTGCTACTACTGAGATTTTTTTAAAAACCCAGTAATACTTTGCCCGACCCGGGAATCGAACCCGAGACCCCTTGCCCGGCAGTCGCAGTTGCGACCACTCGGCCAACGAGGCAGTCAATTTTAAAATCCCTCCTAAATATATTCAGTGATTTCGTATAAATATTCAAACAGACTCTAAAACCTTTTATCAACCATTCCAGGAAACTCAACGACTTTCATTAATCCATTCGGCAGCCAATCAAATGTTTGTTTTCCGTGTTATCTCGTTTCTGGTTCATTGATTGGGTGGCGATTAATGCAGTTAGTGATCAAGAGGTTTCAAGTTCGGAAAACGATTCATAAATTAATTTACAAAGTCTCTCTCAACATGGTGGATAAATGATGAATGGACGAATGGACAGCACTGGATCAGTCACTTGCAACTGACCGATGTAAAAGTCATTGGGGAAGGTCTTTTTTTAAGGGGGGAAAATCATCGAATGACTGCTCCCGCCTGGGTGAGGCGGGAGGGAGTGTCAGACTCTTACTGACTAAAAACCACCCCGTTCCTTCTCCTGCACGTCGAGCTGGAGCCCCGGTTACCCGTTACGTTCTCCACGACTTGGGGAAGGTCTATGTTCTTGTGGAACTGTGGGAGAGCCATGTTTCAGCACGAATGGGCCGGTTCGACCGGAGTGATACCACGGCCTCACAGAAAAGCGACGTGAAACAACGCTTGCGTTGTGTTTCGTCGTGTTAGTGAGCTTACCGGAAGCTCTATTATCCCTCCCTACTCCAATCTCCCCAATCCCTAAATCTTCAAATCTACGTCACAGCTAGCAGAATATATGAGTACAGTATTGTCTTATTTCTTAAAGAGATAAATCTTCTGGAATCTCTAAACCTTTTACACCTCACAAGCTAAAAATGTTCTCTCGGGGAACGTATAAAAAACTATATAAATTAGGGACAGAACCGAGACGTCACGATGTTGCCCGAACACAGCCGAGTGACAAATGCAAGGGTCAACCAGTTGACAGGTGGCTAGCGAACGGGCAAAAAGAAAAATGGCTGACAAAATGGCCGATGGAACGTGTGACGCATGATTATATTTTTTGTGCCAGTTGCAAACTCGACGTATGTTTGTTTTATAAAAAATCCCGTAACAAAATGTAACAGTGTTGAATTTATAAAGCGAAAATTCAACACTAAGAGTAAAAACGATTTATGAACACTCTTGTAAAAACAAAAATATAAATAGATTAACATACCTCTATGAATACATAATCCGAATTTAAAACATAATCCTAATTAAAACGTTTAATATTCATTCGTCAAAAATTAACAGACTTGTTATTTCAAGCATAACGCCATCCATCAGGCTGATCCATAAACAAAATAATACACACACGCGCAAATAACGGACGGTTTATACAACAAAGCGTCAAGAAAATAAATAAGAGTCGGCAGTTTGACGAAAATGTTATCCATTAGCGCCACATCAGACCTTATTTCGTGGAAATTACGAATTAACACGGAACGTATCCGGACAAATGACGTTACAGGGATCCCGTCCCGATCCCGTATCCCGACGATCCCGTATCCCGGGCGACATTAATAAAGGCCCAGATGTTCGGAGCGGGTCTCGAATACTAATTATCGGAAGGAATAAATGAATTAATTTTTGTAATTAGGTACGGGGGAGAAATGTAAAAATGTGGGGCTCTCGAGCTGAGGGACAGGGATTTCGTTACGGCCCATTAAGTTTTATGATATTTGATTTATGAGTGTTTTAATCAAAACGAAGAGGAAAGTGCGAGCCATTTGCATACTCGGATAATTGTTTTGTTTGTTCACTTGGTACCTATTTAGTTAATTAATTTTATTTTTCATTGCTTTCCTTGAGAGGTTTGTCGTGTATTTCCATTTGTATTGCATTTTGTCTACGAGTTTTCGGTAAATGGTTACGGTTTTGCGTAAATTAGTTAAGATATTGAATTAAATTAGATGTCTTAAGTGTATAGTGTCGTCCTCGCTGAATCTAAAAACAATTTAATCAAGCTAAAGTATTTATTTCTAAACACATTTCGCAAGTAAAAAAGACTATAAAGTAGAAAAGTTAGTCATCATCAATCAACAGCCTTATAAGTAGCCACAGCTTAATGATCCTCATGATGTTTTCCTTCACCGGTTTTCAGTGGTGTCTAAATAACCTCACAGAAAACCGACGTGAAGCAACGTTTGCGTTGTGTTTCGTCATGTGAGTGAGGTTACCGGAGGCCCAATTACCCTCCCCTTCCCCAATCTCCCCAATCCCTGAATCCCCAACGATCCTCAAACTCCTAATCCCCAAAAGGCCCGTAACGCACTTTTAACGCCTCTGGTGTTTCAGATGTCCATAGGCGACGCCCATTGCTTACCATCAGGTGATCCCGTCTGCTCGTTTACCGGCTTATGCCATAAAAAAAGAACCTTAGAAAGTACATATAACTCGGATAAGTCACATTGGTGTTGCCGTTGGTAGGTTTCGGACCCGTACTCTTATGCATGAGAAGCGGGCGTCTTAAACCTCCGGGCCACCATCACTAAGGAGCTATTGGCCAGTTCTAATTACAGGCTTCTATGCAAAAACCAGTAGTAAAACAAAAACCAATCATAAGTTGATGTTTGAATTGATCACGCTTCATCTATTAATCCCATACGATTTGATTGCTATTATTAAACAAGCTTAACTCTCCTTCAAGAAGTAGCGTAACTAAGCACAGATTGTTATTAAGATGTAGGTCTTATACAAGAAAAATACTCCCGTATACCTGGCACAAATCCAGCAACGTTATCACATAATCCGAAAAACCCATATTCTTATCAACTCAAAAGTCATACACAGCAACATGGTACCTCGAAAATAAATCTAATTCTCCACGATTATCTCTGTGGCAGTTTGTATCAAAATAATCCAAACTCGCTTATATTTACTGGGCTCTAATAAGGCCGAGCAGAAGCCTGGGGCTGCATACAAATTTATTGGTGGAACAAAGTTAAGCTGCCCCCGCCGCATTTGACGAGGGCCGACAGAGAAACGTTGTCGTGTATCCCAGCTCTTTACACAGTATATTAAATAATGAAATCTGTGCTCCTTTTTAAGGTTATGATTTTAATAAACTTCTTGATATATATTTTTCTCGACGTTTCTTGTGTACTCGAAGGCATTTTTGTTTGTAGTAAAACTGAGATTGTGAGTTGATTAAAATTTCAAGGAGAATGGAGACGGGCTTATGGATAATGTAGCTGTAGTTATTATTTAATAACTTAGATACTTTGGACAAAATACTGCTTTGTTCAGTTCGGCAGTTAAAAAATACTGCTTGCTTTGTTATAAATGATCGACGATCGCAGCAATCGCGGACCACGCGGGGTCGTGAGCCCAATGTGATGTCAGGAACACTCCTTCAATTAATGTGTAAATCCCATTTTGGTTAGAAGATTTTACTATACGGTTTGATTTCTGTCTATAACGTCCCTAGTCAGAATCTCCAGACGTAAATACTGGCGATCCATAGTCGTACAAGCTAGATGATTATTATCAGTAAATATTTGTCCAATTCCAGACATATAACTAGACTACAACAGTATACCACCTTACTTGATCTTCAGCTCTTGTATACCTACACTACCAGCCACCTTGCGGATATTGTCACTCCATCTAGTTAAGAAGCGTCCTATACTACATTTGTTTAAACAATAGAACGAGTTAAATACTACCAAATACAACAGCTATAATACTTAACAAACAAATAACATCTTTACCCAACTTGATTACAATTTCATGTAATATTTTAATAAACTGTCGAAGTACAGAGTTTGTTATAAAGGAATTAAGATTGACGTGAACGAAATTAAACATCGTTTTATTGTGTGAGAAATTAACGCGAAACAATAGGATCTTTCGAGGAAATAACAAGAAAGTGATTCTGGAAGGTTTAGAGAAACGGATTTGTACTAAGGATTTTGTGTTACACGTCATAATTTTAGGTAACACTTTGTCTTTTGTTACGGGAGAGGTAAGAAGGATCTCAGTAGACTTAGTTATATTGTGTACCGACTTATCTAAAAATGTTGCAACATCTGTAAAAGGCCGGTAAGTATTGAGCATTGTCATAATTATATAACCATCATCTGTACACTTAGTTGCAATAAACACTTTGACTTTGACTTATTTTTATCATCATTGTCTGGTAGTTCAACTTTGTTTATGGCATAAGCCGGTAAACGAGCAGACGGATCACCTGATGGTAAGCAATCAGCGGTGTCCATGGACACTCACTGAACACCAGAGGCATTACAAGTGCGTTACAAGCCTTCGAGGAATAGGAGTTCGAGCATTGTTGGAGAGTCAGTCAGAGATTAGGGATTGGGGAGGTTGGGTAAGGGCGGTAATTGGGCCTCCGGTAATCTCACTCACACGTTGATACACAATGCAAGCGTTGATTCACATCAGTTTTCTGTGAGGCCGTGGTATCACTCTGGTCGAGCCGGTCGATTTGTTCGGGAGCATAGCTCTCCCGCACTTGAATCAACGATGGACAATGGGCTCTTCTACATAAAAGTTTATTTAATCTTCACGCTTAGGATACGGGTTGGTGACAATTTCTAACCCGCTTGGAGAATACGATGAGAGACAAAGAGAGCTGCTCATCTTTGTCAAGCCTGTAGTCTCTTTATTCAACTTTTACAACACCCAGGGTGAGAGTGGAGGTGATGACGGAACTATCCTACTTTATTGTCACCGTGTGGTTAGTATTGGTCAAATGAAATACATAACCTAATGTCTATAGCAAGTATATCTAAAGATGCAGGCCACTGACACTGGCCTCAAGTTCATTCATGCTACCGAACATTACTCATCATCTCGACGTTACCATTCATCAAGAGTAAACAAATGCTACACCCGTTCTGTTTTCCACGTCATAATGAAACGTACGTCATAACTACCGGCCACCGGGCCACCTTCCAAATTAATTTCCTTCTTTGTGATCGTTCCTCGTCCGTCAAACGAAAAACAAAAATGGCGGCCTACGAACAGCTGTCGGTTCCGAATTTGTTTTGCTCATAAAAGAGTTCGCGACCAGACTTTATTTATTTAGGTTTATTTTTGGAATTCCGTACTGAAAGGGTGGGGACGGGGTTCCAATTAATAAGACCTCACTGGTCAACTATTTTTCTGACACTATAATAGGTAGTATTTTTTTAAACATGATAGCTAGACAAGGGGTATATCTGTCATATCTTTTCCGGCTGTATTTCTTCAGCAGTGTTAAATAGACAAGTAAAATAATCACAGATTTTTATGTGTGAGAGCCATGCTTCAGCATGAATGGCAAGGTTCAAACGGGGTTACACCACGGCCTTACAGAATACCGGCGTGAAACAACCCTTGCGTTGTATTTAACCAACTGGGTGTTGCGAGTGTTCATAGGTGGTACCGATTGCTTACAATGTGGTGATCCGACTGCTCGTTTGATGACCTATCCCAGAAAATGGACTCATGCATGTTACAATTCTATCCATAGGAAAAGTCGCGGAGAACCCAACGGGTAACCGGGGCTCCGGCTCGACGTGCAGGAGAAGGAACGGGGTGGTTTTTAGTCAGTAAGAGTCTGACACTCTCTCACCTCACCCGGGCGAGAGAAGTTATTGATTGTTTCTCCTTTGATAAAAGCTATGCTTTATTTAATTTCGGCCTTATCCTAAATTTACCGTCGCAGAGAACCTAACGGCTAACCGGGGCTCCGGCTCGACGTGCAGGAGAAGGAACGGGGTGGTTTTTAGTCAGTAAAAGTCTGACACTCCCTTCCGCCTCACTCAGGCGGGAGCAGTCATTCGATGATTTTCCCCCCAAAAAACTAAAAACAGAGCTAAATATTTCGTTTATCTAAAACTCCCCACAATTTCGTATTTTTATACAGAACTCTCCATCGACGGGTCCAACTCAAACTTGGTCGATTTTATTTGGTAACACAGTGACGAACGCTGCTCCAATGAAGTGATTTACCGCCCCCAGCTTCAATTTATCAGTTGGTTACGACAGGACAGACAAAGGAATTGTGTTCGCGAATATGTTACAGGTTGCTAGTTACAGCTTTGTCACCAAACTGTGTTGTATTTTTTGGCGTGTATTGTATTGTTATTGTTGTGGTTGTGGTATGTTGGTGTTCTATTTATTTTTAAAAGTGTAAAGGTTTACTCTGATCTAGTTATTACTTGAAATATGTAGTAATATTTTCTAAATCTAAATATCAGTACTCGTATGTAGGACTGCGTCGTTGGCCGAGTGGTTGCAAGTGCGTTTGCCGGGCAAGGGGTCCTGTGTTCGATCCCCGGGTCGGGCAAAGTATTACTGGGTTTTAAAAAAATCTCAGTAGTAACACGGAGCCTGGAATTGTGCCCGGTATATGGCAATAGTCTCACTCCCTATTACATGGGACTCATAAGTAGTGAAAAGTGGGTGTTACATTGTACAGCAATTAAGTGCTTTAATGTGCATCTCTGCCTACCCCTTCGGGGATAAAAGGCTAGATGATGTGATGTGCTCGTAAGTAGATCTAAGTCCTAAGATCTAAGCTAAACAAAACTTATTCATATTAAGCCCAGTTCGACACAAATAATGGTATTGGTAATTTCAATCATCGGAATTATCGATAATAGCACGAATCGTGTAGACACTTATCATTAATGGTATCAGTAACGATACACGTAATATGGTAATTATTAAAATGGTGTCACCTAATTTCATTTTCTCTCTTATGCAGACCATAGTACTAAATGTAAAAGTATTGTTACATGTGCTTTGAATGGCTTGCTAAAAGCCGTTCTATTGAGTATTCACAATCCTCAAATTCCTAATCTCAAAAGGCCGGTAACGCACCTCTGGTGTTCCAGATGTCCATGGGCGACGCCAATTGCTTACCATCATCTGCTCGTTTACCGGCTTATCTCATAAAAAAATGCTTAAAAATGTTCAAAAATTGAACGCCTGTCGATTCGCAAGCATGCCTGCAGTTGTAGCCAAATGCCATTTAGCGCTTGTCTATATGTAGAGTAGATAACTAAATTATATGGATTTGACGTAAATTTTGACACTGTCTGTCATCCCCATACATTTTGATTTCTACTCTCTGTAGACAAGCGCTAAAGTGGCGTTTGGCTAAGGCACTGAAAAGAGCATGCTACTTTTGAGCAATATTCCGATACACATGAAACTAAGTGACAAGTGCAGTAAGGATGCTTTCATGCTTGAATTTTTTTTAAAATTAAACTTTGCCCCACACAGCTTGTTCCTCCTATGTCGTGGGTGCGTTTACAAACATACAAGTTCACATACACAATGACACCCACAATTTGGATCACACAAAGTGTTGTTCCGTGCGGGAATTACCCGCGACACGTTGCACGACAGCCGGTTTCCCAACCACCGCACCAACGTGCAGTCATAATAGCATGTGAAACGGCAACTTACTACGAAATTTTCAGCAGCTATAATCCCCATGCATAATAAGGGATGAATCAATAACAATGATTGGAAACATTCCACTAATCACCGAATCACTTAAGCTGATTCCATGCCCCCGCAAGTGAGACGGCGCTCCCATCAATTATGGCTATAAACACCCCGTACTACCCCATAATAATTCCCATAAAAGTTAATAACGCTATGCATAACTTTCCTATGTTAATGATTTTCTGTAAGCCTGGTTTTTGGCGGAAAATTTGTTGAAACTGCTTTCAGATTAATAATAATTAAGGTGGTTTTTGAAAAGTAATTAAGTATAATCAGTGATTTTGAATACTTATGTAAACTGCTTAGTTTAGTTTTCGTGTTCGATTCTCGGATGAGGCAAAGTTTGAGCATAATATTATATAATACTTCGGATTAATAATTAAGAGTGGTTTTTGAAAGTAATTTATTATAATGAGTGATTTTGAATATGTAAACTGCAGTGCTGCTGCTTAGTTTAGTTTTCGTGTTCGATTCCCGGGTCGGGCAAAGTATTATTGGGTTTTTAAAAATCTTAGTAGTAGCAAGGAGTCTGAAATTGTGCCCGGTATATGACAATAGGCTCACCCCCTATTACATGGGACGCATAACATAAATGAAAAGTGAAAAGTGGTTGTTACATCGTACAGTGGCATTAAGTGCCGTAATTTGCACGTCCGCCTACCCCTTCGGTAGGTATCTATAAATTTACATGTGTATAACTATTTTTACATCTATAAATCATCATCTATAAATACACTTCTGCCTGCCTTTAAGCAAATAACATATAACATACATAAGTAATGTATATTTTCGAAAAAGTACAGACAACAACAGGAGGAATAGACAAACTTAATTTGTTCCTTTGTCCAGAAAAACAGGAAAATTACGGTGTGTACAGACAGAAGCGTAATAAAACAATGTACGTTCTACATTGCAATATATGTTACTGTCGACTGACTGCTACAGGAATGTGACTGTTAAGTACAAAGTCTTAGATCCGACATTGGTTTGATTAAATTCATTAAATTTTAATCTAATTTGAAAATAGTGTACGTGTTATGTTCGTGAACCGGCGCCTTCAACTGGGACTGGTCAGCTCCAGACTGTATTATTTACTGTCCTTTAAGGTTATTTTTTTTTCGATCTCTTTGACTGGATTTTAATGTTACCTTGTTCTCGCGCAATCCAAACAACAAAACTTGTAACTAGTAAATTGTATTGTGACATGATTGAAAAAGAGTAACCTATGGGTTTCTTGCTCGTTCTTCTCCATAGGAATCTATACCTTGAAGTGAGCAAATAGCTTCACTTTTAATTTTTTGTTAACGCTCAAAGGTATCTTTCTGGTCTAATTGAAATAAATGGTTTTGACTTTTGACTATGACTTTGACTTTAAAATAGTGGGCTAATAATCCTCTATACCGGTTTCGGCTACGTCAACCATTTCTTGACTACTAGCCTCTGTCATGGGCGCTCAAGTGGTTGGAAAATCCACCTTTGTTTATAAATATTCTTCCGTAGAGTGGTCACGTGAGAACACCGTACACAAAATAAGACCAATGAATAAAGGATACACTAAATGGTCTTCAATCATTCAAGTCTTTCAAGTAAATAAAACGGCTATAAAAAAACAACAACTTAATTAACTAAAATCGCAGGTTACTCACGTGAATATACTGAGAAAAGCTCTACTAGTTTCGAGCCACAGAGGGGTTCTTCCTCATGAGCAGCACCCCTTTGTGGAGGGAAGAACCCCTTTGTGGTTCGAAACTAGTAGAGCTTTTCTCAGTATATTCACGTGAGTAACCCGCGATTTTTAGTTAATTTAGTATGTCTCACGATAGTTATTATAAAAACCACTTAATTGTCATTAGTAGCCATTTGTATGTATCTAAAACAAATGTCACTGTCAACGCAACTAAAATTTAAATCAACAAATAATTATAAAAGGAATCTGTCTATCAAATTGATTTTATAAAAAAAAACAAATAGGTAAATCACCCGGCGTTAAGTCAACTTCAATCCAAAAACATGATAAAGCCGTTAACTCCCAATTTGAGAGACAAACGCCCATTTAAACAATACAAACAAACAAACAAACATGAACAACCAATCGCCATTACACAAAAAAACCGATTTGTTACCATTTATGAAAATCCTTAGGGTTGTGACGTAAAAAAAATACAGTCATAAATTCGTATCCCCATTTCATTTGCTAGCGGTACCCTTAGGGCGAAGCAATCAGGGCTGGGATATAAAAGGATACCAGAGCCATCGTAAAATGTCCTGTGCCAAGATTGTATGGGATTTGTACGTACTTGCGGGTAAAATGTGGGTTTTTTTCGTCGCCGAACTAAGAGTGTGATAGCCCTAGGTGTGTTTAGTGAAAAATTTAATGAAAGAATAACGTAAGGATCGAGTTTGGAACATGTTTGTTTATTGGAATTTGAGACGTGTGTTCGAACGGTTTAGATTGTAAATCGTTTGTATGTTAATAATATGTATTGTTATCCAATAGACTGCCTCGTTGGTGGAGTGTTTGCAAGTGCGACTGCCGGGCAAGGGGTCTTGGGGTCGATTACCGGATCGGGCAAAGTATTACTGGGTTTTTTAAAAAAAATCTCAGCAGTAGCACGGAGTGTGAAATTGTGCCCGGTATATGGCAATAGGCTCACCCCCTATTACATGGGACTCAAAACATAAATAGTGAAAAGTGGGTGTTACATTGTACAGTGGCATTAAGTGCCGTAAATCTGCACCTCTGCCTACCTCTTCGGGGATAATAGGTGTGATGTTATGTTATCCAATTATTTTACAAATTCAAGACCTTTGAATGTCTTTTGATTGGTAAATTATTGTCTTCGTAAAATAAATTGTATTTTTTTTAAAACATTGCCCCACTCTAGGATTTTCTCCTGTGTCGTGGATGCGTTTACAAACACACAAGTTCACATGCACATGACACACAGACCCGGAACAACGATCTGTGGATCACACAAAGAGTTGTTCCGTGCGGGAATCGAACCCGTGACATGTTGCATTGTAAAGACTTTAGTACTTCGTCACTAAATTACGAATATTTCTTCATCAGTATCAGTGTCTACTTGTGATTAGCCCTGCTAGCCAAGATCAGTATTAGCAGCTGTAGCTAATAGACCGAAGTTTGGTCATCAATAATTTAAAGAAAATAAACCTTCGGAGGCTAGTCACAGATTTGAGCCCTATGTAGGTCCAAGTAACTTCTGAACCAATATCAGTACATACATATCTTTATATATGTATATAATTCTGCAGTACGTGTGTATGTCATTGAACTCCTCCTAAAAGGCTTGACCGATTTAAATGAATTTTTCTGTACGCGTTTGAGGGGCGCCCTGGATGGTTTACATTCACAAATCAGCCCGGGAGATAGCGCTGCTGTCGGTGTCTAGGTTATTTATCCTAAACGGCTGAACTAATTTGAGTGAGTTTTTGTTTATACATTCAAATGGATATGCAGGACAACGTCTGTTGGGTCCGCTAGTATATAAATAAAAATGAATTTCCGTTCTTTAGTCTCGCTAAAACTCGAGAACGGCTAAACCGATTTGACTAATTTTGGTATTGAAATGTTCGTGAAAGTCCAGGGAAGGTTTCATTTGTTTTATAGCAGTACAAAGTTTACCAGGTCAATTAGTAAAAACTAAAAATAAATACCAATCAATACATTCCGAATACTCGAAACTGTGACTTAAAACTACAGTACTAAGATACATAAAAGACAGACAAAGATTCATTCCGTTACGTCATTGAAAGTTTTCCTCATAAAGTCGAGTAGGAAGACGTATTCCCAATATTTTAAGTTGAACAAGTGAAAAGACAGTTACATCGAAGTGAAACAAGTATCAGAAGCCAGTCAAGAATGAAATTGACGAGAGAGCTCCGCTCGAATAGTCAAAGTGATGGTTCCTTCTGAGAATAAGGTTGGTGGCGCACCAGACTACGTGGAGGCTACATATTTGTTGATACTTAAGTTTGTGATTTGTATTTCGTATTGATTATTTTACAAAATGTAATCAAGCAAGTAAGTGTCGTTCAAAGTGAAGGAGGCGGTTCTCATAATCCCCACGCTTGGCAGGCGGCTTGGGGTGGCAGTGGATGCATGTGGCGAGTTGTCGTTCGATGTGGAGGACTAAGGGGAAGGCCTTTGTTCAGTAGTAGACGTCTTCCGGCTGTCGATGATTATGATGATGAAGTAAAAGATTTATATCTGTACCAGCTAAAGGTAAGATAAAGGTATTAGAGTATACTTACGGCTTTATGCCTGCCATGTCACTACATAATATAAAACAAAGTCGCTATCTGTCCCTATGTGTGCTTAGATCGTTAAAACTACGCAACGGATTTTGATGTGGTTTTTATTTTTCAGAAAGAAAGTTTTATAGAGTTATTTTTCAGGAAGGTTTATTTAATTTAAGGTTTATACATGCATAATATAGTAGAGAAACACTGATAAATTTAGAAGTTTCTAATTGCACCCGTGCGAAGCTGGGGCGGGTCGCTAGTGTGTAATAAATATTGTTTTTTGGTCCTGTCAAAAACTGAAGTACTTATAGGTCTACTTATAGGTATAAGAGATTTTAGATATAAATTAATACCCAATTTACATCTAAATAAATTAAAATTACATGCTTTCTGTCAATATAGGTTTAAATTCCTCGCAACTATCGATCAACTTCCGATCGTCTAGTGCGCAACCAGCCTTAGCTTACGTTTGTTCTCAAAATTGTGTCGACAAGCGTCCTATATAAAGTAGGTGAAATATAAACGGATAGGAAATGTTCCCCACGTCATGCAATTTTGATCTTTATGAGCGTTGAGAATAAATGCCTTGCAAGTGTTGTGGTATTGAAAATTGCTTGCATACTCGTTGCTAGGATGCAATGAGATTAAGTAAATAAAAGTTGCAGATATTTATATGGTTGTATCGAAAATGTCTACATACTTTTTCTTGCATAAATTTTTCAGTTGTATCAAAAAGGTCTAGCTATATTAACTACAAATTACGAGTTATTCACGTAAATATACTGAAAAAAACTTCACTAGTTTCGAGTCACATATGAACTCTTCCTCATAAGCAGCGTGCGCAGCCTACATCAGTTGTCAGTAGTAGAGCTTTTCTCAGTATATGCACGGGAGTAAATCATAATTTTAAGTTTGGGAGAGCCATGCTTCGGCACGAATGGGCCGGCTCAACCGAAGTGATACTGTAATACCTCGGTCTCAGAGATAACCGACGTGAAGCAACGCTTGCGTTGTGTTTCGTCGAGTGAGTGAGGTTATCGAAGGACAGATTAACCCCTCCCCCTTCCTCCCCAATATCCCCAATCCCCGAATCCCCAACAATCCTCAAACTCTTAATCCTCAAAAGGCCGGTAACGCAATCGTAACGCCTGGTGTTCCAGGTGTCCATGGGCGACGCCGATTGCTTATCATTAGGTGATCCGTCGGCTCGTTTACCGGCTAATGCCATAAAAAAAACAATTCATTCAGCATGTCTCACGATAGTTATTATAAAAGTGTAGAGGTTTTCTGCAGTAATTTTTCAATGCACTAAGATTGAATAGTTGTTATTTGCAAATGCATAAGCAGAGATAATACTTACAGACGACCTTCTTGATGGCGCCTATAACTTATTTTACTTCGGTGCTTTTGTTATATAAATGTAGATTCCATGCTTTCTCAGAGTATTTAAAAAATACGATATTTTTTTGCCTATTCATTAATAGTGGTTACAAGCGATCGATTGACGAAAATTAAATAGCGTTTGTACAAAATGGTCTTTAGGTACGTACATAATGTATCATTAGGAACGTATTTTAATCTCCAAAGCAGCAGTATATACAATAATCTTCATTCGACTATTCCTCTCCAACAAAAACACAGGAAGTATTAAAACAATATTTTACTAAAGTAACAGTATTATAAGTATCATATTTATATACAAAATGTAATATTATCTTAGAATATTTGTTCCTAATAATTATAAAGTATAGTTTAATGTGATGGTTAAAACTGTTATTCAATTTTGTACCTTATGTGTTTGGGTAAAAGATAGCTCTTATAAAGAATTGCTCATAACTACAGATTGCGTAATGTAATGTTTATTTAGTGTTTCTTTAATCTGTATTTTTGTGGTGGTGTTGAGCATAGGCTGAAGCGGGCATCTGATTACATCACCAGCAATAAAAATGTCGTCGAATGAAGCTACCTTTTAAGTATAATTTGATTCTTGAAGCAAGGAAAATGTAAGTGAGTGTCCGGTATTCGACAATATCATACTACTCAAAATAAGTACCAATTTGTTCGACATTCCAGCTGTGGACAAAAACGTACTTATTTTAATGACGATGACATTGCTACACCATTAGAGAATTTAGGTGCTATTATGATTTAGACCTCAAATTACGAAAAGTGGGGTTGAATTTTATATTAAAAATTTCATGTCACATAATTAATTATTATGTTCTCGGATTACGCGGTTACTGTCGCGCTGTTACTATCAGTAGTAGGTACTCTCAGCAGCAGCGTGATAGTCACCGCGTTGCGTGTCGCGGAATCCTACCCATGAATATGAGCCTCCAGCATGGCTTGAAACTAGTCGAGTTCCTCGTCAAACAGTTACGTGAGTAAGCCGAAAACATAATATTCATGAGCAGCATTTCGCGACCCGCGACGCGGCGACTGTCGCGCTGCTACAAAGTGCTACAATCAAATTATTACATGGGTAAGCCGAAAACATAATAATTTATTTAGTATGTCTCACGAAAGTTACAGTACTACCTATATTTTCAAAGTATTCCAGCACTCATCTCAAGATAAAGATGAAAAGTAAATGTAGTTTGGATATTTATTCTATACGCTAGCTCTTATACCTCGTGCCACATAAGACTATAATTTACGATGTTTAAAGTCAAAAATTAAAATCATATAGCACAGCTCGGAGTCATAACTTTAAAGTGTAGTTAGTTGCTGTCGTTGTAATCACTATGCACCTTTATCATCGGTTTAAACTATTCGTTGACTGCGACTTTGCTCGTTTACAATAGTAAACGTTTTGTTGCTTATAATGATGGTGATGATAATAGTGAAGATGATGACGAAAGAAATAAACATAATTTAAGTGTCGGAGAGCCATGCTTCAGCAGCATGCAGAAGCCCAATTACCCCCTCCAAAATCTTCCCAATCCCCGAATACTCAACCTCAAATTCCTAATCCTCAAAAGGCCTATAACGCATTTGTAACAGGTTTCTGGTGATTCGGGTGTCAATTGGCGGCGCCGATTGCTTATCATGGTAGGCAAATGAATGATAAATATTATTTTTTTCATCTGAAATATCTTAAAAGTACTTAACACGTTTTTTTGCAATTGCAACCCGAGGATCAATGCTCTTAACCTTATATAAATTCAGAGTTTTACTTACATTACCCTGTATTCCTTATTAGGGAATCGAGCCTTAAATTTAACAGTCATAACTTATGACACAATAACAATACTACGTTCCCTATACACTCAAGCTATTAGACCACAGTGATAAGCAGAGAGGTGTAAATTAATAGTTCGTCACGTTTCGTCTCGTTCGCCTCGAGACATTGTTGACTTATGATTTGGTTTGGACTTCACTTTGAGGATAATGAGCCGCTTTTTGGACATGTTTTACATTCTTGGCATATTCTATAGTCAATATACAAACTGTCAGTGGCAATGCTGCCAGCCTTCTGGGTACTTTCCCTATTGACGTCGATGCGGACGAATTTTTTGATCATTTTTTGTTTTCTTTTATTATATTTCTCCATTGATTTTACTTTATTGAACCTTGCACATATTTTATTTATTTTTATCTATATCTATACTAATATTATAAAGAGAAAAGATTTGTACCTGTTTTTGTATGTTTGTAATGAATAGGCTCAAAAATTACTGGGCTGATTTAGTGGTTAAATAAAGTTTCCGGTTAAGATTAAGAATTAAACCTAAAAACCATTGGTCAAAGTCATATATTTGTTAAACAACCAATAAACCAACCTTCTAAAAATAAGCCGTCGTAAATGAAATAAAATTAATTAACTACGAAGCAACGAGGAGCACTCCATTACAAAAACCAGAACAACACACACACACATACACTATACACAACGCACCGCCTAAAACCCTCTACCCTCCATAATTCGACACATTCGCCACATTAAGGCCTTATATCTGAGATTCAGACACACCCTATGTTTTTATACATGCTAGCTTCATTTCGTTGTTAAGAGGTTATAGAGCGATTTAAGGTGGTACCTTATTACGGGAAATAGGGTAGTTTTAATTTTTAAGGTAGATAGTACAAAATGTGGCACGCTGTGACGTCACACGATATTTCAAATTAACATATCGTTGAAATTATTTAATTTTGTGAGAAAAGAAAAAATACGTGTCTAAAGTTTTAAATTAATGTACCAAACGGACATTAAAATAAAATTTAGGAAACTACCCTAATAATTAGTTAGTGGTTTTTTTTATGGAGTAGGAGGCAAACGGATCAGCTGACGGTAAGCGATCAGCGCTGCCCATGGACACCCGCAACACCAGAAAAGTCACAAATGCATTGCCAGCTTTTAAAACGGAATACCCTCTTTTCTTAGGTTTAAGGGTTCAGTTATGGCATCGGCAGAATAGAACACATTTTGTCACTCTTGTTGTCGTGTTAGGCCTTTTGTAGGTATCGGAAGAACTTCATCACTTCTACTATTTTATTTTAATATTTATTTTAATAAGAAGGGTTTTTTTCCTAAGAGGAAAACGTCAACCCTATTATATACAAAATTCAGTACAAAAAATAAAGTGGGTGTTAAAAAAGCCAAATAAAGCACTACACATTTGACAGAACCTGGATAACAGTGCTCTTTGATAAACGTGAACTTTTTAATTATCCTCAACGCAAGATGCGTTGAGGATAATTAAAAAGTTCAAGCGTCCATCAGTCCACAACACACAGAGGCCCAATACTGCTGATGCCGATACGGAGCCGCCGAGGACTTAACAGATTACCGGGGCACCGGCTCAAAGAGTAGAAGTAGGAACGGGGTGGTTTTTAGTCAGTAAGAGTCTGACACTCCCTCACGCCTCATCCAAAGCAGGAGAAGTCATTAGATGACTTTCCTCCCTTAAAAAACCGTGAGGTTTATGACTAACGCTTTTGTGTCACGGGCTGATGAGCACAAATGGTTACAATTTATGCTATGGAACACATCGTGGTTTCTATACCTTTTGTATTTCAATTTCTAACATTCAATTTACGTATACAATAAATAACAACTATAGTTATGGACACATAACATAACATCACACCTTTTAACCCCGAAGGGGTAGGCAGAGATGCAAACAAAAGTAACGCCTACTTTTCACTATTTATGTTATGAGTCCCATGCAATAGGGGGTGTCCTTATTGCCATATACCGGGCACAATTCCAGACTCAGTGCTACTACTGAGATTTTTGCCCGACAAACTGAGACCCATTGCCCGGCAGTCGCACTTGCGACCACTCGGCCAACGAGGCAGTCATAGTAATGATTAGATGCAATATTACATTTGTAATGACTTTAGCAAGTTATTCTAGAAAACCTTGTTACATTACCTTGTTAAATTATCTTAAGTGCCTATTAACATTTTACAATAGACTTGTTCACATAAAATTCTTTATTAACAAGGTTTCATATGTATACTTGTTTCTTGCCACAAATGGGCAGACGTCAAGAGGTTATATTACACCCTAAATTGTAGTGCTACTTAATAATTTCCCTAGGAACTCTTAGGAATTGGTCGTAAGTATGTATCTATTTTATTTATGAAATGGCTCAATATCTCGGCTTGGGTTAAAGATGATGCGGCCTACGATGAAGCACAACTGCCTATAAGTAACCTATTCACTTGGGATTTCGGGACACCCAGGTACCCTTATATACCCTTCAGGAAATACAGACTCTGGCAAAGAATTCCACTCCTTTGCGGTGCAAAGCTTGAAGCGAAGCGCTACGTGGAACTGTGTGGGAAATCCATCATGAAACGATGGCGGTTCGCCGATGGTCTGATGGTACGATGATGGAATGGACTAGGGGGAATCAAGTTATACAATATCCTCGCCTACTCGTTGAAATGTATCCAGTAAAAAATCGATAGGGTGGCAACTTTGCGCCTGTATTCGATGCTTTAAAGCCGGGCCTCCACAAGCGCATCATCGTTGATGAATCTTTTAGCACGCTTTTCAATGTTTTTTGGGCGTCTAGCTGGTATTAAGCCCTTTGCCCGATTTAAGGGTAAGTTCAGCACTGGATGTCTTGTAGCTGTTAGTATAGATGAAGATAACAATGAAGTCTTCTGCCTCACGGAACTAAAAAGTACGTATGTACGTACCATAAAATTCTACAAGATTGTAAGTATTTCATATTTAAGTTAAAATTAAATAGCATTTGATTACACATACGATAACATATACCGACATACATTGTACACATGTTGAGAAGTCAATTTCATGCTTAGTTCCTGAAACACACGAATACTAACTTAATAATACTAAATCAAATTTTACAAGATGAGATTTTTGTAACATGTTATAACATCACACGTTTTAGTTTCTAAGAAGTGGGCACATGTATAATGTAACTTTAACTTATTAATTAGTTGTAGGTGACACCCACTTATGACCCAAGGCAATATCCCACCCACCCACTATCTCCCTTATGGAAGAAGGATCTATTGATGTAAACCATCACCTGTCCAGATTGCCCTTTAGCTTTTAAACGCCATGGGGATTTAGGAGGGAAAATCATCGAATGACTGCTCCCGCCTGGGTGAGGCGGGAGGGAATGTCAGACTCTTACCGACTAAAAACCACCCCGTTCCTTCTCCTGCACGTCGAGCCAGAGCCCGGTTACCCGTTAGGTTCTCCGCGACAATGCCATTGGGATAATATTGACCAGCAATTGGATTTGTCTTCAACAGTTGTCTGTCAAAGGATGAACTAAGATTTTTGACAATTGAAAATCTGAACAATTACTTTTTGCGATCCGGGAGCAGCTCAAAGTCAATGCACTTGTTTTTTTTTCAGTTAGTTCGTAATAAGCGCTTTTGAAATGTCAAAATTGAATTGTCCGACAGTGTGTAATTCAGTGAAGTTAGATTGATAAGCAATTTTACAGAATACCGTAGCACTTATTTATTTCTTTAGTAACATAATAAATTACATACAATGTGTATGTGTAAGATCACATCTCGTATTGAGAGAGAGGTGCACATTTTAAGCGCTATGAGCTATTTTTCACACCTTTCTCCAAGTCTGTTATGAGTCCTATGCAATAAGGGCAAGACAATTGTCAATTGTGTGGTATGAATTTTAAAAATAACGTGACGTGTATATGTTTTCCCGCACCCCTCATTTAGCAAATGCATGTTAAAGCTACTTAATCATAATCGCATTAAAACATAACATCAATAAAACATAGTTAAAAATGTAACTGATTACCTAAATTAATAACAGTCACCGTTTTAATCAACAACTACATAAGAAACCAATTTTCGAACATTGTTCTACAATACATCGATTATAGTTTCCTATATATAAAGAAGTATACAAATCGATTATTCATTCGATTGCAAACAGTATCGATATCAGGATGTTGAAGATTTTATTTGGTTTGGTGGTGCTTGTGGTGGCTCAAGTTTTCGCGGGTCCACTGGACTACCAAACCCCTGTTCTAAGGTCTAACAACGCCCAGAATAACAACAACTACAACCCGTCACAGTATGACGATCTTCGCAGATACGATTCCTACTCACGCCGGTCGGACAGTGACTACAACCAGTATAACTTGAACTATGACTACCTACGCAGCCTGCCATACTCCTATCAGAGCTCTAACTGATGGTAAAATGATTTCTCTTTGATTTTAGTGTTAATCTTGGTTAATGAATTGCATTAAATCTTGCATCTTGTAACATTGTTTGTTTTATTTTGCTAATTTTATTATATGTATAATGCACTGAATTATATGTACTTATGTTAATTGTTCTGGTGTAATTCGCATCAGTATAGAAGATTTTTCTAGTTGTTTAATTCTTAATATACCTTAATGACGATCAAATTGATTATATTCTGATGTTTGAAGAACTGTCGATTTCAGCAAACCAAATTTTTGGTAAAGATTTCAAAAATAGTAGGTAACAATATTTGAAATTCCATCAAACTGTGAACCAGCGTTTAGTAAAAAGACTAACGCATATTTGCAAAAAAACGCTGCGCCATATTTAGCTACCCAGCCAACACTTTAAAAATACACCTACCTAACCTTTTGTTTACACACACACTAAATACACACATATAACTAGCAAATCTTATGACGTAAATAAACATCACTTCGATGTGTCACAAAATCTGTTATTTTTTACATCTCTGTTATCTCTGACGATCTTGGAACCAAGTCTTTTGAGGTCCTAGTAAGAGTCCAAGTTTAAGAGATCAAAACCTTACCTCTGATTGGTTGATTCATTAAGAGTAAGCCAATCAGAGCGTCGAACGCGGTAACGAATCTCGATACACCTAAACTCGTACTAGGCCCTCTGAGATCGAGATCACCCACTCAGACGAGACAAGATAATCTGACTGTAATTAATTCTATCTGATAGTGGAGATAATTGCTGATATCTGATTAGATTGTATATAAATTGATATGTTTTATAATGAGCAGGGTTTAATGAAGCGATTTATTTTTTGGTCCTTCTAGACAGAAAAGGACCAAATATGTAGGTTTATATTGTGGGTAGGTTTTCTTCAGCAGTTTTGTGTTATAGTAAAAATTAATTTAGAATAATCTTTGAATTTATTTTTGTCAAAAGTATGACTATGTATATTTATGTTTTCATTATAAAAGTATTCGTAGTTTAGTATTTAAGTCTCAGTGATAATTCTTTTGATCAAATTTAATAACTCTTTTGTAGATATGAGCATTTTCGGGGATTCGGGGATTGGAGATATTGGGGAAGGGGGTAACTGCGCCTTCGGTAACGAAACATAACGTAAGCGTTGTTTCACATGGGGGTATAATTAAATCGATATAAAGAGAAACCGAACATTGAATATTTTTATTACAAAAACACGGATAAACATTTTAAAACACATATTCTAACCCCAACAACGCTACCTCATACCACGAGCCTAAAAGTTCATAAAATAGCAACTCCATCAGAGCGTGCGTTCCATACATTTTATCTAACCTAAAAACGAAACAAAAATACATTGGATACGTTACAAAATATAACAGCAGATACTATAACAGTTATGTAACTAATATTTTACGTTTTATAGCTGGAGCCGATGTATAGTTGTAACTTGCTTAGCTTTATAGGCTCACCCGAACACTTTTATTGGGCATTACCCTCGAATTGTTACTCAGGGATTCCTTATATGGAATTGGTAGGAGACTTGTTACTATATCATCTCTTGGTTTTGATTGCATAGATACTTATGGGTTGAAATTTTAATAATGTATATAGTAGCTTCTGTCCGCGACTTCGTACGCGCAATACCGTTTTCTCAGATTTTTAGGATTTTTTTCTGTCATAAGAACCTTCTCCTAACAATAACAAATACAACAAAAAAAGATTAGCGAAATCTGTCAAGCCGTTCTCAAATTATGGCGTGACAACGGGAAACGGGTTTCATTTTTATATAAGATTAAAAGGGTCTACTAAGATAACCTAGTTATTAGGCTATTATAGTGGTAGTAGACTGTGTGGTTGTAGCGAATATAAGCATCTATCATGGCTTGAATAGTTTCAAGCATCGAGTTCCTCGTCAAATAGTTACGTAAGTAAGCTGACAACATAATATAACATCACGCCTTTTATCCCCGAAGGGGTAGGCAGAGGTGCACATTATGCCACTGTACAATGTAACACCTACTTTTCACTAATTATAGTATGAGTCTCATGTAATAGGGGGTGAGGTTATCGCCATATACCGGGCACAATTCCAGACTCCGTGTTACTACTGAGATTTTTTTAAAAAAACCCAGTATCACTTTGCCCGCCCCGGGAATCGAACCCGAAATCCCATTTCCGGCAGTCGCACTTGCGACCACTCGGCCAACGAGGCAGGCAGCAAATTAGACATCACATAGGCAAAATATCCATGGTATGAAGCCATCTACTCACTATAGGTGAAACAAGTGAAACAAGTGAATTTATTTGTGCAAATAGGCAGCACTTTTACACGTCAATTTTATCAAGCGAACGATGAGGTCGACATTTCCTAACTGACTACTCTGAGAAGAAATGCCGAAACAGGGCATCACTATAGGTGATCACTTCATAAATGAATCGTTGTTAGCCTTCAGGCTGACTACATGTAACAAATGTTGGAGATGCGTGTATGTTGTACATGGTTTGTCCAATCACGTAATCACGCCTTGAGCAGCTTGTACTTATGTAGTAAACACTGCAAGAGTTTGAGAACATGTAGGATTCATACATAGAAGTAAAATAGGACCTAATCAGATATGCATGGGACCGTCGGTAGGGCGCCCTAGACGGACATAAATATATCGACCAGATTGATAATAAAATTAAAGTAGGGCCAAATTATAAGTACCTTAACCGACGATTATGCATGAAAAGACTGATGACTGTTGATGAAGCGAAAGGAATATTTTTTTATATTTGATGGGTTGATGTTTGACCAATATCTCGCCTGGTAGTAAGCGATGATGCGGTCTATGATATAGCACGTCGTTTCATAAGCAACCTATTCACTCGGGCCATGAAGACACCCAAGTTATATCCTTAAGGATATACAGGTTCTGGCAAATAATACCACTCCTTAGCAATACGCACAAGGAAGCTTGATGCGAAGCGCTTCGTGCGTGTAGGTGGGACATCTATCATATATGTAAGAATCGTAGCAATTGGCGTTCCATAGTCTCTGCCTACCCCCATGAGAGACAGACGTGAGGTTATGTATGTTCTTTTGACCTGATGGAGCATAAGAATGAAGCATAGGAATGAATGAGAATAAGTAAGGTCTTTCTGTTTTTAAAAACGCTCAGTAATAGCTAAAATCCAGGATAAGGACCAGAGAACGACAATATGGTTGCCCCTATTAAGATAATTCGTTTAAAGTGTGTGTTACCAATATGAGCACATTTACCTATATTAGGTACCCCTTCAGTTTGTTTCTATGTTATATGTTTCCGATACTAACGACAGCCTATAATTATAACATTAACATTTCCACAACCAACCCTATTTCTATAAATAAGACCATTGACATTTTATTTTTTTGCCCCCTTCACCCTTCAAGCTACAACAATCCTTATCCCTGTGTAATAAACTACATTATTGTACGACACAGTATTCACAAATAAGTTCTTTCTTCGCTGGGACAAAGGCTTTCACGAGTGATCGATCACATATGAACAACCTTTTTGCTATAAAAAATATCTTCAAAGAAACCTTATTGTTGAAGGTTTATTATTTTTGTTCAGAGCACGAGGCTGACATAATAATATGTAGCGAAGGACACAATAAAGTTATAGCAAAAAGGATATTCTCTAAAGATTGAAGTTTAAGAGCTATAAAGTCATGAAGCGATTTAACTTGAGCATAGTAAGTGAAAGTTGAGATTTTATTAAAATTATTCTATTGTATTGGTGGTAAATCCTAGCAAGTTGCTGTGTATTGTCAGACCAATAATTCTAAACATGGAAATAGAATTGGGTACTTTCGTTAAGCAAAAAAATAAATTATTTGGACTATTCAATACAATAAAATATTAAAACACAATCACACTTTCATTCATTCATTTTATGATCAATTTAATTTTAGTATGTATCCAGCAATTTAAAAAAAATAAGTATGTTGTTTGACGCTAAAAAAACGTGCCGTCACAATACACAATCTCCTACAAAATTCATAGAAATCTCTCGTTTTTGACAGTTTGGAAAAAGTATTGAATTTGATTAGTTGGCAAGTACCCAATTACTCGTAGAATTGTCTATTACTAAGGTAACTGCCCATGTGTATCCTAAAACATAGTTTTGTGTGTCCAAATTCAAACAACTTAAAACAGTAGAATCTATTCTAATCGTCAGCGGTTTACAAAGGCTTGACCAAGTTCAATAAAGTCATTTATCGACATCCCACTGCAGAACTAAGAGCCTTTTTTCATATGCGATTGGTCGACATTTGGCCACTATCTCAGTGATGATGTAGCCATCGATTTTTTTATGGCATAAGCCGGTATACGAGCAGACGGATCACCTGACGGTAAGCAATCGGCGTCGCCCATGGACACCTGGAACACCAGAGGCGTTACAAATACGTTACTTGCATTTGAGGATTAGAAGTTTGAGGATCGTTAGGGATTCAGGGATTGGGGAGATTGGGGAAGGGCAGCGTAATTGGGCCTCCGGTAACCTCACACACACGTCGAAACACAACGCTAGCGTTGCTTCACGTCGGTTTTATGTGAGACCGTGGTATCACTCCGGTCGAGCCGGCCCATTCGTGCCGATGCATGGCTCTCCCATACTTGTATACCTAAGCATGTCTGCCCATACGCAACTCGAGAATTGACCTCGTCTACACAAGAGGGTCGTTTAATTTTACCATATCATAGATTAAATCAAATTGATTGTTTCTCAACTCTACGACAGAGTTGTCTTGAGATCTATCTCGAGTTTATCTCATTTTCAGCCACCCATGACAGTCTCAGACAGACAGTCAATCACTACTGGAGTAACTGCCTCTTCTACAATTTTTTTTGCCATAATTTTTATCCTCGCATGCTTTTAGGTTCATCAGAGAGCGAACCCCGGCCGGCATTTGTTAATATTGATAGGGTAGTATCTTGAATTTTATTTTAATGTCCGTCTGGTAGATTAATTTAAAACATTAGACACGTATTTTTTTCTTATTTCATAAAATTAAACACTATCGACGGTGCAGTTCGCGACAGGAGCAGTCATTCGATGATTATACCCATTAAAAAAAGCCTTTAAATTCACAAAATAACATACATGAAGATACTATATATGATATAGATGCTTCTCCTATAGTATTTACTGACCACTGACCAGTTACATGTACTCTGTGCCACTAAAAGCATCCAGACATTTAACACTAGCGCTCTCAACGTGTACTGGCATTTACTGTTAGTATAAGCGTTGAAATACACCTGGAAAGGTACTCTGTTCTCATAGTAAGACTGAAATCTTTTATCAAGTACTAGCTTCTGCCCGCGACTTCGTACGCGTAATCCCATTTTTTCCCGTCCCCGTTCGTGATTTTCGGTAAAAAGTAAAAAAAAATTTTGGTTAAAAAGTATCCTATGTCGGTCTCCTGGCTCTAAGCTACCTCCCTACCAATTGTCAGCCAAATCTATTCTGCCGTTCTTGAGTTATAAGTGGTGTAACTAACACGACTTTCTTTTATATATATAGATATTAGGTACATGTAGAAGTACAATTTTATACTTGATTTTATTTAAGATGCCTCATTGGCCGAGTGGTCGCAAGTGCGACTGCCGGCAAGGGGTCTCGGGTTCGATTCCCGGGTCGGGCAATATATTACTGGGTTTTTAAAATACTTAGTAGTAGCACGGAGCCTGGCATTGTGCCCGGTATATGGCAATAGGCTCACCTATTACATGGGACTCATAACTTAAATAGTGAAAAGTGGGTGTTGCATTGTACAGTGGCATTAAGTGCGTATTGTGCACCTCTGCCTAACCCTTCGGGGATAAGGGGCCGCCGTAGGTGATCCAGACTCCGTGCTACTACTGGGAAATCTTTAAAAGAACCAGTAATTTGTACTGGCTTTTGATATGTACTGGACATCATTGCAGACTTCTCTCTGAGTCAGTCATTCGATTCGATTCTTAAAAAAAAACAGAGCTAGTTCATGAAACAAAATGCTTAAATATACCACTAACAAACAACACCTCTTAACTAAATAGTTTACTATGCTAAAGCAAGAACACACCTTAAACCTAACCGCACAAAGTCTAAATTCCACCTTAGTACACAAAAACTTTTCTTTTTTTCTAAACTTTTTAATTAATTATTCGGCTCACAATCTCACACAAAGTGTTTGTATGCCATTTAACAAAATACGTACGCACGGATGCACATCAAGCTAATATAACTAGTATATCATGGTCTCGCATTGTACGATCCTTATGCAGATTCAAAGGTCAGTTTATACTGGTTTTTTGTAACTTGATGTGTTGCCGTCTGTACACAGGTCGAAAAATAGTACATTTAGTACATTTTAATTAAAACGTTTCAAAGCTTTGAATACATTAAACCCTTTACATTTATACTTCAATGAATTCTAAGGCTGTTTATGATTATTTTTCTCACAACCTAAAACCAACTTTGTACGTTAAACATAAAGAACAAATTCAAATAATAACACTGGTCTGATAAAATTGAAATGTTTTATCAATAACAGCGGCTTGAATTACAGCTTTAACTTCAATGCGATAAAGTTTAATTTAATTTGATAATAATTTGTATTCCTTTATTCTATTCTGAGTAAGCACTGAGACAAGTTTATAAAAGCGGTTCAGTTAGACTTTATTACATAGTTATAAGTGTTATTTTTGCGTGGTTTGTAGTTATTATGTTTGTTTGCTCAAAGGTGTGAATATGAAAATGCAGTTATGTGTTTAAATGTTCCGTGGCGTGTCATCGTAGATTTACTTAGTGAAGATACGTGGTAATACTGTCACCGAGTGATATTTTATTACCTATATGAAATGTGAGTCCTTTTAGGAACATTTAAGTTGTAGAATTTTATATCATCCTGACTGAAAATGTGTGTTAAGTGTGGAAGAGCCATGCTTCGGCACGAATGGGTCGGCTCGATCGGAGTGATACCACGGCCGAGCAGAAAACCGACGTGAAACAACACTTGCGTTGTGTTTCGTCGAGTGAGTGGGGTTACCGGAGGCCCAATTACCCCTCCTCTCCAGTCTCCTCAATCCCCGAAACCCCCACAATCCTTAAATTCCTAATCCCCAAAACGCCAGCCACTTGTAATGCATCTGGTGTTTCAGGTACCCATAGGCGGTGCCGATTACTTACCATCAGGTGATCCGTCTGCTCGTTTACCGGCTTCTTCAACTTAAAACTTCACGTTTAACATTCACACTTCGTAACAATACTTTTTTTTTTTATTATTATTATTTTTTAAGGGGGGAAAATCATCGAATGACTGCTCCCGCCTGGGTGAGGCGGAAGGGAGTGTCAGACTCTTACTGACTAAAAACCACCCCGTTCCTCCTCCTGCACGTCGAGCCGGAGCCCCGGTTACCCGTTAGGTTCTCCGCGACTCCGAATCGGCATCGGCCCTATTGAGCCCCATCAGAATCTGTGGTGGTCTGATGGCTCTTTGAGGCGCGCGCGGAATGCGTAACAATACTAGAGCGACATAATTATATGCAAAATACTTCAAAAGGAAATGCAAGAAACGTTTATTTATCTCACAACGACAGCTCGTCTGTCTGTTTGTTTGTTTGTTTGTCATTTAATCCCATCACAAAGACACGGGACAAAGGACCGGTTGCATAAGTAAGGACCAATTATAGAGTTTGTTGTCTATTTATTTTTGAAGTCATTTTGTTATGTTTTTTTTTACGTTAAGTTTAGTATGAGTTTAAAGAAAAGTTCTACGGAGTAAGTGATTTGTTTGTGTTTGTGATGATGAAGAAAAATTATGTATATCTGGATGTATATCGGTCTTATAATTTCAAAGGTTTAAGTTTTGCGGAATATATAAAAATAACATAACATCACTCCTTTTATCCCCGAAGGGGTAGGCAGAGGTGCACATTACATTAGCACTTAATGCCACTGTACAATGTAACACCCACTTTTCACTAATTATTTTATGAGTCTCATGTAATAGGGGATGAGCTTATTGCTATACACCGGGCACAATTCAAGACTCCGTGCTACTGCAGAGATTTATTAAAAAAAAACAAGTAATACATTGCTTGACCCGGGAATCGAACCCGAAACCCCATGACCGGCATTCCGATTGTGACCACTCGGCCAACAAGGCAGTCTTACATAGATAAAAATGTCCTTTATAATTTACTAGCTTTTACCCGCGGCTTCGCTCGCGTCACAAAGGGATAAAAAGCCAATGTGACATATACCAATACACACAGCGCCATCTATACCAATACTTTTGTTTTCCCTCGGGAAAATCAAATTTTTCCGGGATAAAAAGTACCCTATTATTTAATCCGGACTTCTAACTTTACGTCTGCAAAAATTCATAGCAATCGGTTTAGTAGTTATGGCGTGAAGGTGGAACAAACAAACAAACTCACTTTCCGATTTATAATATTAGTAAGGATAAGGATATTTATTCACAAAGGCTGCACTTATGAGTAGACACGGAGCCTCTAACATTTTTAATTTAACATTTTGTTGATCACTCGTTTTACTTAAAAAAAATATTCCTCTTACAACAAAATGCTCTCATTTTGAAGGTAACTTAATTACCTTTTATACAACATACGTTACCGATTAATAAAATACTTGTATCAGTCATATTTTATCAAGAAACTAGCGGACCCGACAACTTTCGTACGGCCTAAACAACTTTTACTCAGCTATTAAACCTTCCCTGGACTATTACGAATATATCAAGACTAAAATTAGTCAAATCGGTTCAGCCGTTCTAGAGTCCAAACTAATGAACAGAGATTCATTTGTATTTATATAGAGGATGTAAATTAAAGACTGCCTCGTTGGCCGAGTAGTCGCAAGTGCGGCTGCCGGGCAAGGGGTCTCGGGTTCGATTCCCGGGTCGGGCAAAGTATTACTGAGTTTAAAAAAAAATCTCAGTTTTAGCACGGAGCATGGAATTGTTCCCGGTATATGGGTCCCCATAATACAAATAGTGAAAAGTGGATGTTACATTGTACAGTGGTATAATGTGCACCTCTACCTACCCCTTCGGGAATAAAAAGCGTGATGTTATGTGTTATGTGTAAAATGAAACACGTTACTACAGGCTCCATTTATTTGCTCCCAAGTGTATAAAACAAATTCATATTAACACATGAATAAACAAATTAAACACTTTTATGCCCCAATAATGGCTTATAATCTCCAAATAATTTCTAAGATTAAGATCTGCAGAAAATCTGAAATAGCATTAATTCAAATGAACACAAGCTATTCCGACCGCGGAGCTATTATCACGAGTCTGGAAGCTATTAGCCTTAATTTAGGCACTGAAAACATAATAGACTTTACTGAACATTGTTCTAGATTAGACTTAGAATAAATTATAAGAAAAATATTGTTATTTTTGATGATTAGACGGTCTATTTTGTGTTAGATCGTATCATTATTAGGTCAGTAATGGAAACATAAGTTGTGGTGGTCTGGAGGTTTAAGACGCCCGCTTCCAATGCATGAGGGTTCGAAACCTTCTAACGGCGAGTACCAATATGACTTAATCCGAGTTATATGTACTTTCTAAGATTATTTACAACGAACAAACGGTGAGGTAAAACGTCGTGAGGAAACCTGGGCTTATAATTTCTAATTGAGTTTGAAATTGCCAAACCGCAATGAGCATGCGTGGTAATTAATGCTCAGTTTCTCCGTTATTTCAGCAGTGGGCTTTTATAGGCTGTTGATGGAGCAAAGAAAACAGAAGATAATATTTATTATAGACTAGCTACTTATTGGTCGTAGCGTGATGTTTTATGGCCTATAGCCATCCTCGATAAATGCTCTATCCAACACAAAAATAATTATTGAAATCTGACTTGTAGTAACGGAGATTAGCGCGTCCAAGCAAACAAAAAAACAAACTCTTCCGCTTTATATAATAGTATAAGATATAGAAGAATAGAACTTCTTTAAACAAAATTAACAATTGCCAAAAAATAACACCGAATAATTCCAGTGTCAATATTAGTGCGGATCCCGGGATCCCGGGACATCCGGGATCGGTATAAAGCGTCCCGGCCGGAATACAATATTCCCGCACTAACCTGATTAGTGATGTCCTTGTAGAGGTCGCAGACAGTGGTACTTGTAGCTGACACGTGTGACGGAAGGGATAGACTATGTGACTAGATTCTCTGATATTTTATTATTTTGGGTTTGGAATTCATATATTTCAGTTTTCTTTGTTCATTTTGCAAATCTTAGGTGTATTGTCAAGACAGTGTGTTTGTAAAACAAGCTGTGCCCAACTTATATGTAAATTAGGTATTAATCAGGAACTTCTAAAATCAGGAAAAATTTATTAGATTTTTTTTATGGGATAAGCCGGTAAACGAGCAAACGGATCACCTGATGGTAAGCAATCGGCGTCGCCCATGGACACCTGGAACAACACCAAAGCATAGCTCTCCCACACTTAGATTCTACATAACATACATTCTTTCGATTTGAGTTAAAGTAATTATGTTTTCGACTTACTCACGTAATTATTTGACTATGAATTAGACTATTTTCATGCCGTGTCGTCCTGCTACTACATAACATGATAATATAATCAATTTAGTATGTCTCACGAAAGTTATAATATGAGTTCAAATTGTTACGGGAGGAGTTCATATGGAGTTTCTTGCTCGTTCTTCTCCATAGGAATCTACACCTTGGAATGAGCAACTAGCTTCACTTATAAATTTTTGTTGTTTGACGTTCAAAAGTGCCATCCTGGTCTAATTGAAATAAATGATTTTGACTTTAAATGATTTTGACTTTGACTTTACCAAAGATTTACCTAAACATAAAATTTATTATACAACAGTTTTATTCGCCAATGTTCGTTCGTTTCTCAATTGAAAATTTTCATAGATATTTCAACTTTGCAAAGAGATCAACCAAGTCTTTTATTTAAAAATGGGACCATCTCGGGAGTATACCCTTTCAAACAAAACTAGAATTTTGGAAATAAAAAAAGAATAGCCGATCATAGTACCTACCTCCTCCTTTTTTTGAAGTCGGTAAAAACAGTACCTAGGTATGTAAGTACCTCATGCTTGTAATGTGTCGGCCTTTGTAATATTGTCTGTGTGGTGTAGGTACATGAAATTATAAATAAATAAATAAATAAAACAGTTTTGATTGCAACTCTTTAATTGCATCTGCAACTTCTTTTAATCACTGCACATCAATCTAGCAGTAATAACACCATATTTCTAATACATACTCTAAAAATCTTCAACCTCAAAAAAAATCCAACGATCCGTACTAAGCACCATATACCACAAGCACTTTCCATAAACGAAAAATTCCCATGATTTAAAAACGCCAAATACAGTTGGGTAAACATTTAGCGCGTGGGATGCGCAGAAGTGCTTGAAATAGTGCCAATGCTCAATAGCCACGGTTTAGTGACAATTAGTAGTTAAATTGTTGTTGAAAGTGTTAGTGAGTAACGTCTAGTTAAGTGTAACATCTGTAGGAAGAGATTAACTAGTTACTATGTAACTGTTTGGTTCAAAGTGGGGGCTTGACCTTGTAGGTCATGTTGGATTGTGGTGACACGGTCTACTTAGTGTTAAATTTTACAAAATTATTGGACTAGGTATGTTTTTTTTAAGGGGGGAAAATCATCAAAGTCAAAGTCAAAGTCAAAGCATTTATTTCAATTAAACCATAGTTTGGTACTTTTGAAACGTCAACAAATACAAAATAAATAATAGTCTGTCAGTTAGTCCGTCAGTGAAACTAGGTGAAGCTAGGTGCTCATTCCAAAAAGTAGATTCGAATGGAGAAGAACGGGCAAGAAACTCCATTCGTTACTCTTTTTAAAAAAAGTATGTTCTACAATGTCTCTGATACATATTTCAATACTGTACGCATATGTAAGAACAATGCAAAGACATGCTTGACGAATTATACTAATAACTTACTAAAATTAAAAAAAAAAAATCTTGAAGTCCAACATGGTGCTCACATATGCATACTGACAATCCATAGAATTAGTGCTTCTATACAAGAAAAGGAAACTCTTTGTTTCATCACATCGAATGGCTTCTCCCGCCTGGGTGAGGCGAGAGAGAGTGTCAGACTCTTACTGACTAAAAACCACCCCGTTCCTTCTCCTGCACGTCGAGCCGGAGCCCCGATAACCCGTTAGGTTCTCCGTGACAACTAGGTATGTGTGGATTGGTTTCTATGTCAAATTCAAAGTCAAAGTCAAAATAATTTATATCAATTAGACCAGGAAAGCAATCAGAACGTCAAAACAAAATTAAAAAAAAATGTCCAATCTGTAAGTGAAGCTATTTGCTAATATTACTAACAGGTCAGGTCATCAAATATAAAACAAAAATCTCCCATCCCATTAGAAAACCTTACACAAATGCCACTACTAATTAAACAATTTCAAAACACGTCAATGACTCTTTATATCCTTAGAAACATTTCCTCATTGTTAATTAAATATTATACATCGTGTTTCCTAAACAGTGTTTCATGACAAGTTCACGGCAGCCTCAGTGAAGCAACTTCTACTACAAATATTGTCATAACACCGCCGGGATTTGTTTAATTTGACGTTGACAGCTTCGCGTCTCTTGTGACGTCATAGATTATGAGACAGATGTGACAGTGTGAGTTCGTTTTTTTTTTGTAGTGAAGAATTTTGTCGTCCATCCAATACCTCTATAAACAGCCTATGGTGAAGGGTTTTTTTTAAGGGGTGAAAATCATCGAATGGCTGCTCCCGCCTGGGTGAGGCGGGAGGGAGTGTCAGACTCTTACTGACTAAAAACCACCCCGTTCCTTCTCCTGCACGTCGAGCCGGAGCCCCGGTTACCCGTTAGGTTCTCCGATGGTGAAGGGTTAACTTGGTTTTTAGATTCAAAAGGCCCATGAAACTTTGACTTTTGGGCTACCCTTAATTGTATTTATTTAACCTCGAAGCCTTCATGATTTGGGGAATGAATATGACGGTTCTAGAAAATACTCTGAACCAAAACTCTACTCAATGTTCATTCGATTATCCATAAGTTTTTGAACACGACATTCCAGTACAAGTACGACATCAATACAATTGACAAAGAATCACAAATTCATCGAAGTGTCACAATTTTGGATTCATCGCGTAAAATCAACAAGCTCCGAACTTTATAGTTCCAATACCGTCAAAAGAAATTCTTGGAAAATATTCGTATTGCAAACTACGCTTTGAGCTACGAACTCCTTATTTCCAACCAATTCAGGTCACAATATATCTTGCAACACCGGCACTCTCGTACATTCATTGTTATCGAAGTTACACATCTAAGCTTTATCGTTTTAATCTTTGACTCCACTGCAGCTGTGGATAACCCAGCCAAATTTAGAAGGTAATCTCGCCGCTTCCCGCGTCGGTCTATTACATGCCATCCAACGACCTATTTCATTCGGTAGGGTTGGAATCTTGCAGTGCATTCATTGTTCGCGTAATTCGCATGAAAATTGTTCCAGAGATTTTTGTAAAAAATTTTTAGTTGGAAAATTTTCAAAGTGCACATTTTAAAGTGCTGTTAAAAGATATGTTAAAAGGTTTCTTTGTTTATGATAGTATCGTAAATGGAGATCTTAATTAGTTGCATTTTTATGCTAGGGAGATTCACCCGATTTCTGAGCTGGCTGTACATAGAATCAGTAATGGTTTCGAAATAGTGTGTGTGTATTGTTTTTATTAGCTTTTGTATAGAATGGCATTAAGTGCCGTAGATAATGTGCACCTCTGCCTACCACTTCGGTGATAAATGGCGTGATTTTATGTTATGATATGTTGTAATGTACCTAATTAAGTGTAGGAGAGCCATGCTTTGGCAAGAATGGGCCGGCTCGACCGGTGTGATACCACGGCCTCACAGAAAATCGACGTGAAACAACGATTGTGTTGTGTTTCGTCGTGTGAGTGAGGTTACCGGAGGCCCAATTACCCTCTCCTTCCCCAATCTCCCCAATTGCTGAATCTCCAATGATCCTCAAACACCTAATTCCCCAAAAGGCCGGTAACGCACTTGTAACGAATTTGGTGTTCCAGGTGTCCATGGGCGGCGCCGATTGCTTATCATCAAGCTCAATCTCGTTTACCGGCTTATGCTATAAAAAAATATATTGACTAATATATTGACAGGAAATAAAAACTTCTATAGTTCTTTCTAATCCAAATCCGTATCTTCACTTCAACAATATTGCAACGACGATCCTTAACTCTCAAATAAGAATGCAATCCAAACGTTACCATTGCAACCATCTTGATACAAGTGTAAAGTGGACAATGGACATTATTTCTTTGTTGTAAGTACTTAAAGGAGTAGAAACAAGTAAAGTAAATGAGGATCTTATCTCCAGATTATGAACACCAGACTTTGTTGTTCTGACTTTACAGTTGTCTGTTTTCATTCATTTTGTCTCGTTACCAGCTTCAAGATGTTGTTAAGAGCTACTTTTTAGTTTTTAATTAGGTAATTTATGCGAATCGGAACTTTAAATGTTATCATCTAAAGATATATTTATGTGCTGTTTCTTGCGACTTCGTCCGCGTAGAATATGATTGCTGTTAATCCCATGGGAGCATTCAATCGGGATAAGAAGTATCCAGTACAAGTAATATAGTAATAAGAAGTACCAAATTTTACGGATATTCAGTAAGACATATTTTTTTTATATTTGGGCCAACGTTTGACCACTATATCGCCTGGTGGTAAGCGATGATGCGGTCTACGATGGAGCACGTCGTCCCATTAGCAACCTATTCACTCTGGCCTTGAAGACACCCTTCAGGAAATACAGACTCTGGCAAAGAATTTCACTTCTTAGCAGTATGTAAGTACAAGGAAGCTTGATGCGAAACGCTTCGTGCGTGTGGGTGGGACATCTACCATGAATCGGTGAGGCTTCGCCGGTTGTCTTATTAAGTGATTAACAATCCACCACTGGACTATGAGCTTCCTCTACATTAAAGAGTATGTCATAATCTTTGCTTAGCAGTTGAATTGTAAATCCCAGTTTAAAATGTGCAGGTTTATCACAGAGCGCTGCTGCACGGTCCCTGTCAAAGTCTTAGTCTGATCTCATGATACCTGCAAGATGATAGATGTCTATAACCTTTCTCAATAAATTAGTTATTTTTTTATGGAATAGAAGGCATACGAGCAGAAACAACACGCGATGGTAAGCAATCAGCACTGCCTATGGACACCCGCAACACCAAAGGAGTCACAGGTTGCCGGCCTGATAAAAAGAATACGCTCTTTGTTGATGGTTTATTAGATACACAGAAGCCAGGACAAAAATAGCCTGACGTAAATAGTAAAAATGACGAAGATTTTCAAAACAAACATTGTTTTATGAAACCAGATAGACAAACAAACAATTCTATTTTCGTGACGAATACACGTACATTTTTATCATACGTATCTATACATAGACAGAGTACAAACATTATGTGGGCGAATACATCATTTTTCCTCTAATTGTTCCTAAAACAAATCTTGACATTTACAATAAAACAATGTATTTCAAAGTGTGGGAGAGCCATGCTTCGGCACGAATGGGCCGGCTCGACCGGAGTGATACCACGGCCGAGCAGAAAACAGACGTGAAACAACGTTTGCGTTGTGTTTCGTCGTGTAAGTGAGGTTACCGGAGGCCCAATTATCCCTTCCCCAGTCTCCCCAATCCCCGAATCCCCCATAATCCTCAAATTCCCAATCCCCAAAAGGCCGATAATGCATTTGTAACGCCTCTGGTGTTTCGGATATCCATGGGCGACGCCGATTGCTTACCATCAGGTGATCCGTCTGCCCGTTTATCTCATAAAAAATGAATAGAAACAGAAAAAAAACGATCAGCCGAACATAGTACCTCCTTATTTTTGACGTGTCGGTTAATACTACTGCATACTGTGTAAAACTACAGTGGTTTATTTTCCAAACTAGTTTCTGCCCGTGGCTTCTATCATCTATCCTGCCTCGACTACCTACCTGACTGCCTCTTGGCCGAGTGGTCGCAAGTGAAACAAGTGAATTTATTTCTGCAAATAGGCTACAAGGCAGCACTTTTACACGTCAATTTTATCAAGCGAACGATGAGGTCGCAGGTTTTTAAATTGTCAGTAGTATCACGGAGTCTGGAGCCCGGTATATGGCAAGAGGCTCACCCCCTATTACATGGGACTCATAAAATAAATAGTGAAAAGTGGGTGTTACATTGTAGTCAATGACTACAGGGATGTGGGATGGGATGTGCGTGCGCGTGGTATCGCCAGCAGCGCTGGCTTGCGCCGGCGCGCCGCGTATTGCTGCTCATGAGAAAGAACCCCTCTACGGTTCTTAAGATTCATCACTACTTTGATTAGTCATGACTGGTCGCACAGTACTAATGCTAAATTTACTTCCAAAAAATTATACCACTTTTTGCTTGACACAGGAATCGAACCAATACTCGGTACAATAATGTCAATCACCAACTGTTACAGCATAACAGTTGGTCATCACACCACCAACCAACGGTTATAACCAATTGAGACATAATGTCGATGTGACTAGCGAACTACGCAGAAGAAATTACAGAGCACAAGTATGCGAGCAAATATTGGTACATTCTGTGTTCCCACTCTCTCAGAATACAATAGGAACATCATCAGAAAATGACTGAAGAAAGGTCGCTGTATAAATAAAAAACAATTGACATGTCAACGACGTCAGACACAAAATGACCAGGCCAGAATTATATCGTATGCTCTTTCTAAATCCAAATTATTGCCGCCTCGAGGTAGTCCATCTAGAGCACCTGTGCGAATAGCACCTGAACGAATAGCACCCAGCCTAGTCCACGAAGGGCACCTATCAAAATAATTGGCAGGTGCTCTTCGTGGATTCAAATTTGTTTTATGTATTTATCCACGAAGGGCACCTACGATTCGAACCGTAGTGCTGGGATATATACATCCGTATTTGGTAAGCAGGACGTTAAATAAAAGACATATAAAAAAAATCATATGAATATTAATAATTTATATTACACAAACAGTACCTACCGTACAGCGCTGACGGCAATTTTGAAAGCCACCTGGGGTCTCTCTTTTCTAACGGCCATAATAGGTGATAGATAGGTAATAGATAAAACTACTCCTAGGCCAGCTTTTAGCCTCGATTTACAACTGAATGTCAGTGTAGAGTGGGAATCTTCTATCACGGGCCGCCACCTATATCAGTTCTTCCCATCCGTGCATGAGCGGGTGGAGGTGCATCACTGTGTTGGCCAAATTCTTCCTGGCCACAGCAACTTTAAAAGCAAGTTGTTCTTATTTTAACTTGGTGATTCAACATGATGCCAATGTTTGACAGTGGAGTTGCAAAATGAGCAGTCCTTCCATTACATACTCTGGGAGTGTGATCTCTGGCAATATGAAGGTAAAATAATTTATTTGTTTCGTCAGGTGTAGCTTATTATACGGATCTCGTGGAATCTAGAACAAATTTCCATGCGTTTAGGCGCTCTTGCCACACCTATTATTGGAAGCAAGTATAACAGCTCACACATAGGACCCACTTAGTTTCCGTCCTTCCGTGGTGCTCTTATAATTAATATATTTTGAATTATTTTGTTGCGGGAACCAAGACAGTTATTCATGTCCCTGGGACGCGCCGGACTTCAGTGTGCCGGTGTTTTCATGGTTGTATCTACTGTAGAACCTGGCTTACAGGAGTTGCAGCGGTTTAAGGAGGTTGTAGCGGGCTTGTCTCATAAATCAGTACCTATCATAATAAAAATAAATCTTAAAATCTCAACTTTTCGATACAGTGCCCTAGAGAAATAATGCCATTTTCGTATTCTTCTATTATACTATTTATTAATTTATTTTTTATTTTGGCAATTTTTTGAGATCGTGATGTGTCAATTTTTTTCCGTACTTCAGCATAATTTTTGCTATTGTCTTTTAAGACCCTTAAAACACTGCAAATGTTCTTATTATTTTTGTTTATAGCTTTATTTATAGCTGAATAATGCGTCTCAGCATAATTATTGGTTTTGTGAATTTGACCGTAACAGCACCATTTGTTTGACCACAATTTGTGGTCAATCCACTGGCTAACCATATAATCATTGAATGCTGTCACTTTGTCATCTTGGGGACTCTCACCCATTATATATAGCCAAGCATCGTCTAAGTCATTCGGTGGCAAATAAGGAAGAACAGTGCATAGAGCAACGTGCTTTCTGAAAATACAATTTTTATTGAGGCCTAGCTCTTTACCTCTCTTTAGTAGCGCCTTTTTGAAATGGAAGTAACACCCTTTTACTGCGACTTTGGGAAATACAGATAGAATTCCTCTAACTGCAGCTTCTTCAAAGTCACATGTAAAAAAATCTATAGACATGTCTGGTATCGTGGATTTCAATAATTGAAATAGTAATTTGTATGTAGACATTTTTTTGTTCAGAAGCATAGCATATGCTAACGGCTTAACGATACCCCCGACATCACCATGAATGCTGTAAATCTGAAGGAAAGGTTTTGGTGCAGATCTAAAAGTCCCATCACAATAGAGATGGCGTGTTATGGCAAGTTCTTCTTTGCTTCTTGCCGTGGCAAATAGAAGTATTCTATTTTTACCATCGCAGAAGTCAGCCAACAGGAAGTCCAGATATTGTTTGGGTACCTTGAAATAAATATATAATTTGAAAAATGATTCAAATATAAACAAACTCTTGGACAGATGCGTAGGTTTGCGTAGGTTGACTCGACAGATTCAAAGTTCAAAAAATCATTTCATCACTTTCAATCTCAAAAACTGTCGTGGTGGCTCAGAGGTTTAAGACGCCTGCTTCTCATGCATGAGGGTGTGGGTTCGAAACCTACCAACGCCAAGTACCAATGTGACTTTCCGAGTTATATGTACTTTCTAAGATTATTCAGACACCACTGACAAACGGTGAAGGAAAAACATCGTGAGGAAACCTGGGCTTATAATTTCTAATTATAAGTATGAAATCGCCAACCCGCATTGAGCAAGCGTGGTGATTAATGCTCTAACCTTCTCCGTGTGAGAAGAGGCTTTGCTCAGCAGTGGGCATTTATAGGCTGTTGATGATGAATCTCAAAAAGATATCTTTATACATATAAATCTTCTGTGAGTGTGTATGTCACTGAACTTCTCTCATACGACTGAACCGATTTTGATGAAATTTTTTGTGTATTCAAGGGGATCTGGGAATGGTTTAGATTCACAAATCAGCCCGGCAGATGGCGCTGCAGTCGATGTTTAGGTTATTTATCCTAAACAGCTGAACTAATTTGAATGAATTTTTGTTTATACATTCAAGTGGATATGCAGGACAACGTCTGTTGGGTCCGCTAGTATAGGTACTATATATATATCTGAAATTGTCATAATTATAATGGTCGGTGAAATGACTTCTAGATTAAAAATTAAAAGTACTAACTTGTACATCACCCGCGGTTTTCGCACACAGGCGGCGAACTCCACAAGTCCTATTTCGTTGGTTATATAGACTAGATTTTATAGTCTTGTAATCTGGGCAAGGAGCTACCAAGTTGAGCCCTTGATCGAGTAATTTATTAATTTTATTTTTATATAACGATGGGATAGGACCATCAGTGGCTGCAGCTTCTTTTTTTAGTTCGTCCACCGCTTTGGTTACTTCAGCCTGGGCACTGTTCATAGGCTCACACATATGCTCTGTTATTTTTATAATATCTTCATTAGCATTGATCGTCAGGAACCCTCTGCAAGATTTTGTCAAGCACCGCCACAACAAATTACCAGAACTTTTGTATTTCTTAAACTTTCTATATTGTCTATTTTCATAAATTAGTATAGGGGCTCCTTTTCTACTGGAAATGTAGCTAATAGCTGTATTTTGATAACTAAGACCGGGAATAGGCTCCATTGTTATAGTTTAATAAACATTAAATCAAAAAAACTTACCATACATTATGTGACAATGTCACATAATTAGTATTTGTTGATTTTCTAACCTTGACAGATTCGTTTTACAAAAATACTGAAGATATTGAAGAAAAGAGGTTTAATTAAGAGTATTAATACAAGAGAGGCAATCAATATGGTGAATAATGTCTACTTTTATAACCCCTCCACTGTCGATGCCGTAGACATTTTCCACGATACCAGACATGTCTATAGATTTTTTACAAGTGACTTTGAAGAAGCTGCAGTTAGAGGAATTCTATCTGTATTTCCCAAAGTCGCAGTAAAAGGGTGTTACTTCCATTTCAAAAAGGCGCTACTAAAGAGAGGTAAAGAGTTAGGCCTCAATAAAAATAGTATTTTCAGACAGGTGCCCCGTAGCACACGCATCCCAGGTAGGTTGCTTGGTATATGGTCCTGAGCATAAGAAAAGGGAGACCCATGGTGGATTTCGAAATTAGCGTCAGCGCTCTAGGGTAGGTACTGGTTGTGTAATATAAATTATTAATGCATATGTATTATTTTCGATATTTTTTATTTAACGTCCTGCTTACCAAATACGGATGTATATATCACAGCACTACGGTTCTGAATCGTAGGTGCCCTTCGTGGATAAATACATACAAACAAATTTGCATCCACGAAGAGCACCTGCCAATTATTTTGATAGGTGCCCTTCGTGGACTAGGCTGGGTGCTATTCGTTCAGGTGCTATTCGCACAGGTGCTCTAAATGGACTACCTCGCCTCTCTAGAACATTGCAATAAAACAAATGACATGTCAATGACGTCAGACACAAAATGACAAGGCCAGAATATCGTGTGCTCTTTCTAAATCCAAGTTATTGCCGCCTCTCTAGAACATTGCAATAAAACAAATGACATGTCAGTGACGTCAGACACAAAATGACAAGGCCAGAAACTTAATGGTGTTCTCTTTCTAACTGAAGCTGTGATACTATGGCTTCAAAATTTTTACTCAGCAGTCAGTATTTCAACTATTGTGTCAAAATTTATTTTTTATATACAATTAATTTCCTCAGTTTTTATATGTAACTGGAGCTTATCTCAGCGATGTGGTCTAGGGTTCGAAGCCCGGGTCGAGCAAAATATTGTTCTCTACATCGTAGGCTGCATCATCGCTTACCACCAGACGAGAGAGCGGCCAAACATCGACCCATAAAGATAAAAAAATCGAAATTATTAGTGTATAGCAAAAGATTCGTCACTATAAATAGTAAAAAAGTGACTTCAGAATAGAATCCACTTGTCACCACCTCTACTCTTCCCGCGGGTGTGTGAGACCCGACGAAGGGATATCAGTATTTTAACAGAACAATATCGCTCTAATAAGCCTGCTCATTTAAAACTACAATCTCTAATCTACCGTCCAACTGTGGAGATTTATGGGAAACCCCTATTTGCAGAAGACTAATCTCGAAACTAGTAGAGGTTTTCTTAGTATTTTCACGTGAGTAACCCGCGACCCGGGAATTGAACCCTTGCAGTACTTGCGATCACTCGGCCAACGAGGCAGTCACTTAACTATGGACACAGACTATAGACAAACTAATATTTATTATCTATGGGCGGCGCTGATTGCTTACCATCAGATGATCCACCTGCTCGTTTGCCTCCTATTCTATGTAGAAAAAGCTACTTTTCTTTTAGTCGGTCAACAAATACACAATTCTGCCCATCCCTCTATCAATAACTCGGTGTACAGTAGTCATATAGTTTCCAATAATGTGCAAATTGAATCAGAATTCATTTAGCATCTTCTATAACACCGGAACAAACACAGGCTGGCTTCCGACGTCTGTGAGGCCGTGGTATACTTAAACTAAAACTTTTTTTAGGGGATAAGCCGGTAAATTATGAACATACAGCAATTTTTATCGACATCAAAAAAAAAGAGGAGGTACTAATAATTTTAGATAGATATGTGAATTACTGAAAAATTTTCGAAATACCAAAAGAACATCACTTACGTCCAGTTTTTATAACCTATCTATCTGTAGATTTGCTTACTAAAGATAGAATTTTGACACATTTTGTATGGAGGTCATGTCAAAATTCTATCTCTAGTAAGACAACGAGGCAAAAATGTTCTTTTCCATATATTTGAATTTAGAACGCTTTATCCAATAATATTAAGACTTCGAATAAACCCATTGAAAATACTTAGCTTAAGACCTTACGGAAGAGATAAATAGAGATATGATACCAAGATTATTTTGTAAAAACACCAACTAGTTCCTACTTATGCTCTCTTATATTATGTTAAGTCCTCCGCGGCTCCGTATCGGCATCAGCCCTATTGAACCCCATCTCGGTACTGACTGCACGGTTGACGCAGTGGCTGGGCAACTGGCTGCCCCGCAACGTATCGCTGGTTCGATTCCCGCTCGGAGCAACTCTTTATGTGATCTACAGATAGTTGTTCCGGGTCTGTGTGTCATGTGTATGTGAACTTGTATGTTTGTAAACGCACAGGAGAAAATCCTAGTGTGGGACAACGTTAAAAAAAATAAAAAACAAGAAACTCTTCCTTTATTTAATTGACTAGTTTTATGGCTTGAACCTATCACTTTGTACTTAGCAGTCGCATTTGTTTCTATTCGACCAACAGACCAGTAAAAACTATGTACAGTTGTCTACAAACTTCATGTGTGTTCGTCAATCTGTCACCTTCGGCTCGTGGTATGTATGTGCAGTGTACACACATTTCTTTCTATCGACTGCAAACATTTGACATCTGAATGCTACTTCATTTACAAACGAGAGAAGGAAGGTGCAGACCGACGGTTATTTGGCGTTTTCAAGTACAATAGTACAAATGTCGTGGTGGGCCGGCGGTTTAAGACGCCCGCTTCTCATGCATGAGGGCCTATTCAAAACCTACCAAAGGCAAGTACCAATGTGACTTTTTCCGAGTTATATGTAGTTTCTAAGATTATTCAGACACCACTGACAAGCGGTGAAGGAAAACATCGTGAGGAAACCTGGGCTTATAATTTCTAATAGGTTTGTAATGTCTAACCCGCATTGAGCAAGCGTGATGATTAATGCTCAAACCTTCTCCGTGTGAGAAGAGGCTTTGCTCAGCAGTGGGCATTTATAGGCTGTTGATGTGAAGTACAATAGTAGACCGTAAAGTGTGCTATTGGAATAAAATTCATCGCCTCTACATGAGAAGTGTTAGTCTTCTTTACGTGTGGTAGACTGGTTAAAGATCGCAGTTCAAAAGGTTCAGATTTATGATACAGCGTTCCCACCCAGCCTTAGTGAAATATGTAGATACTTAGTTCTTTAGCTTGCCTTTACGACAACCATAAGAAGAATATGGGAAAACTGACATCATTGTTTTTCCAAAGCAGTGACGAGATCCTCCTTAGAGCTCCTGCTTAGAGCAGGAGTAGGAACGGGCTAGATTTTAGTCAGTAAGAGTCTGAAACTCCCTCTCGCCTAACCCAGGCGGGAGAAGCATTCGATGATCTTCCCCCCTTAAGAAGAAAAAAAGCGACGAGATATGAAAAAGTTACAAGCTATGTACTTACCCTACGATATGTTAATGGTATACCTACCTAATACAGATTACCGACCGAACTTGATTATGTATGATAAGTAAAATCAGTGGGTGGAGGCAATTAGACACCTACCATTCATAATGAAATGACACATTCAAGATCAAAAAATCAATAACTGACCTCATATATCAATTCAATAATTACAAAACCAATATATAGCCACCTAATTAATCTCGCAAAAGAACAAAACAAAATGCCGCTCAATTTAGGTTGTTCATTTAAATAAATATTATTATTTGTTACTACCAAAAAACATCCTTCAAGAGTCCATTTTGAATCACACCATTTGTATGCGAACAACAGTTTTGGTATAACACAGTGGAAATTTAGAAGGTTTAAATTGGCCTAGTTATGTTATATAGAGTCACTAATACCTATTGTGAAGGAAGGGAATTTAATACTGTTTGAATAAGTTTTAAAATCTCGCGGACCACACGCTGATCATCGACGCTGACAGCCGAGATAAATGAATATCTAGGAAGTGTTTTTGAGAGACGCATAGCTATCTGCGCGCACAGTGGTCAGGGCTGTAAGATACGCGGCGCGCGGGGTCGATGCGCAACGCGTCCGGCCTATTCAGGACGATATTAAAACGAGACGCTAATCGTTAACGCTTACCAGCTACGAGTTGAGTTGAGCTGGTTACCGTGATCCTTAAATTAGCCTTGTATGTATAGAGGACGTGGTCTGTCAGGGACTGTTGTACCCCGTTCGTGCTACGCTAGTATTGTGGCCGAATAGGGAGACTTTAATAGTTCTCTAGGTGCGAGTAGTTAGATTTTGGTCAGCGAGAGAGAGCTTCTAAATTATGTTAACTACTCGAGTAAAATACTAGACAAGGTACTTATTAATACTAGTGATGAGTTTCAATTTAAACATTAAAAGATAAATTCGACTCATATTATGACTTCACATATCAAATAATGGGTACTTACGGTACACAGTGACATAAAAACCACGAAATTATGGATTATTTTAATACTTGTCTCAATATTAACCTTCTTTTAATATCATATTTATGTGCACGACCTCGTCCGACTCTACTAAAACCCATAATAAATTGTCTTCATTAATAGAGGTGACAAATCAGGGCAAAATATAAATTAGTTTCTACGTAATTTATATGGAATAGGCTTATATTTACATTTTAAATGGCATTTTTAGGGTTCGAGTGATATATCGAAGCCTATAAATGGATGACAGCTTGTCAAAGTAACCTCAAACCTTACATTTCTATAGCCGATTTTCAACCTTACCAATCAAGTTATAAGTTAGAAACTTGATTGAAGAAATTTTTAGATAGGTATAGCTGGATGTGCAGTCAGTTCTAAAAATTAATGTTCTTTGAAAACGTTTGCCCAATGACTTTGAGTGATTTTCTTTATAATGATATGTTAATTGTGTACAATTAATTCTATAGGGTCTCAAGTTTCTATCGTTGTTCATAGATTAGGTGACGCGGTGTAAGTTTTGATGAAGTGTTATTGTAATTAGGTGTTTACGTATTTTTAAATGTTTTATGAGCTGTCTTGATTGTTAAAGGTGATAAGATGGTACTTTGGAGTTTAGTTTTGTTTAAAATTGAGGTGTATTTTAGTTTTTGTAACCGAGAGTTGTAGAGTACGTACCTTCTTTTTTTTGAGCGGGGAAAATCATCGAATGACTTTTCCCGCCCAGTTGAGGTGAAAGGGAGTGTCAAACTTTTACTAAGTAACTAAAAATCACCCCGTTCCTACTCCTGCACTTTGATTACGTATCTACAAGTAACTCATTAAAGTAACTAATTCGATTTTGTTATTTGTCTGCAAAAATGTAACTTCAAAGTAATACACAGTAACGGTTCCAAAATACAAGTCAATGATTGTTGAAAATTTCGTGTGCAAATAATAATAATTCAAAAACTACGTTTAAAAAACCCACTTCAAACCCCGCCTCTTTTTTGAAGTCGGTTAATTAATATACTAAAACCTTCTCCTCCTTTCCTAACCAAACACTTTTCTGAAAACCGTATCAAAATCGGTTCACCGAATTGCGAGATAATCGCGAACAAACACACATACATACATACATACAAACATACATACATACAAACATACATACATACATACATACATACATACAGCTAGAACTGACAACTTGCTATTATGAAGTCGGTTAAAAACACTTAATAATATTTTACCCCACATGTGTCTCTAAGTTTTAAACTGTCAAACACCGCGAGGACACCGGTGACCGCAACCTATTGTTCTTTAATTATGTCTATAATGACGGTACTCAAAGGGTTAACTACATAAAAAAAACGCTACAAAAATAAACGCAGCGTCATAACCGCCCGTCTACACTTAAGTTCATTACCCCAAAGTTTGCGCGTGTAATGTAAATTCTACGCTCCATCGCCTCCTCTTAAATAAATTGTCCAATAAACGAATAAAACAGCTAATGTATACACATTTTTTTACTTATTGCCTTACGCTTTACACAATGGAGAAAGTCAAAATCGAAGTTTTCGCTCTTCTCTGAATCAAAAGAGAGATATATCTAGTTATAATTTATGTAAAACCTGTATCAAATATGAACAAATTAAACTTGCTTAAACTTGAGAATAGTAATTGATTTGGTTTTTTTTTTAAGGGGGGAAAATCACCGAATGACTGCTCCCGCCTGGGTGAGGCGGAAGGGAGTGTCAGACTCTTACTGACTAAAAACCACCCCGTTCCTTCTCCTGCACGTCGAGCCGGAGCCCCGGTTACCCGTTAGGTTCTCCGCGACTCCGAATCGGCATCGGCCCTATTGGGCCCCATCTGTGGTGGTCTGATGGCTCTTTGAGGCGCGCGCGGTACGCGACGCGCCGTACGCTCGGGTCTGTTTCTGGTCGGACGGGGAGCCACCCATGCTCGCCGTCCGCAGGCCCGCGCTTACGGTGGCCTGAGATCGTCCCGCGATCCCCGACGCCCGGTGTGTCCTTCGCGATGGCTGGGTTGCGAGGAGGCAGCGCATCGCTGCCTCACGCGTCCCACCTCCTCCTTAGCTAGCATGACTGCTTCGCAAAAGGAGGAGACGGCATCCCAGTCCCCCTCGCTCCGCATCATGGCCTGCACTAGGCCCGGACGCGAGAGGTCACCATCGCCGATCACTTCCCTGAGGGCACGGCGGTGCTCAGCCCACGCAGGGCATTCCGCTACGGTGTGTTCCACCGTGTCCTCAGGGCGGTCCTCGCAGTGATGACACCCGGGCGTTTCCTCCCGCCCCATCAGACACAGGTACCTCCCGAAACTTCCATGTCCGGTGAGGACCTGCGTCAGGCGGTAGGTGAGGACGCCGTAGCGTCTCTCAAGCCACTCCTCAAAGAGGGGTCTTACCGCTGCAATAGCAGCGAGCCCAAATTGATTTGGTTATATCTTCAATTAACTGTTTAATACTGCCTCGTTGGCCGAGTGGTCGCAAGTGCGATTGCCGGGCAACGGGTCTGTGGTTCGATTCATTTAAAGCCACCGTACAATGTAACACTAACTTTTCACTATTATGTTATGAGTTCCATGTAAAATCGGGTGAGCCTATTGCCATATACCGGGAACAATTCCAGACGCCGTGCTACTACTGAGATTTTTTAAACCTAGTAATACTTTGCCCGACCCGGGAATCGAACCCGAGACCTCTTGACCGGCAGTCGCACTTGCGACCACTCGGCCAACGAGGCAGTCCTTCAACCAAAATCTGGGCATTTAGATCGTTTCTTGACAGAAACTCCACACTACTAATGTCAAAAATTTATCTATATCCACAGATTTCATGGATTTATAGAAATTAGCATTAATTAGAGTTCTCTTCCATCTCAATATTTGAAAATAGAAGAACAGAGAATGACAATTGTTTTTTTTTGTTGTGAATTTCGAAAGAGAGAGCATTATAATTATGTTTCTTTCCTTATCATTTTGTGTCTAACGTCACTGGCACGTCAATTGTTTTTTTATTTTGGTGCGAATTTAGAACGCACTTCAATTATATTTGCATCCTTGTCATTTCGGGTCTGACGTCACTGACGTGTCATTTGTTTTATTGCTGGCAACGTTGTAAACAGAAAATAAGTTGCATTTAGAAAGAGAACGCGATACATCTTTCCTTGTCATTTCGTGCCTGACGTCACTGACGTGTCATTTGTTTTTGAATTGGCACCGTTGCAATTTTAATTAAAGATTTACTGGTGCCTTGCTTTTGGTCAGGGAAAACAATATAGGACTGGTAAACAAGAGGGTTTCGGGAGTATTATTGGGTATTTCCATTTTACGTAAATCGCAAGTAATAGTTCCGTCTGGAATAGGGTAGATGCCTAATTTTCATTTTAATGGTAGATGTACATTTTATACGTAGAAATGTAAACTTTGATTCGTTTTATCTAAGTATTATTTCATTATATGACAAAATAAAAAAAAACGTGTCTAATATTTTTTCATTACCTAACGGACGGACTAATTAGATTTTTAATTTTCTTACCCCGTCATCGTTCCTATTGTAATGTGAATCTTTACTTACCCCAGTAAGAGAATAAAACAATCACCTACTAAAGAGCAAGCCCTGGTTAAGGCAGTTGTTACAAAGATTTACATCGAGGTTAATGACCGAGTAGGTACATACGTAAATGTAAAATTAAGTATGTAATAATGAGTTTAAATGAAGAGTTGTTTAAGTAGGTTTCTGTTGGGTTTTCAGGTCATTCAGTGATCTTATTTATCGTATTTTAGTAAAAGAGAACTCAAAATGAAACTAATGTTTATCAATTCTAATTTCTTTCAATTCACAAAGTCAAAGCATTTATTCTAAGTAAACCATATTTTGGTACTTTTGAAACGTCAACAAATACAAAATAAATTATAGTCTGTCAGTCAGTCCGTCAGTAAAGCTAGGTGAAGCTAGGTGCTCATTCCAAAATGTAGATTCGAATGGAGAAGAACGAGCAAGAAACTCCATTCGTTACTCTTTAAAAATAGTATGTTCTACAATTCCAATACTGTACGTATATGTATGTGAGAACAATGCAAAGACACCCTTAACGCATTATACAAATACAAAACTTACTAAAATAAAAAAATCTTATGGTCTAACATGGTGCTCACATAATGCATACTGACAATCCATAAAAATAGTGCTTCTATACAAGAAAAGGAAACTATTTGTTTCAATAAAGAAAGAATTACTCGATGCCATAAGGAAACTAGATTGTCTACATTAGAATGAAAGTTCACATTCGCACCACACCCAAAAGCGACCCGGAACCGTATTTTTTGTTCACAAACACTTCGCATTATGTATGAGTGCATTTAAACAATTTTTTACTTTGTGATATAACTGAGAATTTCTAAAATTCTTCGATCACAATATTGATACTTACAATCATTTGATTAACGAGTCAGTTCAGACCATCAAAGCTGTAAATGAACACAACAATAAAAAATATAACCAAAATGAAGGCAGACTCTTATAGAATTGGACATAAAATTCATCCTGCCCTCTTGAAGTCGCGTCCCAGTGCGCTACTTAACCCTAAGCACGTCGTGCCTATCAAAATTACTTACCGTCGTAATTCTGGCTAACCGGTCGTTCTGACCTTCAAGATATTTTCTTCTGCAGCCAAAGGATCGAGGGTTAATAACTTAGAAACTAGTTTGTGACATCAAGATTTGTTGGGAAATTGGTTGTTTGTGAGTTTGGTGGTGGTGGATGTTAAAAGATAGACATAATTGTTGCTGTAACTATCGTGAGACATACTAAATAAATTATTATGTTTTCGACTTACTCACGTAATAATTTGACGAGGAACTCGACTAGTGACTCGAGTAGACCACGAATGGAAGAAAGTGCGCGTGAATCACGGCAGAGGGCGCGCTGGGCCCGCAGACTCGAGTAGCCAGTAGCAGCGCGACAGTCGCCGCGTCGCGGGTCGTGAAATGCTGCTCATGAATATGAGCCTCTAGCATGGCTTGAAACTAGTCGAGTTCCTCGTCAAATTATTACGTGAGTAAGCCGAAAACATAATAATTTATAATTGTTGCTGTCGAACATAATAATATAGGTAACCACTTTGGCGAATTCAGTATTTATTGTGATAAGTAAGGACGTTGAAAAAAAGGCGGACATAAATCTTATCAAATTATTGAACTTTATATTACTCTAACTGTTCCTCGCGACTTCGTCCGCGTAGAATATGATTCCTGTTTTTCCTATAGGGCATTGAATCGGGATAAAAAGTATTCTATCACCTAAGTCAGCCCATACCCTGCCTGTATACCAAATTTCATCAAAATCCATTCAGAATTTTCGGAGTGTTTGACCGACAAATATCCAAACAAAGAAACTTGCACATTTAATATATACTAGCAACCGGCCCTAGCTTCGCACGAGTGCAATAGGCATGTATTATACATATATAAACCTTCCTTAAAAATCACTCTATCTATTAAAAGAAACCACATCAAAATCCGTTGTGTAGTTTTAAAGATATAAGCATACATAGGAACAGACAGACGGCGGTTAGCGACTTTGTTTTATACTAGTTATGTAGTGAAGTGTGATTGTACCTGTCCCTTCCAAACATTAAACTTGAAAAGAAATTTCTTCCACAATTTCCCCTTTAAAGACAATCAAAGCTTCAAATTATCGCTTTTAGCAACTCTCACACACACACACACACATACAAGCAAGGTGCTAATCTTCATAACTAGAGTCGGATGTACGAAGCGCCTCGATAGATTTCCGAAACTAATTATTTAGATTATCGTTGAAATGAGATGGCCGGCGCGGGCGGTTGGCAAAATATTAATTTTGATCGGCTTATTTTTTATACCATCTTTCACGGTTCGCTTCACGTGTTTAAGAATAAACTAGTAAAAACATTTAAGTTGTACTAGATTGCTTGAAATTATTATTGTTATTTTATTTCTGTTTACTTTTTGTCTTTCTTAATATTATTGTACTTGGCATTTATGATCCCGTGAGTATTGTGTACATTTGTCACTGGTATGCATATCAGATTTTTTAATGTTTTGTATTCAACTGTGTTAAGGCTAGTGTATAGGTAATATGTTTATTTTATTATTTTTTTTAAAACATTGCCCCACACTAGGATTATCTCCTGTGTCGTGGGTGCGTTTACAAACATACAAGTTCACATACACATCACACCCAGACCCGAAACAACAATTTGTGGATCACACAAAGTGTACCTACCTTTATTAAATATCTATATTTTTTTCTGTTGCAAGACTATGATAATGATGATGAATGGACTGCCTTGTTAATCGTTATTCGTAGTTTTTGCTTATTAGGATTAGACTCCTGAGTCGGGCAATGTACTATTGAATCTTTTTGTCAATTTAGTCCGCTATATGACAATAGGCTCAAACCTGGGAGTCATGACTTAAAGTCTAAGAATATTGTTTAAAGTCCGTTCGCATGGTAAATACAAATGAAGTTAAGCAGGGAAACCTATTATTAGCCTTACTAAACTGTAATATCTTTATTTTGTATTATATCATATGTATCGCTGTTGGTTTTCTAAATAAATAAATAAAATAAATGACAAAATTATTGCAAAATCAGTGGTTTTGTCAAATAATGAAGTATCAACGCATTGATGCCTGGTTATGTTATATTATGTTATACCATGCAGGGTTTTACTACCACTTAAAAATTTTCAGCAATAATGCCTTGTTTACACGACGCTAGTAATTTAGTCGAGTTGCGAATATTTAATAGTTTTCACTCGCTTCTATTTTAGGACAGAAGCGAGAGAGGACTAGATACTGAATATCCGCTACTCGACTAAAATACTAGCGTAGTGTGAACAACGCATTTTTTTTAATGGGGGAAAATCATCGAATGACTACTCCCGCTTGGGTGAGGCGGGAGGGAGTGTCAGACTCTTACTGACTAAAAACCACCCAGTTCCTTCTCCTGCACGTCGAGCCGGAGCCCCGGTTACCCGTTAGGTGAACAAGGCATAAGTAATGCGCTTTTGATATATTCTCAGATATTGTCGCTTACAATGAAGAAGCAACCCTGTATATATTTGGTCACACGCAGCCGAAGTATCACTGATCGTGCTAATAACAATTAACGACTACTTAATTACCCCTTATCGAGTAAACTATCGATTAATGAAGCTTCCGCATTATACACTGACTTAAATCATTCCTATTCACGATATTAACACTATGTTCCTAATCCATTGAAGACTTTGTTGCATGTCTATTTAACTGTGTACTTACAAAAGCGGCAATGGGTTTGGAATTTATAAGAACCGTTGCGTGTGATTTTGTAATTCTTTGTCTAATGTTAATCATTGATTTCCGATCTGGTTTAGTTTGATGGCTAAGCTTTCTAGTTCGATTTGGTTTTGATGGTTGTTTATAATTATGTAGATTAATGTTCTTTAATCGATATGTGTAACAATTTTTTATAATTTCGATGGCACTTTCTTGATTCGATTGATTGAATTCGATGTTATCTTTTTTACATTTGATGGGCCGACGTTTGTCCACTATCTCGTCTGGTGGTAAGCGATGATGCAGTCTACGATGGAGCACGTCGACCTGTAAGCAACCTATTCACTCGGACCTTGAAGACACCCAGGTGATACCCTTCAGGAAATACAGATTTCAAACTTTGGAACTTATTTGACGTAGAAATATGTGAGATTATTTTTAGAAGTGTTTCTTTTGACTGCCTTGTTGACCGAGTGGTCGCAAGAGCGACTGTAGGACAAGGTGTCTCGGGTTCGATGCCCCGGTTGGGAAAAGTATTACAGGGTTTTGGCATTAAGTGCCGTAATGTGCACCTCTGCCTACCCCTTCTTGTGACTTTTGAAACTTTTTTGGATATATATTTTGATGGTTCCGGTAAGATGGGATAAAGACGTAAATCAGTATTACGTACGTAATTAGACCGAAATACATCTTCATAATCTAGAAAACATGCTTAACAAATTGGAGTTTAAAAACCTTAATTAAACCATCCTGAACCTGGGAAACGAATTCTAAACCCATCAGCAATCAGCCAATAAAACAAGCAATTAGATTAACGTAACTTTAAATTAATGTACACAGGCACACATCGAACTATGCATCACCATTATAAACTGACCGTTGGATGTCCAAAAAGATCATACAAAGCTAGACCAGGTTAAACTGGTGTTGTAGACCTTGATATGTAGTCTGTATGTACAAGCGAAAAAAGCTATAAACACGTACAGCACAAATCACAAAATATCTTGACACCGCTGAACCGTAATCTAGAGAATTTTCTCGAAGGAATTTCCAATTTCATGAAGTCGTGCCTTCTGCTATTTTTCAACAAGAAGCTTGAAGATTGTAATTACGTCAGATGCAGGTGATGTGAAAAACCGTATTGACTTAAAATGGAGGTGGCTATAAAATGATTGGACATTTTTTTAACTGCCTCGATGGCCGAGTGGTCGCAAGTGCGACTACCGGGCAAGGGGGCTCCGGTTCGATTCCCGGGTCGGGCAAAGTATTACTGGATTTTTAAAAAAAATCTCAGTTGTAGCACGGAGTCTGGAAATGTGCCCGGTATATGGCAATAGGTTCACCCCCTATTACATGTTGAATAGTGAAAAGTGGGTGTTACTTCTGTGTGCACCTCTGCCTACCCTTTGGGGATAAAAGGCGTAATGTTATGTTATGTTAATGTTATTTTTTTTAATCTCAGTAATACTTTACTCGACCCGGAATCGGTTTAGAGACCCCTACCGGCAGTCGCACTTGCGACCACTCGGCCAACGAGGTAAGCAGCTATCTAATATGGATCTAAAATACCAAAAGATAAATTTACCTATCTAGAACCAGTATCATCACCTGGGTATATTTTTAACATCAACTGATTCAGCTGCAGAAAGCGACGCAGAGTATTTATAGAACAGGGTCCACAGAGTAATGAATAATAAAACCTCATATAGCTTACGTCTCGTTGGAAAATACGCTGTGTGTACTCTGGTTAGGCAGCTACTCTGTGTCAGGGGAATATAGCGTGTGTACTGTGTACCTGTCTGCGTTTGTATTTGTGGTAAAATAAAATAATAATTTTGTATAGTCTGTACCCACCTCGGAACCCCTCCTTAGAACCTTTGGCACGCGGTTTGGTAATCGTGGTTAGATCACTAATAATTTTGATTGTGCTGCCCGTCCATCGCTCGGTGACTGGTTTAAGATTTAAGATCAATCCGACTCCGACATCTATCTATCAATTTCATTACAATGTCTACAAAATCAGTCACAACTAGAAAAACTGGTGCAGTGGTACATATTTTTTTTGGTATGGAATAATAACCCAAACGAGGACATGACCAGAAAGAACTGATTAGATCGAGTTCAAAGGCAAAGCATTTATTTCGATTAATCCTGAATTACATACATACGCGTATCCATACATAACCTCGCGCCTTTTATCCCCGAAGGGGTAGGCAGAGGTGCATATTACGGCACTTAATGTCACTATACAATGTAACACCCACTTTTCACTATTTATGTTATGAGTTCCATGTAATAGGGGGTGAACCTATTTCCATATACCGGGCACATTTTCAGACTCCGTGCTACTACTGAGAATTTTTAAAAACCCAGTAATACTTTGCCCGACCTGAGAATCGAACCCGAGACCTCTTACTCTACTACTTACAGTCGCACTTGCGACCACTCGGCCAATGAGGCAGTCAAATCCTAATCCTAACCTTTAATTAGCCACTTTTAAAACGTCAAAATTGAATTGTTCATCAGTCTTTGCTCAGAAGATTCGCCGTATGTCTGTCAGTGAAGCTAGGTGCTCGCCAATGTCAGAAGATGACCTTAATCAAAATAACCATTAGCACTTTCTACCACCGACAGATCCAAAACGGAATCAAACCAATCGACTCCAACCACAATCGTTGACCGTTTAATCGTTCCATTGGCAAATTACTTCACTTTACACCAACGCAAATAAAACTGGCAACACTTAAAGTCATATTCGTTTTAAAGTAATTGGGAGTCGACAGAACGATATTAACGTCATACATAAAGACTGAAGTTAATCGCAGAGACTACTTTATGTAATGAAAGTGTAACCCGTACGTTTTGTACTTAATCTCAGTAATGGTGGTGGTGGATGCGGCCTTTTTTAATTACATGTGTGACTCGTCATTAGAAATTATTAATTACTTAGATTTTAGACTAATTTAAGACTATTTACGACATGTATGAGTAGCTGTATGTACGTAGGTAATTCTCTAACAATAGATGTACCATTTAATAATGTAACAATTTTCTATTCATGAAGGAGTAGATGGATGAAAAGTAAAATCTACTATGGGAAATCGAGTATCAGATTGCAACAGATATTTTCAAGCAAGAATAGATCCAGTGGAGATTATGAGTGAAAACACACCTTTAATTCAAATATAGACGACTTTAACGTGGCACTAGCGCTGCCAAGAGTGATATGACAGAGAAAATTTTAAACTCGACGCTATTGCGTACCTTATCTAGAATTCTGATACGCCAAGTATGAACATGAACAATCAAGCGCACAACCTCGACGCCACGCCGCACCGCACCGCACCGCGTAACTCTTCAAAAACTTCAAACACACAAATATCAAACTAAACTGAAGTTCTCACTTTACCACCCATTCTCCTGTCAGTTAAAAAGTAACGGTGAACAACAACCGCAAAAGTTAATAATTAACAAGGGTTTACTTAACTGTAGTTAACTGCGAAGTTTAACTATTACGTATGAAGTTGACGGCGCCCGTCATTGGAGGCAAGAATTATACCTCCCCCGGTAGTTTGGAGGATGAACTTAAGAAAGTTGCCATCTAAATAGGTATTGAAATATTGAACGTGGATAATATAACGTTACTCCAATGGAGAGTAAGCAAATAAGTATGACGTTTAAATAGTACGTTAACTTTGTATCAAAAGCAAACATATTTATAACTATATTTTAAAATAATCCTTTAAAGATTGGAATACACATATTGGTAGTCCAGCAGTGGATGGCAACAGAAAGAAACAGCTGAAAACTATTTATGTATTTTGACGCAAGATTCAAGTAAGTCTCAGTGCTCGACAGTAATTTAAACCAACATACCAACAAGCCACCTAAGTAAAGATTATCGCACTTAAAAACGAAGCCACACAAATCACACTTACTCATCAAATTAAACAAAAGTTTAAGTTAACTTAATGGTGCAATCAACCGCTGACCGGTCAACTGTAAACCGCTAATCCGAGGATTAACTAACAAGCGTTTTATGACTAACAAACAAATAATAAACTTCTGCCAAGTTTCTCCACACAAATGATTAAATTGGTAAACCATGTCGTTATGTTATAATGGCGCATTTTGTAATATCATCGATTTAAACAAACGGGCGAGCCCTTAGCTACAAATTACTTAGAAGTAATCGCTGTATTGGGCCTCTAAATAAGCGATTTATTCATAACTTGACTTTGGTACGTGACTTTGTAAACCCAAAACATTTACGGCAATCTTTGGTTAGGTATTAGCTTACTGTACTGAAATTACAATGATTCCCAAATTTTGTTAGTATTCAAAATCAGTCTTGATTACGTTGGTGATAAGTCATATAATCGCGAAGCAAGTAAACTTAACTAAAAGTCAACAGAATTGCGACACAAAAACTGTTTACAGTCCCTTCCCTAACCTGATGATTTAAATATTTAATTGTTACCCTTTCGTCTTCAGATCAGAACTCCGGAATATTTTTTTATTAAAACTTAAGAGAAAAGAAAAAAGTGACTGCCGACAAGGGGCGTGGAACGAGCAAAGTGTAATTAGGATTTAAAGGCTTTTTAAAATTAACCAGTAATAGAACGGATTATTACAGAGTTTTTTCAAAAAATCTCAGTATAGCATGAAGTCTGGAAATGTGCCCCTCATATGACAATAGGCTCACCCTCTATTACATGAGGCTCATAATATGAAATAGTGGAAAGTGGGTGTTACCTTGTAAAGTGGCATTAAGTGTCGTAATTTGCACCTCTGCCTACCCCTTCGGGGATAAAAGGAGAGATGGTGATCTGTACTCGTAGGTAGATCTAAGTACTAAAAAACCTCATTTAACAAGAGTTCATAACATATAGAGAAATAAATAAAAGTAATTGGCCTACCAAGCTCACACAAAATTCAAAACTACAACAACACAAAAACTTTCACACCAAAACACAAGAAAACCAGAAAAACATTCGAATCAAGCTTCTCAATAAAATAAACTGCATCTTAATGAGTTCGTTAATGAATGCAGTGTACTTACTGCACATGTTTTCAACACTTATTTAATGAGATCCGAGATAAAACCATGTCAATAAACACTGCGCCAACCTGATTCATTTAAAGATTTTAAAGACTCGTATACACAAGGCAGTCGTAATGTAGTTTGACGCGCAACATACTGCACAAAACGTTGCGCAACATGTGAAAGGTCACAGAACTTCTGTTTAAGAACATTATTTGTCTACACAGTAATTATTTTGCCAGAGGAACCAGGTTCTCCACTCCACAACCTTTAACTCGTCGAGTACCGTATTTATAGACACAATTTTAAAGAACAATAGGTTGCGGTCACCGGTGGCCGCTTGGTGTTTGACAGATTAATGCTCAACATCACTCAACTCAAACAGCATATTGCATTGAAACTTGTACATGCAACATTATGCTATGTTGGACAACATTTATTTTGATGCTGAACAACATATTGTACCGAAAAAAATAACATACCATGCATAATGTCGTGGACTAGCGTTGACGACGGACGGACGGACGACGTTGCGCGAGGTCGTGAAACATCGTTAAACAAATTGAGTGTCACATCATGCACACCCAGTGTTGCCTAGTGGACACGAAACTTAAGTTTACGTTTTGAGATGTCGTGAGACTGTTGCGTTGACATTTTTATTCTATTTTTCAGACTTTGCTGGATAAATAACAAAGAGAAACATTGCCGTGTTTATCTTTCTGCACTATCAACAATCTATAAATGGAATTAAATAAATACTTTTGTAATTAAATTCTTTGTTACTAAATGTAACTTACAAGGAATGTTGTAGAATTTATTACTGTCAGTTGTTTATTTTTCAGGTAATTCAAAATAACGTTACAAGATAGTAACTCAACAACGGCTTGAACGAATACAAAAAAAAACATTCCTACAATTATTATGCGAAAGTAAAACCGGATAAATGTTTTCATAAATTAGCGTTCTAATGCCAAACATCAAGAATTATCTAGAATTCTATTACGAATTTTATTTAATGCTAATAATACTATACCTTTCCCTGAAATCTAATTTGAACTCCGAATTAAGAACTACACTACAACCTACCGATTAAGTATATTAATAATTTTATCACTTATGACCAAACGTAATAAACAACATCACATTCTACCCGCATACTCCAAGGCCACACACGGTAGCTCCCACAAAAATCTGCTGCACAATGTGACTAAACACATTCTTTAAGTTTTTGACACGCATTCACAATCCGTTGATCTACCGAGACTGAGTAAATATTTGTTTTTCATTAACCTAAGTTTAACAGTGCGTTAAGTAAACAAGCGGTTCCGATCATCCGATATGGTGGCGTCTAGCCTTTTTGGGAGAAAATGAAATAATTTATTTATTAATTTTAATTGATTAGGTATATTTTTATTTGTAAAAATATTTATCAATTATTTATTTTTATTGCTTTCTTTTTCTTTTTCATCACACCTTGTTTCTTAATTCCTTAAATTTATAGGTAAAAATTGCCCACTAAGTATCACGGTTATTCAGACACGAGCGTGTGGCGCATCGCGTTCCGCGCGCGTCTCAATGAGCCATCAGACCACCACGGATGTGGCCCAGTAGTGCTGATGCCGATACGCGGAAGACCTAACGAGTTACCGGGGTTCCGACTCAAAGAGCAGAAGTAAAACGGGGTGGTGTTAAGTTAGTAAGAGTCTGACAGTCCCTGTTGCATAACTCAAGGCGGGAGAAGCCATTGAATGATTTTCCCCCTCAAAAAGAAGTATCACAGTCATTGTAAATAAAAAAATATTTTCAAACTCAAAGAGTTTTATGTATTAACCAATTATAGCCGACAAACTACAAATAACTAGAGATATCATTACAAATAAACTTATTCTCAAACAATTTCGTCATTAATTTACGACCATATAAAATAACGAGTCCCTATAATTGGGTATACACAATTTAACGTCCTTACACTCGACCAACGCAAGCTGCATTAACATTAAAAGAAAAAAATAACCTAATTAAATTATCGACCAATAAAATTGCCGTACACCGCAGCATGTGAAGGTACCTCTACATTATCCAAGGATTTTCAACCCTAAAGCAAAATAAATAAAGTTGAAAATCAATTTAACATCATTAACAAATTGGTATATCTTCCTATGCTAGTGTTAGTGATACGGATCTGTCAACAACTAGCCTTCATGAACGGATATCTCAATTTTGAATATCTTTAATTAAGTTTCAACCTTAATCTGTATGAGATAAAGTTTAAAATCAGTTGTAAGTTTTGGTGTATTTTGATGTGCGGTAAGTGCGTCAACTGGTCTGCGTGGGACGAAGGAATTCCCGAGCACTTGTTATAATATTGTTCCCAACATTTAAATTAAACATAATGTCACAGTTTTTATTTACAGAAAGACATAATATTATAATAAATGCCGTGGTAGCCCGGAGGTTTAAGACCCTCGCTTCTCATTAACGAGGTTGCTAGTTCGAAACCTACCAACGACAAGTACCACTGTGACTTTTTCCGAGTTATATGTAAGTACTTTCTATAATTATCTAGACACCACTGACAAACGGTGAAGGATAAGATCGTGAGGCAACCTGGACTTATAATTTCTAAGTATAAGTTTGTAATCGCCAACCCGCATTGAGCAAGCGTGGTGATTAATGCTCAACCTTCTCCGTGTGAGAAGAGGCTTTGCTCAGCAGTGGACATATAGGCTGTTGATTACTGTTGATCACCATCGAAGCTACCCATACTCAAAAACAAAAGACAATTCGAGTCGCTAATTTATACAGCATGTTGTTAAACCAATATACAAACATTGTAACATCAAGATCGAGTACTGTTATGTTAAACAAACTTGTCGCGCATTTTTGTGAACATGCTGTGTACACGGTTCGAATTAATTAGTATATTCGATGGTACAGTAAATCTTGTTCCGAATTGTTCCTGGTGGAAATTCTACCTAATTGTATTGGAGAATGAGTCCAAAATCAATTGTATTTTCCCTGTATAAGGAAATGTATTAAAACCTTATTTGATTCATGACTTAAATTGATTCAGTTTACTGGTTGATACAGAAACAATGACGTCAGAGATTTTTAAATAATTGTTTTTATAATACTGAATTGTTTAATGGCATTCCAAAATTAAACTCTTCAGTCTGAGAACGCTTTCTAAATCATAAACAGAAGCGTCAAGTAAAACTTCTACGTACATTTTTGTATGAAAAATATAATTTTGACACAATTTTTATAAATTATTAAATAAAAAATATGTATATGACTTCATAACTTTAAACACGAAACAACTTTAGCAAAATATGTCATACCATAACATAACCTAAAATAAAGCACAACTCGGTACATAACTCAGCGGCCATTTAAATTTAAAACATGAGCAGCATAGCTTACGTAAATAAGTAATTTAGCTAAAAGCACAATTTTTGACATATTGTCTGTGTGAACAATAGCATTTTTTATACAAATCGCCATTGTCAAATATAAAGGGGAACGCCATTTTGTTTACGCAGAAAAGGCGGGAACTTAACTTAACGGGGATATAAAATTATCTGTGATTCGCGCGAATTTGTTTTTTTTTCTTCGGAGTTTTTTTTTAGAGTAAAAGCGTTTTGTCTTGTTGATGTCTGTTTCGAGGTGATGATGGATTGAGAAAATTTCGTGCTGTCAATAAGTCGAGTTTTAGGGAATGTTTTATTACATTTTGTGTTCGTTTTGATTGAGGAAATGCTCAGGGATTTAGAGACAACAAATATTTATAAGAAGACTTTAAATTCAGCACTTTGGAGGAAAAGTAATATAATTTAGATAAGACGAGATATTTCTACAGATACATAGAACCCGTAATGGAAAATCATTCCTACAAAACTGCACCATCAATTTTCAATACCTGGCCATAAAAAATCGAGTAAAAAACCGGTAAGTACTAACCATAACCGGATCTAACTGGCTATGACCGGGTGTAACCGGGGGCGAACGCAAATGACTTATCCCTTACATTTATTTGCTAGCCAACGAGGGCAGGGTGACTCCGTTTTAGCACACATTAGTGGACAGTCCCGGGTTATTTGTTTTTATTGTTCTCTCGAATTGGGTGGCTCGGCGTGATAATGGTTTATTGTGGAGCTCTGGGCTCGCTGCCATTGCAGCGGTAAGTCCCCTCTTTGAGGAGTGGCTTGAGAGACGCTACGGCGTCCTCACCTACCGCCTGACGCAGGTCCTCACCGGACATGGCAGTTTCGGGAGGTACCTGTGTCTGATGGGGCGGGAGGAAACGCCCGGGTGTCATCACTGCGAGGACCGCCCTGAGGACACGGTGGAACACACGGTGGGAGAATGCCCTTCGTGGGCTGAGCACCGCCGTGTCCTTAGGGAAGTGATCGGCGATGGCGACCTCTCGCGTCCGGGCCTAGTGCAGGCCATGATGCGGAGCGAGGGGGATTGGGATGCCGTCTCCTCCTTTTGCGAAGCAGTCATGCTAGCTAAGGAGGAGCGGGACGCGTGAGGCAGCGAAGCGCTGCCTCCTCGCAACCCAGCCATCGCGAAGGACACACCGGGCGTCGGGGATCGCGGGACGATCTCCGGCCACCGTAAGCGCGGGCCTGCGGACGGCGAGCATGGGTGGCTCCCCGTCCGACCAGAAACAGACCCGAGCGTACGGCGCGTCGCGTTCCGCGCGCGCCTCAAAGAGCCATCAGACCACCACAGATGGGGTCCAATAGGGCCGATGCCGATTCGGAGTCGCGGAGAACCTAACGGGTAACCGGGGCTCCGGCTCGACGTGCAGGAGAAGGAACGGGGTGGTTTTTAGTCAGTAAGAGTCTGACACTCCCTCCCGCCTCACCCAGGCGGGGGCAGTCATTTGATGATTTTCCCCCCTTAAAAAAAAAAAAAAAAAAAAAATTGTGGAGCTCGGTAGATGGGTCGTAGTACTCGTAGTTGCTGTTTCAGTGACAAGTTGGCAATGTTAAATTTTCCAAGCAATTTGTATTTCGTGTTTATATTTTGTACGCGACATGCTGTCATTACCTCGTCGTTTTCTTTATGTTTGATAGTATGTTTACCGAGCGGAATAATAACAATTATACCTTTAATAATTTTGTAGTAAGATGTACTTACACATATCGCATCGGCATCCTACTGCCTACTACTACAGCCACTAGTGGCCACTAGTGACCAAAGGCCTCTTCTCACAGGGAGAAGGTTACCATTGATCACCACGCTCAATGCCAGTTGGCCCTGCACAAAACAGCGTTTATTAAAATACCAACCGATTCCATCAAAACTTACATTAGATACACAACACAAAAACTAATCAAGTTACGCTTAAAACATGACAATATCTAAATCGAAACATTTCTCATTACACCAATTCCAACCTCGAAAAGTCTCACAAGAAAACCGCTACACTAAAAAACCCTACCCATCTACTACATCAAAAACTAAAAGCCGTTTCTTTCTCAGAGGCTCACAAAAACTTACACCGCTGACAGCACAGGTTTGTCCACAGTTACGTCACAATCGTGGTAACATGAGTCCCGTCCACATTTTCGTTATAACTCCCAACGATTTTGACAGATAAGGGATTTCTGTAAAAGTTGTGAGTGATGTCTTTTATTCAAGTTTTTGAGCCACATGTGAAGGAAGGTAGCGGGGGAATGAGATGGAGATATCCTGGATTTATTACTGTACGAATGATATGTGTTAATGTGTGTGTGGGAGGGAAATCCGGGGCTGTTTCAGGGGTGTCAGTTCGTGAAATGTGCGTGATTTTTGATAAAGAAAGTTATTGATAATCTTTCTCGTTGATTACAGTTGATTTATTGTTAAAATCATCAGCCTTAATTTAATGACTGTAATGTAATATGCTATTTTAAATAATTTACTAATCAGGTCGTTTCCATTCATTGTTTGTCTCATCTAACCACTGCCAGTCATACAGCGGGTATTATTATCCCACCTAGATGGATGGCATCTCAAGTCAATTTGCCATAGCTTGGCTTCTAAACCAGAACACATCTACCTTGACTACCTCAACGATCATCAGTTTTGCGACAAAGATGAGACTTTACTTTTATTATTTTACATTGAGTCGCACTCCTTTTCTCCTCCTTTTTTCTTCTCCTCTTATAATATCTTCTGATTCACTTCGTTGCGGGAACTAAGACATTCATTCGTCCCTGAGACGCGCCGGACTTCAGTGTTCATGATTGTATAGTTCATGGCAGTATCTACTGTAGATCCTACAGAAGTTGCAGAGGTTTTGGGAGGCTGTGGCGAGCATGTCCCGTTAAAAAAAAAATAAGTCGCACTTCACCTTACTAATCTTTTTCTTACTGACATTTTAATATACTGTTGATGTGATAGAAATTAATCAGACGTATTCCTCTGGCTTCCCTAAGGAGGTCCGTTGCCAAGGTTGAAACTAGATTACCTAGGATTTGAGGTGGATTCGTCTGACTTCTTTACTTGAAGATAACACTAAAGGAATATTAGAAGAATAAGTAATAGCAGTCTATGTTCTATAGTACTGGCTACCGTGCAACAGGTAGCGGGTTCGATTCCCGCACGGAACAACTCTTTGTGTGATCCACAAATTGTTATTCCGGATCTGTGTGTCATGTGTATGTGAATTGTATGTTTGTAAACGCATCCACGACACAGGAGAAAATCCTAGTGTGGGGCGAAGTTGTGAAAAGTGATCAACCTTTTATCCCAATGCTTTCAGTTGTTATGACGTGGATGACAAACAAACATATTCACGAACTTGCGTTTAGTAAACTAGTGTGGGGCAACGTTTAAAAAAAGTAGCCATCTCATGGTTGATATAGGATATATACAACAATGGATGTCTTATATAATGATGATGATGATGAAGAGATCAGTGGTGTTTCCAACTAATCAGACTCAAAATTGTCAATCAAGTATGCGAGACTATGTTAAGGTAATCAGACCACCATCACACGGATCATAAGTTTGTTTCTCCACATGAATCGGTTGAGAAAAAAACGACTAAACAAGTTAATGCCAAAAAAATCTTCCGTACATTTTTTCCTTCTGTTTCATACACATGTAGATTCAAATTTGTGGATATGGTAATCTTAAGATCAGCATGTATGCTTAATGCGAATGTACGCAACTCAATAAATGCGAGTATTATAACCGATAACACACTGATATCCCACCTTTTATTACGTACATCATATGATAAGCCCTCACTCAGCAATTTCCTTATAGCGTTAAGCCGAAAAATATTTGAAAATCACATTTTCGCTATCCGCTCTTCAATCACACCGCAGCGCAACGTTAAAATACCCGAGAGAAAATTCCGACGAAAATTGCTCGGGGCCTCCGCGGGACGACCAGCCCGTTATGTGCAAACGTTAACTAAACATCACTTACACTTTTTACATATGTTCCGCTACGGTGTAACATGTGACTTGTGTGTTTGGGTACTGTAGACTTTATGGCGATGAGTTTAAGAATGAGAATCGTTTGTGATGTTTTAATAGGATTTCGGGGAAAAATTTAGATGTATCCTAACATATCGTCAGATCTCTGTGGGTAAATTGATATTATTAAGTTTTCATGTGTGTTTACCTTCAGACGTAATATTTTGCTTGCGTGTATAAAAAATATGTTGAAAATGTTTACACATTTTTATTATTTTCAGAGCAATATTTTCGCTGTAGGGCCTTTAACATCTGCTCTTGTGATTAAGCTGTGCTTGCCACGATCTCCTTTCAACCAGTGACCAGTTAATATAAAATGTTGCTACAATACAATTTTATAAGTCGACTTTTTAATTGAGAGTCTTAAGTGATACTGCTAAGCGAGAATTGTTGGATTTGATTTTCAAGTCATACAAAGCACTAAACAAATTTCAAATTTTCTATACTAATAACAAGAGAATCTCGAGCCATTTCCAAAATTGAAATAGACATTGCCCTCTATCACAATGGAGTCATAACAGAACCCATCTTCAAACCTATAATATGAACTAAAATTATGGCTAATCAAAGTCAAAACATTCATTTGAATTAATCCTTAATTAGGCACTTTTGAAACGTCAAAATTGAATTGTCCGTCCGTCTGTCAGTCAGTGAAGCTAGGCGCTCGTTCCAACGTGTAGTTTCGAATGGAGAAGAACGAGCAAGAAACTCCATCGATACTCTTTAAAAAAAAAAATTTTACAGTCTCATTATACATTATCAGACCGTTTACCTATTGTATATTATGAGAACGAGTAACGACAAATCTTACCCTTACCTCATAACTCTCCTGTCCATTAATTAGTATAATAGTTATATTAATTACACATACCGTAGCCAATAAACCTACGATTATCTACACTAATGAGGGGCTTATAGAGCCGGCGAAATTAACTAGGTAAGCAGTCAATTAACTGATTCGCCCAACCTAGGAAGCATTTTAGTTTTTATCCATTATTTTTTATTATTTCGACAGTTTTGTTCGTCGAATTATTGTCATACATTGCTGAAGAAAGAATTTAAAAACTTCGTGAGACATACTAAATTAATTATAATGTTTTCGGCTTACTCACGTAATTATTTGAAGATGAACTCGACTAGTTTCAAGCCATGCTAGAGGCTCATATAAATAAGCAGCAAGCCGCAACCTGCGACGCGGCATTTGCAGCGGTGGCTTTTTTTTAAGGGGGGAAAATCATCGAATGACTGCTCCCGCCTGGGTGAGGCGGAAGGGAGTGTCAGACTCTTACTGACTAAAAACCACCCCGTTCCTTCTCCTGCACGTCGAGCCGGAGCCCCGGTTACCCGTTAGGTTCCCCGCGACTGCAGCGGTGGCTTGAAACTAGTCAAACAGCTACGTGAGTAAGCCGAAAATATGATAATTAACTTCATGTTTCATTCCCGAGTTAAATAAAAAAGAAAATTTTAAACTTCACCTAATCCCAGAGTACGTAAATGCTATTACTTGGAAACTGTGGAATCTGACAGTAAATGAACCAAAAACAAAGCTCAATATGATACCAAGAAAGGTTGTATCATTTCAGACTATCTGCTTGAAGACAATGAAAAGTGATCAGCTACCAAAAATAAAAAGAACCTTTTTCAAAGTCCGGAGCCTACGACGAATTTTAACACAATAAACATTTTCCGAAAATTAACATAAATAAAAAGGCTCCGAAAATTAAATTCATAGCAACAACCGGCCGACACCAAAGGAGGGAAAGTCTAAACGAATAAAAAAACACTTTATTACTACTCCACTTAGTTCGCTGTTCGCTGTTCGTACAACATTCTTTTTTTGACAAGTCATTAATTCGGACCTCTATACCTTTTGTGTGCTAATGCGTTTTGGCTATCATATTATATTACTGTAGGAAAACAGAACATATTTGTACACTTCCGTGCAAAATTATTGGGGCACATTTTTTCGTGTTTTTTTAGCTAGTCTTTTGTAGTGGAGTGTAATGGGCTATTCGTGGCTAATGTACGGATAATATCACTGTTTGTTTGTTCGTCAGACCAGCTAAGAAATGGGAGCACTATGTTTTAGTGAACACTAATGTTTTAGGCTATTTGTTTAGTGGTGATAATAAATCTGGGATAATGGTGTGAAGTGTTGGTTAAAATGATAATATTACGTTTTTTCTCTGAAAAGACATCGTCATTTATTTCAGAGACAAGTTATTTTTTCTATTTATTAAACTGCCAAACACCGCGAGGACACCGGTGACCGCAACCTATTGTTCTTTAATTGTGTCTATAATGACGGTACTCAACGGGTTAATAGAGTATTGATAATAATAATTATTATTCGCAGATTTTCTACTTAAACCCTAAGGTTGACTGATAGAGAATGCCATATAGCATTAAGTTTGCCTTATGTGCCATTATTTAATCAAATTGTATACATAAAAGCCTAAATAAATAATTTTGAAATGTAGATACTTTGCCTAGGCCAGCAATAAAAGTAGTGACTTATAAATTGGCACTCAAATTAACACAGTTATTTAAAACAATTAAAAATAGACTAATCATTTAAAAAGTTCAAAATAGAACACATTATCTTCCACTTTAACACAAATGAAACACACACACACACACAAGTATAAACGGTACTAACAGTGGTATCTAGTTGATCCCTTCTAAAATGGGTCAGCCATTCACTTGGCAAATATTACCAGCTTCCTGCTAACTTAGAGATAATCTCTTCTGGTATCAAGATTGTCTGGTTGTACTTAAATGAATTAGCTTTTGAAAGGTTAATAGATAATAGGTAGATATTCTATAATTATGGTTTTAAAGATGTTTTTGGATGTAAACTGGAATATTATTCTTAATTAGTTAAGAACAAATCACGTTGCTCCTTCTATAATATTATTCAAATTAAGTATACTATCGACCCGTTCGTTCAGGAAACAGATAGCCATCTTTTAAATTTAGCATTGACTGCCAATAAAAATAATCATAAATAGATATTTTTACTAATTAAAAATATATATTCTGCTAATAATCATTATCACAAAAAGGTTCGCAGATTAACATTGAAAACTATAAATTGATCCTTTACTTTATTTTTTTCCTGTCTCCGAAAGATTTTCTGGAAATCTTGGGTCAGAAAGTGTCCTATGTTAATCTCCTAGTTCTAAGCACCTTCCCGCCAATTTTCAGCCAAATCAAACAAGTCGTTTTTGAGTTATAGTTAAATATCAACCAGCTGACCCGGCAAACTTTGTTTTGCCTACATTTTTTTTTAACCTTTATACCTCCCTGGATTTCTACGAACATTTCAAGACCAAACTTAGTTTTGTTTTTTTTTTGTAAAAATACATTTCCCCGCGTTAGGATTTTCTCCTGTGTCGTGAGTGCGTTTACAAACATACAAGTTCACATACACTATGACACCCAGACCCGCAACAACAATTAGTGGATCACACAAAGTGTCCCGGGTGGGCAACCGGCTGGGCAACCGCCCAGCCACCGCACCAACCGTGCAGTCCAGTTAAATTGATTCAGCCTTTCTCAAGTTTTAGCAAGACTAACGAACGGAAATTCATTTTTATTTGTACAGATAGATGCTCCTTCACAACTTATCATAACCCACAAAGATACCAGTAACATAATAATCAAAACACTAGAGAGCTCAACAAACATAATTGGGTGAGTCACATAACTATTCCCTGGACACTATACCTGAATGGAGATCATGAATCCTTGCAATGACGTCACACACTCCTCTGTTGAGTCCCAGGTGGTCGGAGCGATCGTAATGCCAATTAAAGGACAGAATAACGGACAAATTACTGGAATGTTCTAGAAGCATAACATCGTGTTTTATTCCCTAGAGGATGGAGATGAGACGAAAATTGTAGGATAATATTTGTACCGACTTTAGTCAATTAGTGTTTGAAGTAAAGAGTAGGATTATACACGTATTACTGTGAAATTTAAAATTTGAATTGTACTTTCAGGGACGTTATAAAAAAATCGGATATAATTTCACTTACATAAATTATGCACCAAACTGTCAGTGGTTTTTTTTATGTGTGCGTGTGTTACCATTTAACCAGACTTAAGAAAATCACAGATGTCCTTCGTGTCAATGTGTTGATGTTCTGCGTGTAAGTCTATAGTAGCCAGTTGTCACAGTCGTTATTTCAAGAGACTGTGTGTGCTTTATTTTTAACGTCCTTGTGTACTTTGAACAATCTGAGATTTGAAACTCATTTAATCTGTTAGCCAGTCTTTATTATTATTGTATTTTATTTATTTTCGTTGTATAATTTATTTTAAGTACCTTTTCTACTGCTGGGACCACAGAGTTTAAAATCCAGAAATTTCTGCTATTTTTAGGAAATGATTATGATGAAATAATGATGATGTTATTTACTTTAATTTATAATAACAACGAGAACAAATTTACCATGATGAATGTTTTGGTCAAAACATTGGTTCATGTCAACATAATATAAGCAAACACAAAATAATTTATTCACTACAAAACAAATATCATATTCGTTGAATTAAAATTCTAATGAGTTGATTAATTACCCGTGTCAGTGGCGGTATTCGTTGTATAATGAAATTATCTATTGAAAGCTGATTGTATTCATATTTCATGGAAATTAAACAATATTGTTATAAATATGTGCGGATATACATATTATTGAATTACTTTCCATCGCAAAAGCAGTAATAAAATGATTTTAAACTTTTTTCCAACTCAGTAACATGTTTATGTAGTTATAATATTTTAATTATGACTATTCTGATTACTATTAATAGGGAACCATTTTGAAATTTAACCATCTTCATCCTATCTTAATTTAAGAAACTTCAGGACACAACATTAAATCACAATTCTATAATTTTAAAAATCGGTTAGACAAGCCATAAATAGAGCAAGACTAAAATAATTCTCCAATTTTCCAAGTTGACCCAGTAATTGTGACAGAAAGTGTACCTAGGAGAAACGTCATCAATCAAGTCCGCGTCAGCGAACGTCACAGTTTAAAACGTTTTCGCGTTTTTATATTATTAATGAGCTGTGTTATAAACTCAATGAAGGAAGTATTTAAAAAGACTTTTCATCGAGTCTGAAAAAGAAAATTCTTTTGATTACGTATTAACAAAGCGAAAGATTTTTCCCGAGATTTTTTTTGCAGCCGATCTTTTGATGAAGTTCCTACCTTTTTCCTGTCCCGAAGTGTATTTTTAATTCAAGCTTGTTTTGTTTTCGTATTTTTTTATTATTAAATTTACCTACACGAACATCTGACTTTTAAAGGTCAGAAGAAGAAGAGTGTAGAAGTAAGATTAATTTTCTAAGGGCAGTTAATTTTTAACTGTAGAATAAAATTAACATTTTTGATATGGAAAAATAATGGTCAAACGTTCAAAATTCCTCAGTAAACATTTATCTGGCGTTGCAAATATCGCGCTTAGGAACTTTAAATAATAAATCAATGCATACTCAATTAAGTTTCGTTACTCAGATTTTACAAATGGTGATGTCGACTAGGAATCTCAGGTTTAATTCTGATGCCAATTTAGTATAGGATTTTCTTCAGTTCTTACGGTTTACCAAAAGTTTCTACACGGACTAAGAAACTTAAATTGAGTACCATAGTGATTGACCTTATCATAACAGCCAATCCGAGACCTTTACGACACTGAGACTAAGTAATAACTACTCGAGCAAACGACGCATTAAACTTCGAAATCAAATGCAAATTTAACAAAATCCAGGAAAAAATCCAATTACAATTTCATAAATTATGTAAAACCGTCAATTACTAGGCAAGAATCCAGATTAAAATCCATCTCGATGTTAACAGCTAACACTTTTCTTAAGTTTAACCCCATAAACGAGGCACCATGGTCAAAGGTACCCATGATCTGTATGTGACAACATTTCAATTACTTATACATTCCGATAATCGATATTTATGGGTCATTTAATGGTTTTATGGCGTTAATACTATTACGCAACGCAACTATTTGACAAAATAGATCAAGATGGTATTATTTATATGTTTTGACGTGGCGCTTAAGTTTAGTGATGGGATTTTTTTAAGTATTGTCGATAAAAGCTCTTTTTAGATTATTATAAGGACCGATTTTTCCAACGTCAGATTTATTTTAACTGAGAAGTAACTTAAATTAATTGACAATACTTCCATACTAAAAACTGCCAACTGTCAATTTTATTCTACAGTTAAGAATTAACTGAAGAAAGAAAATAGTAAACTATACACAAATTCTTCCGAAAAATAACTTAAGTTTATCTTCGACTGCGACGCTTTACTTACCATGGCAGAGAATTTCAGATGTCTTTGTTGCTCTTGTAGTCGCATTTCAAAAGCACGTCTTTGATCTAGTTCACGTAATAATATTATGTGATTTGACATATTACGTCAAATCCTATGTTCAATTGGGTAGTTTTTAGGGTATCAAAATTAAAAATCTAATTAGTCCATCAGTTAGATAATGAAAAAATATTAGTCAAGTATTTTTTTTTTCTCGTATTAAGTTGCAATACTTAGATAAAATGGCGCTAAGTTTAAGAGTGGGAGGTTGTTATGTCATAACGTGCTACAAAATGTGGCACGCTGTGACGTCACATATTTCAAATTAATATATCGTCGAAAGTATTTAATTTTGTGAGAAAAGAAAAAAATGCGTGTCTAAAGTTTTAAATTAATGTACCGGAGATTAAAATAAAATTTAGGAAACTACCTTATTACGATACAACATAAAAAATCCTTTTCCCTATACTTTCCCGAACTCAGATACCGGTCTCTTAAAACAACTCGATACAACTTACACTTTCTCCTCGACAGCGAACGAGGCAAAAACAAACATAAAATCGATACGAATCTATCGACACGTCCCACCACTACTCATAACATCTACGCCTCTATCTCAGAATCTATGGTAATTCCTCGATAGAATACTAATCCCTTACAACGTGAGGTAACTTGATATTTTAATCAAGCCTAAGATCAATTTTCAAGTGCTTCGTACTAAGTCAACAGTGGTTTTCAAAAACCAACTTTATAACCGCGACACAAGAATGGTAATTGAAGTTTAGCATCTTAGTTTGAAGTTGTTGTTTTGACTTGATAGTTATGTACACACGGGGTACATCAAGCTATGCAAAACCATTATAAACTGACCGTTGAATGTAAGGAAAGATTATACAAATGAGAGTCCATGATATGCTGGTTGTGTTGCTTCATATGTACGTTGTGGGTTTATGAAAATGTTGGTTGAACTTCGGTTTTGTTATCTTACAGTTGTCGTGTGAGGGATTTGCAAAAACGTGTGCTTATGAAAGATATGGTTGGAAATTGATTATAATTTCAATTTAAATACAAGTCCATCCAATCTTTAATCTGTGTTTTATTAATGGGTTTTTATCTTTGATATGACACATACCATGTTACGAAATATAACCTATCATTATACATAATTATTACATACCAAAAAGAAAGGAATTGACTGCACGGTTGGCGCGGTGGCTTGGCAACTGGCTACCACGTAACGTGTCGCGGGTTCGATTCTTTCGAACAACTCTTTGTGTGATCCAGAAATTGTTCTTCCGGGTCTGGGTGTCATGTGTATGTGACGACACGACACAGGAGAAAATCCTAATGTGGGGCAACGTGGGAGACTACCTAGGTAACTTTTGTGGGAGAGCCATGCTTCGGCACAAATGGGTTCGACCGAAGTGATACCACGGCCTCACAGAAAACCGACGTGAAACAACGCTTGCGTTGTGTTTCGTCGTGTGAGTGAGGTTACCGGAGGCCCAATTACTTCCCTCCCTAGTCCCCGTCTCCCGAATCCCCGAACCCTCCACAAGCTTTAAATTCCCAATTCCCAAAAGGCCGGTAACGCACTTGTAACGCCTTGGTATTTGGAGTATCCATGTTCGGCGCCGATTGCTTACCATCAGGTGATCCGTCTGCTCGTTTACCGGCTTATGCTATAAAAAAAAGTTCTTTAAATTAAAAAAAAATTAAAAAATCACTCATCAAATTATTACCTACAATAATTATATTGCATTTTTTTATGGTTTCTGAACATAATCAAGACAGAATTGACTGTAGTAGCCTTAAGGATTTATTGAAATAAACGCTTTGACTTTGATTTTGAAATTGCAATCTTTATTCTAAAATAACGTTACATTACAATAACACGCCATTGGCAACGTTTACAGCGTCAAAAATTAATGAGACTCCGGAATAAACTCCTGAAATATAATTAAAACCTATGAATGATTGTTTCAAATATGGTGCCCACATATGTAGGTACTATGTACACTTACAATTTGAAATAATGCTACTATACACTAACTTATTTTAGTAGATGACCTGAGACCGTCTACCCCAAAAGACATATGAAAGACAGTGACTTGCCAATAAAACTAACACCAGACACGTTCACAAAACAAAACAATAGAAAACACAAAGAAATCACAACACTTATAATCTCTACGCAAAAAAAAAATGCCCTCCAAAGTCGTACAAATTCTTGGCATAGAATCGAATCCCTCTGTTTATTATGTCGTACACATCGCCCACAAATCATCCCCCACCCCACACGATTTATTACACACACCGCACATCAAAGTATACTAAACCAGTATAAATAGATCGTGGAATGTAAAGAAAGATTATATAAAGCCAGATCATGATATACTAGTTTTGTGTAGCGCGTATCGGCTACAGATCAAGCTATACAGAACCAGTGTAAACTGATCGTTGAATGCGCGAAAAAGATTATACAAAGCTAGACCAAGATACACTGGTTTGCTAACTCGTACCTATATGTTGTACAGCCACCGTCGTGCATTATATTCGTTGCTAACCGTCGCAACCTTTTTTGTCGTGGGTCAATTGAATTTGACGTAAATTTGGAACTATCGGCGAGACGTTTATTTGTTCTGGGCATTATTTGTGCGGAAAAATATAGTTTTACTTTTTTCTTTCCTATGGAATAAGCCGACAAACGACTAGACGGTTCAGCTGATGGCAAGCAATCGGATTCGCCCATGGACACTTGAAACACCACAGTCCTCATAAATGCGTTACCGGCCTTTTTTATGGAATAGGAGGCAAACGAACAGACGAGTCACCTGATGGTAAGCGATCAGCGCCGCCCATGGACACCCGCAACACCAGAGGAGTCACAGGTACGTTGCCGGCCTTAAAAGGAGTACGCTCTTTTCTTGAAGGTTTGAAGGTCGTATCGGTTCGGAAATACCGCCGACGACAGATCATTCCACAGTTTTGCTGTGCGAGGCAGAAAGCTACGTGAGAAGCGCACAGTTGTGGCCTGCCAACTATGTACCTATATGATGGGGATGTATAAGCTGTCGTGAGGGTCGATGGCGAAAAGATGCGGCAGGTATCAGGTCAAACAATTCCTCAGAGCACTCCCCGTGGTGTAAGCGGTAGAGAATGCACAACGAGGCTACATCTCTACGCATTGCCAAAGTATATATTTTGGCGATTAGAAGTTTGAGGATTGTTGGGGATTTAGGGATTGGGGAAGGGGGAGCAAGGGATGGGGTAATTCGGCCTCCGATAACCTCACTCACACGACGAAACACAACGCAAGCCTTGCTTCACGTCGGTTTTCTGTGAGGCCGTGGTATCACTCTGGTCGAGCCGGCTCATATACCGAAGCATGGCTCTCCCACGCTTAAATTAGTACTTATTATTTTCTTTACATAAGACATCAAATACGTCGTTCCCTGAACGATCAAGCACTAGCGTAGGCATTTGTTGTTCAAAATATACATTATCATGATGTGACATCATCAACAGCCGGAAGACGTCCACTGCTGGACAAAGGCCTCCCCCTTAGCCCTCCACGTCGAACGACAACTCGCCACCCGCATCCACTGGCTCCCCGCAACTCTGGCGATGTCGTCGGTCCACCTAGCGGGAGGCCTGCCCACGCTTCGTCTTCCGGTCCGTGGTCTCCACTCAAGGACTTTCCTGGCCAGGATGTGACATACTAGATTTCAATTAGCTCACGTTGGTTAGAAGGAAGATTGTATTTCACGAGACAAATCAAGTGTTATAGATATTGTCATAAGATTGACTGCCTCTTTGGTCTGTTCCTGACTGTTTACAATCATGTCCCAAACTCTAGACTGGATATATAGCTAATATGTTTTTCTAACAAAACCTGCATTTAGTAGCCCGAATTCTTAATTACACGCCTTTTATCCGAAGGGGTATCCAGAGGTGCACATTATACGGCACATAATGCCACTGTACAATGTAACACCCACTGTTCACTATTTATGTTATGAGTTCCATGTAGTAGATGGTGAGTCTATTGCCATATACCGGGCACATTTCCAGACTCCGTGCTACTACTGAAAATTAAATAGAACACAGTAGAACTTTGCCCAACCCGGGAATCGAGCCCGAGACCCCTTGACCGGCAGCCACAGTTGCTCGCCAACTAGGCAGTTCCTAATTATGGATGCTAAAACTGATTCAAAAATTAAACTTTAATTCCCTTGATGCATCAACGTATACAATAACCTCTCAATCAATCCCCAATTAATAACAAAAACGGTAATTCATAAAATAAATGTCATATATTCTCATAATAAATTAACATTCATAGTATGCATATTGCATTCTGAATACCATTCATGAATTCATATATCACGACTATGATTATTTTAATACAACGCCAATCAAATCATACATTAATTAATTTGTCACAATTTATATTAAAATTTTCGTTAATTTTACGAATAAAATTAACATTTTATTGTGATAACGGGAACTGGTCGTCGTTCGTTTAAGTGGTCGGTATTCGGTACAGATAAAAATAAATTCTTAGGTATATTTGTTAGAGTTTCTTGGTTTATATGTATCGATTTCCCGATCATGTTATCTGTATTACATGGTAGATATAGATAATCTACTTATTTATCAACATCTACATCTTTATCTACAGCTATGTCTATTATAATAAACTCTATATTCATATGTGTATCTATAATGTTATACCACTGTTAGATATCAAGGTCTGTAAGTGGCTAAAGCATTTATTGAAATAGTTACATAACATCGCGCTTTTTATCCCCGAAGGGGTAAGCAGAGGTGCCACTGTACAATGTAACACCTACTTTTCACTTTTATGTAATGAGTCCCATGTAATAGGGTGTGAGCCTATTGCCATATACGGGCCACTATTCCCGACTCCGTGCTACTACTGAGATATTTTTAAAAACCCAGTAATAATTTGTCCAACCCGGCAATTGACGCCGAGACCCCTTGCCCAGCAGTCGCACTTGCTACCACTCGGCCTACGAAGCAGTAAAATATTTAGAGGTAGATAAAAATATTCATGTTTTTCATATATTATGATATTGTACTTTTTTTACTCGTATTAAGGCGGTGGTGGTCAATTAATATTTTGCGAGTTTTTTCCGCGAAATTCAAATTCAAATTACTTTATTTGTAGAACACAGGTTACAAAAGATGTTACAAACTTCACATTGACCAGCTATGTCTTGCCACCAACGGCGTACAAATATATTAAATTAATCTACCATTTATGAATTATACAAAGATTTCAATAGTCAGACTTGTCATTAAATTAAATCAAAATATAGGGTCGTGCAGTGCCAATATTATTATATTACATTTCATCATAATTACTTTATTACAATCATTATCATATGTCAATAAATTAAATAAATAATATTTTCATTATCATAACAATCCAATTATCTATAATCATTACATTTGTCCCAGTAGATACACACACAGCATAATTAATTCACCTTAAATCTTATGTTCCAAGTAAGTATTCAGTTACCGAGCACTATGTCCTGCCGCTTAGTTTTTTTTAAATATAATATGCAAATCGTTTTCCTGTCTAATAGGTTTAGGAATTTTATTATAAATTATTGGAGCCATACCTAGAATAAAAATAAAATAAATAACGTTGGTTGAACCAGACGGATATTAAAATAAAAATTAGTCATCTACCATTACCAGGTAATGGATAATCTAATTACGTATGTAACTGGTCAATTTATTCATTACACGGATTTGAAGATAAGCTCCCGTCATCGAATGCTAACCACATTAATTAATTACTGAAATCCGTAGTTATGACAATAATTCCACCCTGCAGTTTAATGATTAGGTAGTACTAAAATCTACCCTATTATTATTGGTATGTAGTTTGTTTTTGTTGAATGCGAAAATACTCTAATTCAGTATTTTTAAGGGGTGAAAATCATCGAATGACTGCTCCCGCCTGGGTGAGGCGGGGGAGCGTCAGACTCTTACTGACTAAAAACGACCCCGTTCCTTCTCCTGCACGTCGAGCCGGAGCCCCGGTAACCCGTTAGGTTCGCCGCCACTCCGTATCGGCATCAGCCCTATTAGGCCCCATCTGTGGTGGTCCGGTGGCTCTTTGAGGCGCGCACGGAACGCGACGCGCCTTACGCTCGGGGAATGCTCTAGTATAGAGGTTGAGAATTGTTTTAAACATATCGAAAATATTTTTGCACTTATTAGATGGCGCTCGTGAAGCATAAGATCTTATTGGTCTTGTTTTATCATTGTTGCTGTTAAAAAGTGAATCTCCCTTAACTGGAGAATAAAATAATAACCGTCTTGACAGAATGTTTTAGTTTCTATTTGAACCTCTAGTTTCAAATTCAAATCTACCTAGACTCTAAACGATCACCTAGTTTTTAAGATGCAATAGGTCTACCTATAGGTAGCAGACTTACGTGGGACTTACTGCGCAACAGAACTCAAGTGGTGTAGTACAGTGGCCTTACCTGAAATCAAATAGAATCATGTAAGAATCATAAAGACAAGTAAGAGCATACAATAAAGTCTACAATAAACCGACGCAAAGCAACGCCTGCGTTGTGTTTCGTCGTGTGAGTGAGGTTACCGGAGGCCCAATTACCCTCCCCTTCCCCAATTCCTGAATCCCCAACGATCCTCAAACTCCTAATCCCCAAAAGACTGGTAACGCTCTTGTAACGCCTCTGGTGTTCCAGGTGTCCATGGGCCACGCCGATTGCTTACCATTTGAGTGATCCGTCTGCTCGTTTACCGGCTTATGCCATAAAAAAACCTGTAATGTTAATAACTAGCTTCTACCAGCGGCTTCGTCCGGGTTCCCAGGGGTAAAAAGTAGCCTATGTGTTACTCTAGACCATGTGTGTGTTAATCTACCTCTGTTCCAAATTCCATCCCGGTCCCTTCAGTCATTTACATATGAGTACATACACACAGACACATAAACTCACATGTTTTTACATTTTAATATCGGTTCAAGCTAATTTCAACCATCGGCCCTACAGTTACAGTGTACAAGTCTTCTGCTGGCAATCTAACATTCGACAAACTTATGAGTATGGTACAGTGTGCCTAGTACCGTGCCGCACAAATCGCGACCCTCGAGCGCGGCAACCGTTACACAAAAATAATCCTTATAGCATATATATACCGACAACCAAAACATACTAAAATGTCAGGTCAACACATTCCCTACGGCACGGAGACAGGAGCCAAAATCTTACCCCAACATACTCACCAAATACAACTGCAGCTATCAGAGCATGCAGTCAAACATACTTGTGTTTCATCTGACATTCAATAAATCAACTGGCAACAAGCCAATTTAATTTCGCAATACTTAATTCGCGAAACTTTCTGCACTAATTAAAACTACCAAACCAGTATTTCTAATTAGTTGTTTTTTTGCATATTTTTCTACTAGAATCAGCGGTATTTCCCTGAGATGAATATTTAGAGATCCCTAGAACTGCGTTCAATATACCTTAACACGGTGTTGTACATCGAAGGAGTATAGAGGTAGGTTGCATATCTTAATGTAAAAACCATGAAAGCTCGATAAGAGAACCAATAATTTAATTCAGTATCGACCAATACAAGGCAGTCAAAGATATTCAAACACCTAAAGCGACGATTTTTCGAATGCCAGACTTTTATCGGAGGAATTTTTTTTTTATGGCATAAGCCAGTAAACGAGCAGACGGATCACCTGATGGTAAGCAATCGGCGTCGCCCATGGACACCTGGAACACCAGAGGCGTTACATTTGCGTTGCCGGCCTTTTGGGGATTAGGAGTTTGAGGATCGTTGAGGATTCAAGACTTGGGGAGATTGGAGAAGGTGAGGGTACTTGGGCCTCTGGTAACCGCACTCACACGATGAAACACAACGCAAGCGTTGCTTCACGTCGGTGTTCTGTGAGGCCGTGGTATCACTCCGATCGAGCCGGCCCATTCGTACCGAAGCATGGCTCTCCCACACTTATATATTTAGAATTATAATGTTGAATATCCGACTATTCTTCCATACTAAGAACTGTCAAATGTCAATTTTATTCAACAGTTAAGAAATTTATGTTGATTATAAAATCAGCCCTAAGAGTATTGTCGAAAGGCTTAACTTTCTTTTAATAAGGCGGTGTCTGAGTTGAAGTGTGTAAGGCAAGTAGTCACTTGTAATTTGTTAATGTAGTCGAGTAATGTCAAGTGTTTACTGTCTGTAAAAATCTATTACAGTTCTAAAAAAAAATTGACATCGCTAAAGTTACATGGATAGAGGCTACGGCTTCTTTATCACTTTTATCCATCTCGCGCTTGACCAATTCTTTTTATTATTTTAAACATTAATGACATCTGTCATGTGTCAACGCAAAACTAAAATGGCGCTTTCGGAGTGCGATCGTAAAATACCCAATTTGTCAGAAAAGACATAAAAACATAATTTGTGGACGCACCGCGGGGTGGCGCTGTTCGTCGCCGGTGACCTTCCACACGGTACGGCGGTGTCGTGACGATCTTGTTTGCCCAGCGATTTAGTGCAGTGCGGTTGACTATATTTGCAGTGGCTTGTTAGCATTAAGCCATTACACCGACGGTTTAATTTACTTTTAAGACTATCATTTACCTAGTTAGTTCTCGATGTTTACGACTGTGTGTACCTACAGACCTCTGTCTGGTCTGAATTTTAGTATCCTATTTTACTTTAAACATGTATAAGTTTATAACCTAACCGTCATTAGTTATTTATAAGCCCTTATATTGTTTTCTGAAGCGGTTGGATTTTTGATAAATAGGAATTTATCTTGGTCTTTATCTACCTTCAATCAAACCAAACCAAAATGACTAGGGAGTGTGGTATTTTCACCTTACTAAAAGCGCCTCGGTAGCCACCATCCGCAGGCACCGGGTCCTTAGTAGACCAGTCCCGGAGCCCCCACGGTGCAACGCCTGTTACAGCACTTCCTACGGTGACCTACGTGTCTTCCTAGAGCCTCTCTGTGCAGTGCACGGCGGCACGTGGTCACTGTGGAGATTTATCAACCTGTTAGGTTAATACAATAACAAGTATCGGAATAAATTCTTGGAAAATCCATTGATATAAAAGACATGAAGTGTGCATATTAGATTTTAGCACATGATTCCCTTGATTCTAAATCTGAGCGCAATGTTTTTATAATTAATTTTCTTGGACGTCACATAACGCCGTCAGTGTGTGGGTACACAAAAGTCTCTGCAATTACATCATAATTTTGGTCATCATCTTCGTTAAGTATACCGTCAAATCGTCTGTGTGCGCCCTTACTCTCATCACCGCAGGTAAGCGACACTGTCATCGCCCCCCTACCGAGTTCACACACAAAACCTCTCGATTTTGTTCTAATCGATTATTTATGTAATCGTAAATTAATCGATTAAGTTATAGCCACCACGGCCTAGTTTCCTTTTTAATTTTGTTCGTGTTAAGCAATATTTTCGGCTTATTAATCGCTTAGTGGATTACATGAATAAATATATAATAATTTGAATGTATTTCTGTATGTACCTTGTTATGTTGAGTTAATATGTGCATAGGAGAGTTATAAACTATGGGAGTTTGTTTAATCTTCTGTCAATAAACACGTGTGTGGCATTCAATTATAGTACCAGGTGTTTTGGTAATACATTCAACTTCTATTCTAATTTTTAACAACATAACTTAAGCTACAGTAATGTCATAAATGTTAAAGCAATTAAGTACCTAAGTCTATTGCGCCATTACTCCTAACTGGATAAATCAATTTTGATGTAAGTTCAACACTAAGATAGACAAGATTAAAAAACTAGGTTAGTTAGCCAGTTCCTTTTCAGTGACGAAACTTGATGCTTTTTAGTTTTATGTGATCTAAAAATGACGGATGAAATCGAAAACAAAACTGAAGGACTGACACTAGTCTTATTTTTTTTTAATGGAATTGGCAGGTATGTAAACGATCCGACGGATCACCTGATGGTACCTAAGCATTCGACGCCACCCATGGATACATGAAACACCAGAGGCGTTACAAGTGCTTTACCGGCCTTTTGGGGATTAAAAATTTGAGGTTATTGGCGATTTGGGGATTGAGGAGATTGCAAGGAGAGTAATATGGCTTCCGGTAATCTCACAATGACGACGAAACTCAACGCTACTGTTGTTTGCCGTCGGTTTTCTGTGAGGCCTCCGATCGAGCCGGCCCATTCGTGCCGATGCATAACTCGCCCACAGTAAAAAAAATATATTCTGGGAGGTCCAATAAAAACAGCAAACTTATTTTGCAAACAATTCTCACGCCATATTTACATAAAAACTACAGCACATTTAACACCTAATCACGTCAAATTCCTATCTATAATTACATACATCTTAGATCGAAACCATCCCAGTAGCAATCAGAACATATTTATATACGAAATCATATCAAAAAACTTGTATAAAAATATCGTAAATTCATACATAATTGAAGCTTTATAAGTAGTTAATGATTATATCATTAAAATATTAATGTGGCCATACATTTTGGTTGTATGATGTATGAGATGAAAGCTGATACACCACAAACATCTGTTGAATTGCGTTATATATGATAAGCTAAGAATTTCACCTGGTTTCGCTTTGGATTGGAATGTGATTTGGTGATTTCAGTGTTGGTTTAGTTGTTGTGAATGTGACTTTTAAGAACGGAGTTTCAGGTTTGATTTCCGCTGCAACTCCTGTAAACCAGGATCTACAGTAGATACAACCATGAAACACCGGAACACTGAAGTCCGACGCGTCCCAGGGACATGAATAACTGTCTTGGTTCCCGCAACGAAGTGAATCAGAAGATATTATAAGAGGAGAAAAAAAAACGATAGTTTCCACTTCCCCATTAGCCTAAACTATCTATAAACTATTGAAATAGTCTGATTCTCATTCCAGCTGCGAGTTAATCGAATCACCATAGAAATCATGGGAAAAAAGAAATCAAAAGTTAAATACTATCGATTACACATTTATAAAGAGATAAAATATAAACGGAATCCAGAATCGAACATAAGACATTCCGTCTCACACAAATCAAGATCTTTTAAAGAAAATATGTCACAACCCGCGTACGAAGTTATTAATTAAGATTATTAAGTTTACAATGACGCAATCCATAAATAAAAATCGCATCAGAAACGATTCAGTAGTTTCGGATAAAAATTTTACAAAACACGAGATTTGTAATACATCGTAAAACGGATAGTTTATTGGTCACCTATTACTTAGTGTGATATAAATTTTGTTTGATAGCTCTATCTGGGCTCTGATTGGTCAGTGGGCGTAAAACTAAAGATTTTTTTATAGTTGACTCACAAATCAAATATTGAAGTTAAGTGGGATGATTGGTCATTTAAATATGCAGTAGGTCAGTTCAGAGCGGCTTCGTGTTTTATAGTCGTCACAAAATACGATTTTTATCTTTACAACAAAGTAAAATCATCAAAATATATCAGTCTTTGATAAAAATGGACGGAAAGAGAAAATCACTTGTTTTTCATTGTCATATTTTGAGCTATGTCTAATAAGAGAACACATTTAGTATTTTTTTATAGCATAAGCCGGTAAACGAGCAGACGGATCACCTGATGGTAAGCAATCGGCGCCGCCCATGGACAATCGGAACACCTAGGCGATACAAGTGCGTTACCGGCATTTAAGGAATTGAGAATTTGAGGATTGTGGAGGATTCGGGAATTCGGGAGGCGGGGACTAGGGAGGGTAATTGGGCTTCCGGCCTGTATTAGTCATGGTACAATAATTATCTAAGAAGATCGAGTTTTAAGTGTGGGAGAACTCTGCTTCGATACGAATGGTCCGGGTGGACCGGAGTGATATCACGGCCTCACAAGAAATCGATGTAAAAGAATACTTGCGTTGTGTTTCATCGTGTGAGTGAGGTTACAGGAGGCCCAATCACCCCTCTCCCCAATCTCCCCAATCCTCGAATACTTAACAATCCTCAAATTCCTAATACCCAAATGGCCGATAACGCACTTGTAATGCCTCTGGTCTTCCAGGTGTCCATAGGCGACGCCGATTGCTTACTATCAGGTGATCCGTCTGCGCGTTTACCGGCTTATACCATATAAAGAAAAATAGCGCTCAACTAATGACCTCATTTGCTACTGACTTCTCTGAGAAGGAACACAGAACCACTCAATAACCTTCCTATGCCCTAGAAACCCACAACTACATAATTATGACGCTTATTATGCTACAAAAAAATTATGAATCTCAAAATAATCTATGTCAAACATAAACCCATAAAAAAGTATTCAACAGCTATTTCCCAAAACGTCACAGGAGCTCTAAAATGGTGTTAAAGCTAAACGAACGAGTTCACTTTTTTATTCATTTGTTTTTTCACACCATGTGAGCTGCATTACTTTAATGGAGAATTCGTTTTGAAACCTGTTTCAAGAGTTTTAACATAAAAGAGTTTTAACATTTTGACATCCTAGTTCCCACTAATAATATTAATGCAAAAGTTGGGAGGATGTATGTATACGTATTAACTAAAAATCACGGGTTACTCACGTGAAAATTTTGAGAAAAGCTCTACTAGTTTCGAGCCACAGAGAGGCTCTTCCTCATGAGCAGCGTGCGTCGCGGCGATGTCGCACAGCCTACTGATGGATATGTATGTAAGTATGGATGTATGATGTATGTATGTATGTTTGTTTGTTACTAACGCAAAAACAACTGTATAGATTTAGATGCAACTTTATATAGAGACAATTATTATTGTCTGAAATGATACATGGGTTTCTTTTTATCCGGACGACACGTGGGCAGACGGCAGAGCCATGGACAGAACTTCATAATATCACGCCTTTATCCCCGAAGGGGTAGGCAGAGTTGTACATTACGCGACTGTACAATGTAACATCCACTTTTCACTATTTATGTTATGAGTACCATGTAATAGGAAGTGAGTGTTAAATTGTACAGTGGTATTAAGTGCTGTAAAGTGCGCCTCTGCCTACCGCTTCGGGGATAAAAGGCGTGATATTATGTTCTTAATTATTACTAAACATCGGACACAATTCAAGTTTTGCCCTTTGACAGCTTCGCTGAGTTAAACTAAGTTTGAAAGTAAATTAGTGTTCTAGTTCTAGGTCAAGCAATAATTTATTTAGACAAATTACTAAATTTAACTAAGTAATTACTATTGCTAAGAAGTATACAGAATGGATATGATGGGCGCTCGAGATGGACATATTATGTCGACCAGATTGGCGATATAGAAAATATATTTTATTTTTAGCCATAGTCGTCTCACTTCAGGGCAAAGGCCTCCCTTCGGGCCTGCCATACCTGCCTGACCATAACCAGACCTTAAAGTGCCATCATACATACAGGCTCACGCCTGTCTCTCATGGCACCTCACGGTTACGTAAAGTAATACATACCCATTACTAATAGACCTACGAGTTGTGTTTTCGAAAAAATCACCTATAGCTCTTAATAAGAGCGATTTGTCATTATCCCCACGTTTGGTGACCTAGTTGGAGATTATAGTTTAAAAGATTCAGGTTTATCTACTTGAGTGTTACTGCTGGATCTGTGTCAAATACGTGATCCCTACGTCGGCACCTACGATACCCTAGAAAAGAGCTATGATGGTGATATAATAACCTACTTTAGCACCACTAAATGGCATCATCGATAATGTAACATCACGCCTTTATTCCCCGAAGGGGTAGACAGAGGTGCACATTGCGGCACTTATGTCACTGTACAATGTAACACTCACTTTTCACTATTTATATTATGACTACCATGTAACAGAGGTTGGGTATTGCCATATACATTTTTTATGCTCAAGCAGCATTTTAAATCCTTTGATTTTGAATTAACGAATTCAGCTGGTTTTGCTACAAATGTCTAAGTAAATTAGAATGAATCGAAATGTTACGACAACGTCAGCAAGCCGTAGATTCTGTTCTTACGTTTCTTTTGTTTTTATAGACCTTTTTCAACGTCTGAGACCTTTAGCTTAAAGAGGATTATATATTTTGAAACGATTTTTTTTTTGTAATTTAACAAAATTTATTATTATTTCGCACTAATATTTGTTTTATTTCCAAATAATCGTCAACTTACAACCAGACACAATTCCATACCGAATATTTTTTAAATTGATAACTATTGATGAAGCGAAAGAGGTATGTAGGAATCGTCACAATTGGTGTTCCATAGTCTCTGCCTACTCTCATGGGAGACAGACGTGAAGTTATGTATGTATGTATTTTTTATAATATCGTAACAATCAGTAATCCAATCCAAAATCTTACATCTGCATTGCTTACTACCACGCAAACACATTTAAAAACCTTATTCACAAAAAAACATGTAAACAATATCATCGTAAACAAAACCGATATCAAAATACCGTCACGACAAACCAATTTATTTATAGAATGCAACACAATATTCCCCATATGACGAAACATACATAAAAATGTTCTTGAAACCTCTCGTGTCCATATCTTAATAGATGCACAGCCAACAGTCGAGTCCAAACTTATCAATTTAATCAATTCAGAAGAAAAACAAACATTACCACGTACTGCTGTTATCGTATAAAATACCACAACCTATAACCTTAATATCATTAATTTTTCTCAACTTTCTACACAGAATTCGCTTAATAGATTTCATATTGAGTTGCATTTTTAACTCAAAACACCAATCTTCATAGACCTTGGAACTATAAACACGATCATAGACTCAAAGATCATTTTACATTGGGATGGAGTCGAGAAAAATATAATTTCTGACCATGATACCGTTGTATGGAATAGAAGTATGAAATATTATTTGAGGTTAAATCGAGAGATCTGATAGTTTTGTGAGCTATTAAGAACTAGGTCCGTCGTTATAATCGGCTCAAGATATTATAGGAATTGGTTTCAATGCTGCGAGACTGAAGTGGAACTGCAAACTTGTTCCATTTATAGAGCAAACTTGGTGAATAGCTGAGGCGTTTCTATGTGATCATAAAGTTATTGAAGATAGACGATCTCATGTCTTTTTCACATAGAATTGAAAGAGTCATCGACGACTTAAGTAGGTAAAGTTATAATGAATTTTTCAATTTTAATATCGAATTTTTTATTGTAACCTTTAGTTTGACGGTATTTTTTTAAGAGGGGATAATCATCGAATGTCTTCTCCCGCCTAGGTGAGGCGAGAGGGAGTGTCAGACTCTCATTGACTAAAAACCACCCCGTTCCTACTCTTGTACTTTGAGCCACAGCCCCTGTAAGCTGTTACGTTCTCCACAGCTCCGTATAGGCATCAGCCCTGTTGGGCCCCTCTTTGAGGCGCGCACGGAACGCGACGCGCCTTACCCTCGGGTCTGGTCATGGTCGGGCAGATATATAGAGAAGATCCAATGTCTAGAAGTGCACATTTACGGGCCATTGATACTGATATTTTGATGATAACTTAGTATGATTTATTTTACTTCATCTAACCCAAATCACGGAAGATTCTTTTGGCAACTGCCCCCATACACTTCAAAGTAACATTCATATAGAACATCATTATACTCTTTATATTCTAAAAAATCTCTTCAACAGCTGAAAGAAGTAACCAAAAACATCTACCGAAACAAGAATCAATGAATATTTGGAAGCCTACAATCAAGTTTGAACCAATTATAGAATTACCAAGTACTGTTATACTGAACAATACTTCAACGGTGTTCAAAATTATTGGAAACACTTAGGCAATACTTTGGCACTAATTGAAGGGCTTCTGACTGAGAGAAGACCTAAGTACTATTTACATAACATTTTAGCCAAAAGTAAACTTTATTATTAACCGGCTGTAAAGAAAGAAGGAGGCTCTCAGTATGACCTGTATGTATGAATGTAAATAACGATGGAGTTTCTTGCTCGTTCTTCTCCATTCGAAACTACACTTTGAAAAGAGCGCCCCAGCTTCACTGACAATTCAATTTGACGTTTCAAAAGTGCCTAATCCAGGGTTGATTGAAAGAAATGCTTTGACTTTGATTTATGTATGTATGTTTATGCGCGAAATACGGTTTTCAGAAAAGTGTTTGTTACACTTTTTTTATGGGATAAGCCGGTAAACGAGCAGACGGACACCTGGAACGCAAGCCTGGCACCTGGCGTTGCAAGTGCGTTACCGGCCTTTTGGAATTTGGAATTTGAAGATTGTTGGGGATTCAGGGATTGGGGAAAGGGGGGGGGGGGGGTAATTGGGTATCTGTAACCTCACTCACACGACGAAACACAACACAACGTTGTTTTACGTCGGTCTTCTATAAGGCCGTGGTATCACTCCGGTCAAGCCGGCCCAATCGTGCTGAAGGCTTTCTCACACTTATCATCAAAAATATCAGTTCGTAAAAATCCATTACTGAAGTCCCTTCTACAGATAGGAGATAGGGGATTTCCATAATCTCCACAGTTGGAAGGTAGGTTAGAGATTGTAGATTGAAAAAGCAGGCTTACTAGAGCGCTCTGCTGACCGATATTTGTTAAAATAATGGTATACCTTCGTCGGGTTTGACACACCCGCGGGAAGAGTGGTGGTGATGATAAGCGGATTCTATTCTGACGTCACTTTGTTACTTGTAGTGGCGAAGTTTTTGACATGTACTAAAAAAATACTAACAATATTTTGCTCGACTCAGGATTTGAACCTGATACCATATTGCTGAACTAAACTCCAAATTATATCTACTAACAAATAAAAACTGAGGAAATTAAATGTAGGTACTTATGTACTTATACAATTTAACTTCATGATCGGCGCAATGACTGGAAAAGCTGAGCAAAATTTTCTTTTTTCCATCCCGGTAACAGAAACATTTCTATTTAGAAAGAGAACATGGTATCTTTCTGGCCTTGTCATTTTCGGTCTGACGTCATTGGCATGTCATTTGTTTTTTTGCAATGTTCTAAAGAGGCGGAAATAACTTGGATTTAGAAAGAGCACACGATATATTTCAGGCCTTGTCATTTTGTGTCTGACGTCACTGACGTGTCATTTGTTTTTTTGCCATGTTCTAGAAAGGTGGCAATAATTTGGATTTAGAAAGAGCACACGATATATTTCTGGCCTTGTCATTTTCGGTCTGACGTCATTGGCATGTCATTTGTTTTTTTGCAATGTTCTAAAGAGGCGGCAATAACTTGGATTTAGAAAGAGCATACAATATATTTCTGGCCTTGTCATTTTGTGTCTGACGTCATTGGCATGTCATTTGTTTTTTGCAATGTTCTAAAGAGGCGGCAATAACTTAGATTTAGAAAGAGCATACGATATATTTCTGGCCTGGTCATTTTATGTCTGACGTCATTGACGTGTCAATTGTTTTTTTATTTACACAGCGATCTTTGTTCAGTCATTTTCTGATGATGTTCCTATTGTATTCTGAGAGAGAGGGAACACAGAATGTACCAATATTTGCTCGCATACTTGTGCTCTGTAATTTCTTCTGCGTAGTTCGCTAGTCACTTTGACATTATGTCTCAATTGGTTATAACCGTTGGTTGGTGGTGTGATGACCAACTGCTATGCTGTAACAGTTGGTGATTGACTTTATTGTACCGTGTATTGTTTCAATTCCTGTGTCAGGCAAAAAGAGGTAACAAATTTCTTTGTGAATTTAACATTAGTAGCGTGAGGATAGATACGAATAGTCAAAATACTGATGAATATTACTCATCGCCAGCTTCAATTAAGTAACCTATCGTAGAACTGAAAATTAGAAGTAGCCTCTGTAATTTATGGTTCAAAATAAACTAAAGATATTTTTATAAGAGACACTGCCTCGTTGGCCGAGTGGTCGCAACGGGACTGCGAGGTAAGGGGTCTCGAATTCGATTCCCAGGTCGAGCAAAATTATTGGGTTTTAAAAAAAACTTAGTAGTAGCACGAACTCTGGAAATGTGCCTGGTATATAGCAATAGTCTCACCTAGGCTCATGCAATAACATGGGACTCATAAAATAAATAGTGAAAAAAGTGGGTATGACGTTGTACAGTGGCATTAAGTGCCGTAATCTTCAGCCCTGACTATAAAAAGCATAATGTTATAATGTTATATATGTATTTGCATCCAATTAAACCTTTTTAGATGACCTCTAATTTACACACGAACCTCTCAAAATAAACCTAACACCCTGATGATAGTGTTAATGCAAATACAAGTTTAGGCTGCATGGCTACACGACTTGTTAAACAGTTCAAAAACCTATGAATATGTAGCGACCACTGGGCGACGCTAATTACGAACAAACTTACACACGTAACTAGCTGGCGAGGTTTTAATACTTTCATTTTAGATTTTTTATAGGATAAGCCGGTAAACGAGCACACGGGCAGACGGTACCTGATAGTAAGCAATCGGCGTTGCTTAAGGCCGTTGCGTTACCGGCCTAGATCCCCAAAAGGCCGGTAACGGTAAACGATGAGGATTCAGGGATTTGGGATTTCAAGCCATGCTATCATATTAGCAGTACTCTTATTAGAGGTCAGTAGAAGCGCGACAGTCGCCGCGTCGCGGGTCGCGGAATGCTGCACATGTATATGATTATATGAATCTCTAGCATGGCTTGAAACTAGTCGAGTTCCTCGTCAAACAATTACGTGAGTATGCCGAATGAATGAATGAATAAATGTCCTTTATTTCTCAGAAAACTCTCGAAAATATAATAATTAATTTACATCATAACATCACGCCTTTTATCCTCGAAGGGGTAGGCAGAGTTGCACATTATACCACTGTACAATGTAACACCTACTTTTCACTTTTTATGTTATGAGCCCCATGTAATAGGGGTGAGCCTATTGCCATATACTGGGCACAGTTCCAGACTCCGTACTACTACTCAGAATTTTGAAAAACCCAGTAACAATTTGCCCGACCCAGGAATCGAACCCGAGACCCCTTGCCCGGCAGTCGCAATTGCAACCACTCGGCCAACGAGGCAGTAATTAATTTAGTATATCCCATGAAAGTTATAATATACACTATCATAATGGTAAACTAAGGAATTTTATCAGATACTACCTATTCTATTACAATTACCTATCTTGGTCCCGTTAGTATCACAGCATGTGAAACTGCCCCAAACTGTGTCAAGATATTTTCAACTTACTCACAAAATGATACGGTTGCAATTCCATTAAAATGTTGTTTGTATAGGGTAGTTTTATGAGCTGTCTACGTCACAATTAGAATACAAAATCCAGATATCAGATGAGACGATATCATTTGTTTATCAAAATGATGGTTCAGTTAAGTAACTAGCTTGTCAGAAAAGCGGTTGTAGGTAAGTGACACCCAGTTCGATTCTCAAGTTGAACAATGTATTATTGGAAAGTCGGTTGATAAAATAATGTCAATAACGAGTGAATTACTTTCTTGTTTTATAGAAAAGGCGAAACACCTGGTGGTAAGCGATGACCGATATCGACGGACATTCCCAACACCAGCAGCTGTAGCCAAATGCCATTTAGCGCTTGTCTACATGTAGAATAGAATACCAAATTATATGGGATTGACGTAAATTTTGACACTTGTCAGTGTCATCCCCATACATTTTGATTTCTACTCTCTCTGTAGACAAGCGCTAAAGTGGCGTTTGGCTAAAGGCACAGAGCAGTCCCAAATACGTAGACATAATATCGTGATGATGAATGTAATTTTGAGATATACCTGATGTTAAGCAATAGGTTCACTCATATTACACCATAACTAACAAGAAATAAGTATTGTATAACACGAAAACTCCATAACAACTGACGAGAAAGGCTCAGAACCCATCAACTTTATATCTACTACAATAATAACAAGTCGTTATTAAAATCAATTTTGACAGCTCAACAAAAAACACCACAATAAATCAACTTAAACTATCCAATAGAATTATAATAATCACACTTTAATTAACTAACGCTGAGATCACTCGACTATCGTCAAAAGAATCGATTTAGTATCGAATTTAAATCGACTAATTAACATAGAGGTAGACATCGAGAAGTTATTACGAATTCTAAAGTTGTACCTACCTAGGAAGAAAGATTTATCGATTTATTTTATTTAGTTTTAATCATCGATTTGTAATCGGATTGTTGAATTATTTGTATTTGTTCTGAATAATTGGTTGAGCTTGGACATGTCACATAATTTAAGATAACAATATCTAAATTGTCTTATCCACCTATTTTCTGTTTAAATTTGCATAGATATTGTAGTTTTTATGTCAGAATGGTTGAAACAGATTTATTTCTTCACTGTTTTCTTTACATATGAATGGTTCGAAAGCGAAAGTTAAATGTGAATAGCTATTAAACTAAACGTTTAAACATTTATTTCAAGCATAATGTATGGGCTGCCTCGTTAGTCGAGTAGTCGCGAGTTGGACAGCTGAGCGTGGTACAGACGAAATTGTTATAATTTTAGAGCTTTCAACATTAACAAAATTAGTTTTGAATATAAAGCGTTTACAAATTATTAAGTCTACCTTGTTGATCAAGTAGCCACTAGTAACACCGGTAGTTTTATTACATTACACAGAACCACTAACAAATGAGTCGCGACTTCACTCGTTATTATAAGACTATATTAACAAAAGATTATCATCTACAAAACTATTTAAGAAATCATCAAAATCTCAATTCCACAAATATGGACCCATGACCGAACCCTGAGGCATCCCACTCTCTCCATAGTTCTAGAGGCAAATACCATAAAATTAACTATGACAAAGGTAACTCTTACTTCTTTTCTACAAGCCAACATGTTCAACAGCCACTGGTATTACAGAATACATCTTAATTCACAGTTCTCCGTACATATGTAGAGGAAGGCCTATCATAAATGTACAGACAGTTTTTATTGAGTTTCTATGTAGATAGATTTTGATTTAAAAGTATAATGTTTAATTTAAATTGTTGGACATCTTTTATGGGTTGGAATTCTTGAGGTGGCGTGTCAGTGCGTGTTTGTGTTCTGATCTCGGTAACCGTTAAATCTTTTGATGGTCGTTTTTAATGTGGGAAATTCATTGTGATATTTTGTTTTACTACTTATTTAATTGAGTGCTGTCAAGAGGGGCCGGACAGTAGGTTTCAATTATGAAGTTTTGAAATTAATTGTAAAATTTAAAGATTCTAAAAGTTGGGATGGTCAAGTGAGGCTATGGTCCCGGTCGCTATGGCTATCCCATTAACTTTCCTCTAATTAAATTTAAAATAAAACTTATTCAAAGGCTTGCCAAACATCTAACCAATAAGTTATTGAACATTTTCTTAACAAAACAAAAAAAAACACAATAATACTATCATCCTTACGTAAACAAAGGTTTGTTGGCACAGTCATTGTATCATTAGTCATAATCACGACATGTCTGCCCATCCCTCCAGCGACTAAGAGGGATTAGAATGATTCATAGTTCCAAGTTCTTTCGCAAGGAAAAATTTACGGTAATGAAAGTTGGTTTCATATCTATTGCCCAGTTGACTTACAGTTCTCAATATATATGGGTACATTTGCTCTACTGCCTCGTTGGCCGAGTGGTCGCAAGTGCGACTGCCGGGCAAGGGGTCTCGGGTTTGATTCCCGGGTCGGGCAAAGTATTACTGGGTTTAAAAAAATTCTCAGTAGTAGCACGGAGTCTGGAATTGTGCCCGGTATATGGCAATAGGCTCGCCCCCTATTACATGGGACTCATAACATAAATAGTGAAAAGTGGGTGTTACATTGTACAGTGGCATAATGTGCACCTCTGCCTACCCCTTCGGGGATAAAAGGCGTGATGTTATGTTATATGTTATGTTACATTTGCTCTATTACGATCAACTAGAATGATCTCAAAAATGTATTATCACTACATAGTATAAAACAAAGTCGCCATCAGCCATCTGTCTGTCCCTATGTATGCTTAGATCTTTAAAACTACGCAACGGATTTTGATGCGGTTTTTTAATAGATAAAGTGATTCTAAAGGAAGGTTTATATGTATCATACATGCATATTGCCCCCGTGCGAAGCCGGGGCGTGTCGCCAGTATTGTATAATTGCCACAAGACGTCCACAACTGAGCATAGGCCTCCTCAACTTTCGGAACGGGCGACCGGACGGAACCAGCATTCCTTACACATAAACCCTTCTGACGAAATCCAAATAAGTAGTATAGTAACCACATACATTTCCTAGAACCATCACCTCCCAAGACTCCACACTCATTGCCACCAAAAGCAATTATAATAAACTAGAAAAAGACATATTATGTTAATATACGACCTGCATGCATAAAACATGACTATTATTGAAGCTATTTATATGTATACGAAATCAACCGTCCTTCTATAACCATGTTCACGTCGATTACAAACACCATTCGTCTATATTCGTATGCTGATTTTAAAGATTTTTTTACTTTATAGTGCCGGTTGAAATCTGATACCTTTTTTAGTTGTGTTCGCGTTTGTGATCACCCGGTTTAGGTAGGTACAGTAAAGTTAATTTAATCTTAATATTTTGATCACTGTCATTAGCCATGACTGTACGGCATACTCCAGGTGGTAGACTTTGAATAAGGAATTAATTTATTATGAAATCTCCAGCTAATACTTTTGACTGCACGGTTGGCGCTTGGCGCGGTGGCTGGGCAACTGGCTACCGCGCAATCTGTCGCGGGCTCGATTCCTACACGGAAAAACTCTTTGTGTGATTCACAGATCGTTGTTCTGGGTCTGGATGTCATGTGTATGTGAACTTGTATGTTTGTAAACGCACTCATGACACAGGAGATAATACTAATGTTGGTAAGCTTTAAAAAAAATCGGCGACACTCCCGAAATATTTTTAGTATAAACTTAGGTAACATTTATTGCCATTTTGCCCGATTTTTTAAAAAGTTCTGAGTCGTGTTTGAGTGAGGATATTTTTTTTTTCAGCAGTTTTTCTATCGCATACTGTAACTTAATGAAGCCATAGTTTTCCCCACGTGCCATTCATAGCTCATTCTATAAGTGAGCATCCTAAAAGAAAATATCTCTCAACTTCTCAAGCCACTCAGAGGAAATTTCTCACTAACTTATAAAAAAACTACAAACAAAAAATGCTATACTCCAGGTTAGCACATCTTTCGATTATTTAAACCAAAAATGTGTTTGTATTTCCAAAAACTACCAAAATCGGTAGGTATGTTTTTCAATGTGGAACTACTACAAACACACATAAATCATGTTAAATCAAGCAAAACTTCTGAACTGGACACAACAGATGAAGGTCAACTCATTACTCTTACGTAAGGGGTGATCCCATTTGTGACGGCAATTTGTACAGGGTGACCCCAGTTTGTGGTCGTTTACGTATCGTTTTGATAATCGCTGTTTGAGGGTCTCGATGACCTTTAGTTCCTCATTGGAGGACATCTCATATTGTTAATTGGATGTTTTGTGCTTTGATGTCCGAATTTACGGTTTTCAATTTTGTACTTCATGCCATTTGAAACTAACTATGCATAGAAATCAAAAACCTTTAATCATTTCCATGTTGCAGATAACAAGATAATATAATAGATGGTATGCACAAAGCCGAGAAATATTACAAAAAAGTGGAAGGCCTATATCCAGCAGTGGGTGAACCAGGCTTATATGATGACGTTGATGACGATGATGAAGATATCAAAATGGAGACGCCTTACATGTGAATTCCACCACACAATTGGGATGATGACAGGGTATGAAAATTAAAAATATAATTAGTCCGTAAGTTAGATAATGAAAAAAATGTGAACACGTATTTTTTTATTTTGTCATATAATAAAACAATATTTAGATAAAACGAATCAAAGTTTAGGAATCGGGGTCAAAACGTCATTTCTACGTATAAAATGTACATAGAAGTGACGCCACGCGACATGTCAAATCAATATATCGTCGAAAGTATTCATTTCTGTAAGAATATAAAAAATACGTGTCTAATGATTTAAAATAATCTACCAGGCGGACATTAAAATAAAAATTAGGCATTTACCCTCCAAATAAAGCTAGATATACCTCCAGTTACAACACAAGCGGACCGCAGAAATACTTAAACAGCTCAAACTATGAACCGCTTGGCAAGCATGAAGTAAAAAATTAATTCCCCATGGAGTCGAGCAGACGACAGTCGCAGTGCTTATAAACAGTGATACTGTGAAATGGAAAAAGTTTTGGCCGCTGGGGACACACGAGCGGAGAGTTCCGAACACTTTTTTGATTTCAAGGTCCTTCGCGTGGCTTATATGTAGATATGTCAATGATAGGTATCGAGTTTGGAGACTCAAAACTTCGAAAAGCATTCTCTGCAAAAATTATTTTGCTAGAAATTGATTACAATGTGTAGTTTTGAAACCGTGGCATTTCTCGGGGGCTTGTCACAGAAGTCAAAAAGGTTCAATGTAATAGAAAGTTTCGGGCCAATAGTTAAAAATACGGCTATAATGAATCGTTTAAGTTCGACAGTATTTCAGAATAAGCGACAGCAATGTTTCTTATTGGAGTTTTATGGAATTAGGAATAATATCAATTACGTGTTTGAGTTTGTGTGTGTTAAGCCGCGTTATAAAGCTAGTTACAATACGGCGGCGTGTAGTTAGCACTTACGGATTTCCATAATTTACAGAAAAATGAAAAATATTTATGTACAATTTTTTTATTGATTCAGACTCAGAATCGATGGCCAAGTTACCTCCTAGAAAATGACGCGGCTTTAAAACAACACCTCGTAAATTGGGCCAACATCACCACCAACAATCATGCAAGCAAAGCTTCCTTCGCCAGCGTGTTGGGCCAACATCGCTATCCAATCTCGGCTACCATATGTAACCCACTTAATTGCCAAGTTGGTTACAGTCTTGGCATGACTTCAGTTCACATGCCTAGACTATTTGCTCAGTAGTTGACTTCATATAAATTAGACTGTGACGTCACTGTCTGTTGAAGTTTGAAACTCAAGTTAATTGTATTGACACTGGATAATTGGTTAACATTTAATGCTTTAGTTGTTGGAATTGCTGTGGATTTGTTGTCAGTGTTTGTTAATTTTTGTTGCCGTTTTCGAAGGGTAGGCAGAGGTGATATAGGTGATCGAGATATAGGTACACGTTTTCAATGTTAAAGTCATAGATATAATAATATTTCTGTGGTCAAAGTCATTGTCAAAATCACAGAAAATTCAAAATCATTTATTTCAATTAGACCAGAAAGTCACTTTTGAACGACAATAAAAAATTTAAAAGTGAAGCTATTTTCTCATTCCTATGGAGAAGAACGAGCAAGAAACTCCATAGGTTACTCTTTTTCAAGACCTTCGTATTTTTCACAAGACATTGCTTAGAATCTCATCTGATGGTGTTAAGGCATTTGATAGATAGGTACTAGGTATAATGCTAGAAAATACGCTTCTAAAGAAATGCGATGGAAATGCAGGAATGATTTTTGATTGTCAAGGTCATAGGTTTTGAACCTATAAACTATTAACACATTAAACGCCAGGGGGGTCACCGGTGACCGACGTTAGCGAAGGATTTGGATATTGGCAGTCAAAGCCTTAATCTCTGAGTCGGACAATCACTTACTTTGCTAATTTGCGGTAGCAGCATATACATTTTTACCGACTTTACAAAAAGGAGGTTCTCAATTCGTACTATATGTACGTTTGTGCGCGAAGATCTCGCGATTGGTTGAACCAACTTTGATACAGTTTTCAGTTTTCAGATAAATGTTTGTTACACTTAGGAGAAAGTTTTAGTGTTTGAATTTGCCGACTTTAATAAAAAGAGGTTTATTTTTCAAGTCGGTTTTTTGAACGTAGGTATCAACAAATTATTAAATTAGCTTTCCGACTATACAAAAAAAAATAAAAAAATATTTTATTTCTGAACCAAATATTTTTTAACAATAGATTGTGATTGGAGCCTCCTTTTAGGTAAATAATGCCTGTATTAGGAGACTCCGCTCTTCCATAACATAACAATATTTCAAAAGTTTTTGGTTTTTACAATTACCATTTCTATACTAATATTATAAATCCGAAAGTTTGTCTTATGTTCGGTACTCAATCATATCAAAATGGCTGAAGGGACTGGGATAAACTATGGAAGCAGAGATATATTATGTTATGGAATAACACAAGCGCTACTACGGTCAAAGCCGCTGACTAAAGCTAGTATGTCATAATAATAACTCGCAATACATATTCTACACTTCACTACTAAGAATAAACAAATATGAAAATATATCGTTCCTTTTAACAACAACATCAAGAAACCTAGATACGCTTTGTAGAAAAATTTAAAAGTGTTCGTATATAAGGAGAAACGTTAGCGCATCCAGTGATGTATGTTTATATCTGTGTAATGGAACTTCTAAGTCCAACAAAGATTTATGGAAAGCTCGCGATATTATGAAAACAAGATAAGTCCGAGCTGAACTACGGGTTCCGTACTAGTACTCACGTAAACGGTAAATGATAAATCATATTTGAAAGAAGAAAGAAAGAAAGAAGAAAGAAAGAAAGAAAAATAATTTATTCGCCACCAGACATGGACCACCAAATAACACACAAAATAATAACAAAATAACATTGAAAAAAAAACAGTAAGAACAAAACAATAATAACATAAAAAAAACAGCAGTAAAAAATAAAATAACAATGAAGGCAAAAAAAGAAACATAAAAGAGCAAAATAAAAAAAACCAGGGTGGCAGCATGTCCACGATGAAAGGGCTATTTATTTCTGCAAAAGGCTACAAAACGGCACTTTTAAACGTCAAAATTATTTTTTAAATTATACGTTGAGGATCTATCTGATACAAAATACTACCAAACTCAGATATCTCTTGGAGAGATCTTAACCACTAATTTGCCTAGCAACGGATCTATGCAACCCGAGACGAGATTCGGAATATACCAAAAAAAATTCGTTTTCGTAACTAATTACTTCTTATATGCAAAGATATGGAAAAAATACGACAACTCTAAAAAATATGTGTTCTTGGAGAAAATACAGCAAGATTATATATCTTTTCTTATCTGGAACCTAGCTGACCCCTTATTCAGCTCAACTAGAAAATATGAAAACAGTTCATCTACCTTTAATACAAAGGTCTCTCAAAAACTCCAGTAGGGATCCCAAATAAATTTCCACGCGAGACCTAATGCTTAACACTTGCCGCTCAAAAAGTTATCGCCTCTATTAACTTTTATAGCTTATGTTTTACGTGGTTACAGCTTTACTCTGCATAACATATTTATATGTGAAGACATGTTGGCTTACGGAAAAATACCTTTAGCATTTGAGTGGCCAATAACTTTAGCCGTTGAAAATATAGTCGTTAATGTGTTTATTTGAGAGTATTTTAGAAATTTTCTGGCTTTGAATGGTGATATTTGAGATGATAAGCATCGGTGAACGTAGTGTGAGACGTGCCCTCCAGTTAGATGGAGTGTAAACGAGCAGGTTGATCGTTTGATGGTGAGAAATTAGTACTACCGCCCATGGAGACCTGCAACACTAGAGGAGTTCGGTTACTGGCTTTTGGAGAGTAGCTATTAGGCATCCAATAACTCCGCTCACGCGTTGTTCACGTTCATTTTCCATGAGGTCTTGGTACTACTCCGGTTGAACCGACCCATTTATGTAATCACAGCTCGTCCGTGTTAAACGCTTAAATTTAAGACACAAAATAAAGTATAATAGAAGATTCGTATCAAACAACACACTGCGCTACGTAGATAGAAGCCATGCTGGACGATATAGCTACAATTTATAGCAACACAGTACTCGCCGCTAACGATACACTACCACCAACAATCCCCATACGTTTCCCTGTAAGCCTATAATTTACTTTTCCATGTTTTCTTCAAGTGACTGCTATTATTAGGGCACTCGACCAGCCGATCGATGCCACTATTGAGGTCACAGCAAGGAGTTATAAATAGTTCAATATCGTTTTAAAAAGGTTTAATAAAGGGTTGGTTTGATAGGGCGATTGAAAGCTAATAGTTGATGCTTCCTCAGCTAACTGTTCGACGTAGTTAACAGTGGACACGATTACAAGCCATGATATTAATACTAAAGATAAGATATTGTTCCTCGATTCAGTTTTCTGAAATGGCGAAAACCTAATTAAGGTAAGCAAGGATAAATATGTCATATTTAAGGTGGGTTTGGGGTATTTTAAACCCCAAGCGTAGCGTTTAGTTTGTCGGTAAAACTGCTACAAATAAATAATGATCACACAAATATTAATACGAGCATAACTTATAAATGGCTTTATCAAATCAGAGCATTTTATGTTCTGTTCGGTATTTTCACAACAAGGTTTTATTGAAGAAAAACTTCGTTAATTCTCTAGGGAAACTCGTTAAACAGCACCTGTACAAAGCAGGGGTTGCTAGCATCAAATAAAAGCAACTGCACATCTGTTCCATTCCATAAATAGGTCGCAACAAGAAACAACAAGCGCCACGCAATTATCGAAAGTCAAAAAACGGTTTTTTCAATTCATACGGTTTAAATTTGTATCCTACAAACGAGCAAAGTTGGTGCTTACTGGGCGAATTCCGACAGTCAGACTGTACAAACTTTTGCAATAAAAGTGTCGGGTGTGGCGTCAGTGGTAGCGGGGAGCGGGCACGAGTGCTCTGTTAATGAGGAAGTTGAACCACACCCTGCCCCCACGGTTTCAATAACCGATTTTACTAATGGTAACCTGAAACTCTAAAAACAGGAAGGGAAAATTACTTTCCTTCTCTTCCGATGGTATTTTCCGATCGGTTATTGAATTTAAATGTTAATGACTAAAAGTAAACATAAAAATGTGAGGAATTATTACGAAAGTAAAGGCTTCTCTGATGACAGAGGAGAATGGAGGACGTAAACGGCCTCCAATCCCGCCAAGCGTGGTGATTATGGCAAACCCCTTTTAGGAAGAGAATACTAATAGAATGAAAGTCGAAGAATGTTGTTCTTGATGTTAACGTTGATGATTAAAACCTCTCATTGTTTTAAAGAACATCGACGATTTTTTCACAGCATCAAAAAAACTAGAAACATCAAAAGCGTAAACTACGCCTCGATACTACAATAAGAGCGAGCATAAATCGCTGTATCGACCACTGTGGTGCGCTTTGAGCGATGTCTCGTTATTTATATTGCGCTGAACCAATTGTTCTACGGAGATATATTGAGCGCTTCCAGTAAACTAGCTCTACAGTAGACTGGCCACAATTCTGTCAATACTTTAAACAGTTCAACGTTCGTGTCAGGAAGAAATTGATGCAGAAAATATCTTATTTCTTTTAAAACTAATAGGTGAATAGGAACACTGACTGATTCCCTGAGACAAATAGTATATGTATAAGGGATAGTCGAACGAGCGAATATAACATAACAACATCACGCCTTTTATCCTCAAAAGAAAGGGTAGGCAGAGGTGCACATTATACCACTGTACAATGTAACACTCAGTTTTTACTATTTATGTTATGAGTCCCATGTAATAGGGGGTGAGCCTATTGCCATATTCCGGGCACAATCCCAGACTCCGTGCTACCACTGAGATTTTTTTAAAATCCAGTAGTACTTTGCCCGACCCGGGAATCGAACCCGAGACCCCTTGCCCGGCAGTTGCAATTGCGACCACTCGGCCAACGAAGCGAAAATAACATACGACTAATTATAATTATCTAAACTTGTGTCTCAATCAATAAATAGTCGGAAATTCACTAGTTATGTAAAACATCTCACAGTATTACGAACATAGAGGTACTCCAAAAGCTCTTCACCATCTTATATGCTTTTCATTACAAAAATGTATTCACCATAAAATTAGACAAAAACAAGCCTTAATACCCATTGTGAACCACACCATAAAACCCAAATCCCTCACCAAAAACGAGAAAAATTCCTTAAAAAATTCAATCACAAATATTTTCCTATTAATCCGGCAAAAAAACCGTTCCGATAACTACTTAACAATCGGAATGGGTTCCCGAAGTATTGTCAGAATCGGGTCCGGGTCGTAAATGTGTCCGGCGGTGCCGTTAACATAATTAATTGTAATGGTCGGAATCTAAACTCAATGTAATTGGTATAATTAAGAGTGTCGCCGCTCCGTCTCAGGGCAAAACACTGAGATTTTTTACTTCAACCATGTTTTTGTTTTAAGACCCTAGTGTTGCATGTTATTTCGACTGTTTTCATGCAAATGTAAGGTCGTTTCGTAAAGTTATTGGAGGTTTTACACGGTCGGCATCGCGAGTTATACTTCTATGGTTGCAGACGTTACGGTACTGTCTTTATAATAACTGTCGTGAGACATACTAAATTAAGTAAAATCGCGGGTTACTCACGTGAATATACTGAGAAAAGCTCTACTAGTTTCGAACCACAGTGAGCGGCGCGACGTCACCGCGACCGCGCACGCTGCTCATGAGGAAGAACCCCTCTGTGGTTCGGTGGTAAGTTACGGTACTGTTACAATTTTCTATCAGAGGGACCGTAAGCTGGTTTCTCAATGGTCCCAATAGGGCTGATGCTGATACGGAGCCGCGGAGGACTTAAAGGGTTGCCGGGGCTTCGGCTCGATGGAGTAGGAACGGGGTGGTTTTTAGTCAGTAAGAATCTGACACTTCCTCCCGCGTCGTCCAGGCGAGAGAAGTCATTCGACGAATTTACCCCTTTAAAAAAATTTAAATAAAAGAGCTGGTCTGTCACCTTACTAAAGGGTTTTATCACGTTTGTCTCCCATGGGGGTAGGCAAAGATTACCCCTTGCCTGGCAATAGCCCTTGCGACCACTCGGCCAACGAGGCAATCGAAACAAAATTGTAGCTGAAAAATATTTTTCATCTACTTTTTTTAACAAAATAATATCTATTCACACAAAATTAATGACCAATAACTAACACACCACGCCACATCCAGGTCAAACACACAAAGTCAAAGCATTTATTTCAATTAAACCATAATTTGGTACTATTGAAGCGTCAACGAATACAAAATGAATAATAGTGATTCAGTCCGTCAATGAAGCTAGGTGAAGCTACTCATTCCAAAATGTAGATTCGAATGGAGAAGAACGAGCAAGAAACTCCATTCGTTACACATACATAGGAACTGTTACCCCGTCTCAAACCCCGATACATTTACTATCTTATTTTATCTGTCACTAACTCGATACGTAACGAACACGTAGCGGGGACGTGACGACGACGTGACGGCAGTGTCACGTGTTCCTGCGTGTTTATCACCTGAGAGGGTAAAGGTTAGAGTGCCTTGGGGAATATACCGTGCAGAGCTGATGGTATATGGAGTGGATAGGTGTAGACTAGGCTTCCTCATAGCTAGGTTTGGATAGAATCTTCCTCATAGTTTCCAGATTTTAAGAGATGATACATAATATAACATCACGCCTTTTATCCCCGGTAGGATAGGCAGGGGTCCACATTATGGCACTTAATTCCACCGTAGAATGTAACACCCACTTATCACTAATGACGTTATGAGTCCCATGTAATAGGGGGTGAGCCTATTGCCAGATATCGTACACAATTCTAGACTTCATGCTACTACTAAGATTTTTTTATAAACACAGTAATATTTTGACCGACCCGGGCATCTTGCGGCCACTTGGCCAACGAGGCAGTCAAACTTGATACATTTGTAGGATTTTATAATAACTATCGTGAGACATACTAAATAAACTAAAAATCGCGGGTTACTCACGTGAATATACTAAGAAAAGCGCGGTCGCGGTGATGTTGCGCACGCTGCTCATGAGGAAGAACCCCTCTGTGGTCCGAAACTAGTAGAGCCTTTGTCAGTATATTCATTTGTAGGTTATTATGTATCATGGACAAGTGGAGTTATATAGAGAGGCCTTTATTTTGCTCTGACAATCTTTCAATTGAAAGATGATGAAATGAAAGTTAGTATTCTTTAATCAGTTAAAAGACATTGTTAGTCTTAATAAAACTCGAGAAGAGCTAGACTGTATACTTATAGTCTAGAAAGAGTTCTAAAGGCAAGAAATGAGTCGCAAACCTAGTGGGCAATTACTGAATCAGGATCGTATAGAAGTCCTATGAATCCCCAACGACGTGGTATATAATTTTTTTTATGGAATACTAGCTGTGCCCGCGACTTCGTTCGCGTGGAGTAGTGACTATCAGCAGCGTTTTTTTTTAAATATATACTTATTTTTATTTTGGGTCATAATCACAGTCATTTTGGGTAGCTAAAAACCTACTTTACTGTAATGCTTCTCTATATATTAGACGTATGGCCATCGGGGGTGAAACCATGTGCCTATGTATAGTATGTATGTAGAGGTATAAGCATAGAATAGTGTTCGACGTGATTCTTTAATTTGACATAACTTTTTTATTTATGAACCGATTGACAAAAAACAAACACTAAATCATAACTGAAGCATACCACAATATACTCGTGAAAACCGCATCCAACTCGGATCAGCCGTTTCTGAGATTAGCGTGAACAGACAAACAGACAAACAGACAAAAAAAAAGTTAATTACATTTTTGGGTTCGACATCGACATAACAATAACCCCTGCTATTTTTTTTATTTTTATTTTCAATGTACAGACAGCACTTTTCTACAATTTTACATGTATATAATATATAATATAATATATAGATATAGAATAGATTAGGCAAACAAGCAGACGGATCACCTGATGATAAGCGATCAGCGCCGCCCATGGACACCCGCAACACCAGAGGAGTCACAGGTGCGTTGCCTTTGAAAAAGGAATACGCTCTTTTCTTTTCTTTCTTTAATACCACTACTACGAGAACCAAGCGCCAATATTACAAAAACCATAACAAAAAACCTCCTAAAAATAACCATCTCTTTATTAGGTACCAAATAATTAAGCGATATTTATCACAAACAGCTTTCATCCCGCTTCGCTTAAAAGCGGAGGAAATTCTTTCATAAAATATTCGCTTGGGCGACTTATCAAGCATATGCTAATAAGCGAAGATTGCGCACCTATAGATAAAGATGTCGGATCTTTAGAGGGAAGGAAGTTTAACCCTCCTTCCTTTTGTTTTTTCTTCCCTCTTGAAGTTAAGATACTTTGTGAGTTTTAAAGACGGACCGTTCAATCTGATGTTGATATTGTGTGGATGAGTTCCGTGGAATTTTCAGTTGGACATGCATAAAGTCAAGTTTGTTTTTTATATTTGATGGCCGACGTTTGACCACTATCTCGCCTGGTGGTAAGCGATGATGCGGTCAACGATAGAGCACGTCGTCCCATAAGCAACCTATTCACTCGGGCCTTGAAGACACCCAGGAAATACAGGCTCTAGCAAAGAATTACACCCTTTTTTTTATAGCATAAGCCGGTAAACGAGCAGACGGATCACCTGATGGTAAGCAATCAGCGCGCATGAACGCAATACCAGAAAAGTCAGAGTTGCATTGCCGGCCTTTTAAAAAGGAATACGATCTTGTGATGTTTTAGTCCAAGTTTAATTCCTCAAAGCGATATGTAAAAATACAGTTGCATCTATCTCTGGTGAAAGGGAATGACATGAGTTTTTACCATTATTTTATGAATGGGCTCCGAGCAGATCAGATTTCCTGCTGTAATTAAAGAACAACTCCTGATATTCATTCTTTTTAGTGTTCTACCGAAAAGAACTTAAACTAAAATGTATAAGTGCGGAAGAGCCATGCTTCGGCACAAATGGGCCGGCTCGATCGAAGTGATACCACGGCCGAGCAGAAAAGCGACATGAAACAATGCTTGCGTTGTGTTTTGTCGTGTGAGTGAGGTTACCGGAGGCGCTCCCCGCTCCCCAATCTCCCCAATCCCTGAAATCCCAACAATCCTCTAATTCCTATTCCCTAAAAGGCCGGTAATGCACTTGTAACACTTTTGGTGTTCCGAGTGTCCATGAGCGACGCCGATTGGCGATTGCTTACCATCAGGTTATCCGTATGCTCGTTTACCGGCTTATCCCATAAAAAAAATCACCAATAAATTAATATTCAATACATACCTATGCAAATTCTGTACACAATAAAAAATGATTTTACGATTTGATTTTCTATATAAAAATGCGAATATAAGGATAATAACTTGAGCATAAATTATAGATTTTAGAATTTGACACCACAGGGGTGCTCGTAAAGTGGCATATAAATAAAATGGCCGTCGACACCTATTCAGGGGACGTTTAAATATAGGGTTGTCTCATTTCACGTCACTCGTTGACAATGTATTTCTTTCCATTTTTTGAGATAAAGAGACAAACGAACGTATAAATCGCCTGATGCAAGCAATTGGTGTCAAAGACCACCAGAATGTGAAGTGCATTGCTTACTTGCGGGGAGGGAAGGATTAAGCCTTCGATAACCTCAGTAACACGATGAAATAACACAAGCTTTGTTTCATGCAGGTTTTCTATGAGTCCATGTCATCACTTCAGTATAGCTGGACCATTTGTAGCAAAGCATAGCTTTATCCCACGCAACCAATTGGAGAGTGATATTGCAACTCAACTCACATTTCATACTCATTCCAATTTATTATTTATCATACACTAGCTTTTACCCACGGCTTCGCTCGCGTCACAAAAGGATAAAAAGTAGCCTATATGACATATACCAATACACACGCGATCTATACCAATAATTTCGTTTTCCCTCGAGAATATCAAATTTTTCTGGGATAAAAAGTACCCTATTATTTAATCCAGACTTCTAACTGTACATCTACAAAAATTCAAAGCAATCGGTTCAGTAGTTACGGCATGAAAGCGGAACAAACAAACAAACAAACAAACAAACTCACTTTCCGATTTATAATATTAGTAAGGATTTCCATCCTCGCCCAAATTAAACAAAGCTTACTGTTTTGGGACAAGCCCACCACAACCTCATAATACCACTGCAACTCCTGTAAGCCAGGATCTACAGTAGATACAACCATGAAAACACCGGAACACTGAAATCCGGCGCGTCCCAGGGACATAAAAAACTGTTTTCATCCCCACAACGGAATAGATCAGAAGATATTATAAAAGAAAAATACCCCTTACTTGTAAAACAACAGAATTTTCTATACACTTCAATTGACAAGTCAAACGTCCCTTGTTACACCACCCACAAATCTTAGTACACCCCTAGATACCCACTATCCACAGATGGGGCCCAATAGGGCCGATGCCGATTCGGAGTCGCGGAGAACCTAACGGGTAACCGGGGCTCCGGCTCAACGTGCAGGAGGAGGAACAGGGTGGTTTATAGTCAGTAAGAGTCTGACACTCCCTTCCGCCTCACCCAGGCGGGAGCAGTCATTCGAAGATTTTCACCCCTAAAAAAAAAAAAAAAAAAGATACCCATAAATACAACCCTAAAAAATATATTTAACCGTGGACACACGTATCCCGCAGACCGTTATCTCGTAAACGGGATAGTAAACCCTTGACGGGATCTGAGTTTATTTACTTGTTTTGCAATGATCGGGGTTTTAAAGGCGTAGTACAAACGGCTACAAATCAAGCTGTTCACGTCCAGTATAAACTGACTGTGGAATATGCGGAAAGATTAAACAAACCGAGACCATGATAAGCTGGTTAGGTATAGATTGACTTGTCGTCTTGTGTACAATGAGATGGCTTGTTTTCAATGTATTTTTAAAGTGAACTATATTCCTAAGTGTTTTTGTAAATGGTGAAGTTTTGTTGGTTCGTTTATAGATAAACTGTTAAATCAATTTTAGTACGGAGTTGGGGAAAATTGCCGGGTCTCGATATTGACCTGTGGATGAGAGAAATGATTACTGTGGTTCATAACCTAGGTTTAAATTCCTAGTCTAGACAATTGCGAATTCTTCAGAGTTTCTAAATTGTTCGGTCTAGCACATAATCTGAGTCTAATCTAAATGTTATTCCTGCAAACGTTCAAGATTTTTACACCAATTTTAAAATTGATGCACTACAGTTTGAAAATAATAACCTATTATCCCCGAAGGAATTGGCAGAGGTGTACATTATACCACTGTACGATATAACACCCACTTTTCACTATTTATGTTATGAATCCCATGTAATAGGGGGTGAGCCTATTGCCATATAGGACACGTGCAGCCCCTGAGATTTAAAAAAAAACCCAGTATTTCTTTGCCCGACCCGGGAATCGAACTCGAGACCCCTTGCCCGGCAGTCGCACTTGCGACCACTCGGCCAACGAGGCAGTCTAGTTTGAAAATAATCTTACCCCATAAAAGACACCTCTGCCTACCCATTTTAAGATTAACACTGATTAAGTCACTTGTACTTGTATTCAGTGCCAAAACACCACAACAACTACTGTAAGTAAACAAATAAAGATATAAACAAACTTAAACCCTTCAGACACTCTTAAAAACAATGTTTCCTTAAAAAATTCAATCGATTCCCATCTCTATCACCAAAAGGTTAGGGTATCTTTTCATTTGTTTTACTAAATGATACTTAGGACTTTACTCTTCAATATCCGAGGATAGCTTTAAGAATACACTAGAGGTGTGATGAGTAAAATAGGGATGTCACCGACAATAATATCCGTAGCGGATATTCGGATATTGGGAAGTTGCTTTATGAATATTTAATTTTTGTAATATTGGTCCTGCATTTTTAAGGAAAGATATTTTATAAAACATGTAGGTATTTGTCGTAAAATTAAAGGTAAGGAAAAGTGGCCAAATAAGGTAAATAATTGGATATTATAAACATAACATAACATCACGCCTTTTATCCTCGAAGGGGTAGGCAGAGGTGCACATTACGGCACTTATTGCCACTGTACACCCACTTTTACTTTTTATGTTATGAGTCCCATGTAATAGGGGGTGAGCCTATAGCCATATACCGGGCACAGTTCCAGACTCCGTGCTGCTACTGAGATTTTTTTTTAAAAACCCAGTAATACTTTGCCCGACCCACAAATCGAACCCGAGACCTCTTGAACAGCAGTCGCTCTTGCGCCCACTCGGCCAACGAGGCAGTCAACATAAACAAAAATAATTTATAAAAGTCCTTTAACTATGAAATGTTCTTCTATTTCAACACCAATCACTAATGAAATCAAACTCTATTGAGTTTGGTCAAACAGAATCGAGAGGAGAACTATTTTCAAACATTTATAATTTAAAACGTGAACCGAAAGCGTTTGAACACCAAAATATGACTCCATTTATGCAAAACTGATATAGAGTATCTACATTTTTTGTATTCTGTATTTTAAATTCTGTATTTTGTATTTTTAAAACATGCACGATGCCATTTAACGTGCACCGTATTTTGTTTAGAAAATCAACTTTATTTTCATACGAGTATGGTGGAAATTCGTTTATGTTGTTATCTCATTTGAATATTGCATTTTTGAGATCGCCTCTTCTGTCTATTCATCGAGTGATTTAACGAGTGTAGCTCTTATTTCAGATTTTTCATGAATACTAGGTACTAAATTCTGAATAATTTTGAATCGGTTTTATTTAGCAATCTATTGTATTTATCACACTGACTAATATTGCGACGAAGGTCAAATAAGCGCAACTAAGACGTAACGAATGCTTAAAAATTATATTACAAATTTTAAATCTCATTTCAATATCCGCAAGAATATCCGAAAACAATAAAATCTTAGCTTAAAAAATATAAATAACATAACATTTATCCCCGAAGGGGTAGGCAGAGGTGCATATTATATATTATATATTGCCACTGTACACCCCCTTTTCACTATTTACTATGTTATGAGTCCCATGTAATAGGGGGTGAGCCTATTGCTATATACCGGGCACATTTCCAGACTCCGTGCTACTACTGAGATTTTTTTAAAACCCAGTAATATTTTTTGCCCGACCCGGGAATCGAACCCGAGACCCCTTGCCCGGCAGTTGCACTTGCGACCACTCGGCCAACGAGGCGGCTTTAAAAATATTATAACAAAAAAAAAATATCCGACAAAAGTAAAACACCGGACATCCCTAATCTGAGGACCCATTGATTTTCACAAGCTTAGGCAATTTTATTGGCTAAGAGGCTCTCGATAAGATAGCCTAAAGTAGGGTCACGCTCCTTGCACGTTGATAACTACAAAATTGTTTAGACCTCTCCAATTTTCTCCTTTAAAATTCTATTCAGTTAAAACGTAAATAGAATTAGACTTTGAACTAAAAGTACATTGAAAATAACTTGATCTTATTAGGTTTTGAGTCGCTATGTGAATTCTAACACTAAATATATACTAGCATAATGTTTCCAGGGGGCTTTTTTTAAGGGGTAAAATCATCAAATGACTGCTCCCGCCTGGGTGAGGCGTATTAGAGTATTTATTTATCCTTACTATAATATTATAAATCGGAAAGTGAGTTTGTTTGTTTGTTCCACTTTCACGCCGTAACTACTGAACCGATTGCTTTGAATTTTTACAGACGTAAAGTTAGAAGTCTGGATTAAATAAAAGGGTACTTTTTATCCCGAAAAAATTTGATATTGCCGAGGGAAAACAAAAGTATTGGTATAGATGGCGCTGTATGTATTGGTATATGTCACATAGGCTACTTTTTATTCTTTTGTGACGCTAGCGAAGCGGGTAAAAGCTAGTAATTATATACATCATCGAATGACTGCTCCCGCCTGGGTGAGGCGTATTAGAGTATTAATTTATTTGTAATATATTTATTTATAATTATCACAGAACATTAATTATGTTATTTTGATAAAGATAAACAAACCATAGAAATTAACAAACGCCACTTTATAAAGTCCTTAAAAACACATCACTTCCTTTGTATCACACACACCCAGAAGCTACAAAACCGTCACAAGCCATGAATGAACCTTTAATTTTATATGTATATCTACTTCTTTAGTTTCCACCACGTTTCGACTTTTAGTAGCACACGTACCAGTAATGAGTACTCCACACCTGACCTTCTTAAGAGTACCATCAATGAGGGTTAAAACCTGTCCATTATGGAAGGCCCTCTGTATTACGAACATCCATGGTTAATGAGTACGTGGAGTTATTTGCAATGCAACTATTTGTCACTAATTATTTTGGTGGTTGAGTAACCATTGAAAACAGAATACATTACGTGACCTTGAGATCCAGGACTGTTTAAAATAAGGTTTAATATGCGACAATCTAAAGATGCTGCACCCTGCACGGTTTGCGTGGTGGCTGGCCAACTGGCTGTCGAGCAACGTGTCGCGGGTTCGATTCCCGCACGGAACCATTCTTTGTGTGATCTACAAATTGTTGTTCCGGGTCTGGGTGTCATGTGAATGTGAACTTGTATGTATAACCGCACCCACGACACAGGAAAAAATCCTATAGCGTGAGACAAAGTTTAAAAAAGAACTTAAAAAAAATTTGTCTCAAGTTAATCATTATTATTCTTGTAAAAACAGATAAAGGATATATTGGAGTCTGCAATTAATAACAATGTCTGTTCGAATGTAAAGAACATACAAACTATTGACTAATTAGTCGACTAAAGATTTACCAAACGCAACAAGCATCCATTTTCTTCAAAATACAATATTATGGCGACAATCCTTGTGAATACAAAAACTTTTTGTAAATCTACGCAAACTGAGGCAGACCGCTGTTAAATTACTAAAATACTATTCTAGAACACACTAAAGATACCAACGTCAGACAAGCTAAGCTATAGAATAGAAAACCATTCTATAAAGTGCAGACTACACACTACAATGTATGTACGTTGGAGCTAAAATTTACTAAAATGAAGGGTGCAAGGATAGTGCTTTAATATGGCCCTAATTGGGGTAGGGAGGGCTTAAGTACCAAAGTGCACGTTCAATTAGGTTCCTAATAATATAATAAGCTTGCTATTATGTCTAAGATATTGCAGGAATAGCGCTTTGAGGTCTGAGCAGATGATACTGAAGAGAAGAATTTGTAGAAGACTTATAAAAGGTTCTTTGAAAGTAATTGAATTTGTCTTTAAAGGGTGTAAAATGCTCTAGTGATTAATGCAGTAAGGGTGCAAATGCATATCAAACGTGTTATCAAAGCATCGTGTCGGTGACCTGAAGTTTTAAGACAACGCTGGCTTTTCATGTATGAACCCTCATGCTTCGGATTTCAAAACCTACCAACGGCAAGTACCAATGTGACTTATTCCGAGTTATATGTACTTTCTAATATTATTTTTGAACACCACCGACGAACGGTGAAGGAAAACATCGTAAGGAAACCTGGGCTTATAATTTCTAATCATAAGTTTGAAATCGCCAACCCGCATTGAGCAAGCGAGGTGATTAATGCTCAAATCTCCGTGTGAGAATAGGCCTTTGGTCAGCAGTAGGCACTCATACGCTGTTGATATGTCAAAGCATCTTATACTCATTGGAATCGATATCTGTGAATTAAATATTTAATAATATGTATTTTATTTAATTATATGTAAAAACTCTCCGAACGAATGTCCATGGCGGCGCAGATTGCTTACCATCAGGTGATCCATCTGTTCGTTTTCCTCTATCCCGTAAAATTTAGAACTAAAGTGAATAAACAAAACATGATATCACTTTTTTTATAGTAACTATCGTGAGACATACTAAATCAACTAAAAATTGCGGGTTACTCACGTGAATATACTGAGGAAAGCTCAACTAGTTTCGAACCACAGAGGGACTCTTGTTTTTGAGCAGCGTGCGCGGTCACGGCGACGTCGCGTTTTTTGGTTAATGATAAAATATTTCTAAAACGGAAAATGTACAAAGAAAATTTTATAAGAAACTTCCCCTACTTATTCCTCTAACAAGTAGGTAAAAGGTATTATATTACTTCAAATTCTTTTGACAATCCTACTAATATTATAAATCTGAAAGTGAGTTTGTTTGTTGGTTTGTTCCACCTTCACGCCGTAACTACTAAACCGATTGCTTTGAATTTTTGCAGACGTAAAGTTAGAAGTCCGGATTAAATAATAGGGTACTTTTTAACCCGGAAAAAATTGATATTCCCGAGGAAAAACAAAATTATTGGTATAGATAGCGCTGTGTGTATTGGTATATGTCACATAGGCTACTTTTTATTCTTTTGTGACGCGAGCGAAGCCGCGGGTAAAAGCTAGTCATTCATAAGAAGCTTACAACGATGGGCTTCGTTACAACTGATAAATAAATAAACAAACCATTCAATGGACGTCGCTAATTAATGAGAAATACTTACAACAGTCTTAATTAAATTAATGAGAATGATACCATACACATACACATAGCATCACGCCTTTTATCCCCGAAGGGGTAAGAAGAGGTGCACATTACGGCACTTAATGCCACTGTACAATGTAACACCTACTTTTCACTATTTATGTTATGACGCCCATGTATTAGGGGGTGAGTCTATTGCCATATACCGGGCACAATTCCAGTCTCCGTGCTACTACTGAGGTGTTTGATACTATTCTGTGTTCCAATATATTTCTCTACTTACCAAAGGTTGACTGGGGGAAAATGCCATATGACATTAAGTCCGCCTAATTACATTAAATAGTAACCAGTTAAATTTTACTTAAGACTGCCGCGTTGGCCGATGGTCGCAAGTGCGACTGCCGGGTAAGGGGTCTCGGGTTCGATTCTCGGGTCGGGCAAAGTATTACTGGGTTTTAAAAAAAACTCAGTAGTACCACGGAGTCTGGAATTGTGCCTAGTATATGGCAATAGGCTCACCCCCTATTACATGGGACTCATAACATAAATAGTGAAAAGTGGTGTTACTTCTGTGTGCACCTCTGCCTACCCATTCGGGGATAAAAGGCGTGATGTTATGTTATGTTAAATTTTACTCATATTTCGTCTTCCTGATAAAGAGCATCGACCCTTATAACCAAGAAGCCTTGTAGTGAACAAAAACCTCTTTTTGTATAGGACTGATATTTCTAAATATAAACTACAATGGATGCCTACTTTTTATCAAAATAGTAGGCGGAGAGTTCAACACTCCCTATTATAACCGTTTGAATTATTATAGACTTTGTGGTCGTAAAATATAACTAACAATCATTTATTGAAGGGTTAGGCAGAATTATATTTTTACCATCCTTACTGTATCCGTAGGTGCCTTAACTTAAGGTGACAATTTGACAAAAAACCAGACAGTAGCACTCTCTGAGATATTTATTTTCAAAACTGCAATCTAAAAAACATAAAAAATTAAACATTTTGTTGTATAATAATAAATAAATAATTAGTTGTCCAATATTTTACTATGAACTGCTGTAATCTTATCTTTAACTGCAATCTTCAATTCTTCTTTTGAACTTTATGTCTCATCCTTGTATGTAAAGGCAGTGACGTAACTATATCCTTCAGGGCCAATGACAAATTCATCGAATGGGCTTCTGTTCCCAATAATAAATAGAGAAATTCAGATGAAAAGCTCTCAACGGTGGCCCCTTCCACCTGGCATTTCGCCGACTCGCCACCTTCTAGTTACGCCACTGTATAAAGAAGACTCCATGAACTGGAGCTGAACTGGCACAAGCACTGATCATTATACAACGAAAAGTCAAACATGTGAATACTTTTCTAACTCATGCTTTCGATAACCATACAAACTTCAAAATGTTCACATTCGACTATTTCTTTTCTTCAATCACCCTTGAAGCCCAAACTTTGATAAACAAACAGTTACTTTACCTTCGAGACACAGGAACCAGTTCATTAATTGTCCTACCAAACCAAAATTTGATAAGTTATCAACAGGAAAGAGTTCAAAAATAAACCGGCTACCCTTGAGTGTCAAGGACCAAAGTCTAATTAGTAGGTCGCAGTCGAAGGACCAATATTATCTAACCTCACACAAAGGGCGGTCCTTATCTTATGGGTTCCGTGCTTTTAGTACTTTCGACCCTTAGGACGAGTCCAAAGGACCAGATTAGTTGAAAGATAATAGATGTAATAGCTCTTTCGAAGTTGGCGTCTTAAACAATCCTTGTGGAATTTGGATTGGATGGTCCGTTGGGTGGACGGATTGTGAGTATACATGGGATGTTGTGTTTACTACACAAATCGTGCATAGCTTTTTTAGTACTGGTATCAAAATGGCTTTTAATGTTTAATCCACAAATGAACATTTTTGTTTCGCAAACAAACGCCAATACATCAATGGCAAACAGAAATCAATATAATTATCTCCGTCAATTTACTAGCACACTGCAAAACCTTTTTTTTTTTTTTCAATTTTCACTAAAAGAGGTCGTCAATAGAATGAAAGAAAGAAAGAAGGAAAATCCGTTTATTATGCCACACCACACACAGACAGCAACACAGGTACACACAAAGAAGAAGTCCATAAATAAAAAGCGAAAATAATCCTAAAAACTAAACATAATAAAAACTAATTTGTAACAAAAGGCATACAAAGCGGCATCGTAGTGCAAGTTATGAGTTTTTCCCGTCGAACAAGCATCTGTTTATCGTAGAGATATTACAGGAATATTATAACAGCCAAGTTTGTCTTGGGAATTTTATTAAAAAACGGTTGGCATACAAAACGAAGATATACGGATTTATAAAGTACCTAACAATACCTCCCGAATCCCAGACGGATTAAAAGCAGGTAAATATTTTTTGGATATCGAGCAAGATTATTTGAATTACTTTAAGTCTGTTATTTCAAGAGCCGGTGCCATCCAATCTTCTACTGATAACGAATTAATATTGATAGAGAATTGATTGGTAAAATATTTGCTAAGGGAACAATGAAATCCTAGGAAATCATTCCGATTGAATACCCCTGGTATTTCAATTTGAACTGCTTCCAATTCTATCTCATGAATAATGGGTACAAGATAAAGATATTACGCAAGTATTCCAATTATTTTAATAAATAGATCGTGAAGGTTTCAAGGAAATATTGGTTTTATGTTCAATAGAGTAAAGTTCAAATCCAAATGTTAAGTGATATAGTAGTCAGTTATGTAGATTAGTAATGAGGAGCCTAAGACAAGACATATCTCGAACACGCAGAAACTCCCTGCTGATAGAATTCAGGATTCCAAAAGAAAATCTAAAACAAACTTAACAGAGACAGTCATACATTATGATAAAAGGAGGACAGTAAAATCATACTACGAAGATCCATTTGAACCTTAAATACGGCACACCAAAACTTACCCAAAAATATTGCTACAAATAACATATAACACGGATCAAATTGACTGACACATTACACGCCAACTCCTAAACATCGTAACAAAAAAAAAAAAAAACAACAAAATAAAAAACGCAAAATTCTATTCATAACTAAGTATCCCTACCCATCCCTTTTACCAGTCAGTAAAAATTGATTACCTCAGGGAAGGCCAGTCAAATATGTATAAAGCTTTGGAAAAATTATTCTTAAACATGTACCAGTATAATTTTAACGTGAATTTCGACGTGTATTTCATCCACCACGGGATGAAATATAAATTAGCTCGCATCCATTCGTTTTGATAAAGTACGGAGAGTAATTATTTGAATTTTAATGGCAATGTTAATTCGACTTTTGTAAGGACGATACTTTATTTCGATTTCGTATTAATGGCTGCTGATCCCGTAATGGCGACAAGGTTTTGATTAAACAATTCTGTTTTATCTATAATGTAATTTAAAGTCGTTTTGGTAAATGCGAGTTTGAATTGGTACGTGAATATTGTGATTTTACTTCTGTTATTGTGGCGTGGTCGGCTGGTCGATGGTATAAGTTTCGTGTAATACGTAGCTCGTTTAACGATTCATTTACTTTATCTTTCGTATTTTTTCTTATAAAAATATTTATGGTGTTCAGATTTTACTTGAACACTTTGTCTTGTAAATAGTGCTGCGAATATACTTCAAATCAACATCGGATATATCGATAGCCATCTTACCGATTATTTAGAAGAGAAGGTGAAGTTTAACTCGTCGAGTACCGTATTTATAGACACAATTAAAGAACAATAGGTTGCGATCACTGGTGACCGCTTGATGTTTGACAGTTAAATACAGATTTCAGATAAGCTTATTATAATAGTTATGATGAGTTATTTCATTTGGAGTTAAAGAATGGTAGAAGATGTTAACATAATTCAAATATTAAATGGTTATCATTATATGTGATGGTGGACTAAGTTTTTATTAGCTATAGAATACTGTTACATTGTTGTTAATGTAATATGTATCGTGTAACAATGTTGCTCTGATAACATCAATTGTAGTCTATCATTACAGTAGTATCTGTGAAGCCTAGGAATTGAATAATTGTTACATAAACTTTAAAAAAACCGACTTCAACCCCCTCTATTTATGGCATCACTCAATTAGTATACTAAAACTTTCTCCTAAGTGTAATAAACACTTTTCGGAAAACCGCATCAAAATCGATTCATCGAATGGCGAGATAATCACGCACAAACACACATACATACAACTGACAACCTCCATCTTGTTTTTGAAGTCGGTTAAGAATGATATGAAGCCGGACACATACCAATATTTTTTTCTATTCACACTTACATTTAAAAAAACGAAACAGAAATGTTAATTCCCAAAATTCTCTCACACCTCAGGGAACAAGAAATGAAGTAATTTTCCGAACAACTTATAGCAAGCAAATAAACTTTAATTAGGAAAACATTTCAACCGTTAAATTATATATTCCCTGGATTATTTAGTGACATCTTTGGAGTAAGTTTTAAGGATCTTGGAGGTACAGTCTCCTGTCTCAATTAGAGTGCTCCCTCCTGGGTAAGTGATACAAGTTAGGGAGGATTTTAAGACGGTTCAATGTACCCTGTGGACCAATACTTGTATAACAGATCTCTTGTTTGAATCTGAAAGTTGGATCAAGTGATCGTTGCTTCGGGATCAAAGTTTCAAGAATTAAATGATTGCGTAAGTTGTCAGTGTTATTTCTCGGATTGGTATGAAATGGGTAGTGAGATCGATAGTGAAATAAAAGGGTTGGTACACTTGATTATTATGTTTGTGTAATGTAATTTAATTAATGTATTCCTAGAAAGTAGGTTTCCTTTGAGTAAATGTACTAAACTCTTGCTCTGTTCAGCAGAAATCTTGAAACGTATTGTTTTCCTGGTAGAATGATTCCATGTAATGATAAATTATTCTGATATCTGATACTGAGTATTTCTGTACTCGACTTTGAACTTTATCAAAGAACTTCAAGGTCTTCATTTCCACTTGTAAGGTCCCCAAGGTCCACAACCTACCGTATCTATCGGTCCAGTGATTTTTAGTCAAGTTACTAAACAAGTATTTTTTTTATATTTGATGGGCAGACGTTTGACCACTATCTCGCCTGGTGGTAAGCGATGATACGGTCTACGATGGAGCACGTCGTCACATAAACAATCAGTTTCAGTCGGGCCTTGAAGACACCCAGGTTACCTTTCAGAAAATACAGACTGGCAAAGAATTCCACTACTTAGCAACGCACAAGGAAGGTTGATGCGAAGCGCTCCGTGCATTACCAGTCCACAATTGGAATTTTGATTGTCTAAAACAGAAAACAATTCTAAAAACTTCCTAGAACTCATCGCCAACGCTAAAACCCCACTATCACCCCAACAATGCAAAATAACAAGGTTTTAAGCTACTTTTTATCACCACACCGACGTCCGTCTCATTCGAAATTCACAAGGCGACTGCGAAATTACTTAAATCAACTTAAGTGTCAGGAGAACGTTTGCAAGTTCAGTCGTTACGAAAACTTCTGCCAGGCAAAAGGGCACGGGCCACAATTAAATGAAAATAAAAATAATATTTGCGCTTGTAAAGGGCTGTTGCGAGATGCTAATGGTCCTTTAGACGTGGAAGAGTTGAAGATATGGAGGGTAAGGGAGTGCCCTTGAGAGAAAATTCTCTCGAATTCCGCCCTTAGTTTTGTGGCATCGTACGGTTCTACACGAACTCCTAAATAATCGTGAGTCGGCATTTTGTTTTTGTGGTGAAAAACACAATTTGTCACAGTTTTCGAAGTCAGCAAAATTAATAGGTGCTCAGGCATTGGCTTACAAAGGCCGGGCTTTTGAGTCGTGTAATCTATGCTTTATTATGGTCTTATGTAATTATGTTGGTGGTTCATTTTCAATTTTATATTACATGACAAAATGTATTTTACGTAGATAGTAATTAGAAAGCTTCTAAACATTTTTCACCAGTTCACCCCCATATACTAACTAACACATAAGTTTAAAATTATAAGAAGAGCACTACAAAATTAAAAATATTAAGTAACAAAACAAACACGTACTAAATAATTATTTGATAACATCAAAATACTTCAACACCACAAAAAAAAAACAAATAATTTAGCTACACCCGATCTATATCAAGATGGCCGCCGCATTCCGCACAAAATGGAGGGAAAATCACTTGTTACACTCTTGTACGATCAATATGACGCCATTATATTTTATTCCGTACATAGATAGCGATCACATATACTCCCTTATATTCTGTAGGGAATTAAGAAATATAGATGCTTTTATAAGAAAATATCTGAAGCACTTCAGGGAATCAAAATGTGTATGACATTGAGGGACGTGTGTGTGGCGTCGAATGGTGTCACTGTGCTCCCAGTGGTTTTACATTGTTGTAATCGTGGTAATTTTAGCAGGTATGAAAATAGATACTAATATATCCGTCCTATGTAGGTATTTATGATAAGTTAAGTGTAATTATTAAGTGTGGAAGAGCCATGCTTCGGCTCGACCGAAGTGATACCACGGCCTTACAGAAGAACGAAGTGAAACAACGCTTGCGTTGTGTTTTGTCGTGTGAGTGAGGTTATCGAAGGCCTAATTACCTATTCTCATATTCCTAATCCCAAAAGGACGGTAACGCACTTGTAACGCCTCTGGTGTTCCAGGTGTCCATGGGCGACGGCGATTGCTGACCATCAGGTGATCCGTCTAATCGTTTACCGGCTTATCCCATAAAAAAAATTGAGAAATTCTTTGACAGAGTCTGTTTCCTAAAGAGAATAACCAGTATCATTAAGACCTGAGTGAACAGGTTGCTTATGGGCAGATGTTCTCCGTCGTAGGCAGCATCATCGCTTACCACCAGACGATGTAGCGGCCAAACGTCGTCCTCATAAACTTGTACATTATTAAAACATGGCCTATTCCAAACCATAGTCTATCTCTATGCCTTCTGTTCATGTAAGGAAAACATTAAGATTATTTTTTATTAACTATCTTTATTTATTTATTTTTTAGACAGTATAGTAACAGACAGTAAACAAAATAAACGTAGTTTGAAAAGACTAAACAATATTTCAAACCTCTCAAACTATTCACAACACCATTTTCTTCAGCAAAAATGATAATTTGGTCCTTTAATACGCAAGTCACCGCAATCGATCTCGCCCGTCCCTTAGCACCAATTAGACTCTCCCAGACATCAATACCTCTCACAATTTCAATAATTAAGAAACACCTTAAGAAAAATAATATAAAAGAAAGTTCTGTTTCTAAGGACCTTTTCTATTTAGCTGAAAACCCTCGATAATTAGTTTGAGAGCACACCGAAGCCAGATGTTGTTTTAATTAAGTAACGGATCTTAGAACTTATTAGTGGGAGAAAAGGTAGATATTACTTTGTTGGTGATATTTATCGGTATTAATATTATAAGTATGTGTTCGTGTTTATTCGTATTGTCACATATTCGTATTGATATCATTTAATGATTCGGTAGGTTATTTATGGACTGCGTCTGTGGCCGAGTGGTCGCAAAGGAGATTGCTGCTCAAGGGGTGTCGGCTTCGGTTCCCGTGTCGGACAAAGTATTACTGGGTTTTTTTTAAATCTCAATAGGCTCAGCCCCTATTACACAGGACTCATAACGTAAATAGTGAAAAGTGGTCATCAACCTTTTTTGGATTATTGTTCTGAACCAAGCACTGAAACCTAAACTTCGTGTTCTAAGGTTGTCCTTTAACTCATTACGTTAATAAATTTTCTATTTAGAACTAAAATCTACAAGCAATTCATTTTACTTATTTACACTGAAAGTAATACATATTTTCTTTCAGAAAGATCTAGACAAATAAAGCCGAGTACAAAATAAAACTTTACATAATTTACTAACAAAATAAAATAAGTTCGCCAGACATATCTTCAAAGTTCGTTGTCAACTCAAAAAACAACATTTCGCTCAAACGCGCACAGTGCTCTAAACCTAAACTCATTTGGACAAAATACGTACGTATTTTAATAAGACTTTTTGGCGGAGCATCCTTCACAGCACTCGTCGAATTCTAAACGAAACGAATAACTGTTAACAGTGTGCTTTAGCAGACGGGGCTGCGAGAAAAAACGTAGCTTCGTACATTTTTTTCGTCGACTCGTTTGGGAACAAACAAGTGCGAACACTCGTGCTGTCGTATTTTCCTTTTTTTGTAGCAGAAAAAAACAAGTTTTTTCTTAAATCGCTCCTTTTGTACGAACGTTTTCAATGTGCGCTCGTTCGCAAGGTTATGCAGGGAAAGCCTGTCATGTTTTCCTGAACGGATTTTTTCCACGAATCGTGTTTCGTTGTAACCACTGGGCGTGGTGAGTTTATTTTAATAATTGTTTCGAATAATTTCAGTGTTTCGTCGTTCAGTTGAGTGTTTCAGTTTCAGCCGTCAAATGAGGTTAATCACAAGCTTTGTGAAGCAGCTTTTGTATGGGACCGTGGTCGAGTTTATTTTTAATTCAATTAATAAAGAATTAAATGATTAAATATTTTGTTTATGGTATAGTGTACGTAATTAAATTATTCTGACACCATTCAACCGGTGGTCACTGTCAAACGTCAAACAAAATATTCAAATTGATTGACTTTGTTTTTAGCTCATATATTATAAATAATGAACCGCACATTTTTGTTTACAAAATAATTTTGACTGTTCTTTTTATGCCAGGATTTGTTCAGTTCAGGATATCTTTATATCAGTGTGGGAGAGCCATGCTTCGGGATAAATGAGCCGGCTCGACCGGAGTGATACTACTATCTCACAAAAAACCGACGTGAAACAATGTTGTGTTTCCTAGTATAGTTGAAGCGTAATTACCGCCCTGCTCTTATTCCACAACCTTCCCAATCCCTGAACCCACACAATCCTCAAAATCCTAATCCCCAAAAGGCTGGTAACGCACTTGTATTGTAACGCTTCTGGTCTTATAGGTGTCCATGGGCGACGCAAGCTTACCATCAGGTGATACGTCTGCTTGTTTACCGGCTTATGCCATAAAAATATGCTGTAAAGTACGTAATCAACAATCTATACAAGTACAAAACAAAATATCGTTATTTATGTCCTGAAAGGTATTGAATCCTGTAATCACATTTAATTACAGGACACGCTGTGGGATAGGACAGATGTTTCCTAATTAAAGACAAAAAATAAACAAAAGTAATAATAATTAATCACATAATAAGTAGGTTTGGAATAAATAGGTTTAAGTCTTATAATACAGGCGAGGCTAGCTATATACCGCGGACTAATTCGGAGCAAGAGTAAGTAAGGGGTGGTTTTTAGTCAGTAATAGTCTGACATTCCCCCTCGCCTCACCCGGGCGGGAGAAGTCATTCGATTATTTCCATACTTACAAGAAAAAGATCTACTTACCAGAAGTGAATGTGTTTTTGCTACACTACTTGAAATTTACTCAAATAGTATTCGCGGAAATATGGTCCCCAACCACTGAAACAAATACAAAACATTTTTAAAATCAATTTTATAACTTCATTCATAATTTCAAATCTATCATTAATGTCAATATAAATAATAATTAAAACTTTTAGATATAACCAACTTGTTTCTGATGCAATTTATTACCCAAAGGGCATCAAAAACAACTATTTGTCTAGAAGTTAACTATGTTTTTTTGAAAGAATAGGAGACTACGACCAGATAGATCATCTTATGGTAAGCGATCGTCACGGCCCATGGACACCCGCAATAAAAGAAGAGTAACAATTGTGTCGCTAACCTTTTAAAAATCAAATAGGTATGCTCTTTTCTTAAAGGGTTTGAAGGTCATATGTTTTAATTATGAGTCTGACGAGTTGTACCTACTTAACTGGCAATAGTCTGGACAAACTGCATACAAATTCAGGCTACTAGCTTTGTGCTAGCCAAAAACCATGCAAGACAATACTAGCTCAATACAAAAAAAAAGAAAAATTAAAACAAATATTCAACATTTCTTAAGTAAACAACAAATACAGATCTGGTTCATTTCATAAAATAAAAGAATATTTATTATTATTCTTGAGTGTTCATATTAACTAAGGACCATTTTCGTTCAGCAGCCCGGAGCAATGAGCCGAGTAATTGATACCAAGAAAATATTTAACCAGACGATACAGAGCACTATTGGTTATTACGCAATAATCTAGGATGTGTGTAAATAATATTAGTATAATATGAAAATATTGTGATGACGTCAGATTTATGTCGGTAGAACAGAGCTTAATATGGACCGATAGAATTTTGGTCCTTTGTTACGTAGAAAACATCTATATAACATTAAACTTTAAAAAGATAGTAGTAGACTTCTACTTTTCAACGTCATTATCATCAACACAATAGTCTCTGATAGGCTATTATTGCTGGCCTATGGGCCTCCTATAGGTAAACCAGAAACTTTGCCACATTCTTCATATTATAGCAAGTTTTTTAGATATCGTCGATCAGTTTATCGAAGAACGCTGCAGCTGCCCGATTTTGTCAAATAATTTGAATACTTTTCAACTATTATAAAACCTATTTTAAACCTTTCACCAAACACCAAGATCTATTTTAATTCCATATTGCCACCAAGAATTTTGAAATCAAAAAACTATATGACTCACCCACACATATCACTTGAGCTAGACCAGTTAAATTGCTTTTACGTGATTGGCTAACAGAATCTACAGCAAAATAGTAAAAATATTCACGTTTACAACATTAGCTAAATTCGTAATCTCAGTCTAGACCATTGCAATGTAATAAACAATAAAAAAGACTTTTAGTTTCAAAATCAGAGATGAAACTTGAATCCTATTTATTCTATTTAAGTTTAATAAAAAGTTTGTTATAGACAGACGGTCAAGTCCCAAGGGCAGAGCTGTATTGTTCTTGAGACAAGCTGGGTTTGTGTCTAGGCAACAGGATACAGAGGGGCGCCAGGAGACACGCGTACCCAACTGCTTAAGGAGTGGCAGCGGCGCGGCGCTGAAAAAATCAGGGGCGCGTATAAGGTTGCCTGGGCGCTCTAGGTTAAAATCCGCCTCTGTCCAAGGGTGACCTAAGATTGTAATCTTTTTATATTTAACTTGCATTTGTAATAAGGTATTCATAGAATGGTCTGGGCAGCGCCACGCGTTATTAAAATGAGATTTACTAAAAGAATGGAATCCAAAGAAGTCTTTATTGCAGATTAATGCTTTATGTGAATCTTTATTGTAATTTATTACTTTGATAGATGATGCCTTTGCGATTATAGTTTGGTATTTTCATCTCTGGTGTTTTAATCTATATTTAATATTTTCTTGCAATATTTCTGTTGCAATCTGTCATTTTTTAGCTTGTTTACTGGTCCTTGTAAACAATCGTGGTCCTTTTAGATTAAATTTTAAAATTGTAACCTACTTTTTTACAAATACTTAAATAGTGTAAATCATTGTTGTAGTTAGTATTCTCTGAATATTAACTGTAATATGTCTCATTAATCAAATCACAGATGCGAATTATTGCAATTAAAAAACTATAGTAATAACACAAAGATTAAAATTCGTTCTTACAGTAGAAACGTCTATGATTTCAGAGGTTTTAACTACTTATGTTTATTATTTTATTCAAAATTTTATAGCTACAACTACAGAGTCCAAGACCTACTATTACCTCCCTCCCTGTTTCCACTTTGAAAGCAGTTTCTCCCCTATTTGCATTTCCAGTGAGTTCAAAGACATTTGAAATAAAATATTAAATTCCGCCATTAGAGTGTAGCTGTTACGATTATTGTAATACTGGCATTACATTTACAATCTTTTAGACAAATATTCTGCTAGAGAGAGGTAAGTGTTACTTAGTAGATAGGAATATAATGCTAGAAAGGTTAGGTAGAGGACTAAGAGGAGGGTTTCATTCAATTTTTATTTTCGGCTGATTGATTTTTTTTATTTGTTTTGTCAGTTACGTAGGTAACCGATAAAATAATAGTACTTAATACATGGTGGACCTTTTTGCAGCTACACAGCAAAGTGAATGAAGTTTGATTCCTAAGTCGGTCACACAAAACTCAAAACCAATTATTTCAATAAAACCATAAATTGGTACTTTTGAAAATTCAACAAAAAGAAAATAAATTAGTCTGTCAGTCTGTCCGTCATTAAAGTTAAGCGCTCGTTCCAAAATGTAGATTCGAGTGGAGAAGAACGAGAAAAAAAACTCCATTCGTTATTGTTTTAAAAAAACTCGTTGAAGATGATTATGTCGTTGGTCATATCAGTGCGGCTATCAAGCAAGTCTTTAGTTGATTTTCTGAGCCGAACAAAACTACATCTACCAAACGTAAGACTTAATATTGACTGCCTTGCTGGCCGAGTGGTCGCAAGTGCGACTGCCGGGCAAATGGTCTCGGGTTCGATTCCCGGGTCGTGCAAAGTATTAATGGATTTTTAAAATGCTCAGTAGTAGCACGGCAATAATATAGCAATAGGCTCACCCCCTATTACATGGGACTCATAACATAAATAGTGAAAAGTGGGTGTTACATTGTACAGTGGCATAATGTGCACCTCTGTCTACGCCTTCGGGGATAAAAGGCGTGATGTTATGTTATGTAAGACTTAATATAATGCCATCACATTCACCTACTCCACATACTCTTTAGAGGAAACTGCAAACATCCAAAAAATGCATAAAACAGTCCTTTTAAAGCGAGTACATTAAGGTCCCGAATAAAGGACCCCATTCAGGTGTGTAGCCGACATTAAGCAAGTACAGTCGGTATACAAAAACTGTGAATTCGCTGACTGTACGCTGCGGGTACATTTGCCTCGTCATACGTGAGTCAGCTACAATTTAGGGCGTGGTCATACTGTTAGCGGTGTAATTTGCAAATTTGCGTTGCGTTACATAAACAAATATTTTTCGAGGTTTCCGCAAATTCTCACTAAATGCAAGGGTATGAAACGTTAGGTGTATGACAAGAAGGTCATCCCCTACTGCGTGTGACTCATAAGTCACACTCATAGTTGTTGGAATTTGAGTGCTTAACTTACAATAGGAGGCAAACGAGAAGACAGATCACCTGATGGTAAGCTATCAGAGCCGCCCATGGACACCCCCAAAACCAGAGGAGTCACTGGTGCGTTGCCAGTCAACAAGGACAAAACTATACCACCAACATTTCGTTAACGATTTTTTAATCAAAAAGTAATTAAAAAATCGTTTTCCAAACAATAATTACTAAAACCATTTCCAAAAGACCTCCAAAAATAACCCTACCATCAGTCTATAAGCACAAATACATTTCTTAATTCCACTTAATTAATCGGAAAGGTAAAGAAATAAAGGAAAAATATAGTAAGGAGCCATTAGAAAATGTACCTACCTGCGAAGGTAATAGAGTAATATTTACTGTTTACTTAATTACAAAGAAAGGAATAGGTTACTTAATTGTACGCCGACTTAATTGAACAGGGGCGCTAACTTAAATCTTCTGTAAATGCTATCGATTCGAGTGTTTCTACCATTCCGAAAATACTAAAGAAACGGAAGATAGATGGGGTGTAGTGGAATGTTTGTAGTTGCTAACTCAGTATTGAGTGTTGTTTTTGTTAAGTTTTATATAAATCTTTAACTCCACATGCTATTTCATGACAGTAGACGTCTACGATATCGTTATTGTAAAATAGGAATACTAATGTTCTGAGTTTTTTATAAAAGGACCACACAAATACCCGTATCAAAGGACCTAAACAAAGGTCCTAATTTATCATTCGACATGCATGCAAGAGATTGATGAATTTAAACGAAGCGAAATATGTTATGTCAGAATTCATCATTTAGCTTTCCCTTGACTTTGCCTACTTCAATGGGAGACAGGCTATAAGTATGTTTGTTTTACAAAGTAACAGCTTTAGATCCCTTTACGCAGATCGCTGACACAAGGACCACGCACATTGTCGGTCCAAACGCACTTTAGTAAACAAGCCGGCGATTAGCGTACAATCGAGGCGACGCCCCTGGGGCTCCCAAACACGGGACTACGGGACTGGGGGTTCAAAGGACCAAACTGTTTTATAATTTTCTCAAAGGGTGAAAGGGTGTGGGAATTCGGCGATTCATTTTCGGGGTGGAATAGACCCGTGCTTTACTGGGAGCGGAGAAAATTGAGTTCATGGATGTAGTCGGGGTCCATGTAAATACGGCTATAGAATTTAAATTTGTACGTTTGTTTCATACGGAACCTTTTTATTGTTTTCCAAGGTCATTTAAGGTGAAAGGTCAATGGTAATTGTTAAAGTAAAATTGAAGTTAAAATGTGTCTGAAACAGATGTCTGAAGAGCTTTTTATACATGTTTGCGACTTTGTTACGTCTAAATAGCATTGTCGGTTTTGCTAAATCGGTCTTTGTGAAATAAAAATGCTTATAGGTCCTTCTGCATATTTAGTGTGCAAGTGTTGCTATCATCTTTGCAGAAAATATATCTTTTAAGTCTCCAAACTTCCACATCCCCACGGGGCCTATAACTACGGCCTTACATTAAAACTTGCCAAGTTTTGAAGCCATATCTTCGTGTTTGAGAACTGGCGTCTTAACCTACATACCTCAAACATTATTCTAGTATACCAATTCATGTAACTATATTCAAGTGTGGGACAGCCATGCTTCGGCACGAATGGGCCGGCTCGACCGGACTGATACCACGGCCTCACAGAAAACCGACGTGAAGCAACGCTTGCGTTGTGTTCCGTCGTGTGAGTGAGGTTACCGGAGGCCCAATTACCCTCCCCTTCCCCAATCTCCCCAATCCCTGAATCCCCAACGATCCTCAAACTCCTAATCCCCAAAAGGCCGGTAACGCACTTGTAACGCCTCTGGTGTTCCAGGTGTCCATGGGCGACGCCGATTGCTTACCAACAGGTGATTGTTCTGCTCGTTTACCGGCTTATGCCATAAAAAATAAGGAGGAAGTTCTAAGGGGTACAATAATTTTTGTACCCCTTAGAACTTCCTCCTTAGTTATTATAATCATAAACGATTTACAAAGAAAAACCGAATGACACAACTAACAACACTATCTTACTTAAACCTACACAACACACAACCGCAACAACACATCTCCAACACCGTAACAACACATAATATATCTCCACATACAAAAACTCATGTCTCACACATTCGTCTGGAAATTGTCCGTAAATATGTCCAATGGTCCCACAAAGACATATTATACGTCCAATCTTGTAGCTAGGGGTGTCTTTTGTATGTAACCACAATCGATTTCCTTCATCTTTCCACAAAATTTGACCTCGAAAAATGGTGGTCCTTTGACGAGAATTGTCCAATAATAGTCAAAAGTATTTGTTAAAAGAGGACCTCGTATTTTGTAGAGCGAAGTAATTTGTTCGTGAGGTTAATTTTAAGTTGCGTCGGTTGGGTAAAGTGGTGTTGCTTTTTATATTTTGATGTTAACATCAAGTACTATCGCAATAATTCTTGAATTTACGATTATGTCCTAATATTTTTATTGTAACTTTCGTGAGACATACTAAATAAATTATTATGTTTTCAGCTTACTCACGTAATAATTTGACAAGGAACTCGACTAGTTTCAAGCCATGCTAGAGGCTCATATTCACTAATCGAGTTCCTCGTCAAATTATAATGTGAGTAAGCCGAAAACATAATAATTTATATCCTAATACTTTTTGATTAGTTTTGTGTTCCTTGCTCGTTCTTCTCTGTTCGAAACTACACTTTAGAATGAGCACCTAGCTTCATTAAGAGACGGACAGACAATTACATTTTTGTCGTATTATAAGTGTCTTGTTAAGGGTTAATTGAAATAAATGCTTTGACTTTGACTTTAGAGCCAAAATGTTCACTTCTTGCTATTTTGTTCAATCTGAAATCTTTATGATCCAATTTGAGAAACAAAACCCATACCTCACAATAGTCACAATCCACTATATTCATTAGGTACTTTTATTTCATCTTATTTTTAGCAATGATAGTCCCGCCCCAAGGCAAAGGCCTCGCTACTCACTTTCCATTACTCTCTACGCAAAGCTTTCTGCTACATTCAACCACCTAAATATAACCTCTTCACAACAGATACATTCAAAGTGTATTCCTAAATCTCCACCGAATTAGAAATAATTTACTTAGTAAATTCGAATGTAATTACGAGTAGGTATCGCACATCGCACGTACAATGTAACAGTGAGAGGGCACCCCTAATAAGTTTACTCTGCTCAACAAACACATCTAAGTACAGTTAGCCCGCATGCCTCTGTCAATACACACAGACAAACAAACAAACAACGACGAAAACATTCTATTTTTCATCCATTACCGTGTCACTTCGAGCCAATTCATTTCGACTAACACTAAACACGCAATGTATGTAAGGCGTTCCCGTTTATTCGCAGACGGCACCTGTCCTTTTTCTCAGCGCATTACATACAGAATTTATCATTAAGCGTACGTTTTCCTGACGTATTTTCTTCTCTATAAAGGTTTAGTACGAAACCTGCTTGTTGCTTGTAAATATTTTTGCACAAATTCCCTCCTTATTTACTTCTTCCATACATTTTTAAGGCAATATAAACAGTTCAGTCAGACGATTCTCGTGATCTTCGCTTTGTTGAATTTGTCTTTTTTTTATTGTCGAAAATCATTTTTTTGTTATTTGGCGTATGTATGAACAATTTTTTTTATGGAATACGTGGCAGACGGATCGTCTGATGGTAAGCAATCAGCGCTGCCACCCGCAACACCAGAAGACGGGTTCGTTGCCGACCTTTTAAAAAAGGAATACGCTCTTTTCTTGAAGGTTTAAAGGTCGTATCGGGTCAGAAATACCGCTGACGACAGATCATTCCACAGTTTTGCTGTGCGAGGCAAAAAGCTACGTGAGAAGCGAACAGTTGAGTTGTTGCGGAGATGCGGGCTAGTCAGGAAGTAATATCTAAGCGACTTACAGAGGACAAATGGCAACCATTAATTATGTACTATACAGGTAACTAGTCAAATCTACTTAAGCCTTAGCGCTGAACCGATTAATTGATACTGTACTGGAAGATTTCATTCAAACGCACTCCTTTGGTTATCTCTTTCGACACCTATGTAAAAGGTAGGGCCCGGTAACAAATATAACTGTGCGCTTCTCACGAAGCTTCCTGCCTCGCACAGCAAAACTGCGGAATGATCTGGCGATATTTCCGAACCGATACGACCTTCAAACCTTCAAGAAAAGGGCGTACTCCTTTTTAAAAGGCCGGCAACGCACCTGTGACTCCTCTGGTGTTGTGGATGTCCATGGGCGGTGCTGATCGCTTACCATCAGGTGATGCGTCTGCTCGTTTACCATGCCATGCAATTCCATAAAAAAAATATTCTCGGATAACCCATACAGACTAGTATTTAGATGACTCACATTTATTTGTTTGTTAAATCAGCTCATGATTGAACTGCACCCTGAAGTTAAAAACTGTTCAAAACAAACCCATCCTTTGTTGATATTATTATTGTAACAGAAATTGGCGAGAGATACTTTTCCTACGAATTTTCATATGACCCGCCCTTTCGTTAGAGAAACAATTTGAATTTGCGTTGGAATTGCAAACCGTCTTGTAGGGAGAATGAATATTTTGCATGTCTAAGGGCACGACTATACTTTTGTGAAAGCGGTTTTGTTAGCGATTTATTGCGAAGAATCGAATTGTACTAAACATTCGGTTATATGTGGAACATTTTTGCGACTACAATTTGTTTCGAAAACTGCTATAAGTTATTTATTAAACCATGTGGTGACGGCAGAGCGGGATACACTTGTCAGCAGCCCAATTCCTTCCGCGGGTGTAGTGAGACCCGACAAAGAGACTACACATTTGTTAGACAAGGACAAGGACAAGGAGCAGCGCTCTCTGTTACACCTGAACCTTGTAAATAGCGATCTCCAACCCACCTGCTACCCTGCTACCTACCGCAGATTGACAAACCCCTTGTGTTGAAGTATGCCCTTTGTCCAAGAGTAGACTGTTATAGGCTGACGTGTTTTGTAATTTATAGTAGACTGGACGACTTGATTGGCTGTCAAGCCTACGACTACACGACTAAAAAGTTGTCTCTCCACATTTTTAAGTCTTACAAACAAGGCCGTTGAAAAAGGTTTTTTAAAACAACTACTGTGGCCTCTAGTTACTATAGACTTACACGCAGAACATACACAAATTGACACAAAGAACATCTGTCATTTTCTTATGTCTGGTAACGTGGTAACCCATTACACACGCACACATAAATAACTTAATGACGTTTTGGTGCTTCAGTCATTTCTAAGTGGCATTATGTCCGCCCTTTTTTTCAACATTTTTGCTCACAAATTATAAAGTATCAAGTTTGTATTGTAACCCCACCCTTACGAAGCGCTTCCTCGTGAATAATTAACAAAATTTTCAGACTTCATTTATTTCCTAATCTGAGTAGTCTGAACTCTGAGCTAAAATAGCTCGGACGCCCACACTGCGATGTAAATATTCAGAACCACTTATGGTGAGCGATTAGATATACGGAATTTTGGAGATACAAATAAACAAAATAATGTGTTCATTTCTTTGATAAATGGAAAGTTTTCATTCTTGTTCTAGTACAAAGCTAATGGTGAACCTTCATTTAAGTTGAATAAGTTTTAACATCACTGAGCACACGATTGTTCTTTTTTATGGAATAAGCCGGTAATTAAGCAGACGGGTCACCTGATGGTAAGCAATTGGCACCGCCTATGGACACCCGGAACGCCGTTGCCGGCTTTTTGGGAATCAGCAATTATGGAATTGTTGGGGATTCAGGGATTAGGGAGATTAGGTAATGGGGGGCCTCGCTCAAACGACGAAACATAACAGAACTGTTGTTTCACGTCGGTTTTCTGCTCAGCCGTTGTATCGCTCCGGTCGAGCGGCCCATTTGTGCAGAAGCATGGCTCTTCTACATTTAGTTGTTTTTGGTAGTTAGATGGGAATTGTAACTAAGGTTTTTATTCTTTCTACTTATAACTTTAAGTTTAATAAGTTTTGACAAGACTGCATAAGATTGTGTCGGATAAACAAATTATCTGGTAATTAGGGGGGGAATCATCGAATAGCTTCTGCCACCTGGGTGAGGCAATGTCAGACTCTTACTGACTAAAAACCTCCCCGTTCCTACTCCTGCACGTCGAGCCGGAGCCCCGGCAACCCGTTAAGTTCTCCGCGGCTCTGTATCGGCATCAGCCCTATTGGGCCCCATCTGTGGACGCGCTGCACGCTCGGGTCTGGTTCTGGTCGGCCTGCGAGCCACCCATGCTCGCCGTCCGCAGGCCCGTGCTTACGGTGGCCGAAAATCGTCCCGCGATTCCCGAAGCCCGGAGTGTCCTTCACGACGGCTGGGCGGAACCACTGGCGTCTTTCTTATTGATTACTTGATAAATAATTCTCTGCTACAATTATTTTTATAATTATTGGTAACGTATGTTACCTTTAAAATGAGAGCATTTTCCTGTAATAGGAATATTTTATAGAGGGTTCGATTAAAATTTATTAGGTTAAGTGGCGAAAAAGGCTGCTGACACCTCTGCCTACCCTTTCTAAGAATTACAAGCGTACGAATTGTTGGACAGACATAAAACAAAATTTTATTTATTCTGTTTCAGTACATCGCAGTTTTAGTTTTATTCTCTAAGTTTTGGCAACAGGCGGAGCTTTTAACATGCATTTTGGACAACGGCAAAAAGTTTGGCTTTTAAAAAATTCAGACGCCATATTTTATTTTCCATTTATGACATTTTTCAGCTTTGCGTCGTAGGTACTATGTGCTGTTAGTTGGGCAGTGTTTATTTAGCAACATTTTTAGCACTTTATATAAAATATTGTATTTTTTATATATTTTTTGGTATCTGTTGGCACCTTGCTGATCACCTATTGACTAGTGCCATTTGATCGTAGTCTTCAAGGACACCTATGTTTATAGATGGGTTTAATAACATTTTAAGAAATGTATACACCACTAAAATGCATTTTAGTTAAAAGTAACTTAAATAAAATTTTCATAAAAATATTACACAATAGGGCGAAATAAAAAGTAGCCTTAACCGACGAGCATGCATGAAAAGATTGATGACTGTTGATGAATCGAAAGAGGTATGTAGGAATCATAGCAATTGGCGTTAGTTTCTGCCTACCCCCATGGGAGACAGGCGTGAAGTTATATATGTATTACATAATACTGTTCCTTGGTAAACACGGGTCTGGAAAACACAAAGTGCAATGCACTCTAAACGAGTATGAGACTGCTAGTATGAGTAGATGCATAGATTCACTGTATGATTACTCTTTAGAATAACGCTAATATCTGTATTATAACTTTCATGAGACATACTAAATTATTTATTATGTTTTCGGCTTACTCACGTAATAATTTGACGAGGAACTCGACTAGTTTCAAGCCATGCTAGAGGCTCATATTCAAGAGCAGCATTCCGCGACCCGCGACGCGGCGACTGTCGCGCTGCTACTGACAAAACTACTAGAGTTCCTCGTCAAATTAACTCTAATATCACTAACTAGACTACCTCGTTGGCCAAATGGTCGCATTTGTGACTGCCGGGCAAGGGATCTCGGGTTCGATTACTAGGCAGGACAAAATATTATTGGGTTTTTAAAAAAAATCCCAGTAGTAGCACGGCGTCTAGAACTGTACCCGGTATATGGCAATAGGCTCACCCCCTATTACATGGGGCTCATAACATAAATAGTGAAAAGTAGGTGTTACATTGTACAGTGGCATTAAGTGCCGTAATGTGCACCTCTGCCTACCCCTAAACTAAAAGATAAACTACTAAAAGCGCTATCATATTCTCCACCACCATCATCATCATCAACAGCCGATGATAGTCCACCTGTGGACTATGAACCTCTTCTACATTAGACGATTTTTAACCGACTTCAAAATGAAAGAAAATAATGTTCTCAGTTTGTATGTGTGTATGTTTGTGCCCGATTGGCTGAACTGCTTCTGATGTGGTTTCCAGAAAAGTGTTTGTTACATTTAGGAGAAGGTCTTTTAATGGGGGAAAATCATCAAATGTCTTCTCCCGCCTGGGTGAAGAGGCAGGGAGTGTTAGATTCTTACTGACTAAAAACCACCCCGTTCCTACACCTGCACTTCACCTGTTAAGTTCTCTGCGGCTCCGTATTGGCATCAGCCCTATTGGGCTCCATCCGTGGTGGTCTGATGGCTCTTAGAAGGTTCACTGTATTAACCCGTCGAGCGTCCGCGTTCCTTATGATTCAACGGGTGCACACGTGAAATTTGGAGCATTTTTTCTTATGATCCACCGGGTGCTCATAAGGACCCTCGAGGGGTTAATTAACCGATTTAAAAAAAAATGGAGGAGGAATTATCTATAACATTCACGCTTGGCAAGTGGGTTGAAAATCATAGATTAAAAGGTTCAGGTATTTCAGAAATTTCTTCAACCAGCTCAGCTCTTACTACAATCGCCGAAAGAGGAATGTCAATATATTATAGCCTACACTTACCACACAGCTTCTAACATATCTCCTGAAATCACATCTCACAATCACACAAACAGAAATCCCCTGCAACAAATAAAATTTTGCCAATTCCTAGATTCGTAGCCAAAATTTGATAGATCCCATAGCAAAACCTTTCCCTATACATAATCATAGTTTATATAAAGGACATCCCTATAATATGGGGGTCCCTTAATAAACTAGGAAGCTTGTCCTGATCGGCTCGCTGGGTACATATTCGAGAATATTGGCTCAACGCGTCGCCTATCATATTTTATCTTGTTATTTTCCAAGAAATATTGAGGAGAATCGAGTTTTCCTCTTTTTGAGAGAATTACGCTGCTGTTTGTGCGTATTTGTTTTTTTTCGGAAGTCGTTATCTATTTTTTTCGTGTTTTTATTTATAGGGAAGTAATGCTCATGTTAAGCGTTTTCAATCATACATAAAAATAACATACTATATAAAGAGATGTGACGTCACCGTTATTATTTTGTAGGCGTACTAAGAGCGTGAGCAAAGAGACAGCTAAATATATCCATTCCTAATCTTGATTACCGATATAAATACTTAAACTAAAAAAAATACGTTTTTTAATATTTGATGGGGCGACGTTTGACCACTATCTCGCCTGGTGGTATGCGATGATGCGGTCTACGATGGAGCACGTCGACCCATAAGCAATCTTTCAAATCGGTACATGAAACTATTCCTAGAATAGTAATTATTATTAACAAGAATACATTAAAATACTCACTGCCTAGGTAGCATAGTACACATACATAACTTTACGTCTGTCTCGCATGGGGGTAGGCAGAGACTATGAAACGCCAATTGCTACGATTATTACATACCTCCATCACTTCATCAACAGTCAGTGTTTTCATGCATACTCATCGGTTAAGGGTATGTTTAATTTAGCCTTTCTTTAATATACCGTCACTCTGGTCGATGTAGGATAGTACTAGATTAACACTCAACTAAGATTCCTGTAGAAAATAACAATGTACGAGATATATTTTGAAATAAAAACATACATTAACATTTTAAATATGTTCTGCCATACATAGGTACCACTGTAATGATAAACACACATACATAAAATTCAATTATGTATATTATTCTTTCATTTAATTACAACCGTGTAGAAACATTCGCAGTACAAACAGACAGTGTTATTTAAATATTATAATGTCCTAATTAAGTTGGTTAATTATGTTACAACTACAGTACAAATGTTATTGTTATTTAACCAGTGAGAGTATGCAGTGTTTTCATAAACCAGTATAAAATGATACCTGGGTTACTCACATCGTCACATCAACAGCCTATAAGTGGCCACTGGTCACCAAAGGCCTCGCACGGAGAAGGTTTGAGCATTAATCACCACGCTTGCTCATGCGGGTTGGCAATTACAAACTTATAATTAGAAATTATAAGCCCAGGTTTCCTTACAATGTTTTCCTTCACCGTTTGTCAGTGGTGTCTAAATAGGCTTAGAAAAAGTCTCATTGGCACTTGCCGTTGGTACGTTTCGAAACCGCAGCTCGTACATGTGAAGCGGGCGTCTTAAACCTTCAGGCCACAAATCTAATATGAAGTACTGGACTATTTAGCCACGGAAGATTTATCGGGTTGCCGGGGCTCCGGCTCGAAGCAGGAGTAGTAACAGAGTGGTTTTTAGCCTCTCGCCTCGCCCAAGGCGGGAGGAGTTATTGGATGATTACCCCTGGATTGGATTGAAGTATATGATACAATTACTATTCAATTTCTGTTCTTTTTGCTTTACTCAAAATTTACCTACTAGACATGAACCTGCGGCTTGTCTTAAGACTCTACAATATCGTAACCATACCATACCATATCGTACGATAAGACTTCGCTCGGCTATCGCTATTCATAGAAAAGTATTGAATTCGACTAGTTGGCAAGTACCCAATTATGTAGGTACTGACTTAGGCGACAAAATTATAACAAACAATAATATCGTATTTCAGTAAAGAAGTGAAAATATTTGAGAAGTTTGTAAATCTCTGTGTGAAATTATTTACTCTAAGAAACTCCAGTGGTACAGGAAAACTGAATAGAATAACCCTCTATTTTCCCGCGAAAACATTTTCAATTTGACGTTTATTTGACGTTTCATCGAAACACGCCGCTGGCGGCCATGACGGTCCAAGTGTAGCCGGCCACTCACTGCCACAGCGGTCTCAACGGAAACTTCGTCAGAATAAACAGGCTAGGGATAACACGATTTGCAGGATTATTCTCCCAACGGAGTCGTTAGCTCGTCCGATGTATCTGGAAAGTCAAACTGTGTCTCGTGGAAAATTTATGAGAATTCCCCTCCCTGTGGACGGGGCATGGTTTCTTATGAAATTGTGGGACAATAGATTGATAGGTCCGATACGGGTGAGTGTGGCTACGTAGTCCCTAATGTGGGACAAAGGTATTTTAAGATAAGTAACAGCGGAAAATATTATGTACACTTCCTTATAGTTTTTTTTTCTACTTTGTCGAATACAAATTCTGTGTGTAAAAAAGCTGCCTTATAGTTTGTAGGAGATCTTGACATAGAATGTTTGAATTATCAACTTTTTCTAAAAATAGTTACGGTAATAAACAGGTTGTATTTTACAATGATCTTAGATTTTTAAGTGTGGGAGAGTCATGCTTCGGCACGAATAGGCCAGCTCGACCGGAGCGATACCACGTGAGCCACGGCCACCGACGTGAAACCAACACTTTTCGTTGTGTGAGTGAGGTTACCGGTGGTCCAATTAGCCCCTGGAAATACAATATGCCACTGTACAATGTAACACCCCCTTATCACTATTTATGTTATAAGTTCCATATAATAGGGGGTGAGCCTATTGCCATCTACCAGGTTTAATATCACTTCTGTTTCTATCACTCGATACCGAACCCATATCTTTCCAATTCATTACTTACTCAGCCATATAACTTTCATCTCATCTCATTAAACGTTCAATATATTAAACCTAATTAATTAAACCAATTACAAAGTCAATATAAACAATTAAACATTGTGTGTGTCTGTGTGTCGTCCGTCAACTGTAGACTATTGTTTCTTGTTTAAATAATAACGTTTTGTAAGCGTTTTGTATCTACATGATATTATGAGTATGACGTCACACCTATTATTATCAAGAAAGCAAATTCAGTTCTTTATCAGCCGAGAAAAGTCCAATATATTTAGTATTAGCACGGAGTCTGGAAATGTACCCAGTATATAGCAATAGTCTCACCCCCTATTACATGTGACTCATAACATAAATAGTGAAAAGTGGGTGTTACATTGTACAGCGGCATTAAGTGACGTAATGTGCACCTCTGCCTACACCTTCGGGAATAAAAGGCGTGATGATATGACATGAAAGGTCCACCAACGCGACCTAAGACTTTTTTACGTAGGATACCTAACCATAATTTGACCCAATCATCTGAAACAGTTACCACAAAATTATCTTCCATGGTATCCAAGGGCAGCGCGAAATACTTTTGCCTTCCTGTCCCATAAAAAATAAAAAAAAAACATTTAATGTTGCATTACCAAAAACTCTATCATCAACATCAACAGCCTATAAGTGGCCACTGCTGACCTGCTGCCTCTTTTCACACGAAGAAGGTTTGAGCAACCCATATATCCCCAAGTGGTCACCAGTGACCGCTCTCCACTAACTACATTATAGACCTTATTTCCAATGTTTAGAGACTACTTTTGTATGGACAAATTTAAGGGATGATTTTCAACACAATGCGGGTTGGCGATTTCAAATTTATAATTATAATTAGGATTTATAATGCCAGGTTTCCTCACGATGTTTTCCTTCACCGTTTGACAGTGGTGTCTAGATAATCTTAGAAAGTACATATAACTGGGAAAAAGTCCCATTGGTACTTGCCGTTGGTAGGTTTCGAAAGCACAATGGTCGAATTTTGTGTCGAATCCAAAACCACTTCGACCACAGAAATTCATTGATCCCGGAATTCAGTTATGATTAGTTTATTAATACGCTAAACGTACCATCTGCAAGATCTCCGAATGAATCACTACACATGCAAACTTAACACGTAAATTGTAAAGTTAACGAGCTGTGTGTAGTGCAGTTTGTCTGCTAACAAGAATAATACTTTATCTTGAACTACAATACACCGTGGTATACTTCTGGGCATATGGTATACATAGATCAGACCTTTATCAGACCAAACCAGGTTCTTGAAAAGATTAAAATCATCGACATGATGAAGTTTAATATTTTAGGCGTATGAATAACCATCTTAGATTTTTTTTAATGGAATAAACCGCTAAATTACCCGGTGGATCACCTGATGGTAAGCCATTAGTGCCGCCAATGGACATCCAAAATACCAAAGGTGTTACAAGTGCGTTACCGAACTTTTGCTTTGAGGATTATTGGCGATTCGGGGAGGTAATTGAGCCTCCGGTTACCTCACTCACTCGACGAAATGACGAAACAATACTTGCGTTGAAGTATTGTTCCACATCAGATTTCTATGAGGCGAAGGTGAATCGGCCAATTCGTGACGAAGCATGGCTCTCCCACACTTAAGTTCTGTCTACGAAATACCTAAACCGATAGATAATATTGTAGAAGAAGACAAGGAAGAAATTTGGTAAAGAAAGAAAATTTTGAAAATTGAACCTTTTTTATATTTGTTGGGCCGACGTTTGACCACTATCTCGCCTGGTGGTAAGCGATGATGCGATCTACGATGGAGCACGTCGTCTCATAAGCAACCTATTCACTCGGGCCTTAAAAACTCCCAGGTTGTCCGTTATACTCTTCAGGAAACTCATTCTTTGGTGCAGCATAGAAGTACATACAACTAAGTTATTATAGAATAAAGAAAATGAAGAAGAAGATAGATAAATAAAACAAAGAAGATAGTTTCGAAACTTTCACCCTTCGCATCATAACGCATCAAAGCATCGCAAATCATGTGAGCTATTTTCTCAAACAGAAATACACTGTAGCACATCAACATACCCTAAACTTCCAATTATCCTGAACAGAATTCAAACTTTATCACAAAACAATACAGTCGAAAATAAAAGTACGCTGACCTGCTGTTTGCTGTAAAAACGACATACCAATTTGCAATGGTACTTCCAAACATGGCCATGTAGATAGAAATAGTGTCAAGTTAAACATGTCGGTGCCTGTCTGTGCCCCTATTAGCTGGTGTAACACGATTTCCTAGTCCATCCGGCCAGTGTTGGCTTTATCTTGGATGAATATAGAATAGACAGCTGATTCAGTTAACCTTTGATGTGCATTTGTTTTTAAGTTTTTTTTTAATTCATTAACTCGTGTGTTGGCCCGGAGGTTTAAGACGCCCACTTCTCATGCATGAGGGTGCGGGTTCGAAACCTACCAACGGCAAGTACCAATGTGACTTTTTCTGAGTTATATGTACTTTCTAAGATTATTTAGACACCACTGACAAACGGTGAAGGAAAACATCGTGAGGAAACCTGGGCTTATAATTTCTAATTATAAGTTTGAAATCGCCAACCCGCATTGAGCCAGCGTGGTGATTAATGCTCTAACCTTCTCCGTGTGAGAAGAGGCTTTGCTCAGCAGTGGGCATTTATAGGCTGTTGATGATGATGATGATGAACTCGTGTGTTTGTAGATGTTTACATTTTCTTTATCCTTGCTTACTACTGCCTACTCACGTTCATGAAATAATAATAGAATTTGATTCTCTAAAACTTTATGTAGACTTCAAAAACTATTTATAACTAGTAAATTGTTAATATTTCTTTTGTAAGTACACATAACTAAATGATCTCGTTTCACTAATAGGAAATCAAAACCGAGACCCCTTGTATGAAAACTACGCTTGTGGTGACTCGACCAACGAGGAGATAGAAAGAAAGACAAATAACATAACATCCCGCCTTTTATCTCCGAAGGGGTTGGTATGGGTGCACACTACGGCACTTAATGCCACTCTACAATGTAACCTCCACTTTTCACCATTTATGTTATGAGTCCCACGTAATAGGGGGTGAGTCTATTGCCATATACCGGGCACAATTCCAGACTCCGTGCTACTGAGATTTTTTTTTAAAACCCCTGTACATAATACATTGCTCGACCCGGAAATCGAACCCGAGAAAGTCACATTGGTACTTGTCGTTGGTAGGTTTCAAACCCGCACGCTCATGCATGAGAAGCGGGCGTCTTAATCCTCCAGGCCACTACGACATTGCATTGTTCGGAGAATATAATAGATCTAAATAAGTGTTTCCTAAACTTACATTCACTTCCAATAATAGTTGTACACTTTTTAAAACCACTACAACAAAAGAATGAACAAACGTTGCGAAAACTCGAACCAGCTATATAACAAGCGTTGTTTACTAAACCGTCTACAAGTTTATTAAAATAAGAAACTAAAATATAAAGCATACAGTTTATAAAGCGGTTTCAACATAAAATGTGTGAGGTACAAGAGAATGAGAGTGGAATAAAGTTGAGAGACTCGTTGGTGATAAGCTGGACTTTCGAGCATGGGATGTGAGATTTGATTCGGATACAAGTTCGGGTGTCAGACTCTTAGGGACTTAAAATATAATATTTTGATATATTGTAACCTTCTCAAGAATAGTTCTGTCACTACCAATTGTTTAAAAAATGTCATCTTTGTCATTTTTTAAACAATTATGACAGCACGATATTTAATTACAACTTAAAATTATTTAGTAGGTTTTACATTGTACAGCATTAAGTGCTGTAATGTGCTACTCTGCCTCAGCCTGATAAAAGGCCTAATGTTATGTTATTATTAAGTATTCGGGCGTCAACAAATCTTCTTAAAATGTTGCATAAATATAGTTGGCAGTACGGGGAAGAATACTTACAGACTTTGACACGGGTAATGCTGCGGCTAAAAGCTAGTCATAATACAAAATTTCTACCACACAATAATTAAATGTTAAGTAATTCGAGCATGTATTAGTTCGTAGAATTAGTAAATATGTAACTAATTAATTGTTTATTCAGCGAAAAGTGTGATCAAAGAGGAGTATAACATAAGATCATATTATTATAATCTTCAGATCTAAGAAAGGTTTAACGGCTGGGAATAATATTCATAATTATAAGTTAACATTTATACTAGAATAGATAAGATGAAGTAAAAAGATTATAATATATTTTCTAAGGGTAATTAAGTGACAAAAATATTGGGTCAATTATCACGATCAAGTTAAACACCGGTAAAGGAGAAGGTTCACCTGATGGTAAGCAATCGTTGACGCCCATGGAAATCGGAAACACCAGAGGCGTTACAAGTGCGTTGCCATGTGGGAGATAAGGATTCGGGGATTGGGGAGATCAGGGAGGGCGATAATTGCGAAACGCAACGCAAGCATTGTTTCACGTCGGTTTTCTGCCCGGCCGTAGTATCACTCCGGCCCATTCGTGACGAAGCATGCCTCGTCCACACTTTATTTAATTGGTTACCATAGCAACGAGATCAATAGAAAAACCACTCAAACATCTCTCATTATGTTGACACAAAACAAACTGCTTAGATCTACAGATAAAATAACAATAAGATAACTACAGCACTCAATAACTCAAGTAGTAGACCAGCCAAGAAACACGATGTCAAGGAAAATACACCTAAGAAAAACAAATGTTTTCGTATTGAACACGAAAAACATGACCTATATACGTAACTAGCGACCCACCCTGACTTCGCACGGTTATTGTTTGATAATTATACAAATAAACCTTCCTCTTGTATCACTCTATTTATAAAGAAAATCTCATCAAAATCTGCTGCGTAGTTTTAAAGATTTAAACTTAAGGATGGACAGAAAAATTGGCTTTGTTTCATACTATGTAATGATCATTATGTTATACTAACTTCTGCTAGCGGCTTTGCCCGTGACATTAACGTTGTTTTTTTTTTTTTTTATTTAAAAAAAAAAGATCGTTGCCTCCCACTACGATTTTCAGACCCGAGCGTACGGCGCATCGCGTTCCGCGCATGCCTCACAGAGCCATCAGACCACCACGGATAGGGCTGATGCCGATACGGAGCCGCGGAGAACTTAACGGGTTTCTGGGACTCCGGTTCGAAGTGCAGGAGTAGGAACGGGGTGGTTTTTAGTCAGTAAGAGTCTGACACTCCCTACCGCCTCACCCAGGCGAGAGCAGTCATTCGATGATTTTCCCCCATTAAAAAAAAACACTATGATTTTGTAACGCCTCTGGTGTTCCAGATGTCCATTGGTGACAGCGATTGCTTACCATCAGGGGATCTGTATGCTCGTTTACCGGCTTAAAAAAAGTATTTATTTATTTTTAGCCATGGTCGTCCCACGGCAGGGCAAAGGCCTCCCTATCCTCCTTCCACTTCTAAAAACGCTCTAATAAAAACAACTGACTGCCTCGTTGGCCGTCGTACTTGCGACCACACGGTCTCAGTAGCAGCACGGAGTCTGGAATTGTGGCATATGGCAATAGCTTTACCCCCTATTACATGGGACTCATAACATAAATAGTGAAAAGTGGGTGTTACATTGTACAGTGGCACTAAGTGCCGTAATGTGCACCTCTGCCCACCCCTTCGGAGATAAAAGGCATGATGTTATGTGATATTTGGAAAATGGTTTACAGAAATATTTTGAGTCTCTTTAACTATAAGAAACTCATAAACGATATAGTTATGCTGGTACATTTATCCTTATGTATGTATCGACAGCCCCCGTTTTTATGGAATAGGAGACAAACGAGCAGACGTATCACCTGATGGTAAGCGATCAGCACCGCCCATGGACGCCCGCAACACCTGAGGAGTCACAGGTTGCCGGCCTTTTAAAAAGGAATAAACTCTTTTCTTGATGGTTTGAAGGTCGTATCATTTCAGAAATACCGCCGACGACAGATCATTCCACAGTTTTGCTGTGCGAGGCAGAAAGCTACGTGAGAAGCGCACAGTTGTAGCCTGCCAACCATTGTATGATAGGGATGCATATGCTGTCGTGAGGGTCGATGGCGAAAAGATGCGGCTGGTGTCACGTCAAACAAATCCTCATACCACTCCCCGTGGTATAAGCGATAGAAAATGCACAACGAAGCTACATCTCTACGCATTGCCAAAGTGTCTAGCCGGTTTGAAACGTCTAGACATCCAACAATCCTCTTCATCATTAAAGACGTTGCCATGATCTCATCACTTGCCTTGGTTGGAGTCGCAGTTTGAAAGGTTCAGGTTTATCAGAGAGCGCTGCTGCGGTACTGTTTTAAGTTTATTAAAAACATGCAGTTTACTACGTAAATAAAAGATAATATAAGTATATTATATATTTGCTATGTACATACATACATTCATACACAAAATGAGCCACATCTCCTTGTAATACGCTACCATTTAGTTTGTTTATCTTGTATTCTGCGCTTCAATGCTTTAGTTGATAAGAATAATATAGTAGAAATAAAGAGATAAAGATTTAAAAAAAAACATTTCCCTACACTAGAATTTTCTCCTATGTCGTGGGTGCGTTTACAAACATACAAATTCGCATACACGTGACACCGAGACCCGAAACAATTTGTGGATCACACAAAGTGTTGTTCCGTGCGGGAATCGAACCCGCGATACGTTGCACGGCAGCCGGTTGCCCAGCCACTGCACCAACCGTGCAGTCAAAGTGCAGTCAGTTTTAGTTTTAAAAAAGAGTTAACCTATATATATAGAGTTTCAATCGCATTTAGACATAACATAACATAACATCACGCCTTTTATCCCCGAAGGGGTAGGCAGGTGCACACAGAAGTAACACTGTACTTTTCACTATTTATGTTATCAGTCCCATGTAAGGGGTGAGCATATTGCCATATACCGGGCACAATTCCAGACTCCGTGCTACTACTGAGATCTTTTTTTTTAAATCCAGTGATAATTTGAATCGCATTTAGAGTTTCTATTTAGTTCTGCTTATCTATACAGTTAAATAAAATTGAAGTGTCTGTTTGTAATATTAAAATAACCACTTTTTACTACATGCATACATATTAATATAAATATGATACACGTAACAAAATAACATGATTTTACAAATTTGCCTGTCTGTCTGTTTGTTTACACTGGCTAATCTCTGATCTCTGATACGGCTGGACCGATTTTGCAAGACTTTTATTGGCAGGTAGCTGATGTACTAAAGGAGTACCGTAGGCTACTTTTATTTTGAAAAAAATTAACAAAAAAAGTTATGTACTAAAATTCATATTCTACGCGGACGAAGTGGCGGATAAGAGCTAGTTTCATATTATATATATATAAAAATGTAGACGGTACGATACAGTGGATTATTGAACGAATGTACCGAGTCATTTATGTTAATATATTTTTACCGACTTCAAAAAAAGGAGGAGGTACTATGTTCGGCTGATTGTTTTTTTTTTTTTTTTTTTTTTTTTGTTTGTTCGCGCACTACTCCGCCGTTTGTGGACCGATTTCGAAAATTTTTGTTTTGTTTGAAAGGGTATACTCCCGAGATGGTCCCATTTCCATGAAGTCAGGATCTGATGATGGGATCCTAGGGAAACCGAGGGGAACTTTCGAAAATTCTATGGGGGAGTAATGCGTCTATTATGTTTTTCAATTACGAATTTTAAACACTACAATTTAATAAGGGTCCGGATTCGACCTGATGATGGAGTCGACAGACAGTCGAGGGAACTCCTCAGCGGTTTATATTAACTACCTTGTGTTTGGGCTTGATTAATTTGTATTGATGAGGACTTTACACCTAGATAGAGTGGGGCTGTCATTAAGGGTCTGATGATGAAGAAGTGTAATTGTTAAGGAACTCCTCAACGGTATACAGTAACTACCTTGAGTTGGGCTTGATTAATTTGTATTGATGAGGACTTTACACCTAGATAGAGTGGGGCTGTCATTAAGGGTCTGATGATGAAGAAGTGTAATTGTTAAGGGAACTCCTCAACAGTATACAGTAACTACCTTGAGTTTGGGCTTGATTAATTTGTATTGATGAGGACTTTGCACCTATGTATATTATAAGTAACAAAACGGGTATATGTAGCTTTACACTGAAAATGGTAAAATAATAAAATAAAAACTGCGTTTAAAAAACCGACTTCAAAAACCAAAAAATAACAAACAAAAAGTCAATACTAAAAAGCAAAAAATAACTATTATTAGTACTGATAGGTTACCCACCCACTGATAGGTTAGAAGTCGGTGCCATAAGCTCATATCATAATGATATAACTTAATGTCCACAAAATTGTGAATTAGATACCTATTAAGGTTTTAATGAATAATTTTGTATGGAACTTATGGCACCGACTTCTTACCTATCAGTGGGTGGGTAACCTATCAGTACTAATAATAGTTATTTTTTGCTTTTTAGTATTGACTTTTTGTTTGTTATTATTAAACCTTATGAAAATATGAATAATCTTTCATATTTACTTATTGGCATTGCAAATATTTTGTAAGCAAATGATCCCTTTAAATACATTGACTGCACGGTTGGCATGGTGGCTGGGTAACTGGTTGCCGCGCAACATATCGCAAGTTTGATTCCCGCACTGAACAACTCTGCAAGATCCACAAATTGTTGTTCCGGGTCTGGGTGTCATGTGTATGTGAACTTGTATGTTTGTAAACGCACTCACAACACAGGAGAAAATCCCAGTCTGGGGCAACGTATTGTTATTAAAAAAAAATCAAATAAACGAAAAAAATACTTTCATTAAAACCTTTCCACATCAATCACCAAAAAAATCAAGAAAATTCAAATCAACCTCAAATAAAAAAACGCTGGCAACTTAACACCGCAATCAAGTAAAAAAAAACACCACAGAGTTCCAAACTCAAATCTTTCCCTCTAAAATGGCGCTGTTGACAGATGAGTGCGACGTCAAAGGCCCGCCATGACAGTCAATCGGGCGAGCAATCCGCAATCTTTGACACGAGCACACTGGCGAGGCGAGGCGATGTCAAATGCTGCAATGCGCCTTCAACGCCACTCAGACGCGGTTTAAGCAATCACAAGGATTTGACCCGCTTTCAAAGCTAACTAGGAATTTCACGCTATGAATAGAATTTAATAAAACTGTCCTATAATAGGGTAGATGACTAATTTTTTTTTTAATGTCCATCTGGTAGATTATTTTAAATCATTAGACACGTATTTTTTATTTTCTTCCAGCAACGAATACTTTCGACGATATATTAATTTGAAATGTCGCGTGACGTCACTTCTATGCACATTTTATACGTAGAAATGACGTTTTAACCCCCACTCCTAAACTTTGATTCGTTTTATCTAAGTATTGTTTTATTATACGACAAAATAAAAAAAAGAGTCTAATATTATTTCATTACCTAACTTACGGACTAATTATATTTTTAATTTTCATACCCTGTCATCATCCCAATTATCACCGGTGACCGCGACCTATTGTTCTTTAATTGTGTCTATAAAACCGGTACTCGACGAGTTAATCTTCATTTCTACGTATTAATACCAGCCACACAGCAGGTACGGGTATGCGGACGGCGAGCATGGGTAGCTCGCCGCCCGACCAGACACAAACCCGAGCGTACGGCGTGTCGTGTTCCACGCGCGCTTCATAGATCTATCAGACCACCACGGATGTGGCCCAATAGGGTTGGTGCCGATACGGAGCCGCAGAAGACTTAACGGGTTGCCAGGGCTCCGGCTCAAAGTGCAGGAGTAGGACCGGGGTGGTTTCTTGTCAGTAAGAGTCTGACACTCTCTCTCACTTAAACCAAGGCGGGAGAAGTCAATGGACGATTTCCACGCCCTGCAAAAAATCTCTAATGCCTGTTACATATCTTACGGTCATCGATAGGAAAACTGTGCAGTTTAAACAGAATGGAAACAAGAGAATCGTAGCCAGCCGTGTCCAGTTCATCGTAACGATTTTCGTAAGGTCTGTAGCCTTCATAGCCTTGAATTAATATCTACTAGTCGGGCGGGAGAAGTCATTCAATGATTGTCGCCCCTTAAAAAAACCACACACCAGGTATATTATCATCACTATGCCCTACAATACATTAATAAACATACATCAACTCGAATACACTAAAAGGAAAATACCCCAATTAATAGGATCTATACCTAACTTAATATTAAGGTATGGAATACTAAGAAAATAATCCCGAAACTGACAGAAAAAGATAGATAACTACACCACTCAGAAAAACTTTGAAAGATGTTATTTTTTAAACAAAATTCTCCTTTGAAATATTGCTGAAGTTGTTATAATTAATTGTTCTTGGTAATTTTTTAACATTAACACCGGGGGAGTTTAGGAGCAAATTGGAGGACGTTGAGGACATCTGCGGACACTGTTAATTACGCTTGTATTTTCTACCAACACAATAAAGAAGAATTTGTTTGTCCGCGATAATCTGTGGAAGTAGTTGTTGTGTTTATAAACAATTTTCTACATCTGCTAGTCGTTTTCTTTTTGAGATAATTTTGCGAATACTATTTTTTTTATTCCGGTCTAGAACAAGTGTTTGTATCATTGCATAGTTCATCTAGTAAAGCTACTACTAATTTAGATGTTTTAGCGAATTTGTATTTGTGAAAGTACCGAGGAAAACATCTGAACCACTTTTTATGGTATAGGAGGCAAACGAGCAGACAGATCACCTGATGGTTTTAACACTCTATTAACAGATTGTTTCCGTCCACCGCTGAACATATGAACTCGACCATAAGTTATATATCATCATCAACAGCCTATAAATGCCCACTACTGAGCAAAGCCTCTTCTCATACGGAGAAGGTTAGAGCATTAATCACCACGCTTGCTCAATGCGGGTTGGCGATTTCAAACTTATAATTAGAAATTGTAAGCCCAGGTTTCCTCACGATGTTTTCCTTCACCGTTTGTCAGTGGCAGTGGTGTCTAAATAATCTTAGAAAGTACATATAACTCGGAAAAAGTCACATTGGTACTTGCCGTTGGTAGGTTTCGTTGGTAAGTTATATATACAACAGTAAAATAATATTCGTCCATAACAAACATTATCGTCAGGTCTTAAAATTCTGTGATTGACTGTTCAATAATAGGAGTATCAAGATGAAGAATCAACCACATGATCATTAAAATCAACAACTTCTAAGAATACCATCAAAACAAAGACTTAAAACTCGTTTACAACTCTACAATCCTCAATACAAAGCTAATCAAAATGGACACCAAACGCACCTGACTCCGGACACATCCCAAATATCTTCCAGGAATACATGAAAGTTCTTAGAGACAGGAAATAGCTTCTCGTGACATGTCATTCAATATGAAACCCTTTTCTGACGACTGTTGAGCATAAATCTGATACATAACTTCACTACCAATCATAGATCCTAAAGTTTTAATGGATATCATGAATTTTCTCAACTAATTTATTGTGTTTGGAGAATTATTTCGAACTACCACTATCACTTTTTATCAGTTCATTATACTCTTAAGTATAGGAAAGCCATGCATCGGCACGAATGGGCCGGCTCAACCGGAGTGACACGGTCTCGCAGAAAACCGACGTGTAACAACGTACGTGTTTTGTCACGTGAGTGAGGTTACCAGAGACCCAATTGCTCCCAAAAATGTACCCAATCCCTAAATCTCTAATAATCCTCAAATTCCTAATCCCCAAAAGGCCGGTAACGCACTTGTAACGCCTCTAATGTTTCAGGCGTTCATGAGCGGAGCCGATTCCTTACCATCAGGTGATTCATCTGCTGTAATAGAGCATAAAATTCCAGACATTGTTGAAAAAATTTTCGCAGAACCAAAAAAATCTCAAACAGTAAATACCTTCCCCATAGTCCAGCAGTAGCACTCACGACCCCTGGCCAAAAACCCCGTTCTTAATTAGTACCAATAACATTAATTTCCTCCTCCAACAAAACTCCATCTTCTTTAACAGTAATAATAAAATCTAGGAGACCATTAACTGTTTCATTACTTCGTGTTTTATTAATACGCCAGTGTTTTGTTTTAATTTCAACAAGGATGGGCTCCTGATTGACTGAGTCGGCGAGGCAGTCTCATTTATGAGCATCTTATTCGAAAAGTTCTGTAGCATATAAGTACTTTAAAATCGTTGGTTTCATATTAGCGGAAAAGGACTACACATTTTGACAGAGATCAGACAGCAACTCTTTTTTGATATACCTAAACCTTTTAAAGTGTGTTCTTTAATATCTAGAGTTTTCTATAGTAACTATCGTGGGACGTACTTAATTAACTAATAATCGCGGGTTGCTCGCGTGAATATACTGAGAAAAACTCTACTAGTTTCGAACCACAGAGGGATTCTTCCTCATGCATCCTACTAACTAGTAGAGCTTTTCTCAGTATATTCACGTGAGTAACACGCGATTATTAGTTAATTTAGAGTTTTCATAGTTCAGCAGCGGCTTTTCAGAATCTGTTCATAGTGTTCATGTTGGCTTTTCGACAAAATGATCCATACAAAGTTCGCAAAATTCTTAAATAACTCACGATCTATTTATAAACCCCATGAAACACGTTTTTTGGGCAGAATAACACAACTAATCTCTCAATATACCTAAGAATGTTAATCAAATATTATATAATTATAAACTTTACGAACCCCAAACGCAGTAATGAAAGTGTCCAATACTGAAACAATCCTACAAATTGCTGCCCTAACCGATTCTGATCGGAGCCGACTAACAATAGGAATATAATTCACTGAAGATGAAACATTGAACTTTCTTCATTATAGGAAATGGAAAATTGATGTTCATTGAACTTTGGAATGTAATGAGCACTGGATGAATCGATGTTATGTTAAAAATTAGCAATAATATATATTACTAGCCTCTACCAGCATGGATAGCCCCACCTACCCCCATCCATGCCCCACCCCCATCACAATAGAGCTGATGCCGATACGGAGCCGCAGAGAACTTAACGGGTTACCGGGGCTCCGGCTCGAAGTGCAGGAGTAGGAACGGGGTGATTTTTAGTCAGTAAGAGTCTGATACTCCCTCCTCACCCAGGCGGGAGAAGGCATTCGATGATTTCCCCCCTTAAAAAAAGCCTCTGCCACCATCTCCACCCGTGATAAAAAGTAACCCATGTGTTATTTCAGATTATCTATCAGTGTTCCAAATTTCATTCCGATCCCTTCGTCTGTTTTTTATACGTGAAAGATTACCTAACACACACAGACATACATCGTCACAAACTTTCGCATTTATAATATTAGTAGGAATTAGAATAGGATATGATAATAGGACTTTTTTTTTTTTTTAAGGGGGGAAAATCATCGAATGACTGCTCCCGCCTGGGTGAGGCAGAAGGGAGTGTCAGACTCTTACTGACTAAAAACCACCCCGTTCCTTCTCCTGCACGTCGAGCCGGAGCCCCGGTTACCCGTTAGGTTCTCCGCGACTCCGAATCGGCATCGGCCCTATTGGGCCCCATCTGTGGTGGTCTGATGGCTCTTTGAGGCGCGCGCGGAACGCGACGCGCCGTACGCTCGGGTCTGTTTCTGGTCGAACGGGGAGCCACCCATGCTCGCCGTCCGCAGACCCGCGCTTACGGTGGCCGGAGATCGTCCCGCGATCCTCGACGCCCGGTGTGTCCTTCGCGATGGCTGGGTTGCGAGGAGGCAGCGCTTCGCTGCCTCACGCGTCCCGCCTCCTCCTTAGCTAGCATGACTGCTTCGCAAAAGGAGGAGACGGCATCCCAGTCCCCCTCGCTCCGCATCATGGCCTGCACTAGGCCCGGACGCGAGAGGTCGCCATCGCCGATCACTTCCCTGAGGGCACGGCGGTGCTCAGCCCACGCAGGGCATTCTCCCACTGTGTGTTCCACCGTGTCCTCAGGGCGGCCCTCGCAGTGATGACACCCGGCGTTTCCTCCTCCCGCCCCATCAGACACAGGTACCTCCCGAAACTTCCATGTCCGGTGAGGACCTGCGTCAGGCGGTAGGTGAGGACGCCGTAGCGTCTCTCAAGCCACTCCTCAAAGAGGGGACTTACCGCTGCAATGGCAGCGAGCCCAATGATAATAGGACTAAGATAAGATGGTTCATCGTCCACAAAGTTGTATGTTTTTCAAGAAACTTTCTGCATCGCAATACAAAACTGTGAACTTATCTGTTGCTTGCAATATTTCTCAACCGGTATGACCTTCAAAAGGTTAAGAAATTATCATACTAAATTAACAAAAAACCGCGGTGGTGTGGTTCGAAACTAGTAGAGCTTGTCTCAGTATATTCACGTCTAACGATAGTTATTATAAAAACAAAATTAAATTATCAAACTCCTTTATAAAAGATTAACCAATCCATTTGCAGCTGTTCTAGTGTTAGAAGTGGCTATGGGTGGTGCTAATCGTATACCATCAGGCGATCCGTTGACTCATTTCATAGTTTCATAAGAACGCATAATAAAATGAAATCCCTCATTCACAAAACCCCAGCAAGCTCCTCTTGTGTTCCTGGTCTGATTGTAATCTGATCTGTCCGCTCGTTTCCCCTTATTTCATAAAAATCAAAACCAAAATCCTCTTACCCAACAACCACGCCTGCAACTGAACTCACCCCAAACATGATCCGCATTGAACAATTACGGCTCGGTCCTCCCGAACCGAAGTTTCATCGTCTGTCAGTCAGAAACTTTAATAACATATGCGAACTTGACACAGCGGGACTCATGTAGGGAACTGTGGAACCAACCCGACATTATGACAAATTGACAAAGTTCCCGACATCGAGGTGAATGGATTAATAATCTTTAGCGAGTCGAGCTCTGCTTTCTTGCTTGTTATTTCGGATAGTTTTTTGGCAGTTAGTAGTTTGAGAGAACAATGACACGCTGTATGTACAGAGATTTTTTTGTAAAACGACTTTCTTTTAATATTTATAAACAATCTAAAACTGTACAGTATATTTATGTTATAAACTTCGTGAGTTAAACTAAATTAATTATTATGTGTGTGGTGTGTTGTTAGTTTAGTCTAGAACCACGAAATTGGAAATAAACAAATTTCTCATAATATAAGTAAAGTTATAAGCTACTTTCACGGATAAATTAATATAATTATTGAGCATATTCTGAGAATCAAACTGACCCACCCGCTCTATGTAGAAGAAGATACAAAGTACAAGTACAAGTTATTACTTAGACAAAGTAATTAAAAGTTTAAAAAATCAGAGAGATTGCTATTTGAGCAATAAGAAAAAATGGTTCCTATCCCAATTTTCTATTTGTTACTACACACTGTGTCATTATATTATTATTACTTTTCCTGCTCCAGGTCTACAGGAAGAAATTCAAATAGGAATAAGTGGTACCTTTGTACTTTAATTTTATGTATGTGTTGTCCTTTATGTTGTATGTGTGTACATAAATAAATAAATAAAAAACAGAGAAAGAGAAAAATTGATATAAGAGTCTCCAAGCATAAGTATGTAACAATCACACTTAATATCACTATGAACACCAAGGAACACGAGGAAATTCATACTCCCATCAAAGAAACATAAAATATTCTTCTCAGAACCGGAGCTAACAAAGCACTGGTACTTCAGAAACCTGGGCGCTTACACTTGAAACCAATCTCAATGTTAATGCAATTTCAATCCAATAAAATTAATAATTATTCAATGTCAAAACTATACAACCCTTATCGTAGCTCTTAAAATAGCATTCAGAGTACGGAATATAAACCCAAACTCAATACCATTTAGTTTATTAAATATCCACGCAATACGAATGCAATGGGCGCTAGTGTTGCAACTCGAGAGTACGAAATTTCACAATACCAATGTCGATCGATCGAAATTGGATTCAAGAGTAAACCTCCTGGTCTAGAACCTTCAAGAATATTCCAATCGTAACAATTTGTTCCCAACTAGCAGCCCGTCCCGGCTTCACACGGGGTAGACAATTTATTTATTTTTGGAAATTTTGATTGTTGTAGTGACATAACTACAATAGTTGGACATATGCTACCGCGGAGTTTTTTGTAGACTTATGTACCGCGGAGTTCTTCAATATTGTTGTACATTATTTTGTTCTATCGCTAATAGTTTTGGCAGCGCATTCGACGAAAGACATTTTAAGACTCATTTTTCTACACCTTCGGTTACATTGTTCAAATTTTACCAAGGATCCCTAATTTTTTTCAAAATGAAATGTAGCCTATGTCAAATTGGAAGAATGTAACATTCTATTGGTGAAAGAATTTTTTAAATGGCCCAGTATTTTTTGAGCCTATTCATTACAAACATACAAACATACAAAAATAGGTACAAATCTTTCCTCTTTATAATATTAGTATAGATAAATCATGCAAAGGCTGCGGTGAACTGAAGTTTATTAGGAAATTAGTCCAACCATCCATCTTGCCTCGATCTCTTAATTTCACTTCAGACTTTGTGATAGTTCCAACGAATTGTTAATAGTAGTTCCGATATTGGAAAATGGTGTTTGAATATAACAATATTACATTACGTCTGTGGAATGGAACCATTTTCTGTTTATATGACGCTGTTAGTATTGTATTGTTTTTGGTTTGAAATTGTCAAAGATTGTATGGAGTCTGTCTATTAGCTATACTAGGGCATCCGGTAACTTCACTCACACGACGAAACACAACGCAAGCTGTTGATGACCAAAACTCAAGACCAAAGTAACGAAACCATAAAATGCATATTCATTAATTTAGTTCAATTTTTATAACTAGATGGCGTTGCCGCGATTAAATGCAAGCTATGGTTTCGTTACATCGATTTGCTTTTAAGATGGTAATTTTTTGTATGTACTGAGTTCGAACCAAAAAGATTATAATTATAATCCAGCAGTTCAAGCACTAACTAATTACGGAGTTTCAATTTAACCCCTATTAGTAGCTACAGTAGGTCAACTTTACTTCGGTAAAAAACACAAGTGTTGTTTTACGTCGGTTTTCTGTGAGGTCGTGGTATCACTCCGGTCGAGCTGGCTCATTCGTACCGAAGCATGGCTCTCCAACACTCGATGATACTAAAATAACATAACATATAGAATCAACCCATTCTTCTTTAACTTATCTTCGCAAATCCTTCTTCTAAAGTAGGACACCGTGATTACGATAGAATATTAATTAAATCGCAGCAGAACGTATTACCATTAAGACGAGCAGGTAGATACTACGTAGGTAAGTACGTATGCTCAGCCTTCCTTAGCTTGTGCGGTAAACTTTGCGGGGTGGTGTCCCAGTGTTAGCGAGGATTTTTTAATTATCAGATTGGCAAAAAGGTTGACTTCCGAAAATACGTGGTTTTGTCATAGAATAAAATGAACAGAAAACACCAAAGTTAGTATAAAGATTTAAGTACCATAAGAATAGTTTCTATGTCGCAATGTAGCACCCTTCATATTTAACGCTTTTGTGTGCCAGTGCTGATCGCGGTTTATTTGTCACGTGAGAACAAAGTATTGTTTGTATCATTTTGCATTTACTAGCCTAGCCTAATTTGGTTATTTGAACTCATATTGACGTAGTTGTAATGTCGTCCTTGGTCGTCCGCTATTCAATTTCATTCAGCTTTGTAATGTATATATTGGTGGTTTGTGCGAAATATATAAAAAAACAGACCATTATACATTATACATAACAGTTTCATACAAAATATTCACTACAAACCCCAATTCTAAGAACTACAAAATCCCAGCGCTGTAACATAATCATGAGCTCATTCATAAACGAGGTTTTAAACATTAATTCTCCGCCGTCACTGGCGCCATACCACAAATCCATACCGAGTTTTGAAGTTTCTTCATACAAAGGGCTTTCTTCAGAAATTTTCATATTACTTTAGTAGTAATAAGTGCCGGCTCGCGGATATGAAAAGCAATCTCGAAAGAGATTTTATTACAGTACAGGGAAAGGTAAACAGCGTGGCAGACACGGATTATGTAGAACGATGTTTCAGATATGTTAAACAGGTTTAGGCATCAAAATATCTGGTTATTGCTGTGGTGGATTTTTTCCCGATTAGGTTTCATTTTTATCTGTGTAGGTACTTAGATCCAAGTACGTATCTGTCTGAGCTGAGTATGGGATTCATCACGATGGTGTTTGAGTGTTATAACTTCTACTAACTAGAGAGATGACTTTCGTATTTTTAAAGAAAGAAAGAAAAAAACATTTATTTAGCACCAGACACGATGCAGCATAAATAAAAAAGACAATCAAGGTGTGACAGTGGAAGTAATAAAAATATAAGAGTTGAAAAATTGAAACAGAAGAATTAGAAAAGAGACGCTGACAACATGCCTATGCTAAAAGGGTCACCCACTCAGCGTATACAGGTTACCCAGCACTGATGGAACAAGCATTTTTACCCAGCACTTTTTATGGAAGTTTTTTTAATGAGACGACCCGGTAAACGAGCTTACGGATCACCTGATAGTAAGCAATCGGCGTCGCCACCAGAGGCGTTATAAGTGCGTTACCGGCCTTTTGAGGATTAGGAATTTAAGGATTGTTGGCGATTCAGGGGTTTGGGAGATTGGGGATGCAATGGGGGTAATTAGGCCTCCCGTAATCTCTCTCACATGACGAAACACACGCAAGCGTTGTTTCACGTCGGTTGTCTGTGAGACCGTGGTATCGCTCCGGTCGAGCCGGCCCATTCGTGCCAAAGCATGGCTCTCCCACACTTTATAGTATCATTTTTTAGTATCAAAATATCACCTACTATTGAACAACAAAGAACTACCCGTAATATTCCGTCTATATACAAGATTTACTAGAATTATTATACGGGTAGTATATAAATCTGAATCTGAAAGTCTCCGGGTCCAATGTAAAATCCGTTCTGCTCTATGGGTGCGAAACGTGGAAGATGACCAAAGACATCTCACGCCAACTTCAAGTCTTCGTTAACCGATGCCTGCGTCGCATTCTCGGAATTTACTGGCCCGAGACCATCTTCAATGCAGAGCTTTTAGAGAAATGCCACGAAAGCCCAATCGACCGCCAGATCAAGCGCCGCAAGTGAAAATGGATAAGGTACATGCTCTGAAGGGATCCTGACCCAAGCAGGCTTTGGATTAGAATCCCCAAGGGAAAAGAAAGCGTGGCCGTCCTCGGCCAACCTGGCGTCGCACCGTATTAACAGAAGCGACGAGCATCGGTATGACGTGGAGTGAGGTGAAGCGTGAAGCTCAAGACAGATCGCGATGGAGAACTTCATCAGTGGATGCCCTCTGCCCCATCTAGGGGACACAGGATATTCAGTCATGTAAGTTTCAGTAATGTCAAGTATATAAATACTTTAGTTTTTATTTACTTTAGCCCTAGTTATTTATTATTAAGTTCGGTATATATCTCAGTGCGGACGTTCGTAAAACACTGAACCAATTTTGATACATTTTTGACACAGAGTTAGACTGGAATTTCTAAAGATCATAGATAAGTTAAAGTCACGTTTAAACCTGAATAAAACATATAAAATTTGTTTGAATGCGTCCAAATAACGTTAGCGTATAAAATGTAGCTAAACAGTAAGCATACAACAGTATGCCAGCGGTTTTATTAGCAGATGTAAAAAGTTAAGAGCATTTATAGCTACCGTTTATTTTGTTTTTAATGTTTGCAAAATTCTCTTTCCAACTCAAGTCGTAAAAGGGGGCAAGTGAGGCGTGAGTTCGTTTCCCATAGCAAGCATTACGCAATACAAAGGCAGTCGAAACGATAACTTTACAATTGTGACGAAAATGTGACTTGGGACTTGAGGGGTTATCTCAAACGTGTGGGTTTACTTTGGATCTTGTTCTAATAGTGTTAGAGATTATTTTTGTGTTTCACTGTTGAATAACACACGTGGTTTTGTGAGAAAGATGTTTCATGTTAAATATTGTATCGCAGGTGGTTTTGCAAAAGTCCCTGTTCTGATACATCGCGTCGAGTAGTTGGAGTGACTTTTTTGTACACTTGTAGTATAACATAGACATACATAACATAACATAACATCACGCCTTTTAGGCGCCTTGTAGGCAGAGGTGTACATTATGCCGATGTACAATGTAACATCCACTTTTCACTATTTATGTTATGAGTCCCATGTAATAGGGGGTGAGCCTATTGCCTATACCGGGCACAATTCCAGACTCCGTGCTACTACTGAGAATTTATAAAAAAAACCCAGTAGTACTTTGCCCGACCCGGGAATCAAACCCGAGACCCTTTGCCCGGTAGTCGAACTTGCGACCACTTGGCCAATGAGGCAGTCATGGTTGTCAGTAGCAATATGCAGTCTGGAATGGTATATAGAGCCCGATATAGCAATAGTTTGGTGGACAATAAGCTTGCACCATATCGATCACTTAAGTCTGACATCACTGGGAAAAAGTATACTATTATATAAAGCGAAAGTTTGTTTTTTTGTTTGTTTGTTTAAACGCGCTTATCTCCGTAACTACAAGTCTGATTTGAATAGTTCTTTTTGTGTTGGATAGCGCATTTATCGAGGATGGCTATAGGCTATAAACATCATGCTACGACTAATAGGAGCTGAGCAGAGCGTGTGAAATCGCGCGGAAGTAGCTAGTATTTGATAAGTCAACATTTAGCAGCTTAGGTAAGCGAGCGACGATGCGGCTTTCAATGGAACACGTCTATAAGAGCTCGTATACAAAAATGTGCGATCACACGACGCATCGCAAGAACTTGCGAATTGATTCGCATCGCGCATCAAAATCGTATCTTCCCAAAATCTTCTTTGTTTCTTTTTCCTGTATCTCCTAAGCAATAACAGAAGTGCACACTACTTTATACAATCCATGTCACGATCTAGTTTTCAATTTAAAATACGTTTAGTACGATTGACGGTCGTCGAAGGAATGGTCACCCTGAGAGACGCCTTGTCGCACGAAATCGCATCGCAACAATTCGCATCGTAATTTTTTTTTTGTTGCGAATTCGCTTCGTATCGCTTTGCAGTTTTGTGTACGAGTCCTAAGCTACCATTTACTCAATCTTTGAAGACATCCAGGTCAAACTCTTCAAGATATACAGGCTCAGGTAAAGGACTCCATTCCTTAGCAGTTTGCAAAACGAAGCTTAATTAATTTCTACCTAACGCAATAAGAACTTGGGATAATTTCACAGACAAAACCGAGATGATACTTATATTATTCAAAGCGCCATTTTGAATAACAAAACCCGATCACTACAGCCCTTGACATATAAACATCAATATTCCAAAGATACATATTTGTGTAAGAAAACTCGATCTTACAATGTGTACCTTAATAAATATCCTAAACAAACAGTATGAACTAAAATCTAGAACAAAATACACACTTTAATTATTCTATAACAATTTAAGTTTAAGTTGTATGTATGCGTGTATGTGTGTGTAGGGTACGCAAGGAACTTTATATGTATTGTTTATGTGTCGAAAGTTCTTGAAAATCTAAACTGAGTCACGAGGCAGATAGATAGGAAAAGGTTTAAAGCTAATAATTTTTCTTATCCTGGCAGAAATTAATGACCATTCTTAGTTTAAATTCTATGGATTAAGATCGAATTTTGGTGTTCATGGAGTTTTTATGAAAATCTAAGTGTATCCAGAGATATTGGATTCAAATCGCCACATGTATCCTTACGAATAAATATGTTGTCACAGTAAGATTTTTGTGCCTGGACATCAGATGTTAGGGAGCTCCGTAACCGTAACCTAAACTATCGGATATCCGATATAAAAAAATATCCGTAATCATAACCGAATCCAAAATAAAAGTTTCGGATACTATCGGATATTGGCGTGACGTAAGCATGAAACCATTATATTACCTATTTGTATTTTACTTTTGAAATTTCCGAAACTAACGGATAATCCGAAATCATTTCATATCTGTATCCGTAACTGGATCCAGTATAATAATTATTTCATATCGTATTTAATATCCATAACATCCCTGCTGGACATTACATTCTGGAAAGTGCTGTAGACAATATTAGCTCGACGATGAAAAACCTACAAAATACCCACCAATATTAATCCATAAAATCGTCAAACAGAAATTGATACAAACGATCCTACTGCTGATTTTCCTGTGGCGTGGTGCAAAATTTTCTCTAGTTATTTTACAAGGTGAGTGTTCTGTGTGCGTGGTATGTCGCGTTATATCGTGCGTCTAATATGTTCGTTTTCTTTAACAACTTTATATATGTATGTTAAGAAAGATGCTATTTTTTCCTAGAAGAATGTAGGTAAGTATTTTTTTTCTAACATACCTAACTTTAGTCTTTTTAACTCGTCGAGTACCGGTTTTATAGACACAATTAAAGAACAATAGGTCGCGGTCACCGGTGACCGCTTGGTGTTTGACAGTTTAATCCCCGAAGGATTTGACAACTGTTCATTTACAATGTACATAGTAAAACCCCAAGACTACTTCGTTGGCCGAGTGCTCGTAAGTGCGTCTGCCAGGCAAGGGGTGTCGGTTTCAATTTCCGCATCAAGCAAAGTATTACTGGGTTTTACAAAAAATCAGTAGTAGCACGGAGACTGGATTTGTGCCCGGTATATGGCAATAGGCTCACCCCCATGCATTTTATCCCCGAAGGGCTAAGAAAAGCATTAATGCTACTGTACAATGTAACACCCACTTTTCACTATTTATGTTATGACTCCCATGTAATAGGGGGTGAGACTGTTGCCATTTATACCGGGCACAATTCCAGACTCCGTGCAACAACTGTGATTTTTTTTTAAATCCCGGGAATCGAACCCGAGATCCATTACCGTTGCACTTGCGACCACTCGGCCAACGAGGCAATACTACTTGGACTCTATCAATAACCAAATACTCACCTTATAGGTACAATCCCTATCCCTATTTCTCGTCGCAGAGAACCTAACGGGTAACCGGGGCTCCGGCTCGACGTGCAGGAGAAGGAACGGGGTGGTTTTTAGTCAGTAAGTCTGACACTCCCTTCCGCCTCACCCAGGCGGGAGCAGTCATTCGATGACTTTCCCCCCTTAAAAAAAATCCCTATTTCTCTTTTAAATCTATTATTAATGTTTTGTTTTTATTTATGTAACTGAATTTTTTATTTCTATTTTAATGATCCTTGTTTTCGTATGCTAATGGCCAAATAAATGCATTTTCTTTCTTTCTTCTTTCTTTCACCTAACCTAACCTAACACCATTGCATGTACTCTTGTAATATTACTCATGTAAACGCAAATAAAAAATATCTTTATCTTTATCTTTATCTTTATCTTTATCTTTATCTTTATCTTTATCTTTATCTTTATCTTTATCTTTATCTTTATCTTTATCTTTATCTTTATCTTTATCTTATCTTTATCTTTATCTTTATCTTTATCTTTATCTTTATCTTTATCTTTATCTTTATCTTTATCTTTATCTTTATCTTTATCTTTATCTTTATCTTTATCTTTATCTTTATCTTTATCTTTATCTTTATCTTTATCTTTATCTTTATCTTTATCTTTATCTTTATCTTTATCTTTATCTTTATCTTTATCTTTATCTTTATCTTTATCTTTATCTTTATCTTTATCTTTATCTTTATCTTTATCTTTATCTTTATCTTTATCTTTATCTTTATCTTAATCTTTCCCTATATCCCTCCCAGGTAAAGCCAAGATGTCTCTAGTTCTTCAGAATACTAGTCCCGATTCCTTTGACCCACGAAACTGACAGTTGAACACAAACTTTAAGATTTGGTAACTGATCGAGTTGGTTATCGCAAGTCAATATCCAATGCGGGTTGAGTTAAATGTAACTGTTATTGTAATATTCAATACTTAGTTGGTTTGTCAGTAATTTCTCGTGTTTTATCCGCCTTGGGGTTAATTGCACGTATTTTAATCTTGAAATATGTCCCAAAAAAAAGGAATCACCCGAACCTGGTACCTCCTCCTTTTTTTAAACTCACTCAATTATACATACACCAGCGAGTCAAATTACCCTCAACCTGTTTAAACTGTCAAACACCGCGAGGCCACCGGTGACTGCAACCTATTTAATTGTGTCTATAATGACGGTACTCAAAGGGTTAAAAGAATTCCAATCAAATAATAAAACTATTTAGCCTTTTAACTAAAAATCGCGGGTTACTCACGTGAATATACTGAGAAAAGGCTGCGCGACATCGCTGCGACCGCGCACGCTGCTCATGAGGAAGAACCCCTCTGTGGTTCGAAACCGCTTTTTGAGAACAATTGAGAAGAGGCTTTGCTCAGCAGTGGGCATTTATAGGCTGTTGATGCATGTATCATCAACAGCAAAGCCTCTTCTCACACGGAGATGGTTTGAGCATTCATTAATCACCACACTTGCTCAATGCAAGTTGGCGATTACAAACTTATAATTAGAAATTATAAGCCCAAGTTTCCTCACGATGTTTTCCTTCACCGTTTGTCTGTGGTGTCTGAATAATCTTAGAAAGTACATATAACTCGGAAAAAGTCACATTGGTGGTTTTTGAACCCGCACCCTCATGCATGAGAAGAGGGCGTCTTGAACCTCCGAGCCAACACGAAATGATCGATTCTTAAATTCCTTGGTGATGTAATGTAGTCAATGCTCAGTGTTACCGCCCTAAGAGACCCATAAAGTAAATGATGTAATTCGACAAAAATAGACATTTTGTAGACAGTAACATTAATGATAGCCTATGAGGCTATTGATCGGTGCTTTATAAAGCGGCTGTCATTGTAGCCGGTATAGTCAGGGTACAGTGAATGAATAAGTAGCTACTGTCGTCTATTTAAGCTATGTTGGGTAATATTGAGCAATTCACAAATACTTAGGTACTAAGCGTTTGTCTGTTTTAAACTGTCAAACACCAAGCGGTCACCGGTGACCGCGACCTATTGTTCTTTAATTGTGTCTATAAAACCGGTACTCGACGAGTTAAATTTATTGTATTTGACTGCAATTTATTGTATTTGACTGCCTCGTTGGCCGAGTGGTCGCAAGTGCCACTGCCGGGCAAGGGGTCTCGTGTTCGATTCCCAGGTCGGGCAAACTATTACTGGGTATTTTAAAAAAATCTCAGTAGTAGCACGGAGTCTGGAATTGTGCCCAGTATATGGCAATAGGCTCACCCCCTATTACATGGGAGTCATAACATAAATAGTGAAAAGTGGGTGTTATATTGTACAGTGGCATAATGTGCACCTCTGCCTACCCCTTCGAGGATAAAAGACGTGATGTTATGTTATGTTATAAAATTTCAAAGTCAAAATTTGACCAAGAACAGTCGACTTACACTAATCAAAACCTTTTATTCCCAAAGCGGTTTGTATAATGGGAACCTCATCAAAGTTCGTACAGTTCACTCAGTTCAACCAGTTCAGCTTAATATGCAGCTGGGGATGAATTTAGAACGCTTATAATGTGAGCATCTTTACACAGTGAGGAGATTGAAAGGCAATGTACATTTATTATGTAGATATTTTGTGTACATACTTAGTATGTGTGTAATGTATGTAGTGTTTGAATGTAATAAACATTTATTTAATGTTCCAACTTCTAATTCTTTTAAGTGTGGGAGAGCCATGTGTTAGCACGAATGGGCCGGCTCCACCGGAGTGATACCACGGCCGAGCAGAAAACCGACGTGAAGCAACGCTTGCATTGGGTTTTGTTTATACTTTTATTATTAAGCTGCCGAGTTTGTCTGTTTGTTTGAATGTGCTTATCTACTACTACTCCGATAGTAGATGATTTTGTGTTGGATAGTCAATTTATCGAGGAAGCCTATAGGCTATAAAACATCACGCTACACTCAATAGGAGATATGAAAGATAAAATAGAAGATTTTACGAATGCTAAGTCATTCTTAATCGACTAATTAGCAATCTAAATTAACGTCTCCAGAAAAATCCTAATAGCTTCAGAATAGACCATTTTATTTTACGGTATCCAAACTTTACACCTATTTAATGACTTTGAAAACTATATAAATACTTACACTCAATATATTACCCTATCTCCAAGACCACCATCGGTTAAAAAATCCAAAATTCTATAGATTTAAAGACCTTTTCTACCATTCGACATTTTTGATGTTAAGATAACGTCTACATAAAAATATCCAACTTTATTTGTTCACATATCTATAATACCAGCAGTAACGATACCGATATTTTAAATCGATACGAATGATTCGAATAATTGAATCGATAATGAACCATTAATATTCGGAGATAACACGAACTTTCAATTTCATAGTTTGTCACTGTGTAAGTTTGTTTAGAAGGTCCATGAAGCGATACGAAGGGTTTTATGAAAGATTTAATTTAACTTTTTGCATGGAACGATTGTAAGTACTAATTTAACTCGTTGAGTACCGTCATTATAGACACAATTAAAGAACAATAGGTTGCGGTCACCGGTGTCCTCGCGGTGTTTGACAGTTTAAAGTGAATTCATTCATAACATTACGTCGTTTATCCCCGAAGGGGTAGACATAGATGCACAGTACGGCACTTATTGCCACAATGTAACACCGTTTTTTTTTGTTTAATGTATTTAGTTATTAGAGGTATTCGGTTATTTATCCATCCTAAGGTTGCCTGGTCCAACATGCCAAAACTAATTTTTACCTACCTACTATTTTCTTGTTCGTGTCTTTTGTAAGTGCTGTACAATAAAGTGTTTATTATTATTATTAGTTAATGATATTTAATGTGAACTCTGAATGAAAGAAAACAAGGTACGAACGAAGCGAACATACACTTGAAACAATGAGGAAAACAGTCAACGTAACAGGGTAACAAAGTCAGTCGTTTGCTGTACACCTGTAACAATTGGGTATTTTACTGGGTCAAAAATAAATTACTTTGATTTTTCAATCCAATTTAATATTCAAAAATAATTACAATTTCATTCATGTAATTGACGATATACCTACTTAATTTTCGATTTATTCTAGTATTTTTTCAGAAATAAGTGTGCTATTTGATTAGAAAATGTGATGACGTTATTAGTTAGTTTTTTAATACGAAACTCATAGATCAGTATCGTTTTTGACGTTTCGATAAAAGTATTGAATTTGATTAGTTATTAGATATCGTACTATTACAATCATTAAAAAAATGAAATGTGACATAATATTTCGTAATTCAGGAATCAATCTCTGGAAAAGCCTTCACCTACCTTCATAACTGACAACAAACCTCTACCTTCCTTACACGACGCACAACCCACAATGTCCCAAAAAAATTAACCACCATAGCCATCGACCATCGACACAACGCCAGCGATCACTCAATATCACTCCCGAAAACATGTAAAGCATCCGTCAGGCCTCTCCGAGATTTGTCCGACATTGAACAAAATTCCGGTTCCGGTACGCGTCCGGTCGCCGCCGCCGGAATTTTCATAAAGACCACGAATAAGTTCCCGGATTGTTAGTGAGGACCCTCTTAAAAAAGGTACGGCTCGACTTACATTTCGTTTCGAGTTAAATTTCCACTCGTATAGGGAGAAAAATGTTGATATCTTTTGTGGAGGTTGCTTCAAGCAGTATGTTCTTTTGTTCGTTTAGTGTATGGTTCTTTCCAAGCCGTGTGATGACAGTAGATGATAGATTATGTCAACACCCTGACTCTACTCGTGGTTGGTCGTAATAAGGCTGATTATAATGAACACATGAATAGTGAAAAATGGGTGTTACATTGTACAGTGGCATAATGTGCACCTCTGCCTACCCCTTCGGGGATAAAAGGCGTGATGTTATGTTATATATTATAAATAGTTTTGTAATCAAACAACAGTCCGTGACAGCCCATTACTAGCCTTCCTCTACATAAGCTGTCATAATCGCCGCGCATAGCAGCCATGTTGGAAAACGTATCTTAAAAAGTTCAGATTTATCAGTAACTACTGCAGCCCAGCCCCTCTCAAATTATAGTCCTTTTCTTGACTCTCAGGCTGGTTTTAGTGTCGCGCTGACCGCACACTGACCGTCGGCGCTGACACCCAAGATATATGAACTTCTAGAAACCGTGTGCACTGATATGCGTCATTCAAAAACGCTTTCTAGAAGTTCATACATCTCAGTTGTCAGCGCCGATGGTCAATTTGATGTTGGATCTACACTAAACCAGCTTGAGAGTCAAGTAAAGGAATATAATTTGAGAGGGGCTGGGCTGCAGTCATCATCAACAGCCTATAAACGCCCACTGCTGAGCAAAACCTCTACTCACACTGAGAAGGTTTGAGCATTAATCATCACGCTTGCTCAATGCGGGTTGGCGATTACAAAGTTATAATTATAATTAGAAATTATAAGTCCAGGTTCCCTCACGATATTTTCCTTCACCGTTTGTCAGTGGTGTCTAGATAATCTTAGAAAGTACGTATAACTCGGAAAAAGTCACATTGGTACTTGCCGTTGGTAGGTTTCGAACCCGGCCCCTCATGCATGAGAAGCGGGCGTCTTAAACCTCCGGGCCACCACGACGGAATAGAGCTGCAGTAGTTACTGATAAATCTGGACATTTTAAGCTACATTTTCCAACATGGCTGCTATGCGCGGCGATAATGACAACTTATGTAGAGGAATCCTAGCAATGGGCTATCACGGGCTGTTGTTCGATTACAAAACACACAATAATTACATAACATAACATCACGCCTTTTATCCCCGGGGGTAGGCAGAGGTGCACATTATACCACTGTACAATGTAACACCCACTTTTCACTATTTATGTTCTGAGTCCCATGTAGCAGTTAGCCTATTGCCATATACCGGGCACAATTCCAAACTCCGTGCTACTACTGAGATTTTTTTTATTAAAAACCTAGTAATACTTTGCCCGACCCGGGAATCGAATCCAAGACCCCTTGCCCGGCAGTCGCACTTGCGACAAATCAGCCAACGACGAAGTCTTTTTACAGGCAGTTAAAATTAATACTAGTAAAATTTTGATTAACTTTTCAATATAAAACTTCTGCATATTTCTACACAGTGACAATTTTACAACTTCACATAATATTTCACAGATTTCAATATCTAAAACAAAACTATGCACCTTACTGCTACCGTTTAAAGTTCACAATCCCTTGTGTTTACGAAAGTGGGTCAAATGACAAGTATGTTTTGTTACCTATAAAGTGATTATTAACATTTTAACTAAGAATCTTTAAGTTAAATAAATATCGTAGTTAAGTTTATTGGTGTCGTAAATTTTTAACTGGTTTGAAGTTATAATGTACTGGGAGCTGAATAAGAGATGAATGAGTTTAGCAGATATGAAATACTAGCTACTTCCACGCAGTTCCACACGCTCTGCTCAGCTCCTATTGGTCGTAGCGTGATGTTTTATAGCCTATAGCTTTGCTCGATAAATGCGCTATCCAACACAATAAGATTTATTCAAATCAGACTTGTAGTTACGGAGATTCGTGCGTTCAAATAAACAAACAAAAAAACAAACTCTTCTGCTTCATATAATAGTAAGTACTAGCTACTTCCGCGCGGTTTCACACGCTCTGCTCAGCTCCTAATGGTCGTAGCGTGATGTTTTGTAGGCTATAACCATCCGCGATAAATGCACTATCTAACACAAAAAAAATATTCAAGTCAGACTTGTAGTTACGGAGATTAGCGCGTTTAAACAAACAAACAAAAAAACAAAATCTTCTGCTTCATAAGATATAAGACTAGAGTCTGCCAGCATGGGTTAAAGAACCACCAGACCATCACCGATGGCGCCCCATAGGGCTGATGCCGATACGGAGCCGCGGAGAACTTAACGGGTTACCGGGGCTTCCGCTCGAAGTGCAGGAGTAGGAACGGGGTGGTTTTTAGTCAGTAAGAATCTGACACTCCCTCCCGCCTCACCCTGGCGGGAGAAATCATTCGACGATTTCCCACTATTAAAAAATGGGGTAAACAGTAGCCTATATGTTAATCTAGCTCTACCAACAAATACGAAATGAACTTAACGCTTCATAACTAAAATTTTATTACAATAAAAACTACGATCATGCGATTTGTACATTTATGGCGTCGTATTTCGTATAGAATTAATTTAAATTCAAATTCAAATTCAAATTCAAATTCATTTATTCAATTGTGAACATAGGTAACATTAGGGTCTTAAATAACAATTTTAAACGCTATGTTGGCTTTTTCAGCATACAAAATTAGAATATAGTTGGAAACAAAGATTTGGATTGATTATTATTACTTAATGTCATTAGAATTATTAATTATTAGGTCACATAGGATTAAAAATTTAAATGTCACAATATTAAACAATCAGAATGTCAATAGTTAAATAAAAACAAGATAAAAATTATTAAACAAAATAAAATAAAAATACATCATATTTTGTCGTCTAAGTACTCAGTAACACTATAATATGCCTTAGAGATTAAAAACCTTTTTATTCTATTTTTAAAAACCTTCAAAGATTGTATATGTAGCAATTCGTTTGGCAAATGGTTGTATAATCTTGGGGCCATACAAAAAACGCTATTATTAAGAAAATGCGTTCTATTACTCGGGAAACATATGTGATTATTATAGCGTTTACTTTTCATTTTGTCAAACAGATTAATATTATTCTTTACAAATACTAACACTTCGTACATGTAGATACATGGTACCGTCAAAATATTTAAATTAATAAAGTACGGTCTACAGCTGTCGGTCTGGCTTAGTTTGCAAATAGCCCTGACACACCTCTTTTGAGATATGAATATCATTTCTTTGTAAGTTGAGTTGCCCCAGAAGATTATCCCATACCGAAGAAGAGAAACAACGTGTCCGTGGTATGCAGTTATAAGTGTTCCGGCATTAGCAACCTTAGATAGCTTGAATAGTGCATACGAGAACTGATTAATTTTGGAGCTTATATATTCACTATGAGATCGCCACTTTAAGTTGCTCTCTATATGCAGTCCTAGAAATTTTGTGCACTGTACCTCTTGTATTTTGTGTCCTGAATAATTAATTAGAACATTAGTTATTAATTCCTTTCTATTTCTAAATGTCATTATATTAGTCTTAGTCAAATTTATCTTTAGATTGTTACTTGTCAACCAGTCAGGCGGAGTTTATGGCGGGTGTATGGCCATAGGCTCGCCTCTATTACGTGGAACTAATCATGTAATTGGCGAATAATTAATTACACACATAAGTACCTATATAATACATAACATAACATAACATCACGCCTTTTATCCCCGAAGGGGTAGGCAGGGGTGCTCATTACGGCACTTAATGCCATTGTAAAACGTTACACCCTCTTTTTACTATTTATGTTAAAAGTCCCATGTAATAGGGGTGAGCCTATTGCCATATACTGGGTAAGTTTCCTCACGATGTTTTCCTACACCGTTTGTCAGTGGTATCTGAATAATCTTAGAAAGTACATATTATAACTCGGAAAAAGTCACATTGGTACTTGCCGTTGGTAGGTTTCGAACCCGTACCACTTGTATGGGAAGCGAAACGTCTTAAATCTCCGGGCAAGCACACATTTCAAGCAAACACCCACGCCTATCTTACGGGAAATAAAACATCTTTCTGGAAACATTGAAATTCAAAAACACATTAGGCTAAGCTAAACTTAGATATATTTAGGCGCCTCCCTAACATCGGACACGCATCCTACGTTACACCCACGTCGCTACATGTGGGTGTTTGCTTACAGGGTTTGTGTGTTTCATGATAGATGATTAGTATGAAGCAAGATTGTACGTAATATACCTATCTGTTGACAGGTAATGTAATGTAAATGTGCCACTTTCAAAGTCAAAGTCAACGTCAAAATCATTTATTTCAATTAGACCAGGAAGTCTTTTTTTGTGTACGGCATAAGCCGGTAAACGAGCAGATGGATCACCTGATGGTAGGCAATCGGCGTCGCCCATGGACACCTGGAACACCAGAGGCATTACAAGTGCGTTACCGGCCTTTTAGGGATTAGGAGTTTAAGGATCGTTGGGGATTCAGGAATTGTGGAGATTGACGAAGGGGAGGGTAATCGGGCCTTCGATTTTTGAACGTCAACAATATACCAAAATTTAAAAGTGAAGCTATTTGCTCATTCCAAGGTGTAGATTCCTATGGAGAAGAACGAGCAAGAAACTCCACTGAAATGTTTGTCTGTGTTTTTAATTTGATAATTATTGTGTGGAAGAGAGAGAAAAGTCGGAAGCTTTTTCTGAAAACTAATCAATATCATCTGTCTGGTCGATTTATATGACAAAATGTTGAGCTGGAAGTTCAAAAATTTTTGGAGGTTGAGTCACCCTCGTCCGTAGGAGAGCACCCATAAATCTAAATCTTCGTGGCCTCTGGGTGGCGCTAACCAGGTGACACTTTGGTGGTAAGCATCGACCTAACACTCAGTAGTCTTTTACTACGTATCCTTACTAATATTATAAATCTGAAAGTGAGTTTATTTGTTTGTTCCGCTTTCACGCCGTAACTACTGAACCGATTGCTCTGAATTTTTACAGACGTGAAGTTAGAAGTCTGGATTAAATAATAGGGTACTTTTTATCTCGGAAAATGTGATATTCCCAAGGGAAAACAAAAGTATTGTTATAGATGGCGCTGTGTGTATTGGTATATGTCACATAAGCTATACTTTTCATCCTTTTGTGACGCGAGCGAAGCCGTGGGTAAAAGCTAGTCTTAGTATAACTACATTACTGCAGCAGGTTTCTTACTACACGAACAGTGACAAAAGCAACTGCCGAATACAAGTCCTCAAATCCGATTCATACGGTGCAGTACCATAAAATTGGGTGGATAGGGATCGAGAGGTGAATAGAGATAGAAAAGGAGTGAATAGATATAAGGGAATTTTTCATAGTATCGATTCACCCCTCTTATGTCCCTATTCAATTCTCGATCCCTATTCACACCATTTTACCGTATTTAAACTATCAATAAAAAGAGGTCCACTATAGCTACGAAAAGTTTCGTAATAAACTTCAAAACAAAACAAAAAGTTTCTCACCAACTAAAATAACTCATAAATAAATCCCATTCACATCAAATGTATCCGGTAACTTCTAAAACATGATATTAATATCACACGTTTATCCGTCAAGTAAATCTCAGTTTGATCGTATTAGTTTTTTATGGGAAACGAGAATATAGATCATTTTTGATAGTCGCTTATTCACGTGATTATTTGACGAGGAACTCGACTAGTTTCAAGCCATGCTAGAAGCTCATATTCATGAGCAGCATTCTGCTAATCGTGACGTGGCTGCTATTTGTTTTTATGTCTCACGAAAGTGATAATATAAAGGTATAAACGCCATCTGGACCATAAAGACATCCGCAACAACCGAGAAATTGTAAAATCGTTGCTGGTTTCTTAGGGCCCTTTCCACAAACGAAACTGATCGTGATTACACCTAATAAAACTGAGTTAGAACGTCCAATCGAATTTAGAGCGTTTAATCGAAGTAAGCGCTTCAAGAGGCCTCCGGTAACCTCAGTCACATTGCAAAACATAACGCAAGTGTTGTTTCACGTCGGTCTACTGCTCGGCCGTGGTATCACTCCGGTCGAGCCGGCCCATTCGTTCCGAAGCATGGCTCTGCCTCGTAAAAATCCTACTCTTACTTAGTTACCAAAATTAGTTCAAATGAAATTTAGAAGTCGTGGTGACGACCGCTTCTCATGCATTCGAAAACTACCAACGGCAAGTACCAATGTGACGTTTTCCGAGTTATGTGTACTTTCTAAGATTATTTAGACACCACTGACAAACGGTGAAGGAAAACATCGGAAAAACTCTTAAAATATAAGTTTAAAATCACCAACCCGCATTAAGTAAGCCTGGTATTGAATATATACAAACCTTCTCCGTGTGAGAAGAGGCCATTGGTTAGTGGTGGCCACTTATAGGCTGTTCATAATACTGATATTGTAAAAGTTAATAAATATGGTATACTAGCTTATACCCGCGGCTCCGCTCGCGTCACAAAAGGATAAAAGTAGCCTATACCAATACACACAGCTCCATCTATACCAATTCTTTTGTTTTTCCTCGGGAATACCAAAATTTTCCGGAATAAAATGTACCTATTATTTAATCCGGACTTCTGTAACATTAGAAGTTGTCGTCTGCAAAAAATCAATGCAATTGGTTTAGAAGTTACGGCGTGAAACCGGAACAAACAAACAAAAAAAACAAACTCACTTTCCCATTTATAATAGTATAAGGATTGTTATAAAGTGTTGGACTGATGAATGATAACTGATAAATTTTAACATTACACTTGAACTATGTTATAGATGATAATGTCTTTGTAAACTGAGTTTAAAGTTAAGAGATTGAAGATAATCTCTGAGTAACGTCTTTGATCCTTTACAAACACACCTCGATTCTATTTCTGTCGAAATTTGAATATATTATTATGCGTCAGTTTTTACCTTTGATTTTGTCTGTGTGAATTATATGCCCTTCTTTTTATCCCTTTATATCTGACTAGCTTTTACCCGCGGCTTCTCTCGCGTCCCAAAAGGATAAAAAGCAGCCTATGTGATATATACCAATACACACAGCGCCATCTATACCAATACTTTTGTTTTCATCGGGAATATCAAATTTTTCCGGGATAAACAGTACTCTATTATTTAATTCGGACTTTTAACTTAACGTCTGCAAAAATTCAAAGCAATCGGTTTAGTAGTTACGGCGTAAAAGCGGAACAAACAAACAAACAAACAAACTCACTTTCCGATTTATAATATTAGTAAAGATTACCTGTTTATGCACAAGATTTATTTATTTCTTTATTAACGTTTCATGCACAAAGTGTACACAAAGTAGACATAATGCCGCGGGCATTTTCTCCCAAGATGATTCTTTAAGTAATATACATATATAACCTCACGTCTGTCTTCCATGGGGGTAGGCAGTAGGCAAAGGCTATGGAATGCCAATTACTATGATTCTTACATACCTCTTTCGCTTCCTCAACAGTCATCAGTATTTTCATGCATGCTCGTTGGTTAAAAGAACTCTTAATTTGGCCCTTCTTTAATATATCGCCAGTCTGGTCGATACATGTCCGTCTAGGGTGCCCTCTATTGACGGCCCCATTGTCGGCGCATCAGTATAGCCATCGAACATAGAGGCGGCGACGCGGCATGGGGGTATAAAAACCCACGGTTGCGCGAGCGCCGCGCTTCATCAACCACACACTTCGCTAACTTACACCAAAAATTTCGGGCATTTCTTTGTGTTGGTGCGCGCCGGTCTTGATCCTGATTTGTGAATTAACCTACCTTTAAAATAACCCGACACCCTTTTCATATCCGCTCTGAATAACTACTTCTTTCGTTACTCTACTTTCATCCATTCTTTCTACAATTCCAAACCATCGTAACATTCCCTTTTCAATCCTTGTCACTACATCATCTTTCAATCCACACCTATCAAAAATGGCCAAGTCAATTCTCATCCATTAACAACAAAATAACCCAACTATTAACACAACACTGACTGCCTCGTTGGCCGAGTGGTCGCAAGGGCGACTGCCGGGCAAGGGGTCTCGGGTTCGATTCCCGGGACGGGCAAAGTATTTATTAAAAATTCTCAGTAATAGCACGGAGCCTGGAATTGTGCCTGGTATATGGCAATAGGCTCACCCCCTATTACACGGGACTCATAACATAAATAGTGAAAAGTGGGTATTACATTGTACAATGACATAATGTGCACCTCTGCCTACCCTTTTGGGAATAAAAGGCGTGATGTTATGTTATGTTAACACAACACTGTCCACCCCGCAAACAAATAAACAAACATACAAAACGGAAGACATATTTAATTATTATTACATTTATAAGTATTACCAAATCGTCAAACATTGGAACTATTAAATACCGATTTACGTGACAGGCTAAACACATACAGACGAATATATAATGTATTTGGTTACTTGATTCACCACTGTCTCATACAAAACTGGCAAAAGGCCGTGAATATACTTGTACCTTCTTTACTGTTGTGGCTGTCTACGGGCATGGCTTGCTTACCATCAGATAATCCATCCTGCTAATATTATTAAACCGAAAATTGGTATGTTTGTTTATTTATTAGTCTTTAACGTCAAAACTGGTGAAAGAATCAGAATGAAATTCGGAATAAAGTCAAAGTCAAAATCATTTATTTCAATTAGACCAGGATGGCACTTTTGAACGTCAAACAACAAAAATGTATAAGTGAAGCTTGTTGCTCCTAATAGTCTGGAATCTTATATATATAAAAGAAAATCGTGTTAGTTACACCACTTATAACTCAAGAACGGCAGAATAGATTTGGCTGAAAATTGGTAGGGAGGTAGCTTAGAGCCAGGAAACCGACATAGGATACTTTTTGACCAAAAATTTTTTTTTTACTTTTTACCGAAAATCACGAATGGGGACGGGAAATATCGGGATTGCGCGTACGAAGTCGCGGGCAGAAGCTAGTATTCCATTAAAAAAAAACGCGTTTTATACTTCGACAGTGGTAAAAAAGCAAACGTGTGCTCCTCTGTCTAGCTCTAGGAAGAATAAAACTGTACCACTGAAACCTGTAGTTTCAGTTGACAACCTCGTTATGTCTGTTTTAATTGTCTTGTAGCACGCGACACTTTTTTCAGGCGCTGAAACTGTTCCAGTTGTTCTTTGTGGTTAATGAGTTGTTCATTGTAATTAGAATTGGTATTATTACTGAACAATTGAACAACTTATTTCTTTTGAGTCATAACCTTTTTTGTTCTCCGAAGTAGTGGAGTAAGTTTTTAGTTTCAGAATCATATACATAGACAAAGGCGTCTCTCTTAAAAATAGTATAATTTCATCACCACGCTTGTCTACCATAGTGCTTGGCTTTGGTTCTCCGGAGTAGTGGAGTAAGTTTTTAATTTCAAAATCATGAAGTTGGACAAAGGCGTCTTAAAAATAGTATTTTCTATAATTTCATCACCACGCTTGTCTGCCATAGTGCTTGGTTTTGCTTGAGAATTGCAATTGTTATGGGATAAGCCGGTAAACGAGCAGACGGATCACCTGATGGGGAGCAATCGGCGCCGCCCATGCAACACCAGAGGCGTTACAAGTGCGTTGCTCACTTTTTGGGGGTTAGTAATTTGAGGATTGTTGAGTATTCGAGGATTGGGGAGATGTGATTGGGCCTCCGGTAATCTCACTAACACGACAAAACACAACGCAAGCGATGTTTCACGTCGGTTTTCTGTGAGGCTGTGGTACCACTCCGGTCCATTCGTGCCGAAGCATGGCTCTCCCACACTTAAATAAGACGTAGCATTTGGTTCCCACAATCTATCTGCACTATCTCGAGCTCCTTCATTAATAAGTTCGCAATGATTTGCATCAATTAACGTCGCAGGCTCGCCGCGGCGCCGGCGCTAACTGGCAACATTAAGTGCATCACTAATCACGTTATTTGCAGACGAGATTCTCAGATTTTAGTGACGTGATTTTATTTGTCAAGTTGGCAACACTGCCGCTTTGTGATTAGCTCGTTTGTGGTTTTGTTTGTAGTTGGTGATTTTCGGTTCAGTTTGACAGACATTGTTTTGTTTATTTACTGGGAACTGGAGATTTTTAGGCGGTCGTGTGTGTGTATGTGTGTGTGTGTGGGAGCTTTTGTGATTGGGTTGTTAACAGTAATGCAAATTATTATACGTTTCAATGAATAAGTAACTTTTTGCTGCCTCATTGGCCAAGTGGTCGCAAGGGCGACTGCCGAGCTTACTGGGTTTGTAAAAACCTCTGTAGTAGCACGGAGTCTAGAAATGTGCCCGGTATATGGCAATAGGCTCACCCCCTATTACATGGGACTCATAACATAAATAGTGAAAAGTGGGTGTTACATTGTACAGTGGCATTAAGTGCCGTAATGTGCACCTCTGCCTACCCCTTCGGGGATAAAAGGCGTGATGTTATGTTATGTTGTGTTATGTAACTTTTTAATAGTGTAGTGGCTGAGTATAATTTATTTATTTTGTCTCGACCGACTCTTCCTGTTCTTTGATGAAACTGAATCTTTCATGTGGCGATTTCAATTCACCTTCCAAGCCTTGATCTTATGACAAACCCATCTTATGTAGAGGCTTATACAATCCAGCAGTGATCTGTCACCAGCTACTGATGATAACGACATCTATTTATATAAATGAAAATGAATTTTCGTTCGTTAGTCTCGCTAAAACTCGAGAACGATTAAACCGATTTTATTTATTGATTCACCAACAATTGTACACACTAGATCAAATATTAGGTTATTTATTTATTTATTTATAATTTGGACAACCAGTAGCTTTGCTACATTAGGTCTTATATCTAAGCACTTACATTGTAATAAATTTTAAATGAACAACATTTTAAGGTGTCACAACATGCACAGTGGCCTAACGATGACACTTTTATCAGTATTTGTGATAATTAGAAAATACAGGTTACATGCAATAGATACATACTTTAGTGTTACAATCACTTTAAGGTAAACACCACATGCATAAGAAGATTGTACAATAAAGACAATTATAAATTAACAAAAAAAATTGGGTAATTTTGTTTTGAAATGCTTGTCGAAGTCCACGAAAGGTTCAAAAGGAGATAAAATAATTTTTAGGTGGTACGAATTATGCCGGGTCAGCTAGTCCTTACTAATATTATAAATCGGAAAGTGATTTTGTTTGTTTGTTTGTTCCGCTTTCACACCGTAACTACTAGACCGACTGCTTTGAAATTTTACAGACGTAAAGTTAGTCCGGATTAAATAATAGGGTACTTGTTATCCCGGAAAATATTGATATTCCCGAGGGACCACAAAAGTATTGGTATATTATTATGTCACAGGCTACTTTTTATCCTTTTGTGACGCGAGCGAATAAAAGCGCGCGGTACTTAACTGCGCTTACCGCGGGTAAAAGCTAGTATTAAATAAAAAAAATCACACAACTTGTATTGATGATACAAAACCAGACGTCAGACGGAAATCATTCGAAAATTCTTCAAGTAAAACAAAACAAAACAAACATCTAAATTCAAACAGCAACACTAACCACAGATAAAACACATAAACAATGTCATAATAAATAACAGTAGCAACGAACACAATTCGTAGCCAACAATAATTCCACCATGTCCTCCCGAAAATTACTATGTAAGGAGTCTTGGAGGAAATACGGTCGTAAACCAGTGATAATATCAACCCTCTTGAGTTACAACCCTACAGGTTGATAATGAGGATGTAAACACAGCACCTCGCATGTTTGTAGTCGGTTAATCACGGAGAGAAGTGAACAGATAATTATCACTTGAGGTAGGTGATGACGTTTCAATAGGTTGGTAATGTGGTGTGTGAAGGTTAATTAAAAAATCTTTTTACTAGATCCTGTCCTACATATCCTTTTTTTTAATGGGGGAAAATCATCGAATGACTGCTCCCGCCTGGGTGAGGGGAGGGAGTGCCAGACTCTTACTGACTAAAAACCACCCCGTTCCTTCTCCTGCACGTCGAGCCGGAGCCCCGGTTACCCGTTAAGTTCTCCGCGACACTACATATCCTTAGGATGCGTCCACATCTGGCGACTGTGAAGCTCGCGAGCTGTTTGCGAGCTGCGCGCGTGCAGTTAAGGTAATGGTCTAGTGCGCTTCTTTATTGAAACTCGTATAAATAATGATTTTAAATGCTCGACAGATGCACATTCGCGGAACATTCGCTAGATGTGGACGCACCCGTCTACTGTCCAGAAGGGGTAGGCAGAGGCGCACATTATGGCACTAAATGCCACTGTACAATGTAACACCCACTTTTCACTATTTATGTTACTTCTTCTCCCAATTCACATTATTCTAAAGTTGGTTTGATTATTTAATCACAATTTTATTACTTTTCATTGACATTACATTAATGTCAGTTTATTTTTGAATTCGTAATCATCTCTATTGTACCCGAAATAACATACAATACAAACACATAAACAAACCATCTAATTATAAGATTATGTGTACTATACAACTCAATTTATTTTCGAGGAAAAAAGCTAATTATTATGTTGAGGAAGCACGCAATACTATATTACGACCTTTAAGGATATTTATAGAAAATTTCAAAATTACATTTAATTACAAATTAAACAATTTTGTATTAACAGTTGCAAGATAATCACCATTGAAAATAGAAATAAATAAATAGAAAATTACATACAAATAAAACATAACATAACTTTTCTTTTCTCCCCGAGTCTGTCTTTTATCCCCGAAGGGCACTGTACAATGTAACACCCACTTTTCACTATTTATGTTATGAGTCCCATGTAATAGGGGGTGAGCCTATTGCCATACACCGGGCACAATTCCAGACTCCGTGCTACTACTGAGATTTTTTTGAGAAGTGTGTTCATTGAAGTCATTGATGATTTACTACCCCCGGAGAACCTAACGGGTAACCGGGGCTCCGGCTCGATGTGCAGGAGAAGGAACGGGGTGGTTTTTAGTCAGTAAGAGTCTGACACTGCCTTCCGCCTCACCTAGGCGGGAGCAGTCATTCGATGATTTTCCCCCCTTAAAAAAAACTAAAAAAACATCATAGGGCCATCATTTTAATAAGAAAAAAACTAATAAAAAAATCTAAATCAAGTAAAAACGCGGGTTACTCACGTGAATATACTGAGAAAAGCTCTACTAGTTTCGAACCACAGAGGGGATCTTCCTCATGAGCAGCGTGCGCGATCGCGGCGACGTCGCGCAGCTCACTGCTAGACTTCAACTAGTAGAGCTTTTCTCAGTATATTCACGTGAGTAACCCGCGATTTTACTTGATTTAGTATGTCTCACGATAGTTATTATAAAAACAAAAAAATCTAACTTTAATTGAAGACATTCATCAAGTTATTTACTCGGTGAACTCTTTAAGGTGTAAATCTCAGTGATTTAAAGCGCGTTCCGACCTCATTCCGACTGCGCGTTGCCTATTTATATTTCAACACGTTTCGCACGATTTATACCGACTTCAGATGAGAAACGTTTCGGTTGAAAACTTAAAAGGATAAAGATTTCAATCTTTAAGTTGTAGAAAAATATGCCAAGCTACGCGGTTTAAGTTGAATTCTTGATATTTTATAAAAGTACTTTGAAATAGTTGATTTTCAGAATAAAAAATACCTATATAATTTTGTTTCAATTGACTGCATTGGTTTGGGCTTTGGGTTTATTTTTCGAATTTGGAAAACGGACGCGGTGGCTGGATAACTGGCTGCCGTGCAACATGTCGCGGTTTCGATTCCCGCTAGGAACAACTCTTTGTGTGTTCCACAAATTGGTGTTTCGGGTCTGGATGTCACGAGTTTGTGAACTTGTATGTTTGTCTACTGACAATCCTAATGTAGGGCGAGGTTTTTTTAACATAACATAACATCACGCCTTTTATCCCCGAAGGGGTAGGCATAGGTGCAAACAGAAGTAACACCCACTTTTCACTATTTATGTCATGAGTCCCATGTAATAGGGGAGCTTATTGCCATATACTGAGCATATTTCCAGATACCGGGCACATTTCCAGACTCCGTGCTACGACTGAGATTTGTTTTTAAAACCCAGCAATACTTTGCCCGACTCGGGTATCGAACCCGAGACTCCTTGCCCGGCAGTCGCACTTGCGACCACTCGGCCATCGAGGCAGTCAAATAGGAAGGCAGGTAGATTTTTTTAATGAAATAAAAAAACATACTTAAGTAGTTACTTATATTAAGTGCAAGACTCATGTCTCTTTTTAAAACGCTTCTCTACATGTTTATGGCAATAAACTCGCACTTAATGGGGATGATGACAGGGTATGAAAATTAAAAATATAATTAGTCCGTAAGTTAGGTAATGAAAAAATATTAGACACGTATTTTTTTATTTCGTCGTATAATAAAACAATACTTAGATAAAACGAATCAAAGTTTAGGAGTGGGGGCTAAAACGTCATTCCTTAGTATAAAAAAAATTATTATTAAAAAAACAAAATACCCGACTGCACACTAAAAAAAGAGTAAAACAAGCCCCACAATAATATTGATCAATCAAATGCTAAAAACTAATTATGTAATACCGTTTAAACAATACCTATATTAAAATACACTACAATATGTGTTCGTAATCGATAGTTAAATAAACAGAAACTTATTTTGAATACAAATTTACTGAATATAATTTATAAATGTTGATGGAAAGCATCGCAGGCGGGGACCAACAGAGGCTTATTTATAGTCATTTCGGTTGTGCACCATTTAGCAGAATTTTCGTTGGTGGCGGTCAAGGTGGTCCCCGCCTGCGATGTTTTCCATCAACATTTATAAATTATATTCAGTAAATTTGTATTCAAAATAAGTTTCTGTTTATTTAACTATCGATTACGAACACATATTGTAGTGTATTTTAATATAGGTATTGTTTAAACGGTATTACATAATTAGTTTTTAGCATTTGATTGATCAATATTATTGTGGGGCTTGTTTTACTCTTTTTTTAGTGTGCAGTCGGGTATTTTGTTTTTTTAATAATAATTTTTTTATTTATAACTTTTTAGCTGTTTTTTTAACGAAAATGTTGTAGATGTAGAAGACTATCGTCAACGACGTGTGCCCTCATGCGTGTGCCCGCAATCGGGCTGTATACTCGAGCATATCCCCCTCCGCACCGCGCCGCGCGCCGCATGCCAGGCCACGCCCTATCTTTTTGCTTGCTAACGCATGAGTTGCTTTGCGTTGACGCAGAATTAACATGTTCCCGTGGGAATTTTGAGAAAAAACGTATCCTATATTAATTACTCCCGTGATTGAAATGAATCTAATGATACCGCATACATATTTTTTAAAGGGAAATTTAGAAAAAATATTATTATGTCTTTATCCCGTGGGACTTTTAGGATAAAATGTATCCTATGACACTCCCGTAATCAAGACAAATCTAACGATACCTCATACATCAAAATCCATCAAGCCGTTTAGGCTACAGGTGGTCACAAAGGAAAAGACATACATACATACTTACATACACTCGAAAAACATTACCCTCCTTCTTTGGCAGTCGGGTAAAAATGTACTGAGAAGTGACGTCACGCGACATTTCAAATCAATATATCTTCGAAACTATTCGTTTCTGTGAGAAAATAAAAAATACGTGTCTAATGTTTTTAAATAATCTATCAGACGGACATTAAAATAAAAATTAGTCGTCTACCCCATTGTATAGGTAGGCCTTACAAAATATAAATATTCTGAACTCCATAAAATGGTTAAAGTTCCATTCAATAAAAGTTACGAATTGAAATTGAAAGTGGAAACCTTTTAAAAAAGCGGTATCATTATTTCTAAGTTTAATATTACTTGTATCAATTGAGTCTCTGTAATTAAAAACGGTCTATAGTAATCGACCTTGTAATGACTACATCAATCTACAAATTATAGTCTACTAGCTTTTGCCAGCGGTTTCGCCCGCTTTTCCGTAAAATAAAAAGTATCCTATGTATTATTTCCACGATCTCCGGCCACCGTAAGCACGGGCCTGCGGACGGCGAGCATGGGTGGCTCGCCGCCCAACCAGAACCAGACCCGAGCGTACGGCGCGTCGCGTTATGCGCGCGCCTCAAAAAGCCATCAGACTACCACGGATGGGGCCTGATAGCGCCGATACGGAACCGTGGAGAACTTAACGGGTTACCGGGGCTCCGGCTCGAAGTGCAGGAGTAGGAACGGGGTGGTTTTTAGTCAGTAAGAGTCTGACACTCCCTCCCGCCTCATCCAGGCGGGAGAAGTCATTCGATGACTTCGCCCCCTTAAAAAACACTACATTCTACCCCTGTTTCAAATTTTATCTCGATCCATTCAGAAGTTTTTGTGTGAAAAAGCAACAAACACACACACACATCCTCACAAACTTTCGCATTTATAATTAGCAGGACTTGCAAAGTACAAACGGGAGAGATTCAACCCAAACATGGCAACCCTACCGTCACCTGTTATAATTATGACAAGCAACGACATAATTAACCCAATTTCATCTGTTGTCAAATTTAATGTCAACATTTGTTACGACGTTTAGTTGACAGTGGCTGACAGAAGCCGAATATAACAACCAATGACGGATCAGTTCGTCGTGGTGGCCCGGAGGTTTAAGACACGCTTCTCATGCATGAGTATACGGGTTCGAAAACTACGGCAAATACCAATGTGACTTTTTCCAAGTTATATGTACTTTCTAAGATTATCTAGACACCACTGACAAACGGTAAAGGAAAACATCGTGAGGAAACCTGGGCTTATAATTTCTAATTATAAGTTTGTAATCGCCAGCATTGAGCAAGCGTGGTGATTAATGCTTAAACCTTCTCCGTGTGAGAAGAGGCTTTGCTCAGCAATGGGCATTTATAGGCTGTTAATAACGGATCAGTTTGATAACACTCTGAAAACTGATATTTTAATACTGATGTCTGTATTAGTGCTATATGTTCGCGAATATTTTGTTTTAAGAGCGCAGCTATCAAACAAGGATATTTTAATGCCTGCCGGGGTTGCAAGCTAGTCGAATCACGGAATATCTGCGGCACCGGTATAGAGTAGGTATTGGAACGTGGTGGCTTTTTACCGCCTTCAAAAAAAGGAGGAGGTACTATGTTCGGCTGATTGTTTATTTTTTGTTTGTTCGCGCAGTACTCCGCCCTTTGTGAACGGATTTTCAAAATTCTTGTTTTTTTTGATAGGGTATACTCCACAGATGGTCCCCTTTCTATGAGATCAAGATCTGATGATGGGATCCTAGGGAAACCGAGGGGAACTTTATGGCGCCGACTTCTAACCTATCAGTGAGTGAGTAACCTATCAGTACTAATTATAGTTATTTGTTTCTTTTTAGTTTTGACTTTTTGTTTTGGTTTTGGTTTTTTGAAGTCGGTTTTATAATCTCAGTTTTTATTTTATTATTTTTAGTCAGTAAGAGACTGAGACTCCCTTCCAATGCAGTCATTTAATGATTTTCCATCCTAACAGTAAAGAGATTCGTAATTCCATCATAATCTGCCCGAATAGCAACTGAACAAATATTTTGATTCATAATGGGAGGTCCATTATACCTATGTATCCCCCATACATGGTATTACTTGCAAATCTCAGTAGTAGCACGGAGTCTGGAATTGTGCTTGGTTTATGGCAATAGGCTTACCCCGTATTACATGGGACTCATAACATAAATAGTGAAAATTGGGTGTTACACACACACACCTCTGCCTACCCCTTCGGGGATGAAGAAAGATGTCTCATGTTTAAGATGAATAAAAAGAACAAACAAAAGTTTAAAAATAGAACACAAAAACAAATAAAGTCTCCATTTCATTCCATTTTCAAACAAACCCTACGATCGCATTGTCGATGAACAATCTCAATCTATATACCTACAATTAATTTATCATTCATTCATTTCATTCGTTCCCATTCACTCGGTCTGACTACTAATTGACAGATTGAATGACATTAGACATGTCTTCGCGATTGTTTGAGGACGTTCCTCGGTACCCATTTGAATTATTTATAAAAACAATAACGATTGCCTTTTCGAAAATGTTTCGGAAGCCACATTTTATTTCGGTTTATCTGAGATTTTATTATGTAAAATCTTTATTTATTAGTACTCTGGATATTTTTGCTTACTCATTTATATTTTACGGTAACTATCGCCAGTTTTTATATCGTTCATTATGGGATAGAAGAAAAAATACAATACGTATTGAGTGTACTCTACTCTTCTGCGTGAAATGAAATATGAAATTATGATAATTATAAACTGCCTCGTTGGCCGAGTGGTCGCAAGTGCAACTGCCGCGCAAGGGGTGTCGGGTTCAATTCCCGGGTTGGGCAAGGTATTACAAGATTTTCTAAAAAAAGTCTCAGTGGTAGCAAAATGTCTGGAATTGTGCCCGGTATATGGCTCACCCCCTGTTACATGGGACTCATAACATATGTAAATAGTAAAAAGTGGGTGTTTGATTAATTGTCGCATGCAATGTATGTGCACCTCTGCCTACTCCTTCGGGGATAAAAAGGCGTGATGTTATGTTATGTAATATATGATAATTATAAAATATGAAATAGGTACATCTTATCATACAAGCGATATTTACTATATCTAAATACCGTATACCCAAAATAATGGTCAGTTTCAAAAACCGATCTTGTGTGTTTTTTTAAGGGGGGAAAATCATCCAATGACTTCTCTCGTCTTGGGTTAGGCGAGAGGGAGTGTCAGAGTCAGACTCTTACTGACTAAAAACCATCCCGTTCCTTCTCCTGCACGTCGAGCCGGAGCCCCGGTTACCCATTAGGTTCTCCGCGACGATCTTGTGGGATAGAGGGCAAACGAGAACACAGATCACATAATCGCCAGACTCCATCCAAAACACTAGAAGAGTTACCGTTGCCAGCCTTTTAAGTTTCAAATACTAACTACAAATAGAAATGTGACTAAATCTTCATACAAGGTAAACAAGACCGAGAGCATAGTATTGACGAGAATCCTATCATGTCTAGTAATATAGGTACATTAGGTTGCTACCTATGTTTTAAATTGCAAACGCCGTAAACTACAGCGTCACTTCTCATTAGAGAATCATTCATCGAATGGAAACAAGCTTTAAATTTGGATAGATTTTTATATTTTTTTTATGAGATAAGCCGGTAAACGAGCAGACGGTCACCTGATGGGTGTCGCCCATGGACATGGACAACTTCAGAGACTTTACAAGTGCATTACCAATATTAGGCATAATAACTTCACTGCTTTTATTCCACAAGATGGTAGGTAGAGCAATACATATTTTTTAATGGGACAAGCCTGCCACAACCTCCCAAAATCTCTACAGTAGATAAAACCATAAAAACACCGGAACGCTGAAGTCCGGCGCGTCCCAGGGACATGAGTAACTGTCTTGGTTCCCACAACGAAGTGAATCAGAAGATATTATAAGAGGAGAAGAAAAAAACGATAGTTTCCACTTCCCTCGGTGAAGCAATACATATAACCATTATAACTTTTCATCAATAATTTTATAAGACCCCATTTATATAATATGGAACAATCCTATCTCCATACACCGGCCACAATCCCCGTTAATTTATTACCCAATTAATTTAATGACTTGCTAGTAATTATTTTGTACCCAAGAAAAAAGTATTCGCTGTCCTACGGTTTTGCTTCTAGGTGAAAAAAAATCTGCCTGTATTATCCGTAAGTAAAAAATATCTATTCACATCATGCCTTTTTATCTCCGCAGGGGTAAACAGAGCCATTACGGCACTTAATGCCACTGTACAATGTAACACCCACTTTTTACTATTTTTATTATTAGTCCCATGTAAAAGGTGTGGGTGAGCCATGCTTCGTCACGAATGGGCCGGCTCGACCGGAGTGATACCACGGCCTCACAGAAAACAGACGTGATACAACGCTTGCGTTGTGTTTCGTCGTGTGAGTGAGGTTACCCTTCTCCAGTCTCCTCAATCCCCGAATCCTCCACAATCCTCAAATTTTTTTTGCCTGACCCGGGAATCGAACCCGAGACCCCTTGCCCAGCAGTCGTAATGGAACCATTCGGCCATCGAAGCAGTCTTCCCTTCGTTCTAACATTATATATTTATAATGCAAAACTTTATAAGGATATATTATGAATATTTTAGCTCTTTCACTCTCCAAATAATAAAGCCATCTGCATGAAGTTACGCACATAAATAGTTTATAGCCTACTAGCGACCCGCCCCGGCTTCGCACGGATTGAATATTCATGTATTATACATATAAACTTTCCTTAAACTGTCAAACACCAAGCGGTCACCGGTGACCGCGACCTATTGTTACCCGACCGGTACTCGGTACTCGACGAGTTAACTCGTCGAGTACCGGTTTTATAGACACAATTAAAGAACAATAGGTCGCGGTCACCGGTGACCGCTTGGTGTTTGACAGTTTAAGAATCATTATATCTATTAAAAAAAACCGCACCAAAATCCGTTGCGTAGTTTTAAAGATCTAAGCATATATAGGAACAGACAGACAGGCGGATAGCGACTTTGCTTTATACTATGTAGTGATAATAATTTTTAATAGTCTCCAGAAAAGGAGATTCTCTGTGTGACCTGTATGTATGTTGTATAGTCGCGGAGAACCTAACGGGTAACCGGGGCTCCGGCTCGACGTGCAGGAGAAGGAACGGGGTGGTTTTTAGTCAGTAAGAGTCTGACACTCCCTCCCGCCTCACCCAGGCGGGAGCAGTCATTCGATGACTTTACCCCCTTAAAAAAAATGTATGTTGTATGTATGTATGTTTGTGCGTGACTATCTCGCGATTGGCTGAACCGATTTTGATTCGGTTTTCAGAAAAGTGTTTGTTACACTTAGGAGAATGTTAATATACTTATCTATTAATTAACTGACTTAAAAGAGGAGGTTGAAGTTATTTTTTTGAAACGTAATTTGTGAAAGAATATTTTTTCCAATAATGTGGACTCAATCGCTAGTGATCGAATAATAATAGTTATTTTTGAGATAATTAGGTAAGTATCTATCTAGTTATGACTTAAATATCGGAGAACATAAAAAAATATTTTCATGCCGTGGAAGTAAGGTTCAAAAATGTATTCTACACCATATAAACGTAAGTACAAAATTATCTAACACGAAAATCCTTTACTTAAACTCTAAACAATTCCAATTCTATTTAATGTACATTACGGACTTCTTATTCAAATTAATTATTTTCTCGAAAACAAACGTAAAGTCTTGCAAACGACTTGGAATTTCGAATATATTTTAAGTTAAGCGTCGAGTTTAGATAAACAACACTTAATTGCGAAGAATACCTGTGTCAGTGAGCCAGGAAATGTACGCCAAGTTAATCTAACATGTGTATTTGAACACATTTCTGTGTATTTCGAAAAACAGTGTAATATTTAAGTAAGTCATTCTTTTATAATATTCTAACCGCTACTATAATCGGGTAAAATGTTTTCGGTAAAATCCTTAAATTTCCTTAAAAAATATAATTTTCATGACAAATTTTGTATTTATAGAATAAATTCCGAAGACGAAAAATTTATAAAAAAATATTACGCTAAAATACTCACAGTGAACAGCGAAACGATTCCCAATTCAAATTCAAACAAAATACCACAACAACACTTCTATGTCAACGAAAAAAAAAAACTTCACAATTTCTTCACCAATAATAATAATTTACGTCACTTTCACACTGGGTTACACTTGGTAGCAGAATTACTGTCACACGTAGGTTCGAGGTATCGGAATTACGAGACGCGTATTATTGGTCGGGAGAGCGACTGACGCAGCCTTCCCCGTCGGCGGCGTAAACACGAATGCTCTATGCGCATGGTTGTACCACCGTACAACGAAACGACGTAACGTCGCAATGCGTTATACTACATTTAAAAAACAGCCTTACACCCTCTGCCGTCGATACAAGCTCTATACACAGCTTTTCTCAACAAAAATTGTGTTTAACTAGGCCTCGTAGGCTTTAGTTCGTGGTCGTGACGTCACTTCTAAAGGTCCTGTTTGTAAAAATGCAAGTTTGTGATGTTTTGTTAGTCTTTTCTCCGATTACTGATGAATGGATTTCGATATGATTTGGACTAGAAATATATTATACTCTGGAATACCGCATAGGTTTATTTTTATAGCATACATATTTGTCGCGGAGAACCTAACGGGTTACCGGGGCTCCGGCTCGACGTGCAGGAGAAGCAACGGGGTGGTTTTTAGTCAGTAAGAGTCTGACACTCCCTCCCGCCTCACCCAGGCGGGAACAGTCATTCGATTATTTTGCCCCCTTAAAAAAAATTGTATACATATTTGTTACGATTAAACATCAAAAACTATTAAATAGATTTAGATAGAGTTTTGCATAGAAATAGAGTATGGTTTAGAATGACACAAAAGGTACATTTCTCAGATTTAATGTATGTTAGTAAGTTGAAACTTTAATAAAATCGACACAGAGGTCTATCAAAAAGTGTTTATATAGAAAATGTCCACGTGCCAAAATTGTTTTAAAAGCTATTTTCGTTAAGATTTCGCAATTAAAATCAACGTTTACTAGTTCTACTAAAGTAATTAGGTCAATCTACTACTGACTGGATCCATTTGGAAATTATGTAGATATTTGAGAAGAGAGCGGAAACTTTCGAGTGATCTTTTAACTTTCAATCGTTAAGTTTAATATTTTAATTTTTGCTCTTCCTTAGCCCAAGAACTTGGCTTTTGAGAGCTAATTATATCATTATGGATTAAAAGCGATAAAGGTTATTGGTATTCTAAGTATCTATAAATAAAACTGGCAATGTTTGTAATCAAAGAAAGATATTTGAAGTGTATTTGATGTGCAAATCTAATTTGTCTTGATTGCATTTTAAGAAGCAAGAATGTATTTGTGTTGTACAATTTTGTAATGTATTAAAGCAATGGCTAAATAAACAAAATTACTAGGTACTCAATCCACGAATTTTCAGAAAAAAACAAATGTAAATCTTTTACTTTTAAAGAAAGAAATAAATAAGAGCAGTAACTGTGGTTTATGTACCAAAATTGTAGCTTTCATTTATTTTATTTTAATCTAGAGGTACAGTAAAGATTAAATGAAACCAATTTGCATGGTAAATGTGCTGATCGAATTATATTGTATGTAACATCTATATCATGTACCACATTGAGCAAATAAAGAATTGTCTATACTAATATTATAGCTGAAGAGTTTGTTTTTTTGTTTGTTTGTTTGAACGCGCTGATCTCTGAAACTACTGGTCCGATTTAAAAAATTCTTTCTGTGTTGGATATCCCATTTATAGAGGAAGGCTATCGGCTATAAAATAATAAGCGCCGAACAAAGCGAGTAAAACCGCGCGGAAGTAGCTAGTAGTTATATATAATGCAACCACTCGTTTCAGGAGAAATATTAAGCATCTATTTTTAAAGATTGCAGAGTGACTTTCTAAAGATTGAAGAAAAAAATACAAAATATTTTTTGTAGAGTTGTTACTTTTTTAAATCCAATTCCGAAAGAGGTCGTACCGAAAAAAGGATTCTAAATCTATTAAAACATTCGTTCTCTGATTGAAATTCATCGAAAGATAGAACGGGACAAATTTCAAAAAGACATCGTATTTTCTTTAAAAAAAGAAGTAGAACTTTTTTTTGTTGTGTATTTTTTTTTTGTTTGTATATCCCGATGTCATTGCGAGATAAAAAAAATAAGATAATGAAAATGTTCCAAAGATCTAGTTTGAAACGGTTTAAGTTCGTGAGAATAGATTGGGTCCGCCATTGCGCTGCAAAATAAGCTAAATTAAATGTGAGCGCCGCTGAGCAGGGATAAGTGGGCGGTGAACGAGCGTGATTGTCAAAATTGACATTTGATTATTTGACACAATTCTGCGGAAATGTTTTGTTTTTGAGAGTCGTTGAGCACCTCTATGCTCTATTTTGAGAGCTACTGAAGACTCGATTAGGTATCATCTAAGTATTAAAAAATGTTGCAATAGAAGTAATGTATATTAAATGTTAGAGTAAACAGTAAAATATTATTAAATGAATTAATTCCGTCATTGATATTAGCTCATTTTAAAATATTTATACTAATTTGAGCTCATTTTGGCAAAAATTTGGTATAACCTGGTTGTCTTCAGGACCCGAATGAATAGGTTGCTTATGGAAAGACGTGCTCCATCGTAGACCGCATCAGCGCTTACCAACAGGCAAACGTCGGCCCTCAAATTTAAAAAAAAATTGGCACAGAGAATAATTATGATGTTACGTATCAAGTACATTTTTTTAACTAAACCGTATATTTATAAACTAGAAATATCTAGCCAGTTAGAATTCAAGCTTCAAAACACTTTATAAGCCACAAAAATGTAATACCAACGAAGTATACTTGAAAAATATAAACTGAACAACTTCTTCACGTAGATTCAATAAACAGAACAATTGGTAAATTAAATTAGTTTACGTTACAACACCAACAATGTTGGTAGTGTTGGTATTCATTAGTGTTGTATAGGTACTAAAATTACGAATCCAGATACGAATACAAATATGTTATCGGTACACACGGCTACACATCGAGCTTTACATAACCAGTATAAACTGAACGTTAAATGTGCGGAAAGATGATGCGACGCGACGCCAGGATAAACTGGTTTTGTATAGATTGATGTGTGGCCGTATGTACAAGTTCCATATCACAATCAGCTTGTTTCCACTATCCACTATTGCTGAATACTTACTGACCTCTCCAATAGCACACTACAAAACACAATCTTTAGTTTTTCCTGTCCAACCATTCCCATCTAATCGAGGTATTGGATATAGTTACGAATGAAATGAAATACGTTTATTCGGCATAAGACATGCACGCCAGAAAAGACATATAACAATAAAAAGGTAAAAACAGAAAAATAAAAAGATAACAGGTAAATTATAAAACTATAAAAATAATACAGGTGCAACATACTGCGCGGTGTTGAGGGAGGGATATTGTTCATCTGCTCATTTCGAAATACATAATACCACGCCTTTGAACCCCGAAGGGGTAGGCAGAGGTGCACATTACAGGCTACAGCACTTAATGCCACTAAACAATTTAACACCCACTTTTCAAAATGTATGTTACGAGTCCCATATAACAGTGGGTAAGCTTATTGAGATTTCGAAAAACGATCGACAAAATCAAAATTCTATCATAATGTATTTCATTAATACTCAGTCTCTAACCGATTTAAAAAAAAAACGTTGAACACTCGAATTTTTTCCTGTGACGTGCTTTTTATAAACACACTAGCTTCTGCCCGCGACTTCGTACGCGCAATCCCATTTTCCCCCGTCCCCGTTCGTGATTTTCGGTAAAAAGTAAAAAAAAACATTTGGTTAAAAAGTATCCTATGTCGGTCTCCTGGCTCTAAGCTACCTCCCTACCAATTTTCAGCCAAATTTATTCGATCGTTCTTGAGTTATAAGTAGTGTAACTAACACGACTTTCTTTTATATATATAGATGACACCCAGACCCGGAACAACAATCTGATCACACAAAGAGTTGTTACGTGCGGGAATCGAAACGGCGACACGTTGCACGGTAGCCGGTTGCCCAGCCACCACACCAACCAACCGTGCAGCCAACTTTTATTATATTAAAACTATAATACCGGATCCGGTTACGAAAAAAGTTTGTATCGAATAACCGATACATTCGGTTACGATTCTCAACTACAGCTATACAAAACATCGGTTACGAGAATCGTAGCAAAATGTTCGTAGCATAGGTGCTACGTAGTTTCAATACTTTCCACGCGAGCCGGTCACGCATATTCTAGCGCAATTTTTGGCATGTTTGCCCAAACATTTTTTGTAGTCTTTTTTACAGTGCATTTTTTCGAAACAAAAGTTTTGAATGGACTCTCAGAGAATATGGTTTGAATAGGTAAATTAACCTTTTGAGTACCGTCACTATAGACACAAAAAGAACAATAGGTTGCGGTCACCGGTGTCCTCGCGGTGTTTGACAGTTTAACTGGCTTTCAAAAACCTATTAAGATTTTCGAACTGTTCAATAATTAATGTATAAACAACGTACTTTTTTAAAAATTTTGTTTATTAAGTGTGGGAGAGCCATGCTTTAGCACGAATGGGCCGGCTCGACCGGAGTGATACCACGGCCTCACAGAAAACCGATGTGAAACAACGCTTGCGTTGTGTGAGTGAGGTTACTGGAGGCCCAACCCAATTACCCCCCCCCCCTTACTCTCCCCAATCTCAGAATCCCTAACAATCCTCGAATATCCTAATCCCCAAAAGGCCGGTAACGCACTTGTAACGCCTCTGGTGTTCCAGGTGTCCATGGGCGACGCCGATTACGTACCATCAGGTGATCGGCCTGCTCATTGGTCGGCTTATCCCATAAAAAAATCGAACATTCTTGTTCACTTTTCTTTAGGCGATCACAATTTTAAAACAACAATATAATTGTGTTCTATTTACATATTATATTTACTGGAACAAATTTGGTACAATTGAGCGGCCATCTTCGAAATCCGTAGAACACAAGTTGGAAAGAAGGCACCGCTGGGTGGTTGCCAACGCACGCGAATAACATCGCAAGCAATAAACCGTCTAGACGGATTGGAGTCTCCATATAATTCTATATTACGTACTAGGAAAGCGTAGACGCGAATATAATACACATGTATTATGCACGCGACTTTGCGTATGACAGACAGAGCTACGTAACTATCCTAGGTCACTCATCATCTACAGCTCTTCTGCGGCTAATCAAATGCTAAAGAACCAGTGCTAATCTTAAATTTTGAATAACAATCGAAATTAACTAAAATCGCGGGTTACTCACGTTAATATACCGAGAAAATGTCTACTAGTTTCTAAGTTAGTCCAGTACCAATAGGTACGTAAGGCATTAAATCCGTACCTATTGGTACTGGATAGGCTATAATCCAGTAGTGGTACATAGTCACAACCCTATACTTTTTTTTTAAGGTGAAAACTGTCCTGCGTATGACATTTTCACAGAGTTAAACTGCACTATACATTTCATTCGTATTAAAATTTTACAGTTTTAAAAATAAAATTTAACAATAACTGTGATTTAACAAGTATTATTAAGATGTATTTTTTTGATAAGCGAACTTTTTGCTGTAGTATCCTGTTCTTTTTTAATGCATGTCGTGGCTTTAATTAAGGTAACATTATACAGTGTTATAATATGTTAAAAAACCTATCGTGTATTTTCGTGTATGCTTTGTCGGTTGCCCTTAAATAAATAAATAAATGAATAAATAAATCAACTGTTGTTTTGACAACACGGTTAGTGCGGTGGCTGGGCGACCGACTGCCACGCAACGTGTCGCGGGCTCGATTCCCGCACGGAACAACTCTTTGTGTGAACTACAAATATGTAGTTGTTTCGGGTCTGGGTGTCATGTGTATGTGAACTTGTATGTTTGTAAACGCACCCACGATACAGGTCAAGGGTGACAGCCAAAGTCAACAAGATATTATTTAAAATTTTTAAATAAATAGTGAATTATTGTTAAACTTGTACTCGAAAGTGTATTATTCACATCGAGACGTGATTGTGTTTATTAAAAATGAATTTAAAGGCGAAATACAAGTGGCCTGTCTTCTACATACTTTAAATCTTTCTATGCGTTGACTTTTATCTGCTTCGACGCGCTGACAAATTTGACTCGCTGTCAAAAAACGATCCTAACCGTCTCCGAGCATTTCTTCCAACTTTGCCGCTTGGGCGAACAGTCTTTCTCAAGATATGGACGGCGTGGAGCCGCGGAACACCACGGCAGCGCGGCGCTGCGCGACAGCGCGGCGCTGCGCTACAGCGCGGCTGCCCGGCCTTGACCGATTTTTCTTTTTATGAGTTTAATTATTATTGTTTAATTAGTTTGTTTAATTTTAGGATTTTTGATACATTTTTGAGGGCTTTCGACCTACATGCATCCATGTGATGCAGCTGTTGAGTCTGGAAGTGCTTCTCAATGTGCCCATCAACCTCTAGAGAGCCTGGTAAGATGTTCTTTATGCTCTCAGCCTCGATTTTTTAAAGGAGAACGCGGGTTAAGAATACATTATGGAAAAATACACAAATCTCATAGTGTATCCTTATCCCCCTCTAACACTACTCCTCTACAAAATTCTTTTCCGGTTTCAAATCAGCCTTTATGGGAAACTTTATCCAAATTCAAAAATTCAACACCCGTTTTAAAAGAGTTCCTCGTGGTGCAAGACGGTCCGTTGCTCTTAATTTAGGAAATTGCATTCGTCTTGCAACTCGAGAGAACTCTTTCTCGGCTTGGGAGCAGTTACTCACCTTCCCCTACAGGATTCTACACGTAAAAAAAAATTTGGCTGTTAAAAAAAACTTAACCTCACAAATTAAAAGTAATTGTAATATTTTGAACCCCATTTTAGATCCAAAATTTCCTAACTCCTTTAATAATATTAAAAAAAACTCGTTTTGACTACGTAGAATCCAAATTAGGTGAAGGTGATATAAGTGGAGCCGCCAGGCTTTAATTCAGTAGTGACGTGGTTGCTCCCTACTCTTCAGAAACTTTTGAAGCTCTGAAGAGTAAACACCCGCCTGCTAGGGCTGACCTCACTTTTCCCGATCCTCCTGAACATGATATCCATATTTTCACCGCAACTGTCCAGCAAGTAGCTGCAGCCGTTGGCTCCTTCCGCAGTGGCTCTGCTGGTGGACTTGATGGTCTGACTCCTCAACATCTTAAGGATTTGACGGGGCCAGTCTCCGGTAATGTGACGGATGCCGTTATCGACATTTTGTACGGGGCCAATCTATGTGCCCTACGCAAGAAAGATGGCGGCATACGCCCCATTGCCGTAGGATGTACTTACAGGCGTATGGCAGCCAAGTTGTGTTGCAGCTATCATAAAGATGCGCTCATGTCGCACTTTCAACCCCTCCAACTAGGCTTCGGCTCAAAAGGGGGTTGTGAGGCTGCCGTACACGCCCTATCATCTTTCTTGATTGCAAACGAAAGTGAGGTCATCCTTAAGGTTGATGTAAAAAATGCATTCAATTCCATCAACAGGGACACTTTGTTGGCTGAAGTTAAAAAAGAATTACCTGAAATTTACAGTTTTATTTGGCAGTGCTATAGACAACCTTCAAAATTATTGTATAAAGACAAAGTTTTGGATTCTGCGGTAGGCTGCCAACAAGGTGATCCTCTTGGTCCAGTCATTTTCAGTCTGGCCATTCACCCTATTATTCGGCAACTTAAATCTAAATTTAATGTTTGGTATTTGGACGATGGAACCCTAGGAGGTGACGCAGATACTGTTTTCCATGACTTACAGCTTTTGATTTCTGAATTTAAATCCATCGGATTAGAATTAAATATTTCTAAATGCGAAATTTACCTTCCGGACAAAATTATCGATAGTCAACAAATTTTAAACACTTTTTCTACCGTAGCGCCGAATTTAAAAATTGTTGATAAAAACTCTCTTCTTCTCCTGGGTTCCCCAATTTTCGAAAACAGTTTCTCTGATTTCATAAACGAGAAAATTAAAAATTTCTGTGACATTTCCGATAGACTTTCCAAAATTAATCTACATTGTGCATTTACTTTAATTCGCTATTGTTGTTTCGGCCCAAAATTTATGTATTTTCTGCGTGCTTCCCCTCTGTGGAAGCATCCGCATATTCTGGACCAAATTGATCAAATTATCCGTGACACCTTAACTTCACTTTTGAATGCTTCTATGGACCGATCGTGTTTGGCTTCAAGCCTTTTTTTTTTTTTTTTTTTAAGGGGGGAAAATCATCGAATGACTGCTCCCGCCTGGGTGAGGCGGAAGGGAGTGTCAGACTCTTACTGACTAAAAACCACCCCGTTCCTTCTCCTGCACGTCGAGCCGGAGCCCCGGTTACCCGTTAGGTTCTCCGCGACTCCGAATCGGCATCGGCCCTATTGGGCCCCATCTGTGGTGGTCTGATGGCTCTTTGAGGCGCGCGCGGAACGCGACGCGCCGTACGCTCGGGTCTGTTTCTGGTCGGACGGGGAGCCACCCATGCTCGCCGTCCGCAGGCCCGCGCTTACGGTGGCCGGAGATCGTCCCGCGATCCCCGACGCCCGGTGTGTCCTTCGCGATGGCTGGGTTGCGAGGAGGCAGCGCTTCGCTGCCTCACGCGTCCCGCCTCCTCCTTAGCCAGCATGACTGCTTCGCAAAAGGAGGAGACGGCATCCCAGTCCCCCTCGCTCCGCATCATGGCCTGAACTAGGCCCGGACGCGAGAGGTCTCCATCGCCGATCACTTCCCTGAGGGCACGGCGGTGCTCAGCCCACGCAGGGCATTCCGCAACAGTGTGTTCCACCGTGTCCTCAGGGTGGTCCTCGCAGTGATGACACCCGGGCGTTTCCTCCCGCCCCATCAGACACAGGTACCTCCCGAAACTTCCATGTCCGGTGAGGACCTGCGTCAGGCGGTAGGTGAGGACGCCGTAGCGTCTCTCAAGCCACTCCTCAAAGAGGGGACTTACCGCTGCAATGGCAGCGAGCCCAGCCCTCGGTTGCGACAGTCGTTGCTGCCATTCCGCCATGAGATCGCGCCGGAGCTCATCCCGCCACGCACTTATCTGGCGCGGCAGCGGAGTTTCGCCCCGGCGACGTGCCTCCGCGCGCATGCGATACACGCGCGCGAGCACCTTCGCCTCCAGATCCCACGGCGGTAATCCGGCAAGGAGGTTCGCCGACTCCCCAGAGATCGTGCGGTATCCGCGGATCATTCGGATCGCCATGACCCTCTGTGCCATAAGCAGCGCCCGAGCGGGCCGCTGCAGCAGGTTCGGCGCCCAAACAGGGGCGCCGTAGAGGGCCATGGACCGCACGACCCCGGCGTATAACCTCCGGCAGGAGGCGTTTGGCCCCCCGAGGTTGGGGAGGATGCGCTTAAACGCAGCCCCCACCCTCGCCAACTTTGGAGCCAAACGTCGGAAGTGCTCCACGAAGTTCCATCGACTGTCGAGGACGAGTCCCAGGTACTTCATCGCCGTCTCGACGCCGATGGTAACCCCTCCCGCCATTATTTGAGACCCACCAGGAGGTGGCGCATTCCCGCGGCCATGAAAACACATGGCCTCGGACTTGTGGAGCGCCACCTCGAGTCCCAACTGCCGGATTCTCTCAACGACTGTCGCAACCGCTGTCGCCATTAAATCGGCCGCCGCCTGGTGCGACCTCCCGTGCGCTAGCACCAGCGTGTCGTCGGCGTAGCATATCATGCTAACGCCGTTCGGGAGGTCGGTGCGCAGCACCCAGTCATAACCGATGTTCCACAGGAGCGGCCCCAGAACCGAACCCTGTGGAACACCGCGTGACATCTCTCGCCGGTTCCACTCGCCCCGGTGACCGGGGTAGATGACGGACCTGTCCGTCAGGTATGCCTCGATTACACGACGGAGGTAGGTAGGCACCCGATGATATCGGAGTGCCTCCAAGATGCAGCTCCAGGGCAGGGAGTTGAAGGCGTTGGCGATGTCCAGAGACACCGCCACTACGACCTTACCCCTGGACACTGCAGTCCCCGTCGTCCGGTCCCTAACGCGCATGATGGCGTCCACCGTGGAGCGCCCTCTGCGGAAGCCGAACTGGCCGTCCGATAGGTCCGGCCCAATATCCGTCAGGTGCGCGACGAGGCGGTTCGAAATGATTCTTTCGAAGACTTTCCCCACCTCGTCGAGCAGCACTATGGGCCGGTACGCGGACGGAGAGTCCGCAGGGCGCCCCGTCTTCCGCACGAGGACCAGTTTTCCCGCTTTCCAGAGCAGCGGGAACTGGCCTCTCTCCAAGCATGCGCTGTAGAGGCTCCAAGCATGCGCTGTAGAGTCTCCAAGCATGCGCTGTAGAGTTCAAGCCACACTACCAATTCGTTTTGGTGGTCTAGGCGTCCGCAAAATTACCAGTGTAAGTTTACCGGCGTTCATCTCTTCTGTCCACAGCACTAGAACGTTAACAAATAAAATTTTAGCTGGTGTTGACGCTGAACCTGATGTGCCGTGTCTGACCGACGCGATGAACGTCTGGACAGAAACATGTCCCAATACAGCCTTGCCTGTCAACCCTTCCTCCCAGAGACAATGGGACGAGCCGCTTTGCAGGTTGGTGCATAATAATCTAATTAATACCAGCACCAATCCTGCGGAGTTAGCTCGCCTATTGGCTGTGGGTGAGTGGGAATCAGGCCTCTGGCTTCAGGCACTTCCGTCACTCAATATTGGCACGATCTTGAATGACTCAACTTTTCGGCTTGCTGCTTGCTTGCGTGTAGGTGCACCCTGTGTTTCTCCGCATCGCTGTCAATGCGGTGAGATGGTCGACCACCTCGGCCACCACGGCCTATCGTGTAGCAGAAGCGCGGGCCGGATAGCTCGACACGCCAGCATTAACGACATTATCCGCCGAGCTCTTATCATCGCCGGTGTGCCAGCTGTTCTGGAACCAAAGGGTTTGGCACGCGACGATGGTAAGAGACCCGACGGTATGTCCATTATGCCCTGGAAGCTGGGAAGGTCTTTGGTGTGGGACGCAACCTGCGTTGACACCCTTGCACCTTCTCATCTTCCAGTAACGGCGGGTTGTGCTGGTTCGGCTGCTGCCTCTGCAGAAAGCCTCAAGCGGCGCAAGTATAACAACCTTGCTGGTAGTTATACCTTTGAGCCGTTTGGGGTTGAGACGCTAGGTCCGTGGGGTCCGAGTGCACTTAAATTGTTCCAAAACATTTCAAAACGCCTGGTTGACACATCTCGTGACCAGAGGGCTGGTCTTTTTCTCGGTCAGAGGCTAAGCATTGCCATACAACGTGGCAATGCTGCCAGCCTTCTGGGTACTTTCCCCACTGACGTCGATGCGGACGAATTTTTCGACGCTTTATGTAAATAGTTGTTTTTGTTTTTTCTTATAATTAATTTTAATCTTTAGTTGTATATAGGTATTTAATTTAATAATATTTAGTTTTAATTTTTTAGTTTTAATTTAGTAATATTTAGTTTTAATTTTTTTTTTTTTTTAAGTAATAGTTAGTTTTTAATTTAAGTTTTTTATTTGAATAAATGAATTAAACGCAAAAAGGAAATAAGAAAAACGATACAGGAGAATATCCTAAAGTGGGGCAATGATGACGTTAAATCTATACACCCTCTCCCCCTTTACCTTACTAATATTATAAATGCGAACGTTTATGAGTTTGCGTGTTTGTCTGTATGTATGTTACTCAATGACGTTAAACGGCTGAAGGAATCAGGATGAAACTTGACACAGGGGTAAATCATCATCTGGAATACCACATAGACTACATTTCATTCCACATGGAACGCGGGCGAAACCGTTGGCAGAAGCTAATAGCAACATAAAAGAAAAACAAACTATCAGACGAACAAACAGTATTACTCCCACGATTACATAGCGAAGTCTGGTGTATGTACTGATTTACATATTTATAGCCATTTCCTGAAGACACAGCTATTTCTCAAGAATGTTTGTGTCACCTTACTTTTGTTTCAGCTTGGGGTAGGAACGGCTGTCTCTAGCTTAGTCATAAGTTATTTTATATAATCACTAGCTTTTACCCGCGGCTTCGCTCGCGTCACAAAAGGATAAAAAGTAGCCTATGTGACATATACCAATACACACAGCGCCATCTATACCAATAGTTTTGTTTTCCCTCGGGAATATCATTTTTTCCGGGATAAAAAGTACCCTATTATTTAATCCGGACTTCTATCTTTACTTCTGCAGAAATTAAAAGCAATCGGTTTAGTAGTTACGGCGTGAAAGTGGAACAAACAAACAAACTCACTTTCCGATTCATAATATTAGTAAGGATATCATACCGAAGTGTTCGAAGCGTTGAGAGCTTTGAATTGGGATGATGACAGGGTATGAAAATTAAAAATCTAATTAAACTGTTAGGTAATTAAAAAATATTAACCACGTATTTTTTTTTATTTTGTCGTATAATAAAACAATACTTAGGTAAAACGAATCAAAGTTTAGGAGTGGGGGCTAAAACGTCATTTCTACGTATAAAATGTATATAGAAGTGACGTCACGCGACATTTCAAATCAATATATCGTCGAAAGTATTCGTTTCTGTAACAAAATAAAAAATACGTGTCTAATGATTTAATATAATCTACGAGACGGACATTAAAATAAACATTAGGCATCTACCTTATTGTTGCCTATTTCAGTCAATAAATTCATATTAATAACTAGCTCAATGAATTTAGTGTTATAAAACAACGGCTGTGGCACCTGGCTACTATAGACTTACACGCAGAATACACACACATTGACACAAAGGACATCTGTCGCGTTACATGGCCCGTTATTACACTTCATGCATTACGGTGTTGCAAGTACACGCACACATAAATACACAATGACATTTTGTGCTTCTATCATTTCTAAGTGACATTACGTCCGCCTATTTTTCACCATGCCTGAGGTACATGTATATAATTATAACCACTTTTGACCACTGCAAAAAAACAACAAATTCACGGCACGTAATTAAATAAACAAACACACAATGCTTTAACATTAACCGTCGAGTAAAAAGGTCGGAACGGAATAAACGAAGCAATCTTTTTCATTCCTGAATCGGGCAGAAGTGTCACTTCGTACCACATAAATAATTACAGGGTTATAATACTGGGCGGGTGTGACACTGTAACTTAATGTGTGCATGTCTAGCAAACTGTGGTTACAAATTGTCTTGGTTTAGTAAATACGTCTGTATGTTGTATACGGTTTTGTGAGCAAAAAGTTAATTACTTATAAGTTTTAAATGTTTTTGCAGTTTACATTTACCTACCTTAACCGACGAGCATGCATGAAAAGATTGATTAATTAGTCCGTAAGTTAGGTAATGAAAAATTATTAGGCACGTATTTTTTTATTTTGTCGTATAATAAAACAATACTTAGATATAACGAATCAAATTTTAGGAGTGGGGGCTAAAATGTCATTTCTACGTATAAAATGTACATAGAAGTGACGTCACGCGACTTTTCAAATCAATATATCGTCGAAAGTATTCGTTTATGTAAGAAAATAAAAAATACGTATGTAATGATTTGAAATACTCTACCAGACGACATTAAAATAAAAATTAGGCATCTACTCTATTAATATACCTAATTCATTCATCCATATACGTTACACATCACCCATTAACTCACCATGTCGCAGCCACCCTTTATATCCGATGTAGGAACGTCGCTGGCTTATTGCCGCCTGTAACAAATCCTCCAGTCTCTTTGCCTTCCAAGAGAAGGGTTAAAAGGTTATTTAAAATATTCAAATAGGTGACTATTAATAATGATATCGGGACAAAAGGACCGAGACTGTGGAATGTTATGAGTTTTAGTCCGATATTCTGAATTAGAAATTGCAAGCAATAGAATACCTCACCAAATCACGATATTTAACACATTTTATTTACACACATAGGTCATAAGTACATAATGTTGAGAAAACACTGTACTCCTTTTACGTGACACGCTAAAATGATAAAAATCCGCACGCCAGCGCCATCTCTTATCGCTGAAGAGAACAATACATCAGAACCAAAGTAGGTACACATTTTTTATTCAATACGCAGGAAAACATTCACAGTACTATTACATATTTTTATTTTGAATGTAACCACTAAATAACCATTACAAATTGTAAGGAAACCATCTAATATTCAACGATATTCTTCAAAACCCAATATTCAGTTCGGTACACCTTAAAAAGTAAAAACATTTCGTTTGCGAAACACGTTCGTACGTCAACGTCACTCAAACTCTGTACACTGCGAGACAGATATATTGACGCGACTAAAAATATTCAATTTTATATCGATGATACTTTTATACGACGATACAGTGATGCATGCATTTTAAAGGTTATTCTATCTTTTACTGACTCAGACGTCATGTAGTTACGTTATTCGAATTCTAACTTAGTTAAAGTATCTTTTGATTTAGAAATTGAAATTTAATCTCTCAAATAGGTCCCGGACTTGTAGATTGACTGCACGGTTGATGCGGTGGCTGGGCATCGTGTAGCGTGTGCAGCGGGTTCGATTCCCCCACAGAACAACTTTGTGTGATCCAGAAATGAACGATACCTTCAAACCTTCAAGAAAAGAGCGTACTCCTTTTTAAAGGCCGGCAATGCACCTGTGACCTCTGGTGTTGCGGGTGTCCATGGGCTACTAATATATAATATAATATACACATGCCACCCAGACGCGATTTATGGAATAGAGGGCAAACGAGCCGACGGATCACCTGATGGTAAGCAATCGATGCCGGCTATAGACACTTGAAACACCAGAGGCGTTACAAGTGCGTTGCCGGCCTTTTGAAAATTGGCAATTTGAGGGTTGTGAAGGATTTGTAGATTGGGGAGACTGGGAAAGGGGATAATGTAGCCTCCGGTAACCTTACTTACACAACGAAACACAACGCAAGCATTGTTTCACGTTGGTTTTCTGTGAGGCCGTGGTATCGCTCCAGTCGAGCCGGCCCATTCGTGCCAAAGCATGGCTCTCCCACACTTAAATTACGTATTGTGTACGAATTAACAACATTATTTAAACATTTTAGAGGTCAAAAAATAAAACAATAATACACACATTACACATTTATTTATGCACCTGGTACCGTTATGATAAACTATTACATTCAGGTGTATTTGGAAGTAAAATGAACACTATCGAAAACTGTCACGCAGTCATTAAACATATTATGAGCTATTAAAAGACTTATGGGTTTTTCAGTACTGTAATTCTATAAATTATAATTTTATAAATCCTGACGATAAAGTGCAATACAGGAGCTTTTTATTTATATTAATACATAATATACATTTTTACTACCCTTAATATTCTTTATAATTACACATGTTTATATTTTTGTCGATTTTTTATTTAACCCCAAGGTTGACTGGGAGAAAATTCCATATTACATTAATGTAGTATTTAAAAATGTATTTTTAGATAAGTTTATACAAATATGTGGGATTATTATGATAATAATTTGTTATCATGTTTAGATTTATATGTTTTTTGCTGTGCTCTATAGGATCCACAATGGTCTGTATCATCCTATCCACCGAAGTCCAACATTGTAAAATGCAATAAAGAATTTGAATTGAATTACTTATAAAAAATAAGATTATCAATCAGTCTAATAACATAATCTTGACTTACATGATATTTACTGACAATACTGACTGCCTCGTTGGCCGAGTGGTCGCAAGTTCGACTTGCGGGTATGGGGTCTCGGGTTCGATTCCCGAGTCGGGCAAAGTAATACTGAGTTTAAAAAAAAAATCAGTAGCACGGAGTCTGGAAATGTGCCCGGTATATGGCAATAGGTTCACCCCCTATTACATGGGACTCATAACATAAATAGTGAAAAGTGTATGCACACCTCTGCCTACCCCCTCGGGGATAAAAGGCATGATGTTATGTTCTGTGGTATGTTATAATATTAACATGTATGGAACTTTGACACGACTAGGTACATACGTCTGCTCCATGTGCCGTTACAGGTGTTTCACTGTGAGGGTTTCGGAGCAGGTCTATTATAGAGGACCCAGTATCTCCCATAAGTGACGATGGTGGCCACCGGGGTGGTTTAAGTGAGATAAAAATTCCACACTCCCTAGTTCTTTATCCCCAAAAAAGCTAAGCGCCTTGTGAAGGTTTCCCCCCGTTATCAAAAAAAAAACAAAAGGTACGTCTGTTCCACTTGTGATTTTTTTCCAAGACACCGACAAATATTTTTCACAAAACAAATCGAGCATGTAAGTCATCATCATCATCAACAACCTATAAATGCTCACTGCTGAGCAAAGCCTCTTCTCACGCGGAGAAGGTTTGAGCATTAATCACCACGCTTGCTCAATGCAGGTTGGTGATTTCAAACTTATAATTAGAAATTATAAGTCCTGAGTGTCAAGCACGAATAACTATCGCATTCGTAACGTAATAGTATCGAGCGCGTTGGGCGCTCTGATTGGCCGGCTCAAGTGAACCAACCAATCAGAACGCTTAACTCGCTCGATACTGTTACGATACGAATGCGATAGTTATTCGTGCTTGGCCCTCAGGTTTCCTCACAATGTTTTTCCTTCACCGTTTGCCAGTGGTGTCTGAATAATCTTAGAAAGTACATATAACTCGGAAAAAGTCACATTGGTACTTGCCGTTGGTAGGTTTCGAACCTGCACCCTCATGCATGAGAAGCGGGCGTCTTAAACCTCCGGGCCACCACGACGCATGTGAGTTGTCTAAGTATTTTTCATTTCATTCATTGAATGCGTAACAAAATTAATGTTTTCTCTCTCTACCATACATTCCTTCAAAATATTTCCGCCTGTTCAAAAGGGAATGAAAATATTTTCTTATTTTTCCAAGAGATTCCCATCACATTGTTATTAAGGTAAGAAATTCGTATGTTTTTGAAGACAACAGTAAAATGTAAATATGTAAAACATAGATAAATACATAAATAATATATTGCCTCATTGGTCGACTGGTCGTAACTGCCGGGCTAGGGATCCCGGGATCGATTGCCAAGTCGGGCAAAGTATTACCAGGTTTCCTAAAAGAATCTCAGTTTTAGCCCGGAGTCTGGAAATATTCCCGGTGTATGGCAATAGGCTCACCCCCTATTTCATGGGACTCATAACATAAATAGTGAAAAGTGGGTGTTACATTGTACAGTGGCATTAAGTTTAAGTTTAAGTGCCGTAATGTGCACCTCTGCCTACCCCTTCGGGGACAAAAAGGCGTGATGTTATATTTTTTATATATTTTTTTGTAATATAAAAAAATATAATATCACGCCATTACATCACCCTGCGGATAGATACAGATGCATTAAAATGGTTCTGGAAAAACACCAACAGGTTGAATCCCAGGCCGGGTGAACCCGTGAGTGTGGCGGGGCAACATGAACCTACAGCTATAGCTAATTTGTTTGTGAAACATTTTAAAGTCGAGTCCCCGCTTGGTCTATCATCGCAGGCAGTCGATGCTGAGGATTCTTTTACGGACTTAAATGTCAGGTTTACAAAGAAAGATGTTGCTTCCGTTATAAAAAACATGGTTAGGGGGAAATCGCCGGGGCATGACAACCTCAGCATCGAGCACCTGCGATATGCGGGAGTTCATCTACCCAGGGTGCTGGCGATGTTCTTCTCGCTCTGTCTAAGCCACGCTCATCTGCCAAGCGATCTAATGAAAACTATAATTGTACCTATTTTAAAGAATAAGACTGGACACGTCAGATCTAGAAAATTATAGGCCTATATCTCTTGCTACTATCATGGCTAAGGTGCTGGACGGTTTGCTTGATAGGCATATGTCAACCCGTATAGATTTGCATGACGCGCAGTTTGGTTTCCGACCAGGACTTTCCACAGAAAGTGCCATACTGTCTCTCAAGCATACTGTTCAGTATTATACGTCTAGGAAGACGCCTGTTAATGCGTGTTTCCTGGACCTTTCCAAAGCTTTTGATCTGGTCGTATGACTTGCTGTGGCAAAATTGTTAAATGATACAACGGTGGATAGGGAAGTTATATCAATGCTAAGATATTGGTATTGAATCAATCAATTGTGTGGTGGGCCGGCTCGTTATCGGACGAGTATGGGCTGGAGTGTGAATGAGAACAGGCGATTGACCTCGCCTCGCCTCTTCAGTCTGTACATAAACCGTTGATCGCCGAGCTCAGCAGCACCTATCAAGTTGTTATATAGATGAACATGTGTCAACAATATTAGTTATGCAGATGATATGGTGCTGCTGAGCCCATCGATCAGCTCAATGATGAACCTGCTAAATATTTGTGAAAAGTATGCAGAGGCCCATGGGCTCAGATACAATGTAAGGAAAAGTGAAGTATTGATTTAAGGCAGGCACTAAAACGTACCCGATTGCAACACAGCTGAAACTTTGCGGAAGTCCTCTAAAGCAATCACATCTTTCAAGTATCTGGCCACTGTTTCCGAAGATCTAAGCGACGGCTTAGACATAGAGCGTGAGCGCAGGGCGTTGGCTGTCCGCTGCAATATGTTGGCCCGCAGGTTTGCAAAATGCTCGACTGACGTTAAGATAACTTTGTTTAAAGCGTACTGTCAGTCATTCTATACGTGCGGTCTGTGGGTCGACTACACGAGGGCATACAACGCTCTGCGAGTTCAATACAATAACGCATTCAGGGTGCTGGGGCCGCGGCTGCAGTGCCTCTGGCATGTTCGCAGAGGCAGGCGTTGATGTTTTCATGCCATCATACGAAAACGTTTCTGCCTCAATTATGCATAGGGTGCGTATCAGCCCCAAGCATCCTGAAGACTATAGCAGACAAATGGGACAGCCCTATACTGGACATTGGATACGCCTGCATGCTATTGTGGCGTAAGTCATGTTTTAATTGTAACTGGTAATTTTAAGTACTAAAACTAGTTTTATAAGTTGTTTGTTTACTAACCAAATGGATTTAAGTTGTCCGAAATAAATAAATAAATTAAAATTAAATTAAATTAAAATTAAATTAAAGAAAAAAAGTAACAGAAATGTTCATGTCATCAGTTATGCTATGATTTCCATCAAGTCCTATGCACTATGGGGTGAAAATAACATATTGCTAAGCACAGTACTTAAAATACATACATCACAAACACACATTACGACATCATGAAACAAAAAAAAAAACAGGAAGAAAATCGTACCCAACTAATTATGTCCTCAAATGTAAACGCGAGGAAAAAAACATTCAGTAGTGTAGTTACGTAATGAATTGGCCGTCAGTCCGTCTGTTCATCTGTCCGTCAATCACACTGCCTTAGCTTGAAGCACATCGCGGTATTCCGACAAGTACGAATGCAAGTGTGGGAGAGCCATGCTTCGGCACGAATGGGGCGGCTCGACCGGAGTGATACCACGGCCGAGCAGAAAACCGAAATGAAACAACGCTTGCGTTATGTTTGGTCGTGTGAGTGAGGTTACTGAAAGATCAATTACCCCCACCCTCTCGAATCTTCCCAATCCGAATCCCCAACAATGCTCAAATGTCTAATACCTAAATGCCGATAACGCACTTGTAACATCTCTGGTGTTTGGGGTGTCCATGGGTGACGCCGATTACTTACCATCAGGTGATCCATCTGCTCGTTTACCGGCTTATACCATAACAAATAAAAATATTACTATACTTTCATTTAGATAGGTTCTACGAGGTTCCGCGTAAGATTTTGTAACATTGCGCTCAACACCCCAAGTAGGTACATTAATTAGAGCTTAGGTCTTTGATCTTGTCGTTCAGTATTAACTATCTTAGCTAATGCTAGATAGCTCACTCTATGTGGTAATGACAGAACAGAATATATTTCGCGCCACTCCTGCTGTTTTTGCAGCGGGCTAGTATCGTAAGACATGACGAAGAATCTCCACATTATAGAGGTATAGTGACCGGGCAGTACCGCTCTCTAATAAACCTGAACATTATAACCTACAATCGAACCATCACAGGTACCTCTAAAGTACACAAACTTGATCTCAGTGTCATTGGCAAGCTTTAACAATATGAAAAACTGAATATTTTTTTTATGGCATAAGCCGGTAAACGAGCAGACGGATCACCTGATAGTAAGCAATCGGCGTGGACACCTGGAAGACCAGAGGCGTTACAAGTGCGTTACCGGCCTTTTGGGGATTAGGAATTTGAGCATCGTTGGGGATTCAGGGATTTGGGAGATTGAGGAAGGGGAGGGTAATTAAGCCTTCGGTAACCTCACTCACACGACGAAACGCAACGCAAGCGTTGCTTCACGTCGGTTTTTTGTGAGGCCGTGGTATCACTCCGGTCGAGCAGGCCCATTCGTGCCGAAGCATGGCTCCCACACTTAAAATACGTTGAACAATACAATTTTAGCCTGTCAAAAAACAGTAGAAACAAAATTACATTTCTTTTGCATCCAGCTTTGCGGCAAGGTACAGTAACTATTAAAGTTGTAATAAATTTTAAAATGCAAGTACACATTGTTGGCTGAACACAAAGTTAAATATGAATCGGTGAACTAACAATGCCGGTTTTTACAGACGCAAAGTTATTGTGCGGTAAATCGTTGACCACTACTATTGTCGATTTCTGTGTGAGACTTGTCGATATTAAGTCACACCCGAAGTGATACCACGGCCTCACAGAAAACCGATGTGAAACAACGCGTTTATGTTTCATCGTGTGAGTGAGGTTACCAGAAACCCTATTACCCCCCTCCTAGACTCCCTAGTCTCCCGAATCCCCGTATCCTCCACAATCCTCAAATTCCAAATTCCCAAAAGGCCGGTATCGCACTTGTAACGCCTTGGTGTTTCGGGTGTCCATGGGCGACGCCGATTGCTTACCATCAGGTGATCCGTATGCTCGTTTACCGGCTTATGATATAAAAAACAATAATAAAAGTTTTGAAGTGGTTTAGTGAAAAATTGATAACGAAAAGGCGCTGAAAGTGTTTCAGGGAAGCAGTAAAAAAGATCACCAAAATATTGATGGAAATTGCATTTATTCGCGCTTATAGATACAAAACGCCATCAAAATATTATTGCATTGTCATAAATAAGGATCGTTATCAAATATTAACTCATTAGATAGAATATAATATAATAAACATAGTGCAAGTACAATTAGTGCACTCTCAGTTACTTCACTCTCATAATACAATGGGATTGTCATACAACATTAATGAAAAGTGATAAAATTCCATGACGTAAGTATACGGCACACCCTTTGGGAAATACCAAGCTTTATTATCCGACTCAGTAATTAGTTAAGTTACACATTTCGACTATTCTCTATTCCGCATCCCAAAGGATACGTAAAACCACCCCCATTGTCATAAAATCAAGTTTGAGAGTGAATCATATGAAGGAAAACTCGATGTGCGGCTGTCGATCTTGTCGATGTAAAGACTTAATCTAATATACTATATTCATATACTAGCTGTTGCCCGCGACTTCGTCCGCGTAGAATAATGACTTATGGCAGAATTTACGCTTTTGAATTAGTATTTGTCAAGGGACATTTCTCGGTAAGAAATGTCGTCAAAATAGATTCAGTACCTAGGTTATATTTATTGTGAAATGAATCTATATATACCTCTATATATAAAAGAAAGTCGTGTTAGTTACACCATTTATAACTCAAGAATGGCAGAATAGATTTGGCTGAAAATTGGTAGGGAGGTAGCTTAGAGCCAGGAGACCGACATACGATACTTTTTAACCAATTTTTTGTTTACTTTTTTCCGAAAATCACGAACGGGGACGGGAAAAAATGGGATGGTACGCGTACAAAGTCGCGGGCAGAAGTTAGTTTATTATATAACATTTTATGTTTAAGATTTTGTGTGATTGATTAAGAACTTGTTCACGTGACGAGAGAATAGAATATTATGTTATATATGTCGCTACTCTTACTTTCTTCCTGGGTGTCGGAAAAGTAGACTTTAGACTTGTCTGTACAACTATGTCTACACAACTGTCTATACATATATGACAGAAACTGCTGTAGTCTCTGATAAACCTAAATGTTTTAAACTGAAATTTCCACACGTCATACTCGTGAACGGGTGCCTTCTGCTGGGTCAGGTCGGCTCTCCCATCTTGTTGGTGGGCTGGTTTCATAAAGCCTTTGAAATAGAAATAAATAAATAGTGCCTAGTTATTATGTAATTTATACTTTTGGTTATAATTATAGATGTAGTTAATTGTAGTGTGTAACTAGGTTCCCTCTTTACTTTATAGAAATTGACAATAATAAATAAATTGTATGACAAGCGTACGGACCTAGAGTCCGTGGAGAATTAACCTAAAATATTATTAAAAAAAACTGAAATTTCCAAGTGTAGTACTCCATATTGGGCACCTGTTTAAATGGCACCCGCGCTAATGGCGCCTGATATATTCCACATATGGCACCTGCACGTAAGTAGATACTAGTGTTGGGAAGTTTACATTTCTCAGCACGATATAAAATCAAATATGATCCGTAGAGAATTGACATGACATAACATAACATAACATAACATCACGCCTTTTATCCTCGAAGGGGTAGGCAGAGGTGCACATTATGCCACTGTACAATGTAACACCCACTTTTCACTATTTATGTTATGAGTCCCATGTAATAGGGGGTGAGCCTATTGCCATATACCGGGCACAATTCCAGACTCCGTGCTACTACTGAAAATTTTTTTAAAACCCAGTAATACTTTGCCCGACCCGGGAATCGAACCCGAGACCCCTTACCCGGCAGTCGCACTTGCGACCACTCGGCAAACGAGGCAGAAATGAATGTAATCATAATAATATAAAGTTTAAAAGTTCCGAGACTAATGAACTAATTTTGACCGTTCTTTCACCAATAGAAAGCTACGTTACCTCGAAGTAGCATAGCACAGCATATTTAATCCCGATATTCCTAGGAGAACCAGAGCTACGCGGGTAATTACTACAATGAAGTTATAATATTTTTGACAGAGCGATTAGCTGCTATTAGCTCGGGTGCCATTAAAACAGGTGCTCAATATGGAATACCTCCTCCAAGTCTTACCCAAGTTGGTAAGTACTAAGGATGGAGATTATTAGAAAACCCTTTTTACGTACAGTCTCCTTTTTGTGCCTTTAGGCCTCATTCATTCTGTCTCCTGCAGTAATTCACCGAAGGAAGTGGAAACTATCGTATTTTTCTTCTCCTCTTATAATATCTTCTGATTCACTTCGTTGTGGGAACCAAGACAGTTATTCATGGCCTTGAGACTCGCCGAACTTCAGTGTTCCGGTGTTTTCATGGTTGTGTCTACTGTAGATCCTGGCTTACAGGAGTTGCAGCGGTATTGAGAGATTATGGCGGCTTGTCCCTTAAAAAACCCTTTTATGTAGGCTTACAGTCTATAAACCTACTGTCACGGGCTCTCGATATTGAAGCGAGTTGTAAATGAGTTTAGTTTTCACAATCGAGTTACAATAGTAAGTCCTCTAAAACGTATTTTTAAAGCCGGATGGTGCAAAGGAAATCCGTTTAATTTTTCGTAAAAATACCGCCTTTGGTGGCGGTACTGGTGTACCTATATACCTAAGTAAATACCTCAACAGTTACGCTTAGGACCACAGGAAATTGTTTCTTTTTCCAAAAAAAATAGAATTCATTTTCATTTGCGGCTAATGTTTTATTAAGATGAATGGAGCGTGAAATATGTTTGGTGCTATTTTTGGGTACATAATGAACATTCTGTTATTACCTTTAAAATCTAATGGTTGTTAGCAAGAGACATGACTTCAAATAGTCCTTCTGTTATTACGTTAGGCAAAGTATAACGATATTTGATTTCAAACCTTTCTATTTTTTTATATAGATGGGACTGACGTTTGTCCTCTATCTCGCCTGCTGGTAAGCTATGATGTGGTCTACGATGGAGCACGTCGACCTAACCTATTCACTTGGGCCTTGAAGACACCCACCCTTCAGGAAATACAGACTCTGGCAAAGAATTCCACTCCATTCTATGTTTAATTTAATCTAACTAGACGCTACTAACCTAAGTAGGTAGGCAAAGGTAGAAAAATATAATACCTGATTTTCAGCAGCAATAAGTCCCGTACAATAAGAAATGAGTCTACGGCCATATACCGAACCTAGTTCCGAAATTGATGCTACAAATATGTATCAAAAACCCGGCAAAAGCCTCTATGACAATTTTGCCTGACCGAATCTAACACTCCTCACTTGGCAGTCAACAACGACGCCTACTCCTCTAAACACCCACGACATTGTTATGATAGTTACGTCAACAACTAAACTGAAATCCAATCAACTTGGCAGAAAAGACTTGTAGCAATTACACACTGATTGACAGTCCAATTAGTAGCTGTACGCAGTTGATGCGTTCAGTGTTCAGTGAGGACTCACTATGACAGTGTACCTCCTCGATAGTGTATGTAGGTGTATAATATATTGGGTAATCCCTTTATAACCGATCTCGATTCATAATTACTAACTGCCAATTTCTATAACATATCTCAATCCAAAATGTGTGGATTAAAATCGATTTTTGACAGAAACTCCATACAACTACTGCCAAAAATCGATCTTGGATTAAAGATTGGAGATTTTGGATTAAAATAGTTTATTGAAATTGGCAGTAAATCGATCTCAGGTTTTTGACAATAGCCCCATACAACTAATTTATCTTATTCCAAAGATTATTAATTTCGGTCTTTCAAATATCTTTATGATAACTACTCCTAAAGCTGTATTCCTGTATTGGTCAATTTATATCTACAAGAGGAATTAATAATTTTTTATCGGCAGTGGTTGTGAGCCGGTTTCATTTGTCGGAGAACCGATTATCTGGAGTTTTTTTTTATGGCATAGGCCGGTAAACGAGCAGACGGATCACCTGATGGTAAGCAATCGGCGTCGCCCATGGACACCTGGAACACCAGAGGCGTTACAAGTGCGTTACCGGCCTTTTGGGGATTAGGAGTTTGAGGATCATTGGGGATTCAGGAATTGGAGAAGGGGAGGGTAATTGGGCCTCCGGTAACCTCATTCACACGACGAAACATAACGCAAGCGTTGCTTCACGTCGGTTCTCTGTGAGGCCGTGGTATCACTCCGGTCGAGCCGGCCCATTCGTGCCAAAGCACTGCACTAATGTGCGGAGGCCGGTATATGGCAATAGGCTCACCCCCTATTACATGGGACTCATAACATAAATAGTGAAAAGTGGTGTTACATTAAAGATTAAATAAATTATGCGATGTATTAAGAACGTTGTTATTCTGCGTGACCACATCAGTATTAAAAATACTTATTTAAAAAAATGCTTTAATTTTGACCTGATTATGATTCTACCATCCAAACCAACTGTTTACCAACATCCGACATGATAAACAGCCAACACTCTAAGCGAAACATCGCCAAAAGGAATAGTAAGAATGGCCGGCCTTCAGCCGCGCTCAATGACCAACGATATCATAGCAATTCTTATATATTAGGCAATTCCTATTCTACAATAATGCGCTCGATCCTTCATAGTGGGACGCTATTGTGTTTCATAAGATTGTAGGTACATGCCTCGCTTGGATTGTTGAGGATCTTATGCATGGTATTTCATCTCTTTGATGGTATTCGATTGGTAGTTTTTAAAGTAAAGTAAATTAGTATGTTTAAGGGATTTTTCAATCATCAGTCAATTCTTAACTGTAGAATATTTTTTATCTTATCTTTATAAAACGTAGCCCCACTTTAGGATTTTCTCCTGTGTCGTGGGTGCGTTTACAAACATACAAGTTCACATACACATCACACCCAGACCCGAAACAACAATTTGTGGATCACACAAAGAGTTGTTCCGTGCGGGAATCGAACCCGCGACACGTTGCACGGCAGCCGGTTGCCCAGCCACCGCACCAGCTGTGCAGTCAAAGAATAAAATTGACATTTGACAGTTTTTAGTAGTATGGAAGAATTGTCAAATATTCAAAGTTCTGCCTTGCCCGCGTGAGGCGACAGGGAAAGTCAGACTCTTACTGAATAAAAACCACCCCGTTCCTACTCCTGCAGTTCGAGCCGAAGCCTTGGCAACCCGTTAAGTCTTCCGCGGCTCAGTTGAAATTTATCTAGTGTTGGAAAAATTGGCGATAAGAAAGATAAAAAGTGTATACGCGTATTCCTTTTTAAAAAGCCGGCAACGCACCTGTAAGTCCTCTAGTGTTGCGGGTGTCCATGGGCGGCGCTGATCGCTTACCATCAGGTAATCCGTCTCAACGTGTTCGTTTGCCTCTTATTCCATAAAAAAACGTGCGTAAACACATTTTACACAAAAGCTTGTCATATTATCAAGTTTTCGAAAATTAAGAAGAAGCTCTTTAGATGTTGTATTTTTTGTCTGTGTGCGTGCACACAGACAAAAATACAACTGTCAAATAAATGCTTTTTCTTTCTTTCTTTCTTCTTTCAGACTCAATTAACTCCCATATAAAAAAACTTGCACTATATTCACAAAAAATCTCCAAGAATGATCCAATCTGCCCTCTATACAACCCCCTGATCGCTTCGTCCTTGCGTCACAGTCTCAGTAGGTACTCATTTCTACGCGAATTCCAAATCTCAGTCGACTTACAAAAAACGACAGCCACTAGCTAAGATTTATATATCTGAAAACGCTGACTAGTAGGCAATTTAGTATCTAAATACAACAAGTGATTTCAACCACCGCCGCGAAAGAAGTACATTTATCAAAGAGGTTTGGTTACACCTTACGACTTTTCACTACACAGTATAAAACAAAGTCGCTATCCGCCGTCTGTCTGTCCCTATGTATGCTTATATCTTTAAAACTACGCAACGGATTTTGATGCGGTGTTCTTTAATAGATAGAGTGATTTTTAACACTTTGAGTACCGTCATTATAGACACAATTAAAGAACAATAGGTTGCGGTCACCGGTGACCGCTCGATGTTTGACAGTTTAAGGAAGGTTTATATGTACCTCTATAATACATATTGCACCCGTGTGAAGCCGAGGCGGGTCGCTAGTGCATAAATAAAACTGACTGAGGCCTCACAGAAAACTTACGTGAAACAACACTAGCGTTGTGTTTCGTCGTGTGAGTGAGGTTACCAGAGGCCTAGTTACCCATCCCCGAATCCCCAACAATCCTCAAATTCCTAAACACCAAAAGGCCGGTAACGCACTTGTAACACCTCCGATGTTTCGGATGTTCATGGGCGGCGTCGATTGCTTACCATCAGGTGATCCGTCTGCTCGTATATCGGTTTATTCCATAAAAGAAGAAAAAAGACGGTAGGGTAAAAAATCGCAGATTATACATTTTAAGTTGTAGTTCTTACTAATATTATAAACTAGCTTCTGCCCGAGACTTCGTACGCGTATTCCCATTTTATCCCGTCGTCCGCCCGTCCCGTTCGTGATTTTCGTAAAAAAGTAAAAAAAAACAAAATATTTGGTTAAAAAGTATCCTATGTCGGTCTCCTGGCTCTAAGCTACCTCCCTACCAATTTTCAGCCAAATCTATTCTGCCATTCTTGAGTTACAAGTGATGTAACTAACACGACTTTCTTTTATATATATATATATGTTTTTTTCAATTGATAATTGAACTCTGTCGCTATCACATTTTATGGTCGCTACCTACTGTCAGTAGCAGTCCGACATTCGCCACGTCACAAAGAGTGTAATAAGTACAGGGGTACCATCTTCTTTGTGTTCTGTGAGTACCACGTTACCACATCGTGTGTCGTAGGATGCTGCTCATGTGTATGATCTTCTAGCATGGCTTGAAACTAATCGAGTTTCTCATCAAACAGTTACGTGAGTAAGCCGAAAACATAATAATTGATTTAGTATGTCTCACAAAAGTTTTAATATAAATGTCATTTTCAAATAAAAACAATAAAATCATTCAAAGCTACACATAGTAATCATGTTTTCAAGAAACTAAAACACTATTCAGCACATCCATTAATAACTAAAAATAACCGATGGAAATCGTACCGCAATCGTGCCGTCTCATCTAAAACTAACCGAGTCGAAAGCACATTAATTATTTTCATTTAGAACTGGCCAATGAAAGGAGTAACGCGCCACTACAAAAGATGAAATATTGTGTTCTTGCACAGAACTGAAGACTGGATGATTGTCTGTCTGTACCGACGCTGTGCTCATTTCTGATTGGTTGAAAATGGAAGATGAAGTGGTGGAAATGTAGCTAACTATGTAGCTACTGTGTAATGTAATTCAGTCGAACATTTGTTTGTTTATGATTTAGTCCTCAAGTTGAAATTATAATGGTCATATTTATTAACGACTAGCTACTTCCGCGCGGTTTCACACGCTCTGCTCAGCTCCAATTGGTCATAGCGTGATGTTCTATAGCCTATAGCTATCCTCGATAAATGGGCTATCTAACACAAAAAGAATCATTCAATTAAGACTTGTAGTTACGGACATTAGCGCGTTCAAACAAACAAACGAAAAACAAACTCTTCCGCCTAGAACCTAACGGGTAACCGGGGCTCCGGCTCGACGTGCAGGAGAAGGAACGGGGTGGTTTTTAGTCAGTAAGAGTCTGACACTCCCTCCCGCCTCACCCAGGTGGGAGCAGTCATTCGATGATTTTCGCCCCTTAAAAAAAAGAAAAAGAAATGCCTAACCCTTCTGTGATTAAAAGTCGAAAGAAAGACTCGCAATTGAACCTCTCTTTTTTCTCACTCACACCGTTTGAGAATCACGAATAACGTCACAAGTATTAAAAAAACGTTCGAAGAAATGAGAATAAATAGAATTATCGAGTGTGCCGTCGAAAGTGAATCGACATCGAAAATAACAATCTTGACATCGAATATATATCGAGGGGTACAATTGAGAGTCACTTCTTCCAATTTAGTGGGAGATTAAATTTGATTTGCGTTCTGTAATGCTACACTGAGAGCCTGAAAAACCGCGATTTTGTTTAAAAAGTTGGATAAAATCTAGGTATAACATTATCATGGACCTTATAACAAGTAGTCATAGGTTATTATATTGTTTTATGGAATAAGCCGGTAAATGAGCAGATGGATCTCCTGATGGTAAGCAATCGTCATCGCTTATGGACACCCGGAACACTAGACGCGTTATAAGTTTCACTTTACCGGCCATTTAGGAATTAGAAATTTGAGGATTCTTAGGAATTCGGGGATTGGGGAGATTGGGGAGGGATATAATTAGGCCTCCGGTAACCTCACTCACACGACGAAACACAACGCAAGTTTTGTTTCACGTCGGTTTTCTGCTCGGCCGTGGCATCACTCCGGTCGAGCCGGCCCATTCCTGCCGAAGTATGGCTCTCCCACACTTTAACAATATGTATTTGTTAAATAAGTGCAGCTACCATGTTAGAGAATAAAATCTTACATTACATAACATTACCTATCACTTCAACAGTAATAGCTACAAATATGAAGTACTAACTAAATAAGTTTACTAAACACTACTTAGTAATAATGTATGTAATATTATGTATTCTACATATTCTTGTGGAGTTAATAATAGCGAAATATCTCGAGATCGAGACAGACATGTCTAGAGACTAGACAGTGTGGACCAAAATAATATCATGCCACACGTCGCCTTTAACCCAATAATAAGTGTTTGACACGACAATAATTGGACTGACAGAATCTTATCTGCTCGAGGCGCCACCTAGGAAGGCCGGAAATAATTGAGAGCTATTATTGTTTAGCTGTCAATGATAGACAATAGACAGATGAATGCCAAAAATTGTTATTGCCTCGTTAGCCGAATTGTCGCAAATGCGACTGCCGGGCAAGGGGTCTCGGGTGCGATTCCCGGGTCGTGCAAAGTACTACCGGGTTTTTTTTAATGTCATTGGTAGCACGGATTCTGGAATTGTGCCCGGTATATGGCAATAGGCTCATCCTCTATTACATGGGATTCATAACATATAGTTAAAAGTGGGTGTTACATTTTACGGTAGCATTAAGTGCCGTAATGTGCACCTGGCCCCTCTTCGGGGATAAAAAGGCGTGATGGTATGTTATCAATTTGTACGAAATCTAAACACTATAGTTTCAATAGAAATAACTTTTATAATGCACTAAAGCTGACGTTACAGTGTTATACAGCGGCTGCACAAGTTTGACGCACATATAATTGCTTTGCAAGTGAGCTTCAAACTGTGAATTTCCCTAGAGTGCCAGAATGTATCAGGTAGCAGAATTTATTTGTATAAAGTTAGCTTAGTTTATACTCTGTGCTCGTTTCATCGTTTGCCCTGAGACTTTATGTCTAGATAGAAATTATTTTTTGGTAAGAACGGTGTTGACTTTTCTCTCTATTTCATCTCTATCTGTCGGTCTTTCTTTATTTACTTATTTTACAATTTTTTCTTTTTTTTTCTAAAAGTGTATGGACCTACGTCTGAAATAAAGATTACTATTATATTATTATTTATATTTAGGGTGATTCGACAAAATAAAAACCGAAAACATTGACGGCGTCATAATCCTTAAACCAAAGTAAACAGTTCTGGTGATTAAAATATAAAGTTTAGTTTCAAGAAATTGAGCCGAGCCACTGCTCAATTTATTGAAACTTACACCCAATCCAATAAAAATACAGATGCTAATAAGTTACCGCGATGCTTAACACCTCAGGAGGATAATGATTTCTCAAATAAAAGTTAAAATTTTTCGAAGAAACACTCTTTAACTAGATGTTAACATTTGACAGTAGGTCTCTTTCAAGTCGTGATGTTTTTTTCATGATTACCTCGCAGTTCAAGACTAGAATGCAATCTTGCAGGCTTTCGCTTTGCGAATTTCAAGCAGCAACAATTATGGTAACACTGCATTTTTTCATGATCAATTTTTTTGGTTTTATAGTTAGAAAAATCTACTGATGCAGTCAAGCTGCTTCAAACTGTGTTTCTTTAATAATATCAGTTATGTTCTCTTTTTAGTCTAAATTTTTCCTAGCAAACGTGCTGGTATCTGTACATTTTATTCACTCTCTAATTTCATAGCCCATCGTACCATTTCCCGACACTCACCGGAATATTAAAACAATTTCGTCAGCAGACAAAAAAAACGTCAACCGAACTTGTTGAAGGAAACTCATTTCGCTACTAAACCGAATGAAGTGTTCTTAATTCAAATACTAAATAGTGACGTTGCGAAATTATTCGATATGGAAATGCAATATTTCTGGATCGATTCTTCTCGTTTATAATTTTACTCTCGTAAACTAAGTATATCAGGAAATTGAATATTTCTGAACCGACAATTTAGTTATGACGTATATATAATTAACGATCTGAGACTTTTCTTTTATAATTGTGTGTGAAATAAATAAAAAAATGTAATCATGAAGGAACATGACAAATAAAACAGATAGATGTATTATGGTAATAAGTTATTTTATAAATTGTCGCCGTCATCGCTATCGCTATCCTATCACTTTCTGTAACATTTATTATAAAACACACACACTGATTGTTTATCGATTTTTGTGTGCATCACTACACTATTATATGTGGTATCATTATTTCACAAAATGACAGTAGCTATTGTCAAATCTGGAATCTAATTAAAATTCTGACTATAGATGTTAACAGTCATCGATTTGACAGTAGGTCTCTTTCAAGTCGTGATGTTTTTTTCATGATCACCTCGCAGTTCAGGACTAGAATGCAATCTTGTAGGCTTTCGCTTTGCGAATTTCAAGCAGCAACAATTATGGTAACACTGCATTTTTCAAGCTCGTTTTTTTTTTTGTTTTATAGAAAAAAAAATCTACTGATGCAGCCAAGTCGCTTCAAACTGTATTTCTTTAATAATATCAGTTATGTTCTCTTTTAAGTCAAATTTTTTCCTAGCAAACGTGCTGGTATCTGTACATTTTATTCACTCGCTGATTTCATAGCCCATCGTACCATTTCCCGACACTCACCGGAATATTAAAACAATTTCGTCAGCAGACAAAAAAAACGTCAACCAAACTTGTTGAAGGAAACTCATTTCGCTACTAAACCGAATGAAGTGTTCTTAATTCAAATTTTATTAAAAAAATATACCTACCAGTGCTACCAACATTACCAACTTTTCCAATCTGCGTGACGTCACCGCGTGGCTGTGACGTCGCTTGCAAACAACGGGTTCGTTCTCTTATTTTTTGCTTGTTTTACTTTTCAATTAATTTTTTTTATAGCTTAACCCTACTTTTGGAAATTGGCCATGGGTTTTTATGAAATTAGTGGTAAAGTTTAGTTGTAAAGGGGTTTCGTCGTGAAATTATGTGCTTTTGAGACTTCAAGGATGTAACTGTGTAAGGCTAACTCTGTGTAAGCAAGCAGTACAATTTTAAAATAATTAATATAATTAATAATACTTTGCCAGACTCGAAAATCGAACCCAAAATCCGAGTAATATCCGAGCAACAGATTACTCGGCAGTCATTCTTGCGCTGTTTGACCAAAAAAGCAATCAAACAAGAGTCAAATTCTGATCAACAAAAATTATATTAAAGAAAACAATATCTCTGTGTTCCGTCATAGTAATCACACACTGATTTCACACAACCCATAAAGCACAGGTAACCATAGCAACCATAAGACGAGCATAAACAAATTTACAGCCCTCCTGACTGAGTTGTGACTGTAAATTGTGACTAATCCAATATGAGTGCACCATTAGCCAGGGATTACTGCACTATCGGAGGATTAAGTTCATGTGTTAAGATTTCGGATCCAAACATTATGTTTATTTCATTGCAACGTTTGTTAATTGAGTTTTATTGCTGTTATTTAGTAAGTTTTGAGTTTTAAGCTGGTTGTTTCATTAAAATATTATGTAGTGTCTGTGTATAAAAGGTATAAGATGCCTCTTTGGTCTAGTTGTCGCAAGTACCGACCGCTGAGGATCTTGATTTAACCTCTTAGCTAAAAATTATTGTAGTATAAGTAGCATTGAGTCTGATATATGGCAATAAGCTCCCACAAATTATACAGAATTTCAACAATAACAGCTGAAAAGAGATAGCGTGTTTGCCATACCCCTTCAAAGTTAAGTAAATTAACGTCTATCAAACATACCTATAACACAAAACAAACACAATACACAGACATAACTTTCACAGTTTTTATCTCCAAACATAATCGTTAGAATGAGTAGAAATAATTTAATGTTTATTCTCGATACTACATTACCGAGGGCAATTTTTGTTCCAACACTAATACTTAGGGCCTCATCTTAAAAGCCCATAAACGTTTGGGATAATAGGATACACTGTGCACGAGTAAAATGGAGTACCAAGTTGAGGCCATCTTATTCCTTTTTTTTAAGGGGGTAAAATCATCGAATGACTTCTCCCGCCTGGGTGAGGCGGGAGGAGTGTCAGTCACTTATTGACTAAAAACCACCCCGTTCCTTCTGCACGTCGAGCCGGAGCCACGGTAGCCCGTTAGGTTCTCCGTAGCTTCACTAGAAGACTGACCGACAGACTGATACTTATTTTTGTAAGTCTAAAAATGCTTCTTACTTCTTCTTATTGATTTTTACTTTTTTGACTAGACCTTGTTTATCATCTTGAACGCCACGGGGGAACAAAGTATGGCCCACGATAGCGGAGGATTTACCCTCAACAGTTTTCTGTCGGTAGTCAAAGGCTTATATTTGATGGGTCGACGTTTGACCACTATCTCACCTAGTGGTAAGCGATGATGTGGCCTACGAAGGAGCACGCCTACATAAACAACCTATTCACCCGGGCCTTGAAGACACCCAGGTTATACCCGGTTAACCTTCCCCGTGAGAGGACTTGGCTCTATAGTGGGACAATAACAGTTTGATAATGATGACAAAGCTGAGAACAATAAAGTTACGTAACGTCAGGTTTTTTTATTCTCGAAGGCGAAAGCAGAGGATGTACTTAACCAACGTAACTCTTCCTTTTCGCTAGTTACTTATGAGTCCCATGTAATAAGGGGTGAACCTATGACTACAGGTATTTTTTTTTTAAGAGGAAAAATCATCGAATGACTGCTCCCGCCTGGGTGAGGCGGGAGGGAGTGTTAGACTCTTACTGACTAAAAACCACCCCGTTCCTTCTCCTGCACGTCAAGCCGGAGCCCCGGTTATCCGTTAGGTTCTCCGCGACATGACTACAGGTATACAGGCGTAATACCAGACTCCTTAATTTACTAAGAAACTTTTACGGTTCATGAAATACAACCTGGTGAGAGACAAGCAGCCAAACAAATTGTAATTTAACATTTTACACATTTGTCACGGAAACCTAACAAGTCAAAATGAATCCTCCATTGACTCCCTACTCCGTGGCTGCAGAAGACATAAAATTTACAGGCCACAACAAGCCCCTAGTAATAGCAAGGATTGTACCTATAAATATATTTAATCGAGCTAATGCTATCGACCGAGATTACTATTACGTTACACATTAATCTAAATCGCTTGGGGATAAAAATGGCGGCACGAATGAACGTCAACAAATACTTTAGTAATGAATTAAGTTGTTTGGATATTGTGACGTTGTTTATTTTTCCTTACGTACGATGCTGAAAAACCAAATGACATATCATTGACGTCATGCACAAAATGACAAGGACAGAAAGGTATTTTGCTTTCATTCATCTTGTTCCAAATTCAAATACGATATTCGCAATCATGTCATCCATTGACATTTAACTGTTGACAATAGAGTCAAAAAATACTAATCAGACTTTAATTAAACATTACTATAGAACAAAGTATTATTTAAGGAAGATAAAAGTAAAAATGAGAGGACGAAGGATCATCTGTAGCCGGAAAACTAGTTATAAAACAATTTAAACAAGCAATAAGGTTTTAGTAATAAAACCTCATTCGTAATTACTTGACCGATCCCTGGACAAATGTCCCACGGCCACTCGATTGCCCACGAGTGGCCACGATGGTGCACGAGCACCACACGATTGCCCCGATTGACAATCCTTTCCTGGTTGTAAACCTTATAACTGGATTATTATGTGACCCGTTAGCGCTAGCGGGTGTTTGAAAAATTTGTAAGTTGATTTTAAGTACTTGTGATTTAAAAATGAAAAGTGATTGATGTAGAAATATTCTATAGACTTGTGATTTTTTTAATGATTGGTAATGCCAGGAATGATAGTGTGATGCTTCAAACTTTCTAAATTATACTTAAAGCAATAATATAATCAGAAATTATTACTAAATTTGTTCCTCGAAATAATAAGCAAAGATGCTCAAATATAGGTACAGCTTACTGTAATTGCTTATTTGACGACGTGCTCCATAATAGAGGTCAAAAGTCGGCCTTTCAAATATAAAAACAAAAATCATGATAAAAAAAGTAGGGAGCTTTGTGATATGTAACAAACAAATATGAGACAGATCTTCACCAATTAAGTTATGAGGTGTCGGGTGTAAAGGAAACAATTATTAATTATGATACACGTGTTTAATAGATGAAGTCTATATTACGACTAATACATTCTTAGATCACTACACTACAATGTTATAGAAGAAGATTAACAGGCATAAAATAAAAATATACGTGTACCCAATTTCAGCTTCAACAGACTAAACAAACTTGCACATTTCAATCTCTTTTACTACAAACCAATGACAATGATCACATACCAACAATACGAGATAGGAGTGCGCTTAAAATGTAACCTAACAAATAACTTAATCTATTTGAGAGTTCACATAAAAACATCCACCTGTATCTACGGGCAGGACTCGTAAAATAGTCTCGTAATGAAATTGGATCGGTTAGTTTTTTTTTTATTTTTTTTTTCTTGTATTCTTTAGCGATCGTGGACCGTGGACCGTGAGTCCTTGTTGTGTGGTGTAATAGAAAAGAGGTTGGATTTTTTTTTAAATTGTACTTAATGCTTTTTAAATACTAAATCCTTGTTTTGAAAATATTATTTTCAATAAATGTACATTACACATTTATTGACTAGGATTTTTATTGTATTTTAATATTTTTTTTATTTTTATTGTATTTGCAACAACGTCATTAACGAAAGGTTTTATAAAGGTAATTTTTCATTACAATATTTTTTTTATAAAAATTTTAAATGTCGAACTCTAGACCATAGGCTTTCACATTTCTCAAATGATATAAAATATAGCATCCTCGAATCCTCCACAATCCTCAAACTCACAATTTCCAAAAGGCCAGTAACGCACTTGTAACGCCTTGGTGTTTCGAGTGTCCATGGGCGGCACCGATTGCTTACCATCAGGTGATCCGTCAGCTCGTTTACCGGCTTATGCTATAAAAAAATCACTTTACTACATTACCTACAAATGATATGACAAACACAACATAATTTGAATTCTCTTTCTCGCTGCCGTGCCGCCTATGACACACACCACAACCCAAGCATAGAAAAGCTAACATTTTAGTTAAAATTGAACCAAATACTTGACAAATATTTACATGTTTATAGCTAGCACTAACAACCACTACTTCACTACGATTGACCCACAAAATGGATGACATTAGACGTCTATATTATGAACACAAGTATTTTCGACCGTCTGTTTGTACCAAATAATCTCTGAAAGTGCTAGATTTTGAAAACTCTATCACAATTGGGTACTTGCCTTAATCAATCAAAAGCAAATTATTTTGACTGTTCAATATAATAAAACTAGCGACCTGCCCCGGATTCGCACGAGTGCAATATGCATGTATTATACATACAAACCTTCCTTAACCCTTTGAGTACCGTCTTTATAGACACAATTAAAGAACAATAGGTTGCGGTCACCGGTGTCCTCGTGGTGTTTGACAGTTTAAACTGTCAAACACCAAGCGGTCACCGGTGACCGCGACCTATTGTTCTTTAATTGTGTCTATAAAACCGATACTCGACGAGTTAAGAATCACTCTATCTATTAAATAAAACCGTATCAAAATCCGTTGCGTAGTATTAAAGATCTAAGCATACATAGGGACAGACAGACGGCGGATGGTGACTTTGTTTTATACTATGGAGTGATATTAAAAAATAATCACACTTTCACTAACTGATTTTATGACAAACATAATTTTAGTATGTTTTTTTGACACTACAAAAACGTGACGTCATAATACACAATCTCGTACAAAGTTCATAGAGAACTGTCATTTTTGACAGTTCGAAAAAAGTATTGAATTTGACTAGTTGACACGTACCCGATTGCAAAGCTATTTCAGGGATTAACATAAAGTATTTTACATTCCGATATTTATACAGAGACCTTTTCAAAAGAACCTTCGAGGTTCTGTATAGGTGTTGCATAAAAAAGTTAATAATTTAAAAATGTCTTATGAAGCTACATATTTAAAAGAAAGTCGTGTTAGTAACACTATTTATAACTCAAGAATAGCTAACTCGATTTGGATGAAAATTGGTAGGGAGGTAGCTTAGAGCCAGGAGACCGACATAGGATGCTTTTTACCCAATTCTTTTTTTTTACTTTTTACTAAAAATCACGAACGGGGACGGGAAAAATGGGATTACGCGTACGAAGTCGCGGGCAGAAGCTAGTATATGTATAAAAGAAAGTCGTGTTAGTTACACTATTTATAACTCAAGAATGGCTAAATCGATTTGGATGAAAATTGGTGGGGAGGTAGCTTAGAACCAGGAGACGGATATGGGATACTTTTTACCCAATTCTTTTTTTTACTTTTTACCGAAAATCAAGAACGGGAACAGAAAATATCGGGATTGCGCGTACGAAGTCGCGGGCAGAAGCTAGTAATACATAAAGCTACTGGACTCACGTATACATATATTTATTTTTATTTTTTTAAATACTTCATTCATGCACATACTAATGTACAAGGTGGGCTTAATGCCTAGGGCATTCTCCTCCAGCTAGACCTTTATATTTCAAGTTTAACATTATCATCCAGATTTCCTTACGGGATTCTGGCCTTTTCAAAAGCAAAGTCACAGACAACAAGCTAGTCAAACACAAAAGAGGTTTAATATGTACCCAGGATGGTGACATAGTTGGCCGGCCATTAACCCGAGCTTTCTGAATAGTAATCATATTTATACACACAAACTGACATTACTATCATAGGTTTTGAAGTCAATAGTTACTTTAATGTTAGACTGTTTCGTTAGCCGAGTGGTCGCAAGTGCGACTGCTGAGCAATGGGTCTCGGGTTCAATTCCGGGGTCGGGCAAAGTACTACTGGGTTTTTAAAAATCTCAATCTTCGTTTTTTCTTCTTTGGCAACCGTCGTCGATTGTCAATCGTCTATATACGTGATCTATCATAATAATATGTCCTTTATCATTTGTCATGTGTCGCCCTTCACACTTCACACTACCTTCCGCTTTAATTTCTTCATGTTACAGTTGTTGCTGCTCTTTGGTATCTTCTTTTTTTATGGAATAGGAGACAAACGAGCAGACGGATCACCTGATGGTAAGCGATTCGCGCCGCCCATGGACACCTGAAACACCAGAGGAGTCACAGGTGCGTTGCCGGCATTATGGCATCTACCCAATTTACTACAATCCTTACTTACCTTTTTACCTTCAATTAAGTTCTATACAAAATTATTCATAAAAACCTTAATAGATAAGTACCTAATTTACAATTTTGTGGCCTAATGGCCACAAAATTGAAAAAGTTATATCATAATAGTATGAGCTTATGGCACCGACTTCTAACCTATCAGTGGGTGGGTAACCTATCAGTACTAATAATAGTTATTTTTTTCTTTTAATATTAGACTTTTTGTTTGTTATTAGTTTTCGGTTTTTTGAAGTCGGTTTTTTAAACGCAGTTTTTATTTTATTATTTTATCATTTTCAGTGTAAAGCTACATAGATCCGTTTTGTCACTTATAATCTGCATAGGTGCAAAGTTCTCATAAATACAAATTATACAAGCCCAAACACAAGGTAGTTACTGTATACCGTTGAGGAGTTCCCTTAACAATTACACTTCTTCATCGTCAGATCCTTAATGACAGTCCCACTCTATCTAAGTGTAAAGTCCTCATCAATAGGTCATCATCATCATCAGGTCGACTCTAGACCCTTATCAAATTGTAGTGTTTAAAAATCCTAATTGAAAAACATAATAGACGCATTACTCGCCCCTACAATTTTCGAAAGATTACCTCGGTTTCCCTAGGATTTCATCATCAGATCCTGACCTTATGGAAATGGGACCATCTCGGGAGTATACCCTTCCAAACAAAACAAGAATTTTGGAAATCGGTTCACACAAGGCGGTGTACTGCGCGAACAAACAAAAAAAAACAAACAGCCGAACATAGTACCTCCTCCTTTTTTGAAGTCGGTAAAAATGTAGAGTATTGTGACGTCACACGATATTTCAGATTATTATATTGCCGAAAGTATTTAATTTTGTGAAAAAATAAAAAATACGTGTCTAATGTTTTAAATTAATCTTCCAGACGGACATTAAAATAAAGTTTAGGCAACTACCCTATACTACAGGCTACAGGCAATACCACTAAAATAGCTTTTATAAAGTTATATATCTATGATAAATACCAATACATTAATCATAATTGAACAAACGAATGAAACCTCTCCGAAATTAAATTCCGTAGTTCGTTCAGTAAAATTGGCCCAACATTTTACCAGTAGGTAGATAAAAGTAACTGGTAATTTTTAAACTTATTATTTACGTAGAACTTGAGCCACGGGACGGCTAACTGAATAGTTTAATTAACCAACAAGTGGAACGGTCAAAAAGACTAGTTAACGACTTGTAACACTGTATAGGACTTTTCCAGAAGATCCATTTCAATCCAATGTGAGTTATTAGAGAGAGGTGTGGATTGAAAGATGATGTAGTGACAAGGATTGAAAAGGGAATGTTACGCTGGCTTGGACATGTAGAAAGGATGGATGAAAGTAGAGTAACGAAAGAAGTATACAGAGCGGATATGAATGGGGCCGTCGGTAGAGGGCGCCCTAGACGGACATATAGTGACCAGATTGGCGATATATTAAAGAAGGGCCAAATTAAAAGTACCCTTAACCGACGAGCATGCATGAAAAGATTGATGACTGTTAATGAAGCGACAGAGGTATGTAAGAATCGTAGTAATTGGCGTTCCTTAGTCTCTGCCTACCCCCATGGGAGACAGGCGTGAAGTTATGTATGTATGTATGTCCACCTCAATCCAATGTGAGTGTAACTTCACTATTTTTTTATGGCTACGGGCGGTGGCTATCAAACCGACGGATCGCCTGATGGTCGCATGAATGAAACAATCGGCGTCGCTCAAAATTATTTGTACCAGATTAATGCTGCTCATGAATATGAACCTCTAGCATGGCTTGAAACTAGTCGAGTTCCTCGTCAAATTATTACGCGAGTAAGCCGAAAACATAATAATTTACCAGAGTAATTTTGCGGAGAACCATAAGGATTACCGTTGCGTCTCCGGCTCGAAACAGTAGCTAAGTTCTGCTGCCTGAAACAGGGTAGTTTTTAGTCCGTAAGAGTCTGATACTCCGTCGCCTTACCCAGGACGGGAGAAATCATTTGACGATTAAAAAAAACGCTATAGGAGTTACAAATGACTTACTTGCCGGCTTATTGGGAGTAATTAGACTTCGGTAACCTGACTCACAAAGCGAAAACACAATCGTAAGCATCGTTTCACAGCCATCAGACCACCACAGATGGGGCCCAATAGGGCCGATGCCGATTCGGAGTTGCGGAGAAACTAACGGGTAACCGGGGCTCCGGCTCGACGTGCAGGAGAAGGAACGGGGTGGTTTTAGTCAGTAAGAGTCTGACACTCCCTCACCTCACCCACCTCGCCTCACCCAGGCGGGAGCAGTCATTCGATGATTTTCCCCCCTTAAAAAAAAGCATCGTTTCACGCCGGTTTTCTGTAAGGCCCCGCTATCCTCCAGCCAAGCTCGCCCCAGTGCTTTTCGCGTTCCCATAAAAAGATCGCGACCCTTCGGGGTCGTCGAGAATTGTGTGTCTGCGTGCGCTAGCGCGCGCGCCGACTTCTCCTCTCAACAAAGAAGCGTCGCGGAGAACCTTACGGGTTACCGGGGTCCGGCTCGACGTGCAGGAGAAGGAACAGGGTGGTTTTTAGTCAGTAAGAGTCTGACACTCCCTCCCGCCCCACGCAGGCGGGAGCAGACATTCGATGATTTTTCCCCCATAAAAAAAATCCTCCAGCCAAACAATTAGTGCCGAAGTATGGCTATTCCACGTGCTCTTTTGTAAAGAAGACAAAGCACAGGCAACCAGTGCCCTATCACTAGTTGTTGAATATGTACTGCTATCAAAACAATGGACCTTCTGCCCTTATCTCCTTAACACGTCCCGCCCAATTAGATGCGGTCGGCACTTGTGCAGTAGAAACTTTTGAGTTAATTTGCAGAAGACAGTGTTGCAGCTTATAGTGGTCCATCTTTCTGATTGCTCTCTCGGAATGCTGCGCTATTCCATCTACTGCTGGATAGTAGAATAATAATTATACTTTATTAACAAGAGATGTGGTTACTTTATGATGATAAATTAAGGTCCTTGAACATTCTACTATAAAACAAAACATAATATAGCATCACGTCTTTTTACGTAGGCAAAGGTGCACATTACGGCACTTAGTACCACTAGAAAGTAACACCCACATTTCACTATTTATATGTTATGAATCCCATGTAATAGGGGATGAACCTATTGCCATATACCGGGCGCAATTCCAGACCGCAACGCTCCCGAAACGCTGACAAAAAGATATTGTTTTTACTATTTAAGGCCGATTTTCCAACCATAAATTCATTTTTAACTGTAGAAATTTACATTTGACAATTTATAGTATGGAAGAATTGTCCAAAACTCAAATTATCTCAGTAAAAATTTATATAGCGTTGGAACAATAGGCCCTTAATCGCTTTTGTTTTCGAGTTATTGATGCAACATCAGCTTTAACCACTTGATTACTGTTACATGTATGTATCAACATCACTAATTAGTAAGTAGTGGCCCCCTCACTATAATATATTATCTATATAAGGTGGACACTTGTCAATAATTCCGCTGTCTATCTGTCATACGCTGGTGTGTGTGCATAATAATGCACATTATTATAATACTAGCTGTTACCCGCGACATCGTTCGCGTGAAATTATTCATATTTCTTGTTAATTTATCTTTTTTTAACGCGACAACGTGTTGATTGACGAGGCGTATTTGAGAGCTGGTATGAAACGGAACGTTTATGGTCTACTCAAGATGGCGACTGTGGTTTATCTGTCAGTGTCTTTATAATGAATTAATATAACGAAATAATCTCCGTAATCCGAATTTTGCAGATATATGTTGTCGACTCAAAATTGATATTTTTTATGTTTTGTTATTCAGGTAATGTTTCGATCGAACCTTCCGTACCCCTTGACGAAATTATTAAAATAGAAATATAAGTAAAATACATCCGACTATTAATTATCAATCCACCAAAATAACAATTGCAACTATTATTACATGAACAGAAACATTTAAATCCTTATTTTCTTGAAAATAAGACTCGGTTTTTATCAACACCTCTCGCTTATTCGGGAACCTTCAGTTTACACCTGTATCTATAGATATTTTTTTAATCTAAAAAGCCAGTGCTTCCGCTCCATATTTCATTTTGAAGTAGACCAATTTACCTATGGGACATATTTGTATATATTTGCTTACATACGACTATTGTTTCGGATATGAATGGGAGCCAATGATTGCGATTCAAGCTACCCTATCCATCTAACATTGCTAATGGATTTTTGGCTTTACTAGTGAAAATATAAGGTTGATAATATATTGGAGATATTTGACAGATACGTATAGGTTAATGTGCCGTGGTCGTACTTGAGTGCAAACATTGTCATTGTCAATAACTCGCTTCGAATGAGTGAATGAATAATTTCTGAAATTCTGACTGGTTTTATAGAGGTAGTGGAGTGGTCGCTACTGTTGAGCCAGAAATCTCCATTTATCACTTGGGAGCAAATGATCGGAACCACTATCGTTTTTCCTTTTCATCCTTATTCCTTACTTATATTATAAATCGGAAAGTGAGTTTGTTTGTTTGTTTGTTTGTTCCGCTTTCACGACGTAACTACTGAACCGATTTTTTTGAAATTTTGCAGAGGTAAAGTTAGGAGTCTGGATTAAATAATAGGTACTTTTTATCCCGGAAAAAATTGACATTCCCGAGGGAAAACAAAAGTATTGGTATAGATGGCGCTGTGTGTATTGGTATATGTCACATAGGCTACTTTTCTGACGCGAGCGAAGCCGCGGATAAAAGCTAGTTTCTTGATAAATATGACCTTTTTTTGAGGACGAAAATGATCCAATGAGTTCTCCCGCCTGGGTGAGGCGAGAGGGAGTGTCAGACTCTTACTGACTAAAAACCACCCCGTTCCTACTCCTGCCTGCTTATTTCCTTTTGCAAAACTTTATTCTAATATTGTACCTAACAAATACTGTCAGGAAATAATAGTCATGTTATTAGAATAAGCTATTTAATTTTATATGAACATGCGACGCGCTTAAGTCTAGCTTGAATGCCTATTTCCGACTTTCCCGGTAAATTTAACAAATTCAATTTCACACAAAGCTAATCTTAATCCTCATGAACACGACACATACGAAGTATACAATCTAGTACAGTCTTGCTTACAAACATTTCGAATATTTATTCTACCAGGAGCTTTGGCTGTTTGGAATTACCGGAGGTTAAATTACCCCCCTGCCCTACCTTCCCAATCCCCGAATTCTCAACAATCTCAAATTTCTAATCCCTCAAAAGGCCGGTAACGCACTTGTTACGCATCTGGTGTTTCAGGTGATCCGTCAGTTCGTGTACCGGCTTAACACATAAAGATTAAAAGGTCCAGTAGGAACCATCACCTTGATTAGCATCAGCCAGAAGTCCACTATTACTAAATTTAAGACAATTTTAATCCTGTAAGATAAAATTTTAATAAGTCCTGCAGCTGTAGCCAAATGCCATTTAGCGCTTGTCTACTTGTAGAATAGAAAACCAAATTATATTGGAATTGACGTAAATTTTGACACTTGTCAGTGTCATTTGCATACATTTTGATTTCTACTCTCTCTGTAGACAAGCGCTAAAGTGGCGTTTGGCTAAAGGCCCCGATATCAAATTCTCAAATCGGTGCAGCAGTTTCGTAGCCTATTCAATGCAAATAAGCAACCCAATATTTTCAAGTATAGTACCTGTAGAACGAAATAAAATAACAACAATCATTATTAAGACATTTTACCCTCAACTTTACCGTCAATTTACTTCTAAAAAGCTTATAAACTGACATAAAATACCCACTAAAGGACACATCATGACGTCACATCAAAAAGGACGATAACAAAAATAATCCAGATTAAAACATTAAAATACCAACACACTATTGTGATCACTCAATTAAATTCAAAAATAAATCGAAATAAAACTAGAAAATATATCGTTCCCATCAAAATACTGTTGTTGATATATATTTATAAGAGGATTAAAAAGATATTGATAGATTACTGAGTAAATATGGCGACGACCCCAATCTCTAAATTCTCTAATATCCAATAGAGTAATACCCGGTCGAAACTGGAAGTATCTAACTAGTTTTCTATTCGAATTATGAGATCAAATAGCCTGTTGTTTGGTTTTAAAAGTAAATATAAATTGGTTTTGACATTTTAAAGTTAAATAACTCAAGTTTTACGCCCGATTACTGAAAGGTTACTCAATTTTAAATAGTACTTAAATATCGTGCCGTCTCTGTCTTTTTACAACGAACTTGTAGTCGGAACTATAGTTAAGCGCGAATTAACCTTGAGTAGCGTTTGAGTATTTGGAGTATTTACAGCCTTTGAATACGTCACTTAGTTGCGCAAATACGACGCAAACTACAGATGGGTGACCTGAAGGTAAGCGACCAGCAACACCCGTAACACTCGTTCTTTTACTTTTAACTGAAGATCAAACCTTCAAGAAAAGAGCGTATTCCCTCTTAAAAGGCCGGTAACGCACCTGTGACTCATCAAGTGTGTTTTTTTTTAAGGGTGAAAAATCATCGAATGACTGTTCCCGCCTGGGAGAGGCGGGAGGGAGTGTCAAACTCTTACTGACTAAAAACCACCCCGTTCCTTCTCCTGCATGTCGAGCCGGAGCCCCGGTAACCCGTTAGGCTCTCCGCGACACCCTAAGTTAGATTAAGATAGCAATTGTAGCGTACTGCGAGTTCAGAATATTGTGATGTTGTAACCAGATCTTGAGTTTTAAACTATAAGGGTAACTGTCCCTAAGTTAGACACTTTTTTTTTAAGGATGGAAAATCATCGAATGACTGCTCCCGCCTGGGTGAGGCGGAAGGGAGTGTCAGACTCTTACTGACTAAAAACCACCCCGTTCCTTCTCCTGCATGTCGAGCTGGAGCCCCGGTTACACGTTAGGTTCTCCGCGACGTGACTTATCTAGTGTTGGGGGTGTCTATGATGCAAACACAGTTTATAATCACACTTATGGTCATAAGAGCTTTTGCTCGCATTCCTTCGCGAAACACTCAATAATGTTAATCGAAAAACGATCTTAAAATTAAAAGACTGAACGAACACCTTATTATCGAAACTTATTACACTTCGATAACGCCAACATTACCAAAAATGTGATAATCAAAATAAGTAATTACATACTCATATTCACACCAAACATAATAATATGGCAGCACATCAAGGTATACCATACTGACGAAACCCTCAATCAATAATAAACCTTATTACAAAACCATAATAACAAAAATCTATAAAAAGAATTTGCCAGAAAGGTATGCTTCATGCGCGGCGCGGGGTGCCTCTGCACTTTCAGATAAAATTTTGCCTCTTGCCATTTTTGACGCCTACTTAATACCGGCACAGTAATCCACGCTCATTTTACTTTAAACATACGAAATTAAATCCAACGAACAACGTAGCGACAGCAAGAGCAATAACAAGCCAAAATAAACGTTATTTTATAACGAAACTACCGAAATCGGAACGTTTAATAGCAGTTATTTGAAACCGGTTATTTGCGTAGTTTCATGTAGTACGTTATTGGAGGGAATTAAACAGTTCTGTAGACATTTTATTGGTAATGTACTTTGAATTTGCTTTGTTAGATCGGTGTGTTGATCGGATATTGTACCTTAGAACCTGGATTTTATATTTCATAACAATTTGTTTTATTAAATAAAACAATGGGACAGATACGAATCACTCGACGACAGCAAGAACGAAAAAAGAACAAATTTATTTCCAAAAACAATACGATCATAGACAATACAATCATAGACAATATTTATTTGTTCACATAAACAAGGTGGAGTTTTATATTATATTTTGCTATTTCTAAACTTAATATTTAAAAAAAGCATAGAATTTTTTACAAATCTGAAAATATTAAAAAAAAGCTTAGAATTTTTTTACAAATCAGAAATGCCTTAAAATATCTACCAGAAATAAGTATGTGTAATTGTGTATCTTAATAACTTAACACGTATCTTAATGGAGGTATATTTACAAACGAAAAGTTCTGCATGAATTCTCCCATAAGATACAATGTTAAAACAAAATAATAAGCAATTTTCTTGCACGTCAAGTTTTCCCTGCACACCATACATCAAGTTGTCTGGGATTTAAGCGGATAGCTTTAATTGTTTGGAACGAGCCAGCCCAGGATTAAACCGAAAAAAAATATTACACCGCGATCTTTCCCTCCATTATTTCGTTGGACGCCATGTTATTTTTTGTTTTTTTTTTTTAGATTTTATAACATGTGGAACACCTACGCGCGATTAGGTCGTAATTGAAAAAAGTTTTTAATCTCAACCCGACGTGATTGACGAATTAAAACTAAATGTCGAAATGCCACAGCGAATATGTTCTATTAGGGTTCCTTGACTGTATTTTAAAATGATTGCCCGTCTATAATTTCTTTAAAACAGAAGATTGTTTAGTAGGGATCACAAAACCAAAGCAAGTAAACTATGGTTTCTCGGTAAGTGTGTATAAAGACAAGATAAGATATCGACTAACTAGAAAAATAATAAAATAATTAAGTACCCAAAAAGGTTTTCTCATTCCTAAACTTGTCTTCCAACTCATGAAGAGATAGAGATGTAAGTTTTTAATGACGAAACCTTCAGCGACCGTATCCAATCCGCAGGTCAGTTCGATTTTTGAATATTCAAATTTCAAACTATAAGTACTCGTTCTATTTATTTTATCACGAATCTGAACATTTCATGTCATTTTATTTGTACAATTTATTTATTTTAAATTCAGAACTACTTTTTTTTCATTTATTCTGTGGTTTGCATCCCATGCCCTACTTTCTAATAATTTAAGTTTATTTTGTCACAGAAACGTGTAACGATCACGGAATATAGAACGCAGGGAACGATAGTATTCACAATTCTAATCTATAGGTACAGATAAATAAAATTGGTGTGGCTGTGGGCGACATATAAAAATATTATTTTTTACTTCTTAAATTTTTGTTTGTGTGTCTGTCTGTTTGTACTGGCTAATCTCTGGAATGGCTGAACCGATTTTGATGGGACTTTTATTTGCAGTTAGCTGATGTCCTATGGAGTAGCATACTCTACTTTTATTATGGAAAATCTAAACAAAAAGATAGTTATGTCCCACAATTCATATTCTACGGCGGGCAACAATTTCTTTAATAAACAGCTGTGCAGGCTCTTCCGTCAAATTCCTGATAAAATATTAGTAACTCGAACAACAAATCTTTACTTCTTTACTAATATTATAAATTGTAAAGTGAGTTTGTTTGTTTGTTCCGCTTTCACGCCGTAACTACTAAACCGATTACTTTGAATTTTTGCATACGTAAAGTTAGAAGTCTGGATTAAACAATAGGGTACTTTTTATCCCGGAAATTGATATCCCCGAGGGAAAACAAAAGTATTGGTATAGATGGCGCTGTGTGTATTAGTATATGTCACATAGGCTACTTTTTATCTTTTTGTGACGCGAGCGAAGCCGCGGGTAAAAGCTAGCGTAACATATTTCTATCCCTAAAAATAAAGCCATCTACACTCCTATTAATTGATGTACATTACACTCCCACCAATTAAAACGATTAAACAAATACAAACTAGGTATTAAATAAATAATACTAAATAAATCCATTTCTATGTTTATCTACAAAAACTTTGGTATCTACCGAGACGCTGCCTGGATCTCGTAAATTCGTCAAACGGCTTTAGAAGGCAATCCTACAAAACATTCACTTGATAAAATCTCTATACTATAATATAGCTTTACACAGACGAAGGGAGTTTTACTTGCTTTAAACTTTTTTTTAAATTGGAAAATTAGTTCATTCGGGTATTTTGTTCTGTGATACGTGATATAATATTTTACAACTACCTAATCAAATTCAATACTTTTATCGAAACATCAAAAACGATATTGTTATATATGAATATTGTACCAAAAACCAACTTATGACGTCATCATCCAAATTACCCTCCGCTTGGCGCTTACCCAATCTCCCCAATCCCTGAATCCCCAATTCCTGAATCCAAACTCCTAATCCCCAAAAGGCCGGTAAAGCACTTACGTAACGCCTCTGGTGTTCCAGGTGTCCATGGGCGACGCCGATTGCTTACCATCAGGTGATCCGTCTGCTCGTTTGCCGGCTTATGCAAAAAAAACATATTTTCGTGTCAAATAGCACACTTATTTCTGAAAAAAAAATACTAGAATAAATCGAAAATTAAGTATATTGTCAAATATATGAATGAAATTGTAATTATTTATGAATATTTAATTGGATTGAAAAATCTAAATAATTTAATTTTGACCCAGGAAAATGTCCAATTCTTGCATTTATCACTTCCTTAATCTTTATGCATGTCACACAGGTACCTATCAGGTCCAAAAACAGACAATAATGTCATTATGTAATTGTTCTCTTAAAATAATGTATCAGTGACATTTTTCTAAAAAAGTGTTATAAAGTCTTTTGAAAGAGTAAAGAAGGAATTTCTTACTCGATCTTCTCCATACAAATCCCTCATTTTGGAACGGGAGGGACTTCGTTTCACTGACGAACAATTTTGCTGCTTCAAAAGCGCCTGTTCTGGGATTTTTTTTAAGGGGGAAAATCATCGAATGACTGCTCCCGCCTGGGTGAGACAGGAGGGAGTGTTAGACTCTTACTGACTAAAAACCACCCTGTTTCATCTCCTGCACGTCGAGCCGGAGCCCCGGTTACCCGTTAGGTTCTCCGCGACCCGTTAGGTTCTCCGCGACGCCTGTTCTGGGATTGATTCAAATGAATGCTTCGACTTTTTTGAGATATATAATAGTCTGGAATAGCTTACCATATATCGCTTTTTACCCTGACACTATACGCAACCACTGGCAGAAGCTAGCTAAATTCAAGCTCATATTCAGCCACTTTCCCATGATACACACTAGAGGAAGCCACACAACCTCAAATTACCTAATATCTAGTTGAACACGAGTCCGATATTGAGTACAGTGTATAGCAATTAATTAAGACTATTTGCATTAACCACAGATTAGACAAGCTTCGTAGATTTCACTCTGTTGTCTATTATCAAGTCAATATTGTTATAATTATTATTGTTAAACTGTTTATATTGGACTGCCAATCATAGTAAGATATTGGTATCATCATCAGCAGTCTATAAATACCCACTGCTGAGCAAAGCCTCTTCTCACACGGAGAAGGTTTAAGCATTAATCACCACGCTTGCTCAATGCGGGTTGGCGATTACAGACTTATAATTATAAATTGTAAGCCCAGGTTTCCTCACGATGTTTTCCTTCACCGTTTGTCAGTGATGTCTAGATATTCTTAGAAAGGACATATAACTCGGAAAAAGTCACATTGGTACTTGCCGTTGGTAGGTTTCGAACCCGCACCCTCATGCATGAGAAGCGGGCGTCTTAAACCTCTGGGCCACCACGACGACACGACGAGATATTGGTATACCTTATTTTTTTAATGGAATTAGGTCGATACTTTTTTTTAATTTACAACTATCTCGTCGTGTGGTAAGCGTGATGGTGATCAAGCGACCTATACAGTGGAGAACGCCTGCCCATAAGCAACCTATTCCCTCGAGTCATTTCTAAGTTGAACATACTAACGTAATACTAGGCTTTTTGTAGCTAAAGGGGTAAGCAGAGCAGCACGTATTTAATGTCCGAGGTAATAGAGAGTGATTCTCTTTCTATACCGTGCACAACTTCTGAATTGTGCTATTTCTATTACTAAAAAACATCGGAAAACTAAGAAGATTAGCTGCGCTCCAAAAACACTTTATCATTGCCTATCATGAGTCACTTAAGAGGCGAGTAAGGCCCTATCTTGTACATACATGCTGAACTGATCCCATTTCACCGCAGATGGACACACATATAATATCCATACGTATATTTTTTCATGGGACAAGCCCGCCACAAACTCCCAAAACCGCTGCAACTCCTGTAAGCCAGGATCTACAGTAGATACAACCACGAAAACACCGGAGCACTAAAGTCCGGCGCGTCCCAGGGACATGAATAACTGTCTTGATTCATGCAACGAAATGAATCAGAAGATAATAAAAACGATAGTTTCCACTTCCCTTGGTGAAATACCGCAAGAGACATAATGAGTTAAGCCTAAAGGCACAAAAAGATCCACACTTATAGGTAGTCAAATTTTATTATTATCCACAGAAATATTAAGTATATCTGTGGTATAATCTATACATGTCACTTTGTTTTAAACCTTCCCTTAAGAATCCACTCTATCTATTTAAAAAAACCGCATCAAAATCCGTTGCGTAGTTTTAAAGATCTAAGCATACATAGGGACCGACAGACGGTGGATAGCGACTTTGTTTTATACTATATAGTGATAGTGATGATACATGGATATTGCACCCGTGCGAGGTAGATAATTACTTATAAATTATGAAATACTTAATAACTATCTAATATTATAACGATAACATCTGTCCATCTCAATTAACATACACATCTTTATTTCTTAACTTAAACATAATCAAAGGCCCTTTGATGAACATTTTGCAACTAAATATTAATATAGTCAATCAAAATGCAAATATGTCGTCACTTTGTTAATATTGTATTTAATATACAATTTGAATCATATAACTCTTGTTAATTAGTTTAAAATATTAGTTAAGAGGTAGTTAATATGATTTATTGTTTTATAACTGTAATATTGCTTTGCGAATCAACGGGTTTTTTTTTGAGGGGCGAATATCGTCCAATGACTTCTCCCGGGTGAGGCGAGAATGAGTGTCAGACTCTTACTGACTAAAAACCACCTCGTTCCTTCTCCTGCACATCGAGCCGGAGCCCGAACCCGTTAGGTTCTCCGCGACTCACTATTTATGTTATGAGTCCCATGTAATAGGGGGTGAACTCCGAAGCGGCATCGGCCCTGTTGGGCCTCATCTGTGGTGGTCTGATGGCTCTGACACGCGCGGATGTCCCTCGCGATGGCTGGGTTACGAGGAGGCAGCGCTTTGCTACCTCACGCGTCCCGCCTCCTCCTTAGCTAGCATGACTGCTTCGCAAAAGGAGGAGACGGTATCCCAGTCAGGGAGTGTCAGACTTACTGACTAAAATCCACCCTGTTCCTACTACTGCACTTCGAGCCGGAGCCCATGTAACCCGTAAAGTCCTCCGCGGCTCCGTATCGGCATCAACGGGTTTAGGTTTTTCTCTTAAAATAACTGCACTTGGGAGTTCAACAACGGAGTTCATTGTTTTCATGGTATCCCTCGGATAGATGGATGTCCCACCCACACGCACGAAGCGCTTCGCCTCAAGCTTCCTTATGCGTACGGCTAAGGAGTGAAATTCTTTGCCAGAGTCTGTGTTTCCTGAAAGGTATAACCTGGGTATCTTCAAGGCCCGAGTGAATAGGTTGCTTGTGGGGCGACTTGCTCCATCGTAGGCCGCATTATCGCTTACCACCAGGCGAGATAGTGGTCATACGTCAGCCCATCAAATATAAAAAACCCTCTATAACTTTAAAAAACATTATAAAGGTATCTAAATTACCCTTTTGTATGATTAATAAAATACTATACTATACTTGTATTAGAAAATATTTATCAAAAAATTAAAAAGAAAAGACTATGTGGCTTCGCTTCTTTGCTCCCAAGTGTATGTTTATATTAGAAACTGACTAGGTACATACTGATTGTACGTGAGTACGTGTCGCCATTTTGAACCGATTTAAAAATAGAAGGAGTATGTATCTAATTTTTTTTTCAGTTTCGTTTCTAGGATAAGGAACATGATTTTTATGCCCATTTTTGCGTACCTCCCTTAAACCAAAGTGCTCCATTACACTAAGCAACTCTTAGTTTAGCAGTGGTTGGTGTCAACGGCCATTAGTTTTGTTTGAAGTCATTAATTATGTAAATGAATACATAACAATGACAAATATACTTTACTGTTCCTATAACTATCGGAAAGTGAAGTACCATTAACCTCTATCTGCCTCTTCATGGAAAAATAATCCTTATAATAATTAAATAGGTAACAAAACTATTTATTTTCCTAAGCATCGATATTTCTAAATCCGTCCCCATGTGACAGAACTCAGAACACACCAACGAAATGGCGCTAATTTTGAAATATGGAACACGGGGCTGTTGATCGAAGCCATGTGGTCCAATAATAAAAATATAAATGCCATAGAGTATTGAGACAAGGAGTACTAATTACTAAAAAAAAACCAATGAAGATTTAACATTGTTGTATTAACTTAATGAACAATGTTTTATTTTGTAATTTGTTTAATTAGTTTCTTAGCCTTTAGTCAAGTTTCCGTCAAATGGTCGTAACTGTCCAGCAAAAGTCCCCAGATTTGACATTTTCATGATAAGACATTATTTTCAATTAAGCCCAATGTGTTTGAATAGCACTGTAGGTAAACAATAGAACTTGCCAAAAATTTATTATTACTTTTGACAACCCTTCGAGGAGGCCTAAAATGGGATTGATATGAGAATTTGGGACGGGAGGCCTTTTTTTTAAGAGGGGAAATCATCGAATGACTGCTCCCGCCTGGGTGAGGCGGGAGGGAGTGTCAGACTCTTACTGGCTAAAAACCACCCAGTTTCTTCTCCTACACGTCGAGTCGGAGCCTCGGTAACCCGTTAGGTTCTCCGCGACAAGGAGGCCTATGTTAAGAACTAAACATCTTTTGACTGAAATCTATATATCTTATATATATAAAAGAAAGTCGTGTTAGTTACACCACTTATAACTCGAGAACGGCAGAATATATTTGGCTGAAAATTGGTAGGGAGGTACCTTAGAGCCAGGAGACCGACATAGGATACTTTTTAACCAAATTTTTTGTTTTACTTTTTTCCGAAAATCACGAACGGGGACGGGAAAAAATGGGATGGTACGCGTACGAAGTCGCGGACAGAAGCTAGTAATAATAAAAAAGACATTCTAATATACACATCCAGTACTCCTTTACCTCAATACTCCATATATAAACGTTTTAAATTCGGCTGCACCTGCATCGATCGGTGACGGTCGGTGTTCACAGGTGGACCCCGCTCCGCTTACGTGAGCGCTGAGACCCATCACCTGACGCGACCTATATTTTATTTATGAGCACGAATCCGAGCGACTAGTGGTGTGTGCTTATTGCTTATCGATATTTTATGCATCGATGATTTCTTAATAAGAGGAAATTATTAATTTATATTATAAGCGGTTGTAAGTAAAGGACCTTTTGTTAAATTGAGTGGAGTGTAATGAAGTATGTTTACGGATTTTGTGAAGAAGAAAAATATTATCTCTTTAGTTTGTCATACGATTTTGTTTATTGTTGTGCCCATAATAAAGCAATTTTGACTAACTAATACTAGTTAATACCGTAATGTGATGTGTCAAGTCGTAAGTGCAGAATAAATATAGTAGACTTAAATAAGAAAAGAATTACTTATATTATAACTTACGTGAGACATACTAAATTATTTTTTATGTTTTCGACTTCGGCTAGCTGCAGCGCGGCAGATGCCGTGTCGCGGGTCGCGGAATGCTGCTCATAAATATGAGCCTCTGGTATGGCTTGAATTTAATCCTCGTCAAATAGTTACGAGAGTAAGCCGAAAACTTAATTATTAAAAAAAATACTGTTTAAATAACTACAATAGATTCAAAATCCTGAAAAAATTAAGTCTATTGAAAATATCTGTCTACTGAATAAAATAATAATAAAAAGGATTATCACACTTTAATCTTCTACTCTTACAACGAGTTATAAAATACTAACAATGAAAAACTTATTTAATACGTAGTTTTACATTTAGAAATAGTGTTTAAATTCTATTCTATGGAAACATAAGTTTTAAAACTTTCCCAGATAACATCTGACACCGCTTAGTTCTCATTTTAATGTCCAAAGTTTGTCCTCGACAGTTGAAAATCACAAAATAGTGTATTTTCAGCAATAAAACGAAGTTATATAGATCAATGGCCACGACTGATAGCTTGGAATTTGAATATTTTATGAGATAAAACTCGGCGATAACTTATTTAAATTGAAATTATTTTATTGTGTTTGCTTGTTATGAATTTTGTAGTTAAACTAATCTGTGCTAAATATATTTAAAATTAAATAAATACTAGGTCAAAAAGGGACTTTTTAATCAGGGTTATTCTGTTTTTTTTTAATTAACCAACCTCAACATGCCGTATGTCTGTTTAACGTCATAAACAACAACTTTGTTCTATGACTTTTAAACATCAGATTTTAAGTCAAAAATTCTTTAAAAAAGCCTTTTAAAAATATCGATACATTCCCACCACTAGTAGTAAGCCCAATAAGACAATACAGCGCTAAGTGTTCGCCCATAGGTATCGGTTACGGCGCTTTTACAAAAAATACACCATCTCAGGATACCGACACCGGAATGATACCCAATAATATCTTAAAGGGTTCCATTGAATTAATTTGCGCTAAAAATATATTTTCTTTTTGGACCGTACCTATCTACCCTTCCGTTTTTAATGATGGCAATCTTTGTTCTTTTTTTATCGGCCAGTAAAAAGATGGCGCGCTTTTTTTCGATTTATTATTTTTAATCATTGAAAAGAGTTTTGATGCAATATTTAAAATGCGTTTATATTTTTTATTTATATTAAATTGATTATTTTGCTCAAAATAAAATATTATGCACCATTTTCATTTTAAATCTTGTAATTCTTTCTTCTACAGTTGCGTAAATCTTTTTAGTTGATGAGCGGTAATCGCAGAAAAAATCATCAAATACATATCTATTTCTGTGAGCTTTATGTCTATACTGATCATGTGATACCTACATAAATTGACAGAATAGACTTTATATAGGTAGGGAAATACACATTCCTAAGGCCTATTAAATTCGATCCAATTTAATTCCGAGTGAAGTATTTTTTATATTTTACTAGCTTTTACCCGCGGCTTCGCTCGCGTCACAAAAGGATAAAAAACCAATGTGACATATACCAATACACACAGTGCCATCTATACCAATACTTTTGTTTTCCCTCGGGAACATAACATTTTTCAGGGATAAAAAGTACCCTATTATTTAATCCGGACTTGTAACTTTACGTCTGCAAAATTTCAAAGCAATCGGTTTAGTAGTTACGGCGTTAAAGTGGAACAAACAAACAAACTCACTTTCCGATTTATAATATAAGTAAGGAAGTAAGGATAAGGATAAGGATTAAAGAGCGTTTCCCTACAGTACGATTTTCTCCTGTGTCGTGGGTGCGTTTACAAACATACAAGTTCACATACACATGACACCCATACCTGAAACAACAATTTGTGGATCACACAAAGAGTTGCTCCGTGCGGGAATCTAACTCGCTGCACGTTGCGCGGCATAAGGTAGCTCAGCCACCCCACTAACCTAACTAAAGTTATGTAGGTATTTGTTAAGGTCGACCACCTTTAGATCTGATGAAAAACTATTGCTAAATAGGTATCCATACATAGTTTTTAATGCTTATTAGTCCAAGGTGCAGATGTATCTCTAAACAAACATATTTCTATATCTTTGATCTGCAAACACCTGATTCTTCCGGCTGGTTCAGATTACGCAGTATTAAATATTTATATGGAATTTCAAAAACACAACACAGGTGAAAATTGCTAGTGTGAAAATAACATTAAATTAAAACAACATTTCCCGACATCAATTCATTCAAAGTTCAACGAACTTTTGACAGCTCCATGACAGACGACAGAACAAACATGGCTACTACAAATGGCGCCAAAAATTGACCAGAGACAAGACGTATTGCATCAAAAACGTAGGTGTGAAATGAATAACCTAAATAATATAAACTGGAAGAGTTATATTCTCTAAAAATAAGTGATGGAAGCCAGAACGCGCGTGCATCCGGCAATCAATTCGATTTGACATCGATCACACTCGATTTTACCGCTCTGTACCTATTTATTTAGTGAGACTGAACAGATGACACGTCGTCAGGAAACTTATTGGGGTTTTATTTAGACGTTTGGATGTGTGAATGTGACTGTATTCTTAAGTTTTTGTGATTAAGACTACTAACTACCCAATAATACCTTGTCTATACCGGGAATAGGACACGCAATTTCACATTAATTTTTTTTTTACATAAACAGTTGCACTTGACTAAATAAAGCCAAAAGTCATAACAAAAAACCGACTTCAACCTCCTCTTTTTTGTAAGTCGGTTAATTAATATACTGAAACATTCTCCTAAGTAACAAATACTTTTCTGAAAACCGTATCGAAATCGGTTAAGCCAATGGCGACGTGATCGCGCACAAACAACATACACACAGGTTAAACTGAGAACTTCCTTTTATTGCAGTCGGTTAAAAATCACGACCTTTTTCCCCCCAAAAGATTTATAACCATATTTAATAACTAACTACTTTCGCGCGGTTTCACACGCTCTGCTCAGCTCCTATTGATCGTAGCGTGATGTTTTATAGCCTATAGCCATCCTCGATAAATGCGCTATCCAACACAAAAAGAATTATTCAAATCACACTTGTAGTTACGGAGATTAGCGCGTTCAAACAAACAAACAAAAAAACAAACTCTTCAGCTTTATAATATTAGTATAGATATATTTATTCCACGTTAATTACAAACGGCCCTTTTACTAACGACCTCTTGCTTTCTAATAATAGATCACCCTTCTTTGTCGCGTGGGTGTTCGTAATAATATTAACAAAATTTTAATCAGGTGAAACGAACTTCAATTAATGAATACAGCCTGTATAATGTTCGGAGACTGTATTGTACACAATGTTATTTGTAAAACATTTTGCAAGAGATGAAAGTACGCAAATATGAGGTACCTACTTCTAATTATGTTGCAGGCTTACTTAATATTTGTTTTCTGTTTTCTTTGTAAGCTTTATTCGGAACTAGCTTTTACCCGCAGCTTCGCTCGCGTCACAAAAGGATAAAAAGGATTCTATGTGACATATACCAATACACACAGCGCCATCTATGCCAATTCTTTTGTTTTCCCACGGGAATATCAAATTTTTCCGGGATAAAAATTACCCTATTATTTAATCCAGACTTCTAACTTTACGTCTGCAAAATTTCAAAGCAATCGGTTTGGTAGTTACGGCGTGAAAGCGAAACAAACAAACAAACAAACTCACTTTCCGATTTATAATATTAGCTTGTAAAGAAACCAAGTTTGATACTTTATTTTCTATGACTTATAATTATAACACAATAAATCGTGGGTGCAATGAAACACTTAAGATCCGAAAGGACAATGTGTGATCAGTGATCACGCTAAGAATTATTCTAATTCTACGCAGGGCAGGAATAGACAGAAGCTTGTTGTCGTCACAAAATGTTGTGCAGCAGACGCGCAAATCGGCCGTTGTTCACTTGAAAAATTTCAGAAATGGCTCTCTTATTTACTGCTTCTCTATACTTTACTTTCTACAAGTAATATATTCAATTTTTGAACGCTATGGAGTCGGCTATGGACGACAAACAAAATTTGGGCTAAAGCTAATCCTGTAAGTAGACAGGTACTATTACTACCACAATTACTACGACTGCACGGTTGGTGCGGTGGCTGGGCAACCGGATGCCGTGTAACTTGTCGCGGGTTCGATTCCTGCACGGAACAACACTTTGTTATCCACAAACTATTGTTTCGGGTCTGGGTGTCATTGTGTATGTGAACTTGTATGTTTGTTTGTAAACGCACCCACGACACAGAAAATCCTAATGAGGGACAACGTTTTATAAAAAAAGAAAAATTTGGCCAGATTGACCACGGTATAGTCGCTTACTTACCTCCTAACCTGATGTATTTGGGCTCGCTGCCATTGCAGCGGTAAGTCCCCTCTTTGAGGAGTGGCTTGAGAGACGCTACGGCGTCCTCACCTACCGCCTGACGCAGGTCCTCACCGGACATGGAAGTTTCGGGAGGTACCTGTGTCTGATGGGGCGGGAGGAAACGCCCGGGTGTCATCACTGCGAGGACCGCCCTGAGGACACGGTGGAACACACCGTAGCGGAATGCCCTGCGTGGGCTGAGCACCGCCGTGCCCTCAGGGAAGTGATCGGCGATGGCGACCTCTCGCGTCCGGGCCTAGTGCAGGCCATGATGCGGAGCGAGGGGGACTGGGATGCCGTCTCCTCCTTTTGCGAAGCAGTCATGCTAGCTAAGGAGGAGGCGGGACGCGTGAGGCAGCGAAGCGCTGCCTCCTCGCGACCCAGCCATCGCGAAGGACACACCGGGCGTCGGGGATCGCGGGACGATCTCCGGCCACCGTAAGCGCGGGCCTGCGGACGGCGAGCATGGGTGGCTCCCCGTCCGACCAGAAACAGACCCGAGCGTACGGCGCGTCGCGTTCCGCGCGCGCCTCAAAGAGCCATCAGACCACCACAGATGGGGCCCAATAGGGCCGATGCCGATTCGGAGTCGCGGAGAACCTAACGGGTAACCGGGGCTCCGGCTCGACGTGCAGGAGAAGGAACGGGGTGGTTTTTAGTCAGTAAGAGTCTGACACTCCCTTCCGCCTCACCCAGGCGGGAGCAGTCATTCGATGATTTTCCCCCCTTAAAAAAAAAAAAAAAAAAAAAAAAAACCTGATGTATTGTATTGGAAAGATCAGGATGACTACTTTATAGTCAGTTGACTAATAGAAATAAGGGCAGGCGGAGACTATGGAACGCCAATTGCTACGATTCTTACGTACCTCTTTCGTTTCATCAACAATCAGACTTTTCATGCATACTCATCGGTTAAGGGTACTTTTAATTTAAATACATTTTACCAAATTACCGACAGAACAAACCACTTATAGAAACTAACCTAACTTAGATCTCAAACCAGACTGTAGCTATTTCTATACCTAGCCAGGGTGACATACAGCAACAATAGACAACAAGCAACTAGCAACCTGCGTGCCGTAGCGACAAGCTCTCAATCGTTGAATTATGTATGTATGTCACCATGCTCCATTAACTCACGGGGCGAGGGCACCCCATGCTGACACAGTGACGTCACTAGCTTCATCTGAACCAATTGAGTTTTAAAGTTGCTATCAAAGCTTTATAGAGAGGACATGTAGATAGCTAATGATGCCTAAATACGCTTGTTGTTTCAGAATAGGCTATATTATGTGTAGGTGATTTTACAATAAATCCACTTTTTTATGTTGAAATATACTAAATAATATCATAACCGCGTTCCGTGTCGCGGAATGCTGCTCCTGAATGGCTTACACACAAAACGCGATCACGTACAAAATTCATAGAAATCGGTAGTTTTTGACAGTTCGAAAACAGTATTGAATATGACTAGTTGGCACGTACGCAATTCCATCTACCTTTTACTACGACCCTAAAACTGACCTAATATTAGCTCACTTTCAGACTAAGGTCAGCTAAATATAGTATCAGTACCTCAGAACATCAGTAATCGAATCGAGACATAGTGTTCTCTAATTTCGTTTGATTTGAATAGTCTAATAATAAACGAACCTAACGTAGGTAGGTAGGTACTACAAGGTGTTGTTTTAAACCTGCGCCATTTTGTAGGAGGTAACTTGGATATCGATTCTGAGTCCGAATCAATAAATATTTTTCATTTTTCTGTAAATTACGGAAATCCATTAGTGCGAACTACACGCCGCCGTCTTGTAACTAGTTTTATAACGCGGCTTACCACACACAAACTCAAACACGTAATTGATATTATTCCTAATTCCTTAAAACTCCAATAAGAAACATTGCTGTCGCTTATTCTGAAATACTGTCGAACTTAAACGATTTATTATAGCCGTATTTTTAACTATTGGCCCAAAACTTTCTATTACATTGAACCGCCGCTTCAAATCTACACCTTGTATAAAGGATGTTTAAATCAATTATGAATCAATAACAAATTCTGGACATTTTCTACAATATTATCTAAGTAACATAACATAACATGACATCAAGTCTTTTATCCTCGCAGAGGTGCACATTATGCCACTGTACAATATAACACCCAAATTTCACTATTTATATTATGAATCCCATGTAATAGGGGGTGAGCATATTGCCATATATCGGGCACAATTCCAGACTCCATGCTACTACTGAGATTTTTTTAAAACTCAGTAGTACTTTGCCCGAGCCGGGATTCGAACCCGAGACCCCTTGCCCGGCAGTCGCACTTATAACCACTCGGGCAACGAGGCAGTCATCAGTATCTAAGTAAATTTATTTTCATATCTCTTCTCAATCACTGCATCCACCAAGAAGAGGGTCTTAGGGTGGATCCTCTTGTCTTCAATAGCTAAAATTTCTAGTTTTCTAAACTGAAAAAGCACAGCGTCTAGAACATTCTTCCCGATGGCGGTGTCAGTAGACTCATCCTCTTTACATCATCATCAGCCTGTATTCGTCCACTGCTGGACATAGGCCTCTCCAATGGCACGCCACTGAACTCGGTCTTCAGCTCTTCTCATCCAACCACTGCCAGCCACCTTGCAGATGTCGTCACTCCACCTAGCTGGAGGGCGCCCTACGCTGCGTTTGCCTAGACGCGGACTCCACTCTAGAACACGATTATCCTCCTTTACATGGGACTCGTAAAGTCATAACATACATTGGCGAAAAGTGAACTTTGCGCCTGTTCAAAGTGCTTACTCTAGAAACCAATCTCAATGTCAATGTAATTTCAATCCAATACAATCTCAATAATTATTCAATGTCAAAACTATACAACGAAGCTGTTAAAATAGCATTCAGAGTACGGATTTTAAAGCCAAACTCAATACCATTTAGTTCATTCAATAACCACGCAATACAGATGCAATGGGCGCTAGTGTTGAAACTCAAGAGTACGAATGTTCACAATACCAATGTCGATCGATCGGGATTGGATTCAAGAGTAAACCCCCTGGTCTATCTACTGAGATTAAACTGCATTACCGGGATACAGCATTACCATTACCTACATAATTAGGTAACTTATTTAAAAAAATGCATCGAACTATTAAATCTAAATACAAAACTAGTACAAAATCACATTGACTAATTAACCAGCACAAATTCAAAGAGAAAATCTTTTCCAAACTGGCAACTCTCGAATAGTTACCTATTGAAATAAAACTAATAGGTATATAAAGCTCATAGGACAGCGCTGGACCGATTTTACCGATCATTAAAAGTTTTATTTATGAAAATGGCGGCACGGCGACACGGTGGCGCGACTGTCGACGACTCACACAGTCACCCCCGGAACATCGCCAAACTTATACGAGACACAAAGATGTAGGAACCATGGAAGTGGCTGGATTTTTTTAATGTATTTTTTTAAATATATTTTTAATGTATTTTTGTTTTTAATGTACTTATGTTTTTTATGATTTTTTTTTAATGTAAGTAATTTAATGCTTAATGCAGATGAATCAATGCTTTAAAGACTTTACAGTTTAGGCACGTTTGTTTGTTGTAAGTAGCCTCATAGCTGTGAGACTACCGCTTAATATGTCACGAGTTCGATTCTCGCACGAAAATGTTAGTCGGTGGGTCCAAAAGTGGTTTTTCAGGGTCTTAGTATAATATGCAAGTATGTTTATTTTTGTAAACACACCCAAATTACAAGACAAACAGGTGCATCAATCATCAACAAGAAGACATCAGGGTTTTCTGAAATTGTCAATAATAGCATAGCACGTTGTTGAAAATGATAGTTTATAAAAATTATAGTATAAATAAATAATTCGCGTAACACTTCCAGTACTAAGTACAAAGTTCAAAGAACGTAGAACAAGCAAAATGCGTACACTACGCTACTCTATGCTAACCGAAATTGGTCAGGCACCGGCCAACTTAAGTGATTGGAAGAATTTTTCCTCAACACAAAATGTATGGACGCCAATTTACTTATTGAGATATAAAGCGTGACCAAGATATAGGGTACGGTATTGATTTATTAGCATAGATAAGGATGAATAATACAGCAATTTATTGTGAGGTTTTTCCAAAATGAACACCCATCATAAATATTGTTCCTTCGCAATTCGCCTGGGCGTAGTGTTCGTATCTACAACTTACAAGACGTTTTATGAGTTTTGATCTTTTTCTAAACAAATTGTGTCGTTTATCTATGGTTGGAGTTTTAGTTTTTTTTTTTTTAACGGTGGCATTTCACTTGCTGCCGCATTAGGACCTTACTATGTATTTTTTATCAATCCAACTTAGTTTAGTTAAGTCCTTTGCCATTAGTGAAACGCAAAAATGATTTATGTGTCTACATATTGTTTATTTTATTGTCGTTAATCTAAGGTCATCGAGTCAAATATTAAACACAAAATAGCACTCTATGATATCTTCTTAGATATTTTTTTTATGGATTAATAGTCAAACGAGCATACGGATCACCTGATAGTAAGCGATCAGCGCCGCCTATGGACAAAAATATGGAGACTTGTATTTATATCTCGGAGTATTTATATCTCTCGTATTTTTAGGAAGTATTTAGGTATATCTCTCGGAAAACCCAGGAGACACACTAATGAGAATCATTTTCATGTAGAACCTAATAGGTATCCACGGCTTGCGTATTCAGATCGCTTGCAGTTGGCAATGAAATTATGACAATGTATTCCAAACCAACATGGCGCCTCCATGTGTTCGGATTTCGAATTATGAATACTGAATAGAAATACATGGCTCGGTTCAAACAGCCAATAATAGAGGGGCTGAGGGGCTCATCAAACTGAGCATATCGTCGAATCCCCAATCCCGTGGAAAAAATACCTACAAATGATTTTTTTTTTTTACCGAAATAAAAAAGTTTTTATATAAATAGGCACTTACCTTCCTAACTATTCAAAAAGTTTTAAGACATAAATATCTCCTTTAACAAATACTCTCCTACACATTAAAGGCAACATAATTTTGTTGTACATGGCATTCAAACAAGATAACCGCGCTCTCTTGTTTGTTCTCTGTGGTATGTAGCGGGAAGGGCAAAAAACATTCGCAGAGCCATAAATTTACAGACATCATCAAATTATTTACAGGAAAATTATCACTAACCGTGTTAAATACAAATCGGGACATGCAATTAAAATCTAGGTAAGCAATCAATCGATTAATTAGACTGACAGTTCCGATGTATCGGTATATCGGTAGTGGAATATTAAATCGGTAACGAGAACCAATTTGGATAACTTAACGAACGAAATACGTGTTCGTGCTAACGATAATTAATAATTATTATTTAAGTAAATATCTACTCGCCTAATTTATATTCTATGTTTGGACAAAATTAGGTGATTCGATAATGACTGAATTTGAATCGGTGCCTAACTCTAATTACAATGCTGCCAATACAGCCATGCCGTATTTGAAACAAAATAATAATTTATTTTGTTGTGTTTTATACATAGCTATTTAATAAATTAATAGGTACTTAAATCAAAAAATTAACATTATGAGAAGTGAAGACTTGCCCTTATAAAATTACATAATTGAACCCCTCTTACATTCTTTACCCTGCTGGGACATTTTCTTACGACAACATAGTTCTATCCTTCACTTTATCATACACTTTTTGGAACTTTGTCGCATTATATTTTCTTACTGCCGCGTTCGTGATTGCTCCTATGACGTCACAAGCAATTTACTAAACGCTCGCTCCATTTTGATTTTTCCCTTTGAACACGTTCGGATATTTGTCTACATTTACGAAATGTCTGTTTGTTTACCAAAGACAATCTTTGGGATCAAAGTTTTTTCAAGAAAATATGGGAATGAATTGTTTTTTTTCTACAAAAGTCTAATTGGATAGGTTGGGTTTTGCTTTGGTTTTTTTGTAAGAGTTATTCTAAAATAATGGGCCTTTATGATGGATTAAAAAAAACAGTAAATACGTATATTATGTACAACAAGAAAGTTTTACAGATAATGGCAGTGTATTTTTAACTGATTTCCAAAAAAGACGGAGGTACTAATGAACTAATGTGTTGAATTAATGTGACGACACATACTATCATCAAATATGCTTGAAGTTACAAACAACACGATGCAAGTAATAAAATCTGTTCGGAAAATTCACTACAACGTAATATAAGGTTTGTCAACATTGTTCCTAGCTGTTATGTATTCAGTGCCTCGTTAGCTGTTGAAAATGCTATTTTTTTTAACGTTAAAAGCGATTCAAGAGCGCTAATAAAATTTTCATAAACTTTTATTACCTCATAAAAGGCGCTGTTATATTGAGAACAGTGCTATACATACCTATACGTACTTACTTATCTAGGGTAGTTTGAATAGAGAATGGGTACACCATTAGGAAGTTAGGTTGTTTTAAGGTACTAATTTATTTACCTGTCCTTAGTCTGGTATTTTTAAAAGTCCCCTTAACTCTCACTCGGCCGTCCCACTTGCAACCATCCAAGTTTGCAAGTGAGACAGTGGCAATGTAAAAGACGTTGGATTCGATTCCCAGGTCGGGATCATTTCTCAGCAGTAGCATAAAAAGGAATTTGAGCACTAAACAGAAGAAAGTTATGTATTAAATCTTAAACAAATAATAAATGTGTGATTATTTTAGAATATTTTAATAAAAAGTATAAAGAATTTCTTTTTGACTGAAACTCTAAATACAATCCTAAATTTTTACATTGATAAACATTAATTTATTAATACTAATACTTCCATATTTGCATAAATAAAAATAAATAATATTTATTTTTCATTGATAAGTGATGTTAACTTTTACCAGTATAAATATAAATAAACAAAACAGGAACAACTTTAAAATATGTCGGCAAAAAATTTAATTACAAAACGATTTGTACTAGCGTATCCGAACGTGAAGTAATGGAACGCATCCCAACGGCTGTTGAATTTATGATGCCGGAATGTTGGCCAACCGTCTTTTCAATTTCAAACCGTTTTCGATCGTGTAGTGTTTTATGGCGTTTGTCAAATTGACGAAACTTTTGAAAAAGTGTAGTTTCTACCACAGTTATGTCTATTTTTAATGAGTTATTGCCGAAAATCAATGAAATATCAAATGCTTTTACTAAAAACTTCAACGATGACCTCAAGGTAAAACGTGTGTTTGTGAAAAAGTTGTGTTGATAGTGCGGTCAATCTGTTACCCTCTGTAACGATTTCATTTGTGTTTTTATTGGTTTAAATTAGATTAAAAGTGTGGTGTTAATATCTTTTAGTGTTTAGCAGTATGTGGAAATTATTTTTGTTGTGGTTTGCAGGCCGTGTTCGATTGTTTTGATAAGTTTGAGGAAGAGTTTCAAAATGGACGAGGAAAGGCGCGGGAGAAAGCTACAAAGGATAAAAACCCTATGACGACCCTTCAGAGTATCCACGAGGATGAAGGTAACGCTCCATTATCTCATTACCACCGATTTATCTAGTTTGTAAGGTCATAATGGCTGAACAACTATACTTTAGCTCTGGACCTGTTTACAACCCATAAAAGTTCTTTACGCTTGAACTATTTCCATTTTTTGTTACTAAGACGCTTTTGTAACATCAAATAACATGTTAGAAGTGCTCCTGAACTTCTATTGGCTTTCCGCTTATTAGATTTAGGTCATATTTTTATGTTATCCTATAAATTGTTTCTAATTCTATGCCATGTAATTTAATTACAACATAGTTTCCAATGGTAAAATAACAGATTATAACGCTTCTTCTTCTTAATTTTATATGTTCAGCCAGCTACATAACCATAGATGTTGTAAAATCTTAAATTTACCTTATTTTAATATCTCTGGTACTAGGTATTTTAACTTAAACCAATCTTGTGGTTGTTACTATAGATATTAAAACCTCAAAAAAGTTTGTTTAATAAGATTTTCTGTTTTATCATACTTCCAAACTTTTCGAACCAACAAAAATACTGTAAAAATAGCTATTTGTGATATTTTTACATAGACTACATTTAAATGTAATGTTAAAGAAATGAATCAAACAGTAAGAAAAAGGAATGCAAAGAAAATTTCACTAAATTGATTTACATTTACATACTTGATTTTGGTACACAATAAAATAGATAGAAACTTGAAGTACTACACAGCAACATTATATCCAATAGTTGTTATTAGTGTTTGTGTCTGGTAGTCAGTTAATTATACATTTTATAATATAACCTGGCTGTTTTCAAGGCCCGAGTGAATAGGTTACTAATAGGCAGACACTCTCCATCATAGCCTGTGGGTCATCGCTTACCACCAGGCGAGATGGTGACCAAATGTCAGCCTATCAATCCTCAAATATATATAAAAAATAACCTTTTATCTGTTGAAACACCGACTCCCGGTATAAAACACACACCCGCTACTTTCAACAGACGAGAGGATAACAATTATTAATCAACAAATCCCTTCCTTAGATGAAATATCAAAATCATCGGAAACAGACAACAGTAAACGTAGATCCAGCAACAAATCGACGACGGACCTCACAACTGGTCGCAGTTCCACAGAAAGTAACTCGGACAGACCACGGCGAGCTTCCAAGAAACGCAGCAAACATGAAGTGGATGACATGTCCAGTCCGGAACAGGATAAACGACAGAAGAGAAATGCTTCAGTTAAAGCACAGAGTATTATTAGCAAACAGGTGATTATGGAGATGTGTTTCTTTATCTTCCAGTGTCAATTGACCTCTTAAGTTTATAGTCAAGCATGTAAAGCAAAGTCAGGAGAATTCCTAAGAAACATACTTACATAACTTCACGCCTGTCTCTAATGGGGTTAGGCAGATACTACGGACACGGACGGACGCCAATTGCTACATACCTCTTTTGCTTCATCAACAGTCATCAATATTTTCATGCATGCTCGTCGGTTAAGGGTACTTTTAATTAGGCCCTTGTTTAATATATTGCCAATCTTGTCAGTATATTATGTCTGTTTACTGCACCCTCTACCGACGGCCCCATACATATCCGCTGTGTACACTTCTTTCGTTTCCTTAAAAACAAAATACACATTTTTGCTAAAGAACTCAACCATATTGTATGTTGTTTAAATTATCTATTAGACATGTGTGTAACATACAGGATTTCTCATGGTTGTGTGTTGAAATCCTTATTGGTAGTAACATGCATTACGGCACGGTTGGTGCGGTGGCTGGACAACCGGCGGCCGCGCAACGTGTCGCGGGTTCGTTTCCGCACGGAACAACTCTTTGTGTGATCTACAAATTGTTGTTTTGGGTCTGGATGTGATGTGTATGTGAACTTGTATGTTTGTAAACGCACACGCAATACAGGATACAATCCTAGTGTGCGATACATTTTTTTTTAAATGAAAGAAAAAGTTGTGTTCTTTCTAATCTTGCTATAGTTAAATATTATAACGCCTTTTTTCCTCGAAATGGTAGACTGAGGTACACATTACGCTACTTAATGCCACTGTACAAAAAGTGAATGCTACACTCACTTTTCACTAATTATGTTATAAGTGCAATCTAATAGGGGGTGAGTATTGCCATAGTACCTTTGTGACATCTTATGTTTTGCGTATTATAACAAGTTACCAACACAAACTTTTGGGATGGGTTCTTAAATGTCTTCTTCATTTTCAACAATAACATGATTTAGTTACTCTACAAGAAATGCTTCAATCAATATAACTTTTTTATATCTATGCTTAATTTGTAGGTGAATGTGAATCTATCCCAGAAGCTCCGTCGTGAGGACACGGAGAAGGCGTCGCGCGGGCGCCGACGCAAGGACGATGATAAAGAAAACCATGAACCTCCACTAAACATACAAAGTAAGTACCCATTAAATATTTATGTTTACTAGTATAGACTAGAATTTTGTTATTTTATAGGATAAATTGGCTAGCTATCATACGGACCAACCGATAGCAACCACGAACACCTATACAGAACTATTGCAGAGGGAACAGACAGACGCATCACGTACTTAATTTATCATTTTGGCGATTTTATTTAATATATGTGTATATATATATATATATATTATATGTTGTTTTATTCCCAATTTATTTATTTACTTTTATAGTATTGTTATTTAGTAATATTGATAATGTATTTTATGTAATTTATATTATACCTATATATACGGATATACTTATGTATGTATTTACAGTTATGCATAGTCATGAATTTATTTATATAGATTTTTCTGTGTCACATAAACCATTATACCTATTACACCTACTGTTGCACATCTCTGCATCACCCCATGGTTGACTGTTAGAGAATGCCACCCGGCATTAAGTCCGCCATCGTATGTTTGTTATACAGAAGTGTTAATAAATAAATAAATATAGACACAGCACTTCCAGAAGAGCAAGTTTGTTGCTAGCCTTTTTTGGGAATTTTGGAATCTTCCAGTAACCTCAATTATACGGCGAAACCCAACACAGTCGTTATATCACGATTCCTAGTATGCAATCACTCCGGTCAAGCTCACTAAGGCGAAGCATGGCTCTCCACCATGATTGAGAATAAAAAGTTCTGGTTACCTATCAGTGGGTGGGTAACCTATCAGTACTAATTATGGTTATTTTTGCTTTTTGGTTTTGACTTTTTGTTTGTTATTAGGTTTTGGTTTTTTGAAGTCAGTTTTTTTACCTTTACTATAAGTTACTGATAGAATGATAAACATGAACGTAATTTGAACCAATAATGAACCAAGGTTCATAGCTATTCAGACATTCTGAAACAGGCCCATAATGTATTATTTCTTTGTTGAACAGTAAAACAAGAGAAGGTCTCCCTGCCACCGGAGCCAATGGACACAGACGCTTTGCCAGTCGATATTCCAATCAAAGAGGAACCGAATAAGGATGAAATTGCCATGCCGCCGCCAGTCGCACCCGTGCCCAGTAAGTGCAATACATTAAATAGTTAATTAATTATTGAGAAAAAAATGTTACTGAGATTTCTTTGTGACAATCACTGGAGAAGATGGACTATGTGTATTTGTTCATTACCTCAGTTGTGCAATTTGCGTACCAAAAATTGAAGGATGACGTCGATCTTCGGGCTAAGCAATATGTTAGTCGAATTTCCGAAATTCACAGAAAAAATAATAACATAAAAAAAAATCACGCGTTTTATCCCCGAAGGGTTAGGCAGAGGGGCACATTATACCACTGTACAATGTAACACTCACTTTTCACTATTTATGTTATGAGTCCCATGTAATAGGGGGTGAGCCTATTGTCATATACCGGGCACAATTCCAGACTCCGTGCTACTACTGAGAATATTTAAAAACCCAGTAATACTTTGCTCGACCCGGGGATCGAACCCGAGACCCCTTGCCCGGCAGTCGCACTTACGACCACTCGGCCAACGAGGCAGAAAAAATAATATTTACTTATTAGCTGTTACTAGCGGTTGCCCGCGACTTCGTCCGCGTATATAAATTTGATTCCTTATTTATTCCATGAGAGCATTTAATCCAAGTATCCTATCACCTAAGTCAGCCCATACGCTGCCTGTATGTCGCGGAGAAGCTAACGGGTAACCGTGGATCCGGCTCGACGTGCAGGAGAAGGAACAGGGTGGTTTTTAGTCAGTAAAAGTCTGACACTCCCTCCAGCCTCACCCAGGCGGCATTCGATGATTTTCCCCCCTTAAAAAAATGCTGTTTAGCATTAAAAAAGTTATCATAATGTTTTGTTGTACAGAACCACGTAAAGCGGTACCTAAAGAGAAACCGGAGGAGAGCAGTGAGGAGGAGGGTTCAGGGAAACGAAGAACTACACGGACCAGGAAACAAAATGATAATGTGGCGCCACCTAGTGAGTATCCGACACATAATGTGTATTAATTATGTATTTCATTGTTACGGTGTTCGCTAGTTTAGCTGTAGAACACGTCTCACAAGTTCGATACCTATAACAAACGAGCTGTATTATTTCGTTTATTGTGAGTTAGTCAAACAGTCTCAACCTCTTCTTCAGAGATAGTTGTCGCAGATCGGCGTCAACTGGGGAAATGGAGATAATCTGTACAGATAAATAAAATTGGAGTGTCTGTTTGTAATATTAAATTAATCGCTTTTTACTACATGCATACGAATGTATCGTATACATATACCAAAATAACACTTTTTACAATTTTTATCTGTCTGTCTGTTTGTACTGGCTAATGTCTGAAATGGCTGGTCCGATTTTGACGGGACTTTTATTGACAGGTAGCTGATGTACTAAGGAGTACATAGGCTACTTTTAATTTAGAAGAACGCTGGCAATGCTGTGGGTTCAACTATTAGATTGTGGCGACGCATGCCACATGTCAACGGATGACGTCACAAGAATCCTACATCGCACATGCAAAGTTTACAAGCGAATAAACACGGATAGAAAATCCCAACGAACAACTGTTGGGCAGAAAGCCCGCCAGGCACGATCACCTCGCCTGGTCAGAGGATCCTCCTTTTCCGATCTTAGGGAACTATACTCTCTGTTCCCTAAAAGATCATAAAAGGACATTTCCATTATATTTCGTTTGATTCATCAATGTTTTCATACATACTTATCTTTAATGATGATGTTCATAATTTAGAAATAAATGACACATGTTTATATTATATTTCTAGTGGCGTCAGCGCGGTCCACTCGCGCCAGTTCCCGGTCGGCGCGTCCCACGGAGACCGAGGACCCCGCGCCTCCACCCACTGAGACACGACCCAAACGTACCAGGGCTAAAAAGGTAATTTCTTTACGCCTACAATTCGGAAATGCAATCTTAAAAGTGAGCCTTTCGTATTCGACCGTAAGTACGATATATTTGACTAGTTTAAGCTCCTGTCAAGGCTTTTTTATCTATCTCGATGGCAAACCAATTTTGTAGGTGTTTAACTATAACGGGCTCGTGCTGACAATCAGCGCCGTGGGCTCGAGCCTCTGTGCCCGGTCCACGGTATTAAGCTGAGCTCCAGCCTTTTGCGCTGCGACGCACCATGGGCTTTTGAGTTTCTAAATTCTTGTTGTGTGTCGTAGCAAAATAAATAGTTTTTCTTTCTTTTCTTTCTTTCTTAAACCTCGTGGACTTCCCACGTCGGGGTGTCGTGCCGGACTCTTACCGGCTAAACCCATCGCGGTGTTCCTCCACTGCTTGTGTCCGTGGCCCGAGATGTCCTGACGGCATCACCACAGCCGGCGGCCTCGGCCTACCGCTACGTTTACGGCAGGCCCGCCACGTTAGCGGCCCTGGGAGACTGTTTCCCTTCCTCGAGTACCGTGTAGAACACTACGGTACCGCATACCGCCCGCAGGCCTCCTATGGCATGGGTGGAGCCGCGGAAGACTTAACGGGTTGCCGGGGCTCCGGCTCGAAGTGCAGGAGTAGGAACGGGGAGATTTTTAGTCAGTAAGAGTCTGACACTAAGGGCGGGAGAAGTCATTGGATGATTTTCCCCCTCAAAAAAAAAACAGGCCTCCTATGGAAGTCGCAAATCCATTGCTGCCTCACGGCGCTGACGACCGGCGCGTCTATGGAGGGAGGGGAGAGAACTTGACGCCTTCCTCTCCTTTTCAGCCACTTCCTTGGCCAACATAACTTGTTCATAGAAAGAAGCGACTCCATCCCATGTGCTCTCTCTGTCGAACATAGCTTGTACAACGGTCGACAGTGACAGGTCACTCCCGCCGAGTACTGCAATAAGCTCACGACCTAACTAACGGGTAACCGGGGCTCCGGCTCGACGTGCAGGAGAAGGAACGGGGTGGTTTTTAGTCAGTAAGAGTCTGACACTCCCTCCCGCCTCACCCAGGCGGGAGCAGACATTCGATGATTTTCCCCCCTTAAAAAAAAATCCTGTCATGGCTTGAGACATATCCTGCAACCTCCTCAAACATTAACAATATTTACGGCATTATCTACTTAATTTTGATGAAAAGCTAATATATTTTACTTTATTGTTTATTCTCGATGTTTACTTTATATTTTATTACAGAAAGTATCAGAAGTGGCTCCAGAACCAGAGAAGGCTACAGAATCACAAGAAAGTGTTCCTGGTAAGTCGATTTGTTCTCAAAATTTACTTGCGTTATCCATCTCAAATGTTGTAATGTCGTGGTGGCCTGGAGGTTTAAGACGCCTGCTTCGTATGCATGAGAGTACGGGTTCAAAACATACCAATGGCAAATACCAATGTGTCTAAATTATACTTGAATTTTCTAAGATTATCTAAACACCACTGACTAACGGTGAAGGAAAACATCGTGAGCAAACTTGGACTTATATTTTGTTATTATAAATTTGAAACCGCCAACCCGCATTGAACAACAGTGCCGTGCTCCGTGCGAGAAGAGGCTTTTGTGTCACCACTGACCATTTATAGGCTGTTGATGATAATGATCCAGATAAAAATCTTAATATATTGTGGTCAGTAAATCAAGGACAGAAACACATTTTTAATTAAACGTATCTTTTCAGCTTCTCCTGCTGAAAAACCACGGCCGAAGAGGACTAGGCGAGCACCGAAAGCAGCGTAAGTCACTTATCTATACAGATAAATAAAATTGGAATGTCTATTTGTAATATTAAAATAACCGCTTTTTATTACATGCATATGAATATACATACGATACATGTACCAAAATAACACCTATCACAATTTTTCTGTCTGTCTAAGTGTTTGTACTGGCTAATCTCTGTAATGGCTTTACCGATTTTGACGGGACTTTCATTGGCAGGTAAATAATGTACTAAGTAGTAACATAAAATACTTATATTTCACAAAACGCACGAAGTTGCGAGTACTGCTAGTCTATCTATACTATATATAAAAACGAAACCTGTTTCCCGTTGTCACGCCATAACTTGCGAACGGCTAGACCGATTTGGCTGTTTTTTTTTTTGTTGTGTTTGTTATTGTCAGGAGAATGTTCGAGAAGGGAGAAAACGGGATTGCGCGAACGAAGTCGCGGGCAGAAGCTAGTTATACTTTGCCCGACCCAGTAATCTAACCTCAGGCCGCTAGACCGACAGAATCACGACAAACGAAGCAGAAAAAATATTTCTATATTACAAAGACATTCCATTCGCCATTATGAAAACATCTTAACAATGATCATTATTTTATTTACTTATTCATAATTCATATAAAACTATTTGTTGTCTTTATTCTATAATAGTCTTGCTCTGACCAGGCATTGTGCTTGGATGTGTTTTTATACTGCATACTGAATTAATCGCCGGTTTGTGTCTCATTGCTTTGCATACTCTCTGTATATTTCTTGTGATTCTGTGAAAGTGAAAAGATATCCTCATCATCATATGTGAGAATCCGCTGATGGAATATTGCCCGAATACTGGATGGGTACTCGATTTATAGAATCCGAGACCCCTTGTTCAGCAGTCCTACTTGCGACCACTCGGCCAACGAGGCAGCGACTAAGATTTTAAGCCAATATCTCTACATCGATCTCTGATTTTCACGCCACTAGCGTTCCAGCAGCTGTAACCAAATGCCATTTAGCGCTTGTCTACGTGTAGAATAGAAAATCAATTATATGGAGTTGACATAAATCTTTACACTTGTCAGTGTCATCCTTATACATTTTGATTTCTACTCTCTCTGTAGATAAACGCTAAAGTGGCGTTTGGCTAAAGGCCCTGTCACTAGGCGACGCCGATTGCTTACCATCAGGTGATCGGACTGCTCGTTTACCGGCTTATCTCATAGAGAAGAAAAATGAAAAGATAATTATACCATAGCATAATTTAACATAAATTTATTTACAGTGAAAAACCAGAAGAGAAACAACAAAACATTACTCCGCCGCCCTTACCAGCCCCAGAAATGAACATAACACCAAAGGAAGAAAGGATCTCACAGCCACAACCGACATCGCCAATTTTACAGAAAGAAGCGCCTAAGAATAAAAGCAAAAAGGAGCCTATTGTCGAGCTAACAAGGTTGAATTTAGATGAAATAGACGCTCTGGATAAGACTAGAGTGATTGATAAAGTCGGCGATATGGACCAAACTGTGGTTATACCTAATGGAGTTTATAATCACGCGCCTGTTACGCCCAAGAATGTTGTAAGTACTTATTATAATTGTTTTTTGTGGAATACCGGCTTTTGCCGGCGGATTTGCCCGCGTTCCCGTAGGAATGGTTTTCGTCGGCGGTATTTCCGACCCGATACGACCTTCAAGCCTTCAAGAAAAGAGCGTATTCATTTTTAAAAGGCCGGCACGCACCTGTGGCTCCTCTAGTGTTTGGAGTATCCATGGGCGGCGCTGATCGCTTACCATCAGGTGATCCGTCTGCTCGTTTACCAAGTTCATCCTGATCCCTTCAGCCGTTTTGACGTGATTGAGTAACAAACATACACACGAACTTCCACATTTATAATACTAGCTTTTACCCGCGGCTTCGCTCGCGTCACAAAAGAGTAAACAGTAGCCTATGTAACATAATACCAATACACACAGCGCCATCTATACCAATAATTTCGTTTTCTCTCGAGAATATAATTTTTTCCGGGATAAAAAGTACCCTATTATTTAATCCAGACTTTTAACTTTACGTCTGCAAAAATTCAAAGCAAGTGTTTTTATTATAGCTACTGTTTATTATTTATTTACATATTATTTCTATTTGCAGCGCAATTTGAATGAGACAGTAGTACTGGAGACTGCGAATAGAGAAACAATGGTCCTAGACAAACAGAACCATGTTATGGATGCCACAGTCGTCATCGATAAAGGTAACATTATATTTTAGTGTTATTTATTTTAACTAGATTAGTAAACAGAACTTAAGTATGTGAAGGAGTTACAAATAAACAAGGTTATATGTAGGTAAATTTATTATTGTATTTTGGCGTACTCACGTAATTATTTGACGAGGAACTCGACTAGTATCAAACCATGCTAGAGATTCATGACTCGCGACTTCGGAGAGAGATTCAGAGATTGATTTCGGTATTGACTGTAGACAACGCCCAAAACATTCTTTTAAAAAGTATTCGATGTACAGTTTTCACTTTCCTACGATTTTACTATATGTATAGAAAAGATAAACTTGTATTCCAGCAGCAGATTATCATAGGCTATTGAATCTAATTATGAAAATAACAAAATTAAAATTATTTTCAGATCCAAAACAAGTGAACATAACAGACGACAACTCCCTGCTAACAGACGACAGTGACGCGACAGACATGCACACTCCACCTAAACAGCCACCTCCACAGATGCAACCTACGTAAGTAATACTTAGACCAGATATCCGCGGAAGCCCTAACGGGTTGCCGGGGCTCCGGCTCGAAGACCATATGTAGTAACGGGGTGGTTGGGCAGCGGCGGCGCGGAGCGGTAGGATCTTATGCGTAAAATCAAATAGACCGGTTCTCGGAATCAGCGGCGCGGCCGATAACGAGCGGTGCACTCTGGTGGTCACAAGGAGTGTCTCACCGCGCCCCCGCCGCCGCCCCGCTGCCCGCAAAATTCAAGGCAGAAGCCTTAGAGTCTGACACTCCCTCTCGCCTCACCCAAGGCGGGAGAAGTGTCGCGGAGAACCTAACGGGTAACCGGGGCTCCGGCTCGACGTGCAGGAGAAGGAACGGGGTGGTTTTTAGTCAGTAAGAGTCTGACACTCCCTCCCGCCTCACCCAGGCGGGAGCAGTCATTCGATGATTTTCTCCCCTTAAAAAAACAAAAAAAGGCGGGAAGAGTCATTAGATGATTCTCCATCCTTAAAAAAAGAGACGGGGAGATATCTAAAAAATTAAATCGGTTTAACGGATTTGTTTGTGTCTTGTTTACATTTTTTTTGTGGTAACGATATGGTAACTGAACTGTAAATAGATTGTTTATTTTTAATGTTTTTTTTTTGCTCAGTTTACACAGTTAGGAAAAATGAGGGTGTGGTTTCGAAACCTACCAACAGCAAGTACCAATGTGACTTTTTCCGAGTTATATGTGCTTTCTAAGATTATCTAGACACCACTGACAAACGGGGAAGGAAAACATCGTGAGGAAACCTGGGCTAATAATTTCTAATTATAAGTTTGTAATTGCCAACCCGCATTGAGCGAGTGCGGTGATTAATGCTCCAACCTTCGTGTGAGAAGCTTTGCTCAGCAGTGGACATTTATAGATTGTTGATGATGATGATGAGACAGTTAGGAAATACCTGCCTTATTTAGTTTAGTTTAAAGTACATTATTGACTTGAGAAAAGTACTATTGCAAAAATAATTTAATCTTTACCATTTAATTAACTGCTCAACCTCCAAGCGGTCACCGATGACCGCTCTCCTCTAACTCCATTATAGACCTTATTTCCGATGTTACTTTTTTTGTACTGTCAAAAACGACAGTTCTCTATGAATTTTGTACGATATTGTGTATTGTGACGTCACATTTTTAGCGCCAAAAAGCATAATTTTAGAAAAATACTAAAATTAAGTTAGTCATAAAATCAATTAGTGAAATTTTTAATATTTTATTGTATTGGAAAATCTAAGTTATTATTAATTTTTGATTAAGGAATGTACCCAATTAAAATATCACTTGATTTGTCTACAGGTCTGCAGTAAAAGAGAAGGTTCAACAGTTTGAAGAGTTGGCTTCGAGAGTGACCAGAACTAAAACGAGAGCCATGGCTAAGAAGGTATGTGTTTTCAAGGTTTTATTCACGAACGTGAATATAAATATTTCCTAAAGAACCGTGCTTTGGTATCGGTTCGTCCGAAGTGTTACCACGCCCTCCAAGGGAACCGGCGTGGAATAATCAAAGAGATGTGGTCCAACACCCTCACTCTTCGAAAAAAGCCGGCAATAAAGTTGTCCTCTAGTTTTACATATGTCTATTGACGGCTATGATTGCTTACCATCAAGTTGTTACATTTCCCATACATACATAGACACATAACCTCACGCCTGTCTCTAATGGGGGTAGGCAGAGACTATGGAATGCTAATTGCTACGATTTTATACGCACCTCTTTCGCTTCCTCAAGTCATCAGTCTTATCATGCATGGTCGTCGGTTAAGAGTATTTTCACGTAAATAAAATATACACGACTGCCTCGTTGACCGACTCGTCGCAAGTGCGACTACTGGGTAATGGGTCTTTGGTTCGATCACGGGTCGGGTAAAGTGTTACTGGGCTTTTTAAAAAAGGTCTCAGTAGTAGCACAGAGTCTGTAATTGTGTCCGGTATATGGCAATAGGTTCACTCGCTATTGTGAAAAGTGGGTGTTACATTGTACAGTGGCATTAAAGTGCCGTAATCTGCCTGCTTTTCGGGGATAAAAGGCGTGATGTTATATAACATATACACCACTGAAGTCACTCTCAGAAAGATTACCTTAAAATAATCTTCAATTCTTACTGTTCTTGTGTCAGGAGGAGCAGCCAGAGGAGACCCACACGCCTCCCGACAAGATAGTGAAACCTGTACTCTCTGCGGAGACGCTCAACAAGATGAACAATATGATCTTCAATGGGAAACCGCCACAGGTACGCATCATGTGTAGTAGTAGCACGGAGTCTGGAATTGTGCCCGGTATATAGCAATAAACTCACCCCCTATTACATGGACAATGTGCACCTCTGCCTACCCCTTCGGGGATAAAAGGCGTGATGTTATGTTATGTATAAACCGGAAGGAGTTTATCAGTGTCATGTCATTTAGGAGTTCCATTATCTCTAATGTATGTCTGTTTCTCCCTTAGATATCAAGTTCAGCGACAAAGCCGCGAGCGAACATAGTGACATCAACGAAGTCTTTGATTCCCGCGTCCACTTCGAAACTGAGCGGAATCAACCGAGCGAGGGAGGCGGAGGAACTCAAGAAGGAGAGGGAGGACGCTAGGAAGAAGAAGGAAGCCATGCTAGAGGCTAAGAGGGAACTTCAGAAGAGGTAAGGGGGACTTAGGATAGTGTTTTGATACGATTTGCAAGTCAAATTGAAATAAAAGCGGTAGTAGTGTCAAAAAGACTGCCTCGTTGGCCGAGTGGTCGTAAGGGCGATTGCCGGACAAGGGGTATCGGGTTCGATTCTCGGATCGGGCAAAAGACTAATGGACTTTTAAAAAAAATCTCAGTAGTAGCACGGAGTCTGGAATTGTGCCCGGTATATGGCAATAGGCTCACCCCCTATTACATAGGTCTCATAACATAAATAGAAAAGTGGGTGTTACATTGTACAGTGGCATAAGTGCCAACCACTTACCTTCAGATGGGCCGTTAGCTTTATTGCCGTCGTCGTGGTAAAAAGAATACCTATGTCAGCTTCATTATTAATCACTCACCACCATAGCTGCACTATGAGCCCCATTGTTATTTACCAACAAAGTCGTTCATAATTCGTATGTGACGAGAAATAAAGAAATTTATCTTTATATAATAATATGACATAATTCTTTTGTGTGTGTGTGTGTCACTGAACTTCTCTCAAACGACTGGGCCGATTTTGATGAAATTTTTTGTGTATGTTTAAGGGACCTGGGAATGGTTTAGAATCACAAATCAGCCCGGCAGATGGCGCTGTAGTCGATGTTTAGGTTATTTATCCTAAACGGTTGAACTAATTTGAATGAATTATTGTTTATACATTCAAATGGATATGCAGGACAACGTCTGTTGGGTCCGTTAGTATTTCTTATAATTGTGTAGAAAGCGCGAGGAGAAAATGGCGGCGGCGGCGGCGGCGCGCGAGGCAGCCGACAGGGAGCGCCGCGCCGCGCTGCAGCTGGCCGCGCGCGAGCGGATGGAGAAGCAGGCACACGCCGACCAGGGGAAACTGGACCGGCAGAGGGAGGCAGAGCGGGTCTGTACACCACTACTACTTACTGACAACAAACAAACACATTATCAAAGTTAAAAACTACCGTCCAATGGGGTGAATAGAGATCGAGAGGTGAATGGAAATTTCCATATATCTATTCACCCCTCTTCTGTCCCTTTTTGCCGCTCAAACCCTATTCACCCCATTTTACCGTACTATAAAAATTTAATTAATTGCGTACTTGCCAACTAGTCAAATTCAATACTTTTTTCGAACTGTCAAAAACGACAGTTTTTTATGAATTTTGTACGAGATTGTGTATTGTAACGTCACATTACTTTAGCGGCAAATAGCACACTTACCTATGTCTTACAAAAATGCTTACAATTAAGTTGGTCATAAAATCAATTAATGAAAGTGTGATTATTTTTTTTGACTGCCTCGTTGGCCGAGTGGTGGCAATTGCGACTGCCGAGCAAGGGGTCTCGGGTTCGATTCCCGGGTCGGGCAAAGTATTACTGGGTTTTAAAAAAATTCTCAGTAGTAGCACGGAGTCTGGAACTGTGCCCGGTATATGGCAATAGGCTCACCCCCTATTACATGGGACTCATAACATAAATAGTGAAAAGTGGGTGTTACATTGTACAGTGGCATAATGTGCACCTCTGCCTACCCCTTTGAGGATAAAAGGCGTGATGTTATGTTATGTTATGATTATTTTTTAATATTTTATTGTATTGAACTTTCGCAATAATTTATTTTTGATTAAGGAAAGTACCCAATCGGTTACACTCCAACAATATAGCCATAAGTGCCTTATCGCGGAGAACCTAACGGGTAACCGGGGCTCCGGCTCGACGTGCAGGAGAAGGAACGGGGTGGTTTTTAGTCAGTAAGAGTCTGACACTCCCTTCCGCCTCAACCAGGCGGGAGCAGTCATACGATGATTTTCCCCCCTTAAAAAAAATGTGTTCGGCCTTCCACTTCAATGGACCACGTTCAACGGTATCTCCGTATAATACCATATGCGCCCATAATAAGTACTACAAACAAATCTCACATCATACTCGCTATCAAAATTTTCAGAAAAAGCAGGAGTTAGCTCGCAAAGTAGCCGAGACGGAGGAGAGAAGACGTGCCGAGGAACAAGCCAGACAACAACGACTGGCCGAGGAACAGAGGCGGGCCGACGAGGCGCGGAGGAAACAGTTGGAGGAGGCGGCCGCGTTAGTATACTGCTTTATTTTTGCATTTTTTTATGGGAGAAGCCGGTAAACCAGCAGTGGTATCACCTGATGGTAAGCAATCGGCGTCACCCATGGACACCTAAAACACCAGAGGCGTTTCAAGTGCGTTACCGGCTTTTTGGGAATTAGGAGTTTGAAGATCGATGGGGATTCAGGGATTGGGGAGATTGGGGAAGGGGAGGGTAATTGGGCCTCCGGTAACCTCACTCATACGACGAAACACATCGCAAGCGTTGCTTCACGTCGGTTATCTGTGAGGCCGTGGTATCACTCCGGTCGAGCCGGCGCATTCATGCAGCAACATAGCTCTCATACTTGAAAAGTATACTGCTGGCTTCCACTATAATTTTGTCCTGTATGAATAAAAATTGTTACCATGCCTCAGATGTGTAAAGTAGCCACATAGAAATTAGTTTCAACGTTAGGGTTGGCATATCCACGTGGATAAAACCCCCAAAATAAATATATTATAGAAGTTTAAAAAAATGAGAGTCAAACATGAGTACATGGAGTATACAATCTATATTAACTCACCAAACATGTAAATATCATTCAATTTGTTTTAATAATAACTATCGTGAGACATACTAAATTAACTAAAATCGCGGGTTACTCACGTGAATATACTGAGAAAAGCTCTACTAGTTTCGGATCACAGAGGGGTTCTTCCTCATGAGCTTTTCTCAGTATATTTACGTGAGTAACCCGCGATTTTAGTTAATCATTCAATTTTCTTAATTTCTTGCATAAAAATGTTTTTCGATTAAAAAGTATCGGTTTAAATACATCTCTTTATTTATAGTATGAAGAAGGAAGCAGCAATCATGGCGAAAGAGATTGAGAAAAGACAGAAGGAGTACATAGAGAAGCAGAAGATGAAACATAGAATGGAAGATAAAAGTGAGTATTTAGCTTGTTAGCACACACACGGATAGCGACTTCGTTTTATACTATGTAGTGATTTTATCAAAGGTGCCTTTGTTGATGCAGCTGTAGATGATTCGACAAGACAGCATTTGATCAAGTGTTTTCACACATTTTTAAGTTTGTGAAACTATGGATTTATTAAATTTCTTCCCAGCACACACCCCGCTAAAAGGCCCCGGCACTCCGAGTGGATGGCAGCCACAACTGTCCCCTGCATACATGGCGGATGGGTTCCAGTACCTCAATTCTGATGAGGACGAGGAACCAGTCGACAGACCTGTACCTGAGTGGAGTACTTCTAAGGTAAGATACGAGTGTTTTTGAGAACTTTTTTGCAACTATTTTTTTTTAAATTTTAATTGTTGAATAATGCTATGCTACGTATAATAACAATAGGGATGATGACCGTGTATGAAAATTAAAAATGTATTTAGTTCTTCAGTGTAATGAAAAAATGTTAGACACGTATTTTTTATTTTGTTGTATAATAAAATTACTCAGATAAAACGAATCGAAGTTTACGAGTAGGAGGTAAACCGTCTTTTCTACGTATAAAACGTACTTAGAAGTGACGTCGCGCGACATTTCAAATCAATATATCGTTGAAAGTATTGGTTTTTGAAATGCCCGAATACTGAAAGGCTACTAAATTTGAAGTGGTGCTTTAGTATACTTCTGTCACTACCAATTCCTTGTAAAATGACAGATATGGCACGATATTTAAGTACTACTTCATATTGTACTCAATATGAAGTAGTACTTAAGTATTTGGGATTAAGAAAATAAAAAAATATGTATCAAATAGTTTTTTACAGACGGACTTTAAAATAAAAATTAGTCAATTATCCTCATCATCATCATCAGCGTGTATCCGTCCACTGCTGGACATAGGCCTATCCAATGGCACGCCACTGAGCTCGGTCTTCAGCTCTTCTCATCCAACCACTGCCAGCCACCTTGCAGATGTCGTCACTCCACCTAGCTGGGGGCGCCCTACACTGCGTTTGCCTAGACGCGGTCTCCACTCTAGAACACGTTTACCCCAACGGTTATCGGTTCTTCGACAAATGTGACCGGCCCACTGCCACTTCAGCTTACTGATCCTTCGGGCTATGTCGATAACTATGGTTCTCTGTCGGATCACTTCGTTTCATATTCGATCCTTCAAAGAGACTCCGAGCATAGCCCTCTCCGTAGCTCGCTGCGCGAACTTAAATTGGTGGACCAGTCGCACTGTCAGTGTCCACGTGTCATTACTGGAAGGACGCACTCGTTGAAGACTTTTGTCTTCAGGCTTTGCGGTATCTGAGACGAGAAGACTTGATTAAGTTTCTATATGCTGCCCAACCAAGCTGTATCCTTCTACGGGCGTCCTTTTCGAAGCTGTTTCTACCAAACTGCAGGGTTTGTCCTAGGTAGATGTATTCCTGAACGACATCGAGAGGCGACTTTGAGAACAATTGTCTCCGGAATAACATGTTCATTGAACATTATTTTTGTTTTGTCCAAATTCATCCGGAGCCCAATGCGCGCGGTGGAATCAGCCAGACTGCTCAGCATATATTGCAAGTCCTGAACGATTTCAGCCACGATGACGATATCATCTGCAATGCTCAAGTGTGAGAGATAGACCTTGCCGTTCATATCTATGCCCCGTCCTTTCCAATACAGTGTCTTGAACATATCCTCCATAGCATTTGTGAACAATTTGGGGGATATAACATCCCCTTGTCTCATTCCTTGATGCAGGTGAATAAGTTCAGACTGCTGATTTAGTACTTGGACGGCCATAGTCGCAGATTCGTACAGTTTTCTCAGCACTTGTATATATCGCCAGTCGACTTGGCACCGTTGTAAGGACTCCAGAACAGACCAGATCTCGATAGAGTCAATGGCCTTCTCATAGTCCACGAACGCCAAGCATAGAGGCCGATTATACTCCTCGGTCTTCTGTATAATCTGCTTCATCGTGTGAATGCGGTCTATGGTACCATATCCTCCTCGGAACCCGGCCTGCTCGGGGGGCTGAAACTCATCAAGCCTTCGACGACTTTGCCCTCAGATGTGGTCAGCTTCGTCAGATGGCTCGACCTAGTTACTCGATGAAAACTTTTGACCCCCGATTTCACTCGATTGCTTGCCCCAGGACAACGTTGAAGTGAGCCTTTTGGGAGGTATGCAAGGCCCTAGAACTGTCCTCGTACATTTCCTCTACTTCTTCGTCCGAATATGTCGAGGTAGGGGCGTACACTTGGACGACTTTTAGGTTATACCTCTTAGTAAGTTTTATCACAAGGTACGCTACCCTAGTCGACACGCTGGAGATCTCCAAGACGCTGTCTGCGAGGGATTTGTGGACCAAAAACTCGACGCCGCCTTGAGATGGTTGGTCCTGTTATAAGTTATTATAGCCCCGACATTTAAAATAAAACCGCTGACACCGCATCCCCGTTGCTCACGTTGATGCGCCACGTTTACCTAACATTACACGTTTCATTTCCTTTATTAGAATGACACACTTACTTTGGACCTCGTGGCGGACACACTAAGGGTTTTGTAATTTTACTATTTTCTTATTATATTTCTGGACATTCTAAAAGTGTTTTTTTTAAGTGAGTAAGACTTTACCCGATAACAGTGGTGTCAGAAGTGGGATACGATCGTGCATATCGTTGCTGGCTATCAACAAAACAAAATCCCGGTCCGCCACACGCGTGTTCTGTGACTCTATCGACTCAATCCGCATACTCCATAAACTCTGTGCCATTCGTTATTCTGTGACTCTATCGACTAAATTCACACCATACTCCACAAACTCTATAATTATTCTGTGGCTCGCTGTGTCGTCGTGGACGATACGTGGCAAAAGTCAACGAATCTCCAGAGCAGTCTCGTTTACATCGGTGACTGCAACCGAAGATCTCTCTCACGCGAGGTGTGAGGTGCTGCTGAGGCTACATCTAGTCTGCCATTGGGCAGGCTTTTCACCGAAGTCAATGAAGATGTGTTTCGTCCTCCAAGCTGTTGCCGTCGCCTTGCTGTGAGTAGAATATACCTATTTTGTTGCTATTGCCACATAAGTTTATCTCTGTCCTACTTATACTCTGTGTAATTCCCGCACCTAGTAAAAATGGCCAACTCAGGTGAAAAACGACAATTAGCACCAACTATTTCCGAACCTTTCCCAATTCAGGTACTATGTAATTTCATAAACCCATACCAAGGAGAACGAGAAACCTTGTCAGCATTTCTAACTAATTGCCAAAATGCTCTTGATTTAGCATCCGAGAGTCAAAAGTCCCTTCCTTAAAGTTTATGATTTCAAAACTACAGGGAAAAGCACAGGTAGCTTGTTCCAATAATATTCGAAAGTTTCGAGGACCTGCGATCATTTTTAAGACAGAATTTCGGCGAACGAAAGCATTATAATCATCTCTCTTAGAACTACACAGTCCTGTAAGCAATTGCCTAATGAAACCGTAGCACAATATGCCCTAAGGATGAGACCTGCTTGACGGATCTGCAGTCCGAAATTCATAACTCAGATTCGTTGAAAAAGGAACTCCCAGGCCGTATTGCAATGACAGAAGATCTGGCATTGTACACATTTTGTCTCGGACTTCATCCAAAACTAAATAATATTGTCCGATGCCGTGACCCTCGAAATCTAAACGCAGCTATTAGTATTGCTACTGAAGAGGAGAAAATTTATAACTATTCAGTCAAATCTTTCTGTAAAGTTTGCAATAAAGTGGGTCATTCCCGGTCTGAATGTCGTTTTAAAAATAAGCAAAATAAGTCTCCGTTTCCGCCCAAATTACAACAATTTTATCACACAAATAAACCCCGTGCTAATAATAATAACCAACATTCAACTTCCAATCAATTTATTGCCGTTACTGCAAAAATATTGGACACGATATTTCACAATGTCGTAAAAGACAATATAATAATTCACGTTTCGATCGCGGAAATTTCCAGAATACGACGCTCGAACAAAGTAATGAATGCGCTCAAGTTTCAACGGAGACCGATGAAAATAATGGATTACGATTTAAACTAAATGGTCAGGTTACGAACCAGTGCCGGCGTAATCCTGCCGTCGTAGGCACTAATACTAATTCTATTAATAACAATGGCTCTTTCACTACTAATTCTACAAAAATTAAAGACTCTATCCTTGCTAAATCCACTACTAATTCGATAAAAAATAATGACCCTATCACTATTACTAATTCTACAAAAAATAAAGACTCTATCTTTGCTAAATCTACTACTAATTCCATGAAAAACTGTGACTCTATCGCTACTAAATCTATAACTAATTGTACAAAAAAAAGACTCTATCTTGCTAAATTACTAGTAATTCTATAAAAAACTATGGCTCTATCGCTACTAAATCTATTAATAATTTTACAAAAAATAAAGACTCTATCTTTGCCAAATCCACTAGTAATCCTACAAAATCAAATGATTCTATCACCTCCAATTCTGCCGATACTCTAACAAATGATACATTATCTAAAGAGAATATACTATACTCCGTCTGTTTAGGTAGTTAACTATTTGTAAACAAACCATAAAAAGAGTTCTTTATAGTTGACATTTCCATGATTCAAAATTCTTCATAAGAAAATAAAATTGTTGCCCTTTTTACGACAGTTTTCTCTATTAAATGTTATGTTTCTGTTCCTTTTCACTTATTTCTTAGTAAATATTATATATATCTGCTTGAGGATATTAATTTAATAACATTTATTAAATAATATAATATTTCATTACAATAGACACCATAAAGAGCCTAAAATCCCAGGTATCCAAAACCCTTCTTTAAGAACGAAGCAAAATAATGTTGTCAAATTAAAGAGTACAACTAAGATGTAGCGCGACAATGAAAGTAGCGTGTATTACGTTTAGTCGGTTGATCCGGCGCCATTGACAGCTCTCTCGTCGTTTGCGCTCGCGTTCCTATTTTGTTGAATTTATCTTGTTTCTTTGTTTTGTTTTTGTTATTAAGTTATTTAAGTTTAGGTATACATCGTTTGTAATTAATGTGTTCAAATATATTGAAGAAACTTGGCCCAAAGACACATATCCGTACAAGAAAGAAATCCGTACATCAGATTCAGAATAGTTTCTATTTAAACATGATAATGAAATAGACCCATAGGCTAGGCTCTTGTACGATTTAGGCATTTGTACTTGTATGTGTGTGTATGACAAATGAACGATTTTAAAGTGAATTTAGTTAAAATTAAAACACGAGAAATATTTGAAGTAATAGTAGGTTAAGGATCTCTGTGTCACGTGGTTTTCTTTGTTTACCTTTAGTTAATTACCTAAACAGATGGACTATAGATCATTTTATACAAAGCTCCGATGGTTATTCTACCATTTATGATGTTTTTCCTAATTCATGTTCCTCATTACCATATATTTTAGTTAAAACCTCACACACTAAACTACCTATTCGACTCTTGGTTGACTCTGGCAGTTCCATATGCCTAATCAAAGAAGAATGTCTATCCGAACTACCCAAAGTCGAAACAGACATTCTGAAGTTCAAAGGCATCAATGACGTTGACACTTTCGCTCAAACTAAAGGCAAGTTCATCCTATCTATAGAATTAGAAAACACGATCAAGGTCCCTTACTATTTCCATATCGTAGATAAAATCAATTTGGAATTCGATGGTATTTTAGGCTCGAATTTTCTCGAGTGGTATAAAGGTCTCATTAGTTACGGGAACAACAAATTAATTATTCAGGAAAACCCCTTATACTATTTCAATTTAATAACGGCACCTTATGTAAAAGTTCCCCCAAGAAGTGAAATGTTTATTAAATGCAGTGTAACCAACCCTGATATTAAAGAAGGGCTACAGTTAGTTACAAAGTTACCAGGATATCCACATTTATATTTTTCCAAGTGCTTAGTCCGTGTCGACTCCAATAATCAAATAACCATGTCAGTTCTTAATACGTCAGAAAAGGAAGTAATTCTTAAAGATTTCCAAGTTACATTAGAGCCTATACTCAAATAATAGAGACGAATCAAAACACTGTTTCTCTGAACACAACTGATATATCTACCTCCTGCTCTAAACCAACATATCCATATACCTCCGACCGTAATTCTAGAGTCCAAGAGATGATAAGATGTGAACATCTTAATTCTGAAGAGGAAATCCGCTTACGTCATATATGCTCTAAGTTTCAAGATGTGTTCCATTTAGAGGGCGATAAACTCACACATACAAATACTCTAGAACATGAAATACGCGTTACTTCCGAAACTCCGATTGCAGTAAAAAGCTATAGATTTCCTGAATGCCATAAAGGGGAGGTCAATAAACAAATTAAGGATATGCTGGATCAAGACATAATTAGACCTTCAATATCCCCATGGTCAGCACCAATTTGGGTCGTTCCCCAAAAACAAGATGCCTCAGGTAAACCTAAATGGCGTATCGTTATTGACTACCGTAAATTAAATGAGATCACAATTGGGGATGCATACCCAATCCCAAATATTTCCGATATCCTTGATCAGTTAGGCCATAGTAAATATTTTACCACCCTCGACCTTGTATCTTCATTTCACCAGGTGAAAGTCAAGGACACCGAAAAAACCGCTTTTAGTGTTCCGTCCGGTCATTACGAGTTCACTAGAATGCCTTTTGGACTCCGTAATGCACCTTCCACATTCCAAAGACTCATGAACATTGTTCTGAGTGGGCTGCAAGGCACTCGTTGTTTCACTTATATGGATGATATCGTACTTTTTGGACATGACCTTGAATCCCATTGTCAAAACCTAGAATCTGTTTTTGCAAAATTACGTGAACATAAGTTAAAAATTCAACCAGCGAAATGTGAGTTCTTACGAAAGGAGGTACAATACCTTGGACATATAATTTCCGATCAAGGTGTCAAACCAGACCCTAAAAAAGTATCTTGTGTTCAAAAGTTTCCAATCCCTAAATCTCCCCGTGACATAAAATCATTTCTAGGCCTAGTAGGTTACTATCGTCGGTTCATAGAAAATTTTTCCCATATTACAAAACCTCTCACAAGCCTTTTAAAGAAAAATGCTAAATTTACCTGGTCACCTGAACAACAGAAATCCTTCGATGAGTTAAAACATAAGATTACTACAGCTCCTATTCTTCAATACCCTGATTTTTCTAAGCCCTTCATATTAACCACTGACGCCTCTAATTTCGCTGTTTCTGCAATCTTATCTCAAGGTAAAGTCGGTCAGGACCTACCGGTCGCGTACGCCTCCAGAACTCTTAACAAAGCCGAAGGTAATTATTCGACTACGGAAAAGGAATGCCTAGCCATCCTTTTCGGCACTAAAGTTTTTAGACCATATTTATATGGCCACAAATTCACCGTAGTCTCAGACCACAAACCACTACAATGGTTATTCAATTGCAAAGATCCTAGTTCGAAATTAGTCCGCTGGCGTTTAAAACTAGAAGAGTTCGATTATGAAATATTATATAAAAAGGGTAAAATGAATTGCAACGCCGACTCCTTGTCCCGTAATCCGGTACTTGCCGTTGATCCCGACACTCCATCCTCCTCTGAAACTTATGAAAAATATCTACAACTTAGCCAACAAAATAATAATACCTATGATACTGTTATAAAAGAATACAATGGCTCTTTATTTAAATCAAAATGCAAATTGATGGTGTATCCATCTGCCATTGACCTAGATGACTCTATCCCATACTGTTCCGAAATCTTACAGATGTCTAAATTCGACGAAAACTTACCCGACATACGAAACTTAGAGCGAGAGCTATGTACTTTCCAAAGCACTTCTAACGAAAAACACGTATTTACACACCTCTTCCTACGCGTTCATCATTACGACGAAATGACTTACAAAGACATTTTTAACATGTTGAGAGACTACCGCGACATGATTACTACATGCTATTTAGAAGAAAAGGAGTTTGCCATATCCGATTTCCAAGACCCATTCACAAAGATATCGTTTACAAAAATATATAATATTCTAGGATTCCTATTTCATAAAACAGGTGTCACAGTCCACATTTATCATAACAACATTCTATTCCCTACTCCTGTCGAAATTCCTCGTATACTGAAAGAAAATCATGACTCTCCCTCGGCAGGCCACCCTGGTATTTCTCGCATGTATGATAGACTAAAAACCATGTATTGGTGGAAAAACATGCGCCGAGACATAGAAAACTACGTCAAAAGCTGTAAATCTTGTCAAGTAAATAAACCGCTGCGCCAAACAAATCGTGCTCCTATGATAATTACATCCACAGCTACCAAACCCATGGAAAAGGTTTTATTGATGTTGTAGGACCGTTACCCGAAACCCAAGATTACCATTATAAGTTTATCCTTACATTACAAGATGACCTAACAAAATATTCACAGGCATACGCAATGAAAACTTGTTCCGCGGAAGAAACTGCACATAAACTAGTTCTATTCATTTCTCACTTAGGTATACCCAGAATGGTTGTTACCGACCAAGGTACTAATTTCACGTCAGACGTTTTAAAACAATTAGAAAGATTATTCGGTATTAAACATATCTTTGCCTCTCCCTATCATCCTCAGACGTGTGGGGCTCTCGAAAGAAGTCACGCAACGTTAAAAGAGTACTTACGGTCATACGTTATAGATAACCAACATACCTGGAGCTTATACCTCAAAACCGCTATGTTAGCATACAATACTAATGTGCACTCCACTACTGGATTTCAACCGATGGAATTACTATTCGGTTTTAAACCGTATATGCCCCAAAGCACGGATACCCTAGATTTAAACACCTATACAGACTATATACGTGCTCTTAATCACAGATTGTATTACAGCCGTCAAAAGGCTTTACAAAATATACGATCGTCCAAAGAAAAGTCCAAACAACATTTTGATATACATGCCAAACCGATAACTTATAACATTGGTGATATGGTTTACTTGCGGTGCCATCATAAACAAAATAAGGCAATGTCCCCTATATGGAAAGGTCCATATAAAATCGTAAAAATCAATGGCAATCACACAGTAACGCTTTTAATTAACAGAAAACATATTCGTCATCATTATGATGAAATTAAAATCGCTATAGATGACTAGCCCAATCTTCTCTTTTCCAGGATCATATTTCAACCGTCTTCAGGCCATAAGTTCATCACACCGATCGTAGGCAGTCCTGGATTATACTTTGACCAACTACCAAACGTCAAGTTCACCAATGACCGCTGGAACGTAGTCACATACTTAGATATAAGTCATATAAAACCACACTTGGATAAAGTCGAAGACTTGATTCAAGAAATTTCTAAATTCTGCGACTCTAATTCTTCCAGTAAAGTTAAATCAGAGTGCTTTAATTCACTAACGCCTTTACAAAACCAACATCTTAACAATGTTCGCAAGTTTTCATCGATATCATACCTTGTTGGAGATCAAAAACCTAATCGTTTGAAACGTGGACTCATAGACGCAGGCGGTTCAATTCTTAAATCAATCTTTGGGACTTTGGACTCCGAAGATGCCCTAAAATTCTCAGATGCGATTACTAAAGTCCAATCTGATGAAAAGCAATTGGCAAACTTAATGAGAAATAACATCCACGTTGTTCGATCTACTATCTTAAACTTCAATAACACAATGTCAAAAGTAAATAAAAATCAAAATCAATTAAATCAAAATTTGGAAACTATCCGGAAGACATTAGAACAATTTTCAAATTCCAGTGATAAATTAGAAATCAAAACTCAATTAACGATGTTATTAAATGACTTAGAAAGCATAACGATTGCCTTGTCCTTTGACATCGACGATATAAACAATGCTATCCTATTCAGCAAACTCAACATTCTTCATCCGACCGTACTTAGTCCCTATCAGCTGTTCCATGAACTTGACCTACATAAAGACAAGCTACCTAAGCACTGCGAACTCCCTGTAACTCTATCCTTAGAAAATATACATATAATTATAGACATATCTAACTTAGTCTCTTATTACCATCTTAACAAGGTCATTATTGTCACTCGAATTCCGCTGGTCTTACCTCAGATGTATAATCTATACCACACTGTTCCACTTCCAATTCCTTACGATATTACAAAACCAGACACTTATGTACTCGTCGCACCTAGTAAACCTTATGTGGCTATAACAACAGATCGTATGTTCTATTCACTATTAGAGTCAGTGGATAAGTGTCAAGTGATACAAAATGAGTGTTATGTGTGTTCTTTAGGGAATGTGTATTCTACTATCGCGAACCCAACTTGTGAAACAAAGTTATTAACCGAAGCTATAAGCTCCCTACCAAATTCATGTAACACTAAGTTAATATATGGTTTAATCGATGTATTCTTTAAGTTAAACAATAATAATTGGTTATTTGTACAATCAGAACCTGGGAAAGTTCATGTTACCTGTGAAAATGATCCTAGTAGTTATGACAAAATCCTTTTCGGTACAGGCATGTTAACCCTACCGAAATATTGTACAGCTTACTTTAAAACTTTGAAATTTACGCCTAATGACTTCATTACATCTAATGTTACTAATCAGATATCTAATTTCAATATATTAGAAGATGATTGTTGTGATAAGCAAAAGATAAACAAGACAACGCAGCATCTCTTTTGTTAAATTATCAAACGTGAACGATTTCGATTCCTTATTAGAAGCGAGTGTGCATTTGAACGAGTTTGAAAAGGAACTCAATAAAATTGAACAACCATCTCACTTAGAAAGATATTCCACCCATTACCTGTCTCTAACATACGTTGTTTCCATCTTTGTTCTTGTTTATCTCTTGTATAGGTTTAGGAAACTGATATGCATGACTCAATACTGTATCCAATTTTTTAATCAGTGTAATACTAAAGGACAACAAATAGTACAATCTGTCCAGCCTGTTAAACCAACAAATGATTGTTCTGGTGAATCTTCAGATGAAGATATTCAAGGATCAAGTAAGTCCTTGCCTACTCCTATAAGGCGTAATATTATAATGTAATTTTTTATTAATGACCTAAGTATTCTAATCCCATTCAACGTCTCGATTATGTTATTATGTCAAAACTTTTCTTATATTTTCAGTTAGGCGTAAGCCTCAATAATCTTAATTAATAATCATAATTATTAAGTATTGTCTATTCTATTTCTTATAGTTGTTAAGTTAATTTTGTAACCAAAACGAAGTCCAAAGTAGCATTTCCTTAGATTTCTCATCTCTCTTATCCGCGATGATCAATCTTATCGGGGGGGTTGTTATAAGTTATTATAGCCCCGACATTTAAAATAAAACCGCTGACACCGCATCCCCGTTGCTCACGTTGATGCGCCACGTTTACCTAACATTACACGTTTCATTTCCTTTATTAGAATGACACACTTACTTTGGACCTCGTGGCGGACACACTAAGGGTTTTGTAATTTTACTATTTTCTTATTATATTTCTGGACATTCTAAAAGTGTTTTTTTTAAGTGAGTAAGACTTTACCCGATAACAGTCCCCTTCCCTAAAGTACATGAGATGGCCAGAGTTCAAGGTCACTGTGTCCTCCCCCTGTCTTCGGACTTCAGACAGCCCCTGTATATGCCACCTCATGTTCCCCAGTTCCACCTCGAGCTGAGCCAGGTGTTCGTTGTACATAGCCAGGGTCAGTTGGTGTTGTCGGCCTATCGTAGCCCGGGGATTCTTAGCACCCCCTGTCCCGCCGTTACCATGGCCGCCGACTTGGCCAGGAATAGCGGGGCGACGGGGAACTAGGGGCCGTTTTTTGGAGTGTCGTGCCATGTAAGGTAATGCCCATAATCACCACGCTGGGCAGGCGGGTTGGTGATCGCAGGGCGTAGCTCCTCGCACTAGTGACGCTGCTCCTCGTCACTAATCTGAAATTTTGCTACGCCTACTTAGCATGGTTATTCCGCCATGTGTCGGTCGCCAGAGCCTCGTCCGTTAGTCAGCAGGATGTACCACGAGCAGGTGAGGTTGGCGGGGCACTGAGACGGTGTTGTGCCCCTTACATCCCAATTATCCTATTAACAATAAATAAAATGTATAAAAATTGTAAATGACTGTCCTCTTAGCCTTATGTCTCCTCTAACAAGTGCCTCCCCCCTGTCCAGGCCCGGCGCGGCCAGCTGTACGTCCAGAGCCAAGTGTGTCGCGCGCACGTCGACCGACTGTTCAGCGTGCGCGTGCACTCGCCCGACCTGCGCGACATCTTCCCGCGCATCGAGCGCGCGAGACTCAAGCGGACCTCCTCCGCCGTCTGGCACACGCCGCCCGCGCGCCTGCCCGCGCTCGCCGAGTGAGCGACTACTGGTAACTATATCTACATTACATCGCGCGACATCTTCCCGCGCATCGAGCGCGCGAGACTCAAGCGGACCTCCTCCGCCGTCTGGCACACGCCGCCCGCGCGCCTGCCCGCGCTCGCCGAGTGAGCGACTACTGGTAACTATATCTACATTACATCGCGCGACATCTTCCCGCGCATCGAGCGCGCGAGACTCAAGCGGACCTCCTCCGCCGTCTGGCACACGCCGCCCGCGCGCCTGCCCGCGCTCGCCGAGTGAGCGACTACTGGTAACTATATCTACATTACATCGCGCGACATCTTCCCGCGCATCGAGCGCGCGAGACTCAAGCGGACCTCCTCCGCCGTCTGGCACACGCCGCCCGCGCGCCTGCCCGCGCTCGCCGAGTGAGCGACTACTGGTAACTATATCTACATTACATCGCGCGACATCTTCCCGCGCATCGAGAAATACATAGCCCTCAACCAACGACAAATTGAGTTCAGAACTTGTTTAATGATAATGCCACTTTATATGGCAGAGGTATGGAAACTTATTTCGTCTCAGCCCACTTTAAAAATCAATTATTTTGTAACGCCCCCCATTTATTATCCGTGTAGCGAGATTATGAGTAGTTACTGAAATCTGTTATTTTCCGAAAAAAGTTGTGACAAAAGGTGTGAATTTGTCTTCTATTCCTTGTCCGTATTCAGTCACATTTTACACAACAACAACTAACCAATCCTATATCTACTTGCAGATGAAAGTGATGTGTTCAACTAGTACCCGTCGCGGGCGGCGCTGCGGTCTGTACATAGCTTACAAATGATACATAACACAGAGCGTGTATGCTCAATACTTATATATTGAGACGGACTGTTGTATCTACAACATGGTTTTACTTGATAGCTGTGTCTTATACACTGTTTCTGTGGGTTTAAGCTGTATTTAATAAAATGGTGGTTGAGAACAATAGTCATTGCAATAAAGGTAAACTTTTGCATTAGCTTAGCAAGCAGCCTTCAAATGATATTTATATGGAACTAGCTTCTGCCCGCGACTTCGTACGCGCAATCCCATTCCCCCTCCCCCCGTTCCCGTTCGTGATTTTCGGTAAAAGTACAAAAAAAAATTAGATAAAAAGTATCCTATGTCCGTCTCCTGGTTCTAAGCTACCTCCCTGCCAATTTTCATCCAAATCGATTTAGTTGTTCTTGAGTTATAAATAGTGTAACTAACACGACTTTCTTTTATATATATAGATAAATAGACAGTTAATTGTGAAATCTCCTTTTAGTAAGTTAATGCATGTTTGCCTTGTTATAACTTTATTTTTATGCCATAAGCCGGTAAACAAGAACACCAGAGGCGTTACAAGTGCGTTACCGGCTTCCTGGGGATTAGGAGCATGAGGATCGTCGGGGATTCAGGGATTGGGGAGATTGAGGGAGGGAGAGTAATTGGGCCTCCGGTAACCTCACTCACACGACGAAACACAACGCAAGCGTTGCTGCGTTATCTGCGTCTTTTTAGTTGTTCTCTATTGTATATTCTGGCTTCTAGGTATTGCAGTGAGTTATTCAAAAGCTGAATCACTACATAGTCACTATCCGCTGTCTGTCTGGCCCTGTGTATGCTTATATCTATAAAACTACGCAACGGATTTTGATGCGGTTTTTTTAACAGATAGAGTGACTCTTAAAGAAGGTTTAAATGTATAATACATGCATATTGCACCCGTGCGAAGCCGGGCCGGGTCGCTAGGAAATACATATAAACACATTAGATATAATTATATCAAAGCAATTCACAAAATACTTGTCGGAATACACACTCAAATGTATTTTCTGCTAGTCTCATATTAGTGACAGTTGGTATCATGCGACATTCTATTAAAATACAGCTGCGTACCCACCAAAAGAAACACGCAATAACACACGCTATCACATAGTAATATAGATCAATAATTATAATATATGAAGTTTTTATTAGGTATATTGTTATGCGATGTTTGAACTATCTTACTCGATATGTTATTCTCGAAATCTGAGATTTTTGAGAATATTAATATTAGGACATTTTAGAGGCGTATTTTATAGGACTTTGTGGAATTAGTGGCGTCGTATGTATTCGTTAATCATTGTTAATTACAAAATAGTAGTAATTTAATATTGGGTTTCTTCTTAGCTATATTTAAGGTGTAGTTATGCGAATAAGATGTCATAAATGACTAGATTATGTGTTATGACCATAATCTACCCTTGTTCCAAATTTTATCGCGATCCGTTCATCAGTTTGACGTGATTAAGTAACCGACATATACACAAACTACATAAAATTAGTAATTTTCGCAAAACTATGTCCTATTTGTATTGTAACTTTCGTGAGACATACTATAGTCAGAATTTTAATTAGATTCCAGATTTGTCAAAAGCTACTGTCATTTTGTGAAATAATGATACCACATATAATATTGTAGTGATGCACACAAAAATCGATATACAATCAGTGTGTGTGTTTTATAATAAATGTTACAGAAAGTGACAGGATAGCGATGACGGCGACAAAATAACTTATTACCATAATACATCTATCTGTTTTATTTGTCATATTCCTTCATGATTACATTTTTTTATTTATTTCACACATCATTATAAAAGAAAAGTCTCAGATCGTTAATTAATCGTCAAAACTAAATTATCGGTTCAGAAATATTTAATTTCCTGATATACTTAGTTTACGAGAGTAAAATTATAAACGAGAAGAATCGATCCAGAAATATTGCATTTCCATATCGAATAATTTCGCAACGTCACTATTTAGTACTTGTCATAACGTTGCAACACTGAAATTGTCAAATCTGGAATCGAATTAAAATTCCGAGTATAAATAAATTATTATGTTTTCGTCTTACTCACGTAATTATTTGACAAGGAACTCGACTAGTTTCAAGCCATGCTAGAGGCTCATATTCATGAGCAGCATTTCGCGACCCGCGACGCGGCGACTGTCGCGCTGCTACTGGCTACTCGAGTCTGCGGGCCCAGCGCGCCCTCTGCCGTGATTCACGCGCACTAGTCTAGTCTAAATTAGTCGAATTCCTCGTCAGATTATTACGTGAGTAAGACGAAAACATGATCATTTATTGTCCTATTTATTTCTAATGTACAAATATTTTCCACTGAAAATTGTTAATTTTCGTTAAATACTTATCTGTACAAGCAAATTGTTATTTGTTTTACAATATCAATATCGTGCCTTTGTCAATACATAAATAAATGTAGTATTTAAGCTTGGCATATATTTGTATGCAGAAACTTAGACATCTTTATGAAAAATGCTTTAATTTATTTATGTAATTGGCCACAGAAAACTACACAAAGAGACGAGTGGAAGGCCTCTGCCCTGTAGTGGGACCACAATGGTTAATTAAAAAATATATTTGTCTGCTATAATATTCTATTATGTATGTACAGTACAATAGCTCAATCACAAGAACTTAAAACGGGTTTTTATCGTGTCCTATCAATTGTAACAGACTTATAGCAATAATATCCCCCCTTATCACATGCGAAAAATGCCATTTTTTGGCGAAAATTAAGTGTGACGCCCAATTTTGCGACATATCATTATTTTTGCAAGTGCCATGATTAGGAACTCAATGGTAAAATAAATAAACATGCCATTTTTAAGTTCTTGTTGACATTTAAAAATAGCCGTTGTCAACCCAAGTTCTACTCAACATTCAATTCGTTAGGAAGTTCGCAATCATTCTGTAAATAATGTCATATTGTTGATACCAAAATGTAGTAAATCATGTTGTTTTAATTCCGTGACGAGCGCACGACTTTTAGAATAATTTTAACATTAAGACTGCCATGGAATTTTCATTAATTAAGTTAATAAAAATTTACAGCGAGTATAATTGAAGTTTTCTTTCTTTTTCCTTACACATAAGTATTAATCAAAGTAATCAATCATGCCATCAATGCATCTGTACCAACATAGTGGCAGATTATTGATCCCTTCTTAGGGTCAATTTAGGGCAGAGTCGAAGAGCATCGTAAATTCTACTAAACATAATAAATTCAACCTTAACCTAACAGCGTAACGCACGAATTGCTTCTGAGATTTTAAAAAGACGCGCGCATTCTTCCGAATTTGCACGTCTGCGCGTGACCAACGCTGATTGGTGCACGCGCATTCTCGCGTATCCACGCGCCCACTAGCAAATAGGTAAGGACGAAAAATTAATTTTCCTGGTGCAAAAATTTGAATGCCTATACCTACTACCCGTCAAAGAGTGCGCGCGTATACTACATTCGTGCGGCTTCGCTTTAGTTGTGAAGAATTTGACGCTTCGGTGCGCTTCGACTCTGCCCTAGTATAAATTGACCCTTAAAGAAATCACGAAATTCTGAACAAATTCTTCAAAGGCATTTTGTACTGCATGTCGGGTATTGCATTTTTTTCCCGCCAAGAAATTATCCAAATTCTGGAAAAAGTAGTAGTCTATAGGCGCAAGGTCTGGTGAGTAGGGCTTTATACGAAAGGCGAGCTTCCAACCTCAGTCCTGGTAACTTGGAGACTGTTGTGCAGTGCATGAGGTCGCGCGTTGTCGTGCAGGAAAAGCGGAGACAACTGATTTACAAATGCTGGTTGATGTGCCAGCTTCTCCATCATTGTGATCAGTTCTTCATAGAACACATCGGTAGTAATGCTCACCCCGTTTGGTAAGAAGCTGTGATGAATCGAACCGGCGCTAGACCACCAAACAGTAACCATCACTTTTTTAAGGGTAAGTTTTCGGTTAGGGCATTGTTTAGCCGCTGAACCAGGATCCAACTAACTTGCTGAATGCTTGCGATATCAAACAGAATCTATTTTACATCGCAGGTAAATGCGGTTAAAAAATCCTTCATTTGTGTGTCTCTTAAGCAGTGCAAGGCACGTCTCGACGCGTACCTACTTCCCGCTGGCGATCAAAGTTCGTGGGGCACCCATTTGTCCAGTTATTTTACCTTGCCATTTTGACTAAAATGGACCAATATTGTTTTGACGCTGACGTCGAAAGTTGCCGTAGATTGTGTATCATCAGCTTCCACAATCGCCTTTAATTCGTCATTGTTGACCAAAGATTTCGGATTTATTTCTCAGGTCGAAATTTCCAGAACGGAAACAGCAATTAACCAATAATTGGTGGTGCCGCGTCGCTGCCACGACGCTACTCATATTCCATTTTAGTATGTGGTCTGTATTCTTATTTAAATTCACTAAAATAAAATAGGTAAAACTTTGTGTTTATATTGTTCTTAGAAAATACACAATTTACAAATAATACTTATTAAAAAATATTACTGGTTAACACCAAAGCTGGAAGACGACTGGCGTGCTAACGGTATAGGATCGCAGGCGCAGCTACGCACTTGAGAACACATAAAAAATGTCAACACATTAGTGTCGCCACAACATAATTAGTCGAATTGATAACGTATCCATGATGACGAAGAAGATTGAAATGCGATACAAATAAATTAGAATTTGTAATAAAAACGACTACTTTCCTGGAAATTACTTTAGACGACAAATTGCAATGGGGTCCTCATATTACATCTTTAGCGGGACAATTGAGCTGTGCAGCTTATCGTGTCTGGAAGATCCGGCTCAGTAAGACTAGTATACTTCAGTTACTTTCATAGCATTATGTCGTATGGCATTTTGCTGTGGAGACACGCTGTTAACATTGAGTCTATCTTTATCTTACAAATGTCGCGAATGTCTCAGAGAAAAGTTTAAGGAGATCAACATTATGACCGTTTTGTATTAATTTATCTATGAAAACATCATGTATGTTAGGAAAGACGTATATTTATTTGGTAAAGTGTCGGACAGACACCACTATCAAACTAGACATACTTAAGTTAAGTCAGCCATAAGTAAGTCGTTCATAGGGATTCTGTGTTAAATGTTACAAGATATCAGGCGATATACAATACATAAATGCAACAAAATTTAAATGATGTATAAAGAAAACTACAAGTAGTAACAAGCATATTACAAACTTAAGCCTACTACCGACAAAAACTGTTAAAGGCCAATCCTCCGCTAGCGTCGGACATCATTGTCCGATACGGCATACAATGTGTTAATGATTGTAGGTATAGTTAGTGGATAAAAATGATTGGATGTAGGCTGGTTCAGCTCCACAGGATAATCGAAACATACAGCCATGTTGCTAAAATGTATATCGTTTAATATAACCATTGCAAATGTGAGAGCCCTGTAACTAACTTAATATTAAATTCACATTAAATTAGATTAGTAGAATTCATTTGTGTCAGCGTGGAGTTGTCATGCTCACTCAAAGATCTCATTGGCGGTGGCACGTGCATTGGATCGCTCTATTCCCTATAATATGGTTGAGTTGGGCGGTGCTGGTGTATGTACGTGTTATGTTCGTGAACAGGCGCCGTCAACCGTCAACTGGGACTGGTCAGCTCCAGACTGTATTATTTATTGTCCTTTCCTTTTTCGATCTCTTTGACTGGATTTTGGTGTTACATTTTTCTCGCACAACCGAACCAACAAAACTATGTAACTAGAGAATTGTATTGTGAACCTGATTGAGAAAAAGTAACCTATGGAGTTGGAAACCTTGGAATGAGCGGCTCCCGTTGCACCGCCAGTCTTGCAATAATCAACCGCCAATGTTGCGGACGATAATCGCACCCGCGGCGGCTGGGACAGCCGGAAACAGCGGTCTCGTGTGTTTTAAAAATAATCTTAATTCCGCCACCGCGGCGTGCGCGGGTGGAAATCGCGTTGTGAAGAGTAGTGCACAAAACTGCAATGAGAAATCGCTACGCAAAAAATTGCTATGGAACTAGGTCTTGACATGGATCGTAAGAAGAAATGTCTGTTAGTGCTTAGGAAATACAGGAAAAAGAAACAAAGGTTTTGGGGAAGATACGATTTTGATGCGCGATGCGAATCAATTCGCAAGTTCTTGTCCTACGATGCGTAGAGGGGCTTGCAAATATTTGCGATGCGACGTCGAATCGTAGTTGTGTGTACGAGCCCTGAGTCCTAAGCTGTGATGGGATACTTTTTATACTGATTTAACGTACGGGTAGTTCAGTAAATAAAACGCAAAATCTTCTAAAATGGTATTTAATTGCTAGCCACCACTGTATCCTTACATAACAACATTTCGTGAACAGCACAGAATAGAAAAAAATAAATCGAAGTATCCTGTACATCAGCGGAAGGTGTTGAAGCCAGTGAAGCGATATTTGCGTGAGTTTCCACCGAAATACAGAACACTCGTTCGGGAATGTCGGCATCGTTTGTACATACTATTTGCATGAAACCGGTTACAATAAATATTGATCAGATTCATTTTCACATCGTTTTGTTGAGATCAAACAATTTGATTTGAAAATCCATGATAGATAGATAAATGCGCCGAAACTTGATACAACTATGTAGAATTATGTAGAATTCACTTGTAATTATATTTTGTTCACAAACCTTCCTTTCCAAAACCCCGTCTGATAGATTACTAGAAAAATATTAGACACGTATTTGTTATTTTCTTACATTTAAAAAATCTTTCGATTTATTGATTTGAAATATCGCATCATTCCTAAACTTAAACACGTTTTTATCTAAGTTTCTCCTTATAACAACCAATAAACGATACGCGTCTAACATAGTTTACCAATTAACAGACGAACAGACCAGAAAATTATTTTTTCTCTACCAATAACGCCCGCGTTTTCGCACACATATTCTACAAGTAAATTCTACAGTGTTACTAGGAAATAGTACTAGGAAAATCTCAGCAAAACGACTGCAAGAATGTTTAGTCGAGGGCAGCGGCACCGGAGATGATCTCGATAAGTTCTCGGGTGATGACGGCTTGACGGGTCCTGTTGAAAGTGAGGGTCAGTTTGTCAATCATCTCCCCGGCGTTCTTGGACGCGTTGTCCATGGCAGTCATACGGGACGATTGTTCGGAGCAGGCTCCTTCCTTGAGAGCGTAGAACAACATGGAAGCGAGAGAGAATTCCATGTAGGATTGGATCACATCGGCGTCCAATGAGTCGTAGGTCGCGAGCTTGGGGGCGCTCTGTAATGGAACAAGACAAAAAACATTAATTTTTGTTTTTGAATTCCATCATAATATTAATAATGCGAAAGTAAAAATATTAAGAAAGCGGCTGAAGGGACCAGGTACAAATTTAGTTCAGGGGGTAGATTATGGTCTTCAATAAAACATAGGTTCCTTTTTCTGAAGCCGCTGGCAGAAGCTAATTTAGTATCTTACTAATATTATAAATGTGAAAGTTTATTTGAATATTAGTCCGTTAACCACGCTGAAATTACTCAATTTTGATGAAATCTGGTATACAGACAAGGTATGGGCTGACTTTGTGATTGGATACTTTTTGTCTCGATTGAATACCCCCATGGGGATAAAACAGGAATCATATACTACGCGGACGAAGCCGCGGGCAACAGGTAGTTGTGTATAAAGTTGACTGTTAGAGAATGCCAATAGGCATAAGTCCGCCATTGTATACCGATTGTGCAAAAAGAGTAAATTAATAAATAAATAAAGCTACCTACGAAGTCATAATGTTATTGATTTTCAATTTTATCATGTTATCTCAAGATTTTATCGTAGTCTTTGAGTTAATTTAACAGCAAGTTACAGTTTATAACTCCATTTCATGTTTACAAAGCTTCAGCAGTGAGCTTCATACATCTTCCAAGACACATATAGTTCCAAAGAAAGGAAAAGACTATCCTTACTTATGTTATAAATCGGAAAGTGAGTTTGTTTGTTCCGCTTTCACGCCGTAACTACTAAACTAATAGCATTGAATTTTTGCAGACGTGAAGTTAGAAGTCTGGATTAAATAATAGGGTACTTTTTATCCCTAAAAGCTAGTAATTAATAAATAATATAGATTAGAACCTCACCTCAACAGCCTTCTGGCTGAAGAGTGGCAGATCAGACTGCTGGTAGGAGACGACGGAGCGGAACTTGTTGTAGATGATCTTGCCGGACGCGAACTCGTACCCAGACTCCAGGATAGCGCTCGCGATCTTGCAGGCGTCGTTGAAGGTCGGGGGCAGGCGACCGATCTGGAATAAAATAATTTTATTAGTAAGTAAGTAAGTTTTTAGTGCAACCACCCGATCTGGAGGACTTTTAAGAAGAATTTAGGAGGACTATGTTTAGTAGTGAACGTCTTGAGGATGCGAAGGCGCTGGGCAGAACTGATTATAAGCAATCAGTTTTATTTAACTGATCAAAATTATTGATAATCTACTAATCCTCTTTGAATTGTGGAAAATAAATCGCAGTTAAAATAAATATGACTAAACCTATTACAGACATTTTTTAAAGAAATACATTTTATACAGACAAATTCACAGATCAGATAACAAATGTACAAGAAAATTAACATTTCAGGCAATGTTTAACAGTTCACAGATATTTTTCTAAAAAAACTTGACCAAAGTCCATCAAGTTGAAGGTTTGTATGTAAGAGCTGACCTCATTGCACACACTGATGATGTGTTTCCCGTAGAGTCGCTGCAGGATACCGCGCGACTTGTCTCCGACACAGATGACCTTGATGTTCTCCGCGCCGGGCTCGGCCAGACGGGTGCGGATCACCTTCGACACACCCGTGTGGACAGCACCGCAGAGACCTAACAATATTACAAATCTTATAAGTCACCATGCGTTCATGGTGGCAGGGAGGTTTAAGACGCTCGCTTCTCATGCATGAGGGCGCGTGCTCGAAACCTACCGGCAAGTACCAATGTGACTTTTTCCGAGTTATATGTACTTTCTAAGATTATTTAGACACCACTGACAAACGGTGAAGGAAAACATCGTGAGGAAACTTAGGCTTATACTTTAAGTTTGAAATTGCCAACCCGCATTGAGCAAGCGTGGTGTTCATACCGTCTCCGTGCGAGAAGAGGCTTTGCTCAGCAGTGAACATTTATAGGCTGTTGATGAAGATGAAGTCATCATGTTGTTAGGCCCATGTAAATCTGGCCGGGGCTGCAGATAACGTTGCAGATTACCGGGGCTCCGGCTTGAGGCTTGGCTCATTCAAGGGAGAGAAGTCATTCAATGAATTTCCCCCTATGTAGAATTAACTTATGGACTGGATTTGTGCTAACACTGGGACAAAATACCGATGGTGAGCTTCCTCCTAATATTCAATGACAAATTCTCAACTAACACTGGAGACCTAAGATTAAGGCGTTCGTTTTTTTTTCGACTTCAAAAAAAGGAGGACGTACTAAGTTCGACTGATTGTTTTTGTTTGTGCGCCGATTACTCCTCCATTTGTGAAGCGATTTCCAAAATTCTTGTTTTGTTTAAAAGAGTATACTATACTCCCGAGATGATCCCATTTGTATGAGGTCAGGATCTGATTATGGAATCCTAGGGAAACCGAGAGAAGTCGGTGCCATTAATGGCCAAAAATTGTAAATTATATAGGTATCTATTAAGGTTCTAACGAATAATTTTGTATAGAACTTATGGCGCCGACTTCTAACCGTCTTCTTCTATCAGTGGGTGGGTATCAGTACTAATAATAGTTATTTTTGCTTTTTATTTTTTACTTTTTGTTCGTTATTAGTTTTTGTTTTTTTGAAGTCAGTTTTTTACCTTCATAGACAAAAAGACAGGTGAACTAAATATCAGCCGCTAATTGCACCTCTTGAATTATAGAGGTAAGATAAATAACCTTGAGTTTAAGTAAACACAGGTTGAAGTATGACAATGTGTTTGGTGATAAGAATTCTGAGTCTTGCATAATTTTATGTGCATTAGAATAATAAAAGATTTGAGGGTCATACATACATAACTTCACGCCTGTCTCCCATGGAAGTAGGCAAAGACTATTATTTTTTTTAAAGGGGAAAATCATCGAATATTTTCTGCCGCCTGTGTGAGGCGGTATGGAGTGTCAGACTCTTAGTGACTAAAAACCACCCCATTCCTTCTCCTGCGCTTCGAGCCGGAGCCCCGGTAACCCGTTAGGTTCTCCTCGATTCCAAATCGGCATCAGCCCTGTTGGGTCCCATCCGTGGTGGTTCGTGATGGCTCTTTGTGGCGCGCGCTGAACGCGACGCGCCGTACGCTCTGTTCTGGTTCTGGTCGGACGGGGAGCCACCCAAGGCAGAGACTATGGAACGCCAATTGCTACGATTCCTACATACCTCTTTCGCTTCATCAACAGTCATCAATATTTTCATGCATGCTCGTCGGTTAAGGGTACTTTTAATTTGGCCCCTCTTTAATATTGATTTAGATTTGAGTTACCTATAAGAATTTTTATAACTACTAAAATTAGACTTGACCGACTTATCATTTAGTAAGAATAGAAGTGTCAGCTTACCTCTGTCGGAGGTCATGGCGATGTACAGCTGCTTAGGGTCATCCTCCGGTGGGGCGACCTAACACAAGATAAAATAAAGTAAGACTTATGCCGGAATACTGTAACATTACGCAATTTTAAGTCGTGCTTAAATGTCGTGCCATCTCTGTCATTTTACAAAGAATTTGTAGAAACAGAACTATCCTTAAGCACGATTTAAAATTGAGTAGCGTTTCAGTATTCCGACATTAATGCAGTATTCATCATAGTTACCTATTACAATTGGGATGATGACAGGGTATGAAAATTAAAAATTAGTCCGTCAGTTAGGTAATAATAAAAATATTAGACTCTTATTTTTTATTTTGTCGTATAATAAAACAATACTTAAATAAAACGAATCAAAGTTTAGGAGTGGGGGCTAAAACGTCAATTCTACGTATAAAATGTACATAGAAGTGACGTCACGCGACATTTCAAATCAATATATCGTCGAAAGTATTCGTTTCAGTAAGAAAATAAAAAATACGTGTCTAATGATTTAAAATAATCTACAAGACGGACATTAAAACGAAAATTAGGCATCTACCCTATTTATTTGTGATAGATATTACAAAACTAAATATAAATATTACTTCTTAAGAGACATAATTTAGGCTTATTCAAAATTATGGCTCAATACAAAATTCTATTTTTAGTCATTTGTTTTCTTATGGAAAATATGATTAACCTGTTGAAATTCATCCCCTAAATTTGTTCATACAAAAGTAGTCTCTAAACATTGGAAATAAGGTCTATAATGTAGTAAGTGGAGAGCGATCACCAGTGACCGCTTGGGGATATATGGGTAAGAGACCTTCATTCCAGCTGCGGTAATTATCAGTGGCTGTAGATGTTAAAAACTGTATATAGAATGGGTTACATTACCTCAGCCCTTTCATAGAACTGGACGGCACCCTCGCCGTAGGGGCGAGCGGCCTTGAGGTCACGCTCAGCACGAGTGTACCTGGAAGTCACAAGTTATGTTCCAAGTCAAAGTCAAAATCATTTATTTCAATTAGACCTGGCACTTTTGAATGTCAACAACAAAATATTGAAATATTTAAAAAAGATGTCAGTCTGTCTTCTAGTAAAGCTACTTGCTCATTTAAAGTGTAGATTCCTATGGAGAAGAACGAGCAAAAACTCCCATAGGTTACTAGTTTTCAATAAGATTCACAATACAATATTCTTGTGAATATATCCAAGTAATCCAAGTTAAACAGAGTGCAATAGAAATTCTATGGCTTCTTACTTCTATACCATAATTATGTAGAATTTGTGTATCAGTAAATGAGTTGATTGTCTGGTCAGTGGGTCATCTTAGGGTCGGAGTTAGGTACATGATATCTTCTATTGACTACAGACAGACTATGTACCTAACTGTAAATGAAAGAAATGAATACCTGGATGTAAGGAGTCAGGGTGATATGTACTAGCAATCATCACACCACATTATCAATTATAATGATAATAATATTAAATATTTATCTAAAATCCTTAGGATAAAAAGCATAAAAAGAAAAATATATGTAACAAACACTTATCAAAACTCTCAAAAAATCTGTTTAGTGTGGACAACCCGGTTGAATTGCTACAGTTATTTCAATTCCCTACTATTCAATTAATACTTTTACGAAAATAAAATTTAAGCTATCTATCAAAATTTGTGCAAAAAAATTGAAACTCCCTTCAGCCATGTCACAAGTCTAATTTGAATTTGGAAATTTGTTCACATTTGAATTCTATTTTCAAAATTTTATCTCATTACTGTAATAAAGCTTGCCACTCACTTAGCAGCTGACACCATCTTCATGGATTGGGTGATTTTCTGAATGTTCTTTACAGACTTCAGACGGATGGAAATGGCTTTCAGGGTAGCCATGTTCCTGTTCTGCTGCTGGTTGGCCAAAGCCACCACTTGGCAGACCCCTGGTGCTGCGCGACCCAACATTTTTACGGCTCTGAAAGATAAAACACAAAAATCAGATGATAGCAATGCAGGTTATGTCCTTAGATTCCAAGTTATGTAAGAGCATTACACTAGCCGACATTGAATCACAAGTTTTAATTGATTTTTTACACTTAAACGGAAACTGATGAAACAAATAGTATAACTATAATTTTACACTAATTTAACGATAATTACTAACTTTTCAGGGCGTTTTTTTGGTCAAAATCACCACCAGCCGACGAAAAATGTCGCTGGCCGAAACGTTTAACTTGGGATGACAGCGAAAAAAAATACGAAGCCAATGAAATAACAAAACGAAACTTGCAATATGCTATAAAAATAAGTTCGTTTAAAATTGATAAATCAACTTAGGTAATTATTAATAAAAATGAGTAAAGTTAATCTAAAAATGTTATAGATCACTTTTAGCTAAAAAATAAAACTCATGAAGGTGCCTAAAATAAATGTTCCTAGAGTTAAAAATAAAAAAATAATTTACACGCACAAAATAACGCCCTATTCTTCTCAAACATGCATTAAATTGGTATAAAATATTATGATATCCAATGAGGTATTTTGCATACTTTCGGAATCTAAAATGAATTCTTCTCTCCATAAAAGCGAAAACTAAACGCTACGAGCGACAGTGCTGTCAGTTGTCAAAGTCATACTAAATATTATCCGACAAAATTGAAAAGCTAAGATTTATTGACAATGCTGACTACATTTGCAACTTTCGGATTTGATAGTATAATCTACTGTACCAACAACAAGTTTTTGTAGCTGATTTCCTATATTGTTTTCTTCATAATTAATTATTATCAAAATGCCTGAACCCGATAAAACTGCGCCTGTGAACCCGGAGAACATCCCTGAACAGCCGACCAGAGAAATAAGTCAGACAGACCACTTAAATAAGAAGTTATTGACGTCTTTGTTTAAGCGGATGGATGAGGATGGTGACTCAGTGCTATCAAATATGTTGAAAGACGACAATAAAACAGAAGATCACGAGTGGGAAGACTAGATACGGTTATATTGTTAGTTTATAAGACTATTTGTAAGCATTCCTCGTGAAAATAAAGTGATTTTATTATCAAGACAATTTGGAGCATTTTATGTTTGTTCTCCTTATTACTTCCTGTTTCTATCTATGTAGGTATATTGTTAGTTTATCCTTGTATTTACTGCGTATTATAATTACGTGAAAATATAGTAAGTACTCTAAAAGATACTTCACCCAGTCAATTCATGAGAAATTTAACTTTGAAAATCTGAGATTGAACCAACTACTATCAGAATGTTACATATGATATGGAAAGGATAAACTTTAACTATTATATTACAAAATATATTTCATTTTTATACAGTTAATTAGCTTGAGTAGGTACCACTGTTATAGTCTGCCCCTATGAAACCAATGAAATGTAGCTTTAACTGTCAAACACTGAGCGGTGACCGCAACCTATTGTTCTTTAATTGTGTCTATATACGGTACTCAACAAGTTAATATTTTTCTTCAAAATAAAATTCTCATTTTGCTACTCCTAGCTACAACAGAAATCTGGTTCTTAGTTAAGGATGCACTCAAAATAGTATACAAATACAGATAGCTTAATTATTTATGACTAGGACTCACAATGAGGTTTTACATAAAATGAGCACCATTCTGATGTGTATCGTTCATAGTAAAAGAGGTGTAATTCCATATTTTTAAAATGCATATTTTTCGCTTTACATGCTCAATGATATCACATTTAGTCATAATTTTCAATAATGAAAGATACCTATCACGTCTGTCTCCCAGGGGGTAGGCAGAGGCAGTCAATTTTTTTTTTAAACTGTTTAGGATGTCTTTTGCGTCTCGCCTGGTGGAAAGCGAAGATATGGCCGAAGATGGAGCACGCCTATCCATGAGCAACCTGTTCACTCTGGACTTGAAGACAGTAGGTACGACTGTACGAGATTTGTTGAGAAGTTGTATTTGTCGGGAAATACAGACTTCGGCAAGGAATTCCACCTATACTTATTTATACTCTTTGATTCCCACACACCCTCACTCACCAAAATGTATACTATACAATAAAAGACCCAGAAGACCGAAATGTATCCGATAGAAGACCGATAAGCTTGCGACTTTACGCCTCTGTTCACGATTCTCGAGTATCTCTGAGATTCCGAGAGCTACCTATGATTATGGCCTGGCACTTGTTTGCGTTTACAGCTATGTCAAACCTCTCCGACCAATTTTGAACAGCTGTTAGATCACTATTAAGTTATTTGACTGCACGGTTGGCGCGGTGGTTGGGCAACTGACTGCTGCGCAATGTGTCGCGGGTTCGATTCCCGCTAGGAACAACTCATTGTGTGATCCACAGATCGTTGTTCCGGGTCTGGGTGTCATGTGTATGTGAACTTGTATGTTTGTAAACGCACCCACGACACAGGAGAAAATCCTAGTACGGGGCAACGTCTTTAAAAAAAAAAGTTTACTGACAGTACAGCTGCAAGTCGTCCGCATACAAATGGTACGCACACTGAAGTACAGGAGTAATAAGGTTGTTAAAAATAGAGAAAAGTAGTGGGGAAAGAGTAGATCACCAGAGCGAAGGTAAATATGCGAGGAAAGAAAGGAGTAGTAAAAGAAGCAAAGGTTAATAGACTACACCAACAATAAACAGTTAAAATAAATTAACTAAAATCGCGGGTTACTCACGTGAATATACTGAGAAAAGATCTACTAGTTTCGAACCACAGAGGGGCTCCTCCTCACGAGCAGCGTGCACGTGATTAACCCACAATTTTAGTTAATTTAGTATGTCTCACGATAGTTATTATAAAAACACAGTTAAAATAAAACAAGAAAAAACAGTAACTTGAATAATATTTTATTATGTACTACACACATGTATGAGGAATGTTCTTATTTACATAGTTTGCATCTGATGTTATTTACTTTAATATACATTGTATGCGTCACGCTAAACTACGCAACTCAAGTATAATACTGAACTCAATCATTTATTAACAGTTTTTATTTAACATCAACAAAAAGCTATAAGCTCCATCAAGAATTATTATTGCAACAATTTAATATTCTTTTTTTAATCATCTCAATTCTCAAAATGGCATCTTATTTTATAAATAACATATATAATATAAATTACACAAACATCTATATCAACAACCGGCGTGTAAATGAAAAAATATGATTTAAAGTTGTCACAAAACAAAATTATGTCAAAAACATCTGTACATATAGAAAAATATGGATTTTTTTTTCAAGGGCCAATGATAAATTTGGTATAGATATGTTGTAAGTAAAATAAATTGTACGACGATAGTTCATGGTATTGCGCGACCATTACGTGGTCAGACACAGGAGAAAGTACCTGGTAACATTACCTGGAACAAAATGTTACAATATTAGATAACTTTAATCGAATCGTAGCAATTGGCGTGCCATAGTCTCTGCCTATCCCTATAGGAGAAAAGCATGAAGTTATAACATCATCATAACATCACGCCTTTTATCCCCGAAGGGTTAGGCAGAGGTGCACATTATGATACTTTATATACATTATTTACATTATTTCGACCAATTGATTTTATGACCTACTTAATTGTAGTATTTTTCAGTTTAAATTGGCAAGTACCCAATTAGGTACTCAAAGTCAAATTCAATACTTTTTTCGAACTGTCAAAAACGACAATTTTCTATGAATTTTGTACGAGACTGTGTATTGTGACGTCACGTCTTTTAGAGTCAACCAGCATACTATTTCTTAAAAAATTGCTGGAATAATGCTAAAATTAAGTTGGTCATAAAATCAATGAATGAAAGTGTGATTATTTTTTAATATTTTATTGTATTAAACAGTCAGTAAGTACCCAATTGAATGAACTTTCAGTGTTCGGGCGTAAGCCTTTTAAACTATTCTCCAACCAATCTTTCAGCTATGAAGATTCGAAGACGGAACAAACCACTATTTTGTTGACATTGAGAAGGTTTATAGTTCAGTAGTCACGGAGTGTCATGGAGTGTTGATAAGCAGACAGATCGCTATTCATTTCACACAGCTTATAAGTGGCCACTGCTGAATAAAGGCCTCTATTCACACGAAGAAGGTTTGAGCATTAACCAGCTTGCTCAATGTCGGGTTGGCGATTTAAAACTTATAATTAGAAATTATAAGCCCAAGAGGGCTTAATCTTGAATCCAATTCCCATCGATCGACATAGGTATTGTGAAATTCGTACTCTTGAATTGCAACACTAGCGCCCATTGCATCCGTAGTGCGTGGATATTGAATGAACTAAATGGTATTGAGTTTGTCTTCATATTCCGTACTCTGAAAGCTATTGTAACAGCTACGGTTATGGTTGTATAGTGTTGACACTGAATAATTATTGAGATTTTTTTGGATTGAAATTGCATTGACATTGAGATTGATTTCAAGAGTAAGCACCCAGGTTTCGTCACAATGTTTCCTTCACCGTATGTCAGTGTCTAAATATAAATTGGAATAGTATTACGTCCAGTTTCTATAACCTATCTATCTGTAGATTTGCTTACTAGAGATAGAATTTTGACACATTTTGTATGGAGCTTATGTCAAAATTCTATCTCTAGTAAGCAAATCTACAGATAGATAGGATATAGAGACTGGACGTTGTTTTATCACATAATTATGTATAAAATAACGTCCAGTTGTTAGTGTCTCACCTAATATAACGGGGGTTTGTTGCAGCGTGGCGACGTGGTTAGGCCTTGTCCAACATGTCCACGTTAATCTTGTAGAACACATACGGGTAGTACTCCGACGAACCGAACCCGAGACCGGCCATCTCCGCGTTCTGGAAACATAAAAGATATTTTTTTATTATAACTTTCGTGAGACATACTAAATAAATTATTATGTTTTATGTTTGAGTTTCAGTTTATGTTTCAGCCGCGTCGTGGGTCCCGTAATGCTCATGAATATGAGCCTCTTATGAAACTAGTCGAGTTCCTCGTCAAATAATTACGTGAGAAAGCCGAAAACATGATAGATAATTTAAAAAAGACATTAGAATTAATTTTCATAATCTCCAGATTGTTTGAAATAATCGCTGTTTATGATAAGGCTGTTTGAAATTGCTCGATTAATTTCGAGCTATAATAGGAGCTCATAACAATATACGAGCATTTGTGAGCAAGCCAATTTGGCTCTTTGAGGGGACGCGCCGTACGCAAGGGTCTGGTTCTGGTCGGGCGGCGAGTTACCTTTGCTCGCCGTCCGAAGACCCGCACGGTGGCCGGAGATCGTCTCGCGATCCCCGATGTCCGGAGTGTCTACCACGACGGTTTGGGTGTGAGGAGGTTCGTTCCCTCACGCGCCCCGCCTCCTCCTTAGGCATGACTGCTTCGCAGAAAGAGGAGACGGCATCCCAGTCCAGTAAATAAATAAATAATAATTCCAAAATGAATACTAACGTCCTGCGCGGAGGAAGTATGTTGGTGCGCGGAGTGGTCGAGGTGAGCGTACAGAGCTTGCAACACTTCGCGCAACTTCTTCGTGTTCTTACGGGACGGCACCATCACCACCGCTTGGAAGTTCACTGGGAGGCCGTATCTGAGGGGGAAATGGTACAATATTAATAATCATCATCAACAGCCTATAAATGCCCACTGCTGAGCAAAGCCTCTTCTCACACGGTGAAGGTTTGAGCATTAATCACCACGCTTGCTCAATGCAAACTTATAATAAGAAATTATAAGCCCAGGTTTCCTCACGATGTTTTCCTTCACCGTTTGTCAGTGGTGTCTAGATAATAATAGAAAGCACATATAAGTCGGAAAAAGTCCATTGGTACTAGCTGTTGGTAGGTTTCGAACCGGTACCCTTATTCATGAGAAGCGGGCGCCTTAAACCTCCGGGCCACCACAACATATCTAAATAAATATTAATATACAGAAATAATTAAATCGACATAGAAGGCCTAGTCAGGAGACATGTTTAATATCTTATGGCTAAAATGATAATTACAGATAACCATTAAAATATTACCAATCTCATGATCGGCAACAAGACATTTATTTCTAATCTAAGTATCACTCAAAGATTTCTAATAAACAAAGTGAGAAAACTATCGGATAAAATTAAGACTTTCAAAAAATAAATACATTACTAAATATATGATTATGTGTTTAAGAGTCGAAAGTAAATATGTCAAAGTGGGCCTTCATCAAAAATAAATTATTTCGACTGTTCAATGCAATAAAATATTAAAAATAATTAAACTTTTATTCATCGATTTTATGACCAACTTCATTTTAGTATATATCCAGCAAATTTCTAACAAATAAGTATGCTGTTTGACGCTAAAAAAACGTGACGTCACAATACAAAATCTCGTAAAAAATTCATAGAAAACTGTCGTTGTTAACAGTTCGAAAAAAGTATTGAATTTGACTAGTTGGCAAGTACCCAATTCAATTGAGTTTTCCTTTTTATGACGTCCCTCAAAGTATGTTAGGACGATAATAATAATATTATATCGATTACTGAATTACTGCTTGCAGATCATTATTACTTTATTGCTAGTTGGTCCAATGAAATAACTCAACATTATTTATTTATTTATTAAAACTTTATTGCACATACAGTGAAATTGGCGGACTTAATTTTAAAGCAAATTAAAATGTACCAATCAAACGTATCTATGCGATTATTTTCAAATAACCATAAACCTACACTGTTAATAAAGTAGAAAATTGATTGTCTCACCTCAGCACAGACTCGACGAAGACACGAAGCGCCTTGACGTGGATCCAGGCGCAGAAACATTCAGAGAAGTTCACCTTCAACCATCGCACCAACGGACCCTGGGGATGAGAATGGTAATTACTACCTTATGTTGCGTTCGTTAAGAACTATTATCGTTCACATTCGATTACAAGGACGTTGTCGGCTATAGGGGGGACGGGGGAAGGGATTAGTCCTCCATTAACGTCATTCACATGGCGGAAAAACGTAAGCGTTTAATATCCTACATGTTTCTATAATGACAGGGCCGGTTGGGCCCCACAAGATAATATATTTTTTTTCTAATGTGGGAAAATTATCGAATGACTGCTCCCGCCTGGGTGAGGCGGAAGGGAGTGTCAGACTCTTACTGACTAAAAACTACCCCGTTCCTTCTCCTGCACGTCGAGCCGGAGCCCCGGTTACCCGTTAGGTTCTCCGCGACCCACAAGATAATATTGGGGCCCGTTCATTTATAAACACTGTGACGGTCTCTCTTCTAATTCTTCTGTTTTAATTTTTCAACTTAATGTTTTTATTACTTCCACTGTCACACCTTTATTGTCTTTTTTATATTTTATTTAAGCTGCATCGTGCCTGGTGCTGAATAAACGTTTTTTCTTTCTTTCTTTCTTACATTATCGGAGAGTCCTAAACAGGTTTTTATAATATTTTTTGTCAGAACAAAGGATTTTGAATTTTATTCCTGTACGAAATAAAGTCATTATTATATAATGGCTTTTTAATATCTCTCTGTCTACCATTTCGAGTGTTACAACCAATAGGTACAACTTTCAAGATAAACATAATAACGTTTACATAACTATAATGGTTGGGCCCCACCATTTACGGGGCCTCTTTATTTACACCCGGTTGTTAACAATGAAGACTACATAAAATATTATTATATTTTATGTTAAACGGTTTTAAGAAGCTCTAGTCTACACACCAAGCTATACGTTTGATATCCATAATGAAGGCAGTTATGGAAAAGATTATTTTGTATGATCATAAAGATTAAAAGTGTGTACCAAATATCAGAGGGCTTAGTACGAGTTTCTTTTTCGTTTAAAGTAATAGAAACGAGATGGCGTCCGGCGCTCTGATTGGTTGGTTCATTAGCGCCGGCCAATCAAAGGGCTTAGTACGAGTATCTTTTTCGTTTAAAGTAATAGAAACGAGACGGCGTCTGGCGCTCTGATTGGTTAGTTTATTAGCGCCGGCCAATCAGAGGGCTTAGTACGAGTTTCTTTTCGTTTAAAGTAATAGAAACGAGATGGCGTCCGGCGCTCTGATTGGTTGGTTTATTAGCGCCGGCCAATCAGAGTGCCGAACGCGTACTCGTTTTGATTACTTTCAACGTAAAAGAAACTCGTACTAAGGTTTTAGGTATCAGATCTATCTGTCAGGAAAGGCCGTAATTCAATGACTAATTTTATCCAAACAAACAATCAAATGGGACAAGCCAAATAAGAATCCTTACTAATATTATAAATCGGAAAGTGAGTTTGTTTGTTTGTTCCACTTTCACGCCGTAACTACTAAACCGATTGCTTTGAATTTTTGCAGACGTGAAGTTAGAAGTCTTGATTAAATAATAGGATACTTCTTATATTCTCGAGGGAAAACGAAATTATTGGTATAGATGGCGCTGTGTGTATTGGTTTATGTCACATTGGCTTTTTATCCTTTTGTGACGCGAGCGAAGCCGCGGGTAAAAGCTAGTATAATATAACGTGAAGACATTTTTACATTGGAAAAATTATGGCATAAGAAAACAAAAGTATTGACAGATTCTATTGGAAGAAGAAATTACTAAAAACAAGGTGAGCTAACTAATAGTAAAAAGTATAAATATGAGGAAGGTATAGAATAATGAAATGATAAATAATGAAACGTAGGTGAGCAGCCTAGTGAGTGCCAAGCACGAATAACTATCGCATTCGTAACGTAATAGTATCGAGTGCGTTCGGCGCTCTGATTGGCCGGCTCAAGTGAACCAACCAATCAGAACGCTTAACTCGCTCGATATTATTACGATACAAATGCGATAGTTATTCGTGCTTGGCCCTCAGTACTAAGGTCTCAATATCAGATCTATCTGTCAGGAAGGGCGGTAAAATCCAATGACTAATCTTATCCAAACAAACAATCAAATGGGACAAGCCAAATAAGAATCCTTACTAATATTATAAATCGGAAAGTGAGTTTGTTCCGCTTTCACGCAGTAACTACTAAACCGATTGCTTTGAATTTTTGCAGACGTAAAGTTCGAAGTCCGGATTAAATAATAGGGTACTTTTTAACCCGGAAAAATTGATATTCCCGAGGGAAAACTAAATTATTGGTATAGATGGCGCTGTGTGTATTGGTATAGGCTACTTTTATCCGTATGTGACGCGAGCGAAGCCGCGGGTAAAAGCTAGTAAAAAATAAATAAAGAGTGTTACTTACAAACTGCTTCTTCTTGTCAGTAACGAGTTTAGTGATCTCGTTCTTGCCGGCGGCGAGGTCTGCCTCGTTGTACGAAAACTCACGCACAACGAACTTACGCTCGCGAGCGTGGTGCTTGAACTCTTCTACTACCTATTGGTGGACATAAATGTGAGTTTAACACATAACATAACATCACGCCTTTTATCCTCGAAGGGGTAGGCAGAGGTGCACATTATATCACTGTACAATGTAACACCCACTTTTCACTATTTATGTTATGAGTCCCATGCAGTCGCACTTGCGACCACTCGGCCAACGAGGCAGTCTAATTGACCACATATACGTAATATAAGTAGTACCTTCTTGAATAGAGTGACGGAGAAGAGTCCGTAATCATTGTCCTGGTGTATAAGCTGCGTGGAGCGCGGGACGATCATGTCGGTGATCTTCTCGTAGTTAGCATTCCAGTCGTTGAACATCGACCTGAGGAAATAAATGCATATTTAAGTACTTTATTTCCATAAATAGCACTCTTACTGCCCGCCACCAGTCAAGTGGAAGGAAAAAAATCACCTAGCCCAGGGAAGGCGAACCTTTACACATTGACGTGCCAATTGCTTTGAAGAAAAGTGTTTTACGGTTTTATGTGTGCCATCAATTGATAATTAGCCTTTTTCCTGGGAAGATTAAAAAAAATCCGCTAGGGGCAGCACCGGTGGGGGGGTACATATGTTTTGAATTCTCTATTAACAACAACGTCAAACGTGTAGAATTAAAATGGAATTAACTGAAGAATTAATTAGAATTTTCTATTGTTGGTCCATTTGAATTAATAAAATGTCTCGTACAAACATAAGTATGTTTTTTTATTTTATCAATTGTTAAATCTGTCCTTCGTGATAAGTGTATCCACTCCAAACACTTTTTTTTGTTAACTTGTGGTTTTATAAATGGCACAAATTTTACACCATCTTGCTTGTACCGACTATCAGACGTACAATTTGCGAATGCGCAAAGTTTTGTAAGCATGACTATTTAAAAAAAAAAAAAATTTATCACAATATTTATTTATTCTGATAATAATAAGACGTACGTTTGACGTTGTTGTCAATAGAGAATTCAAAACATATGTACCCCCCCACCGGTGCTGCCCCTAGCGGATTTTTTTTTAATCTTCCCAGGAAAAAGGCTAATTACTATATACTGTCAATCAGTAGCAATAAAGTGTACAGTTGGCCTGGTAAGCGGTCACCGCAGTCTGAGTACACCAGCATTATTCGAGACACCACAAATGCGTTGTAGGTTTCTGATCATTCATCAGTTTTGTAGTCACTGTCGTGCCCCAAATGTTGTGTACCGTGCCATCAACGGCACGCGTGCCAATGGTTCGCCATCCTTGACCTAACCGATTGAGTGACCAAGTTACCAACTACACTGAACTCTCTGTTACGAAAGACGAAAACAGGACAAGATGGATGAAATTAACACAGAGAGAAAGCCTTTCAGGGGCACGACCTTCAGAAATGAAGCAAGCGATCGAGAAGAAGCACTCTTACATGTAGACTAAACTATATGAGGTCAGTAGCTCCTAACTAACCGAACTCTAAGTAGAAACTTTGACTTGATTTTAGTGTTACATTGTTCTCGCACAATCCAAACAGCAAAACTATGTAACTAGTAAATTGTATTGTGAACCTGATTGAAAAAGAGTAACCTATGTAGTTTCTTGCCCGTTCTTCTCCATAGGAATCTACGCCTTGGAATGAGCAAATAGCTTCACTTTAAATTTTTGTTTTTGTTGACGTTCAAAAGTGCCATTCTGGCCTAATTGAAATAAATGATTTTGACTTTGACTTTGAAACTTAAAAGCATTTTTATATGACACTAGCTTCTGACTGCGACTTCGTACAGGCAAACTCGTTTTCTCCCGTTCCCTTAGGATTACCAGGACATTTTTCTGTCATAAGAACCTTCTCCTGACAATAATAAATACAACAAAAAAAAAATCAGCTAAATCGGTCTAGCCGTTCTCAAGTTACGGCGTGACAACGGGAAACGGGTTTCATTTTTATATATATAGACAATAGACAAATAAGTCACAGGTCACATGTTATTTCACTACTTTTAACCATATTATATGTTTAATTCTTACTAATATTATAAATCGGAAAGTGAGTTTGTTTGTTTGTTTGTTCCGATTTCACACCGTAACTACTAAACCGATTGCTTTGAATTTTAGCAGACGTAAAGTTAGAAGTCTGGATTAAATAATAGGGTACTTTTTATCCCGGAAAAATTTGATATTCTCGAGGGAAAACGAAATTATTGGTATAGATGGCGCTGTGTGTCAATACTTACAGACATACACCAATGTGTATGTCACGTAGGCTACTTTTAACCTTTTGTGACGTGAGCGAAGCCGCGGGTAAAAGCTAGTATTAGAGAAGTTTAACATTTACTAGTAGCACTTAGTGAACTTCTCTATATGAAAGGACTATCATCAGGCTTGTACTTACTTGGGCACGATGACCAGCAGTGTGGTGAGGTACTCGCTGTCCAGGATGAAATGTTCCCTCTTCACCAAGTCCGCCAGGTTACGGGTCAACAGACTGCCACTGTTAACACACATCATTATTATTAGCATTCGAAAAAAAAGGCATTATGCTCATTCAAATTAGAATAGGGTAAAAAAGGACTGACTTCAAGAAGCTGATGGCCGACCTTCAACATTGAAGAGGCACTATAAGAAGAAGAAGAAGAAGAAAAAGGACTAGATGCATGGCTCATTTTAATCATGTTTGTTTATGGTTAAAAGTCGGTTAACGAGCAGCCGGATCACTTGATGGTAAGCAATCGGCGTCGCCCATGGACACCTGGAACACCAGAGGCGTTACAAATGCGTTATCGGCTTTCTGGGGGTTAGGAGTTTGAGGATCGTTGGGGATTCAGGAATTTGGGAGATTGGGGAAGGGGAGGGTAATTGGGCCTCCGGTAACCTCACTCACACGACGAAACACAACGCAAGCGTTGCTTCACGTCGGTTTTCTGTGAGGTTCTTAAATGTAACTCGAAATTGTAGTCGACTTTTTAAGAAAAACTCAGTGTGTTGAATAAAAGTAATAAAAGCAATAGTCTAACGTTGAATATGAATGCTTAGTGCTTCTTGGCACTAAGCATCAACCAAAATATGGGGCTTTATCCTCAAAAACACGGTCGAATGGGTAAACTCTAGTAAATGAAGTATATTTATTGCACTACAAACACTTAAATAACATTACATCACTTCTTTTATCCCCGAGGGGCAGAGGTGCACATTATGCCACTGTACAATGTAACACCCACTTTTCACTATTTATGTTATGAGTCCCATGTAATAGGGGGTGAGCCTATTGCCATATACCGGGCACAATTACAGACTCCGGGCTACTACAGAAGATTTTTAAAAACCCCAGTAATACTTTGCCCGACCCGGGAATCGAACCCGAGGCCCTTGCCCTGCAATTGCACTTGCCACCACTCGGCCAACGAGGTAAACACTTAAATATAACATTTTATTTGTTTAATAAGCTGCAATAATATTGATACTCTTGAAAGAGAATGATCATAAACTAGGATTTTTAACTGCGAAGGATTTTTGCTATCAAAATATACGCGAGCGATATTTATAAGTGATGTATTGGATATTAAGATTTATAGCAATAATGTTTGGGTCATAAATTGGTTAGTATGTATTTTTAGAAGGAACGAACTCAGTACTGGTTAGAGAATTGTGCTTATAGATAACCGACGTTATGCTGCATCATTTTCCTCTTTTTAAACCAAGGTTGTATGCATATTGCAACTTAGCAAGTAAGTTTAAATGCATGGCCAGAATTGGGTAGTTTCTAGGGTATCAAAATTAAAAATCTAATTAGTCCGTCAGTTAGATAATGAAAAAATATTAGACACGTATTTTTTTTTATCGTATTAAGTTGCAATACTTAGACAAAAGGGCGCTAAGTTTAGGAGTGGGAGGTCTTTACGTCATAACGTGCTACAAAATGTGACACGCTGTGACGTCACAAGATATTTCAAATTAATATATCGTCGTAAGTATTTAACTTTAATTTTGTGAGAAAAGAAAAAATACGTGTCTAAAGTTTTAAATTAATGTATCAGACGGACATTAAAATAAAATTTAGGAATCTACCCTATTCCCTAAAGAATAGACGCTAAACTTGCGAGGAATCGATGTTTAGGTAGTACTCTTTATTTTCATTTTTGTACTTTTTAGACTTTATTTGGTTTATTCCACTTGGTTCACCTGGGTGATGGATGACTAAAGAAATTCTTGAAATTGATTAATTAATGGTCACGACTGCGATGAGGATAATTGTTTCGACGTTGTAAGTTACATATTTATTTTTCTTTCCTTTTTATTTTCTTGTGCTTTTTAAATTTTGTTAGTTGTAAATATTCAACCTTGTAGATATAGATATAAAATCGAATTTCATTATTTAATTAATTAATTACTGACTGCCTCGTTGGCCGACTGGTCGCAAGTGCGACTGCCGGGCAAGAGGTCTCGGGTTCGATTTCGGGCAAAGTACTACTGGGTTTTTAAAAAATTCTCAGTAGTAGCACGGAGTCTGGAATTGTGCCCGGTATAGGGCAATAGGATCATAAATAGTGAAAAGTGGGTGTTACATTCTACAGTGGCATAATGTGCACCTCTGCCTACCCCTTCGGGGATAAAAGCGTGATGTTATGTTATGTAATTAATTAATAAAATTCGAGTACTTACGTCTGTTTCTTCTCCAAGTTCTGTAAGTTGCCCTTGAGTGCGTTGTAGGCGCCAGATTTCTGTTTTAAATCCGCATCGATCTGTCCCACCTGGATAGAGGAATATTGTTCATCAGTCATTATCCTTACTAATATTATTAATCGGAAAGTGAGTTTGTTTGTTTGTTCCGATTTCACGCCGTAACTACTAAACCGATTGCTTTGATTTTTTGCAGACGTAAAGTTAGAAGTCTGGATTAAATAATAGGGTACTTTTTATCCCGGAAAAATGTGATATTCCCGAGGGAAAACAAACGTATTGGTACAGATGGCGCTGTGTGTATCGGTATATGTCACATAGGCTACTTTTTATCCTTTTGTGAGCGAAGCCGCGGCATTTTTATAATAAGGTACTAGACAATACAAACCTGTTTACTGATGATATCAGCGATGTTACGCAGGCTCTGCTTGATGGGGTATTTAGCCATGTCCCATTGGAATCGAGTTAGATAAGATGGTAGATCGCCTGTAACGTAACACCACAATTAGAATTATTCACACACACATACAAAATAAAAGCAAAGACATTGTCAACTCCTTTTGAATCTTCCCCGGCTATATTTAAGGTATATTGTTTAACAAAAACACGTAACATCGTTCAACAGCGACCATTTAAACAAATATAGATTTAATTATTAATTACACTAAGTTTATATTAAGTTCAATATTTATTTTATTATAGAAAAGTGCTTAACAAAAATATAACAAAATAAAACGAATTGGAAGCCGTTTCAAACTGAAATTACTAAGGTCTAGCTTAACGTGCATATAGACAAACTAATAATACCCTTGTACATAGACAAATATAAGATCAATATTCAAGAAAAATATTTAATGATTTGACAAACGACTGATGAAATAAAACTATTGAGAGTGGACACTAAAACCGAGTCAATTTCTCCTTAATATAAATTTCATTTTACTACTATACTCGGAATTTTAATTCGATTCCAGATTTGACAATTTCAGTGTTGCAACGTTATGACAAGTACTAAATAGTGACGTTGCGAAATTATTCGATATGGAAATGCAATATTCCTGGATCGATTCTTCTCGTTTACAAATTTTACTCTAGTAAACTAAGTATATCAGGATAATAAATATTTCTGAACCGATAATTTAGTTTTGACGATTAATTAACGATCTGAGTCTTTTCTTTTATAATTGTGTGTGAAATAAATAAAAAATGTAATCATGAAGGAACATGACAAATAAAACAGATAGATGTATTATGGTAATAGGTTATTTTATAAATTGTCGCCGTCATCGCTATCGCTATCCTGTCACTTTCTCTAACATTTATTATAAAACACACACACTGATTGTTTATCGATTTTTGTGTGCATCACTACACTATTATATGTGGTATCATTATTTCAAAAAATGACAGTAGCTATTGTCAAATCTGGAATCTAATTAAAATTCTGACTATAGGTATTTGAGTAGGTCCTATGACAGCTAGGAGACACCTACTTGTACTACTAATTCTAACTAAAACAACTATGTATAACCTTACGTTAGAGCTATTGATGATACTAACTGCTAGTGCTAAAATCTCTATTCGTAAGTATGTATAGTCTCTACAATATAGTACAACTAATATTAGGATTACGAATCCTTACTATAATATTATAAATCTGAAAGTGAGTTTTTTGTTTGTTTGTTCCGCTTTCACGACGTAACTACTGAACCGATTGCTTTATTAAATTTTTGCAGAGGTAAAGTTAGAAGCCTGGATTAAATAATAGGGTACTTTTTAACCCGGAAAAAATTGATATTCCCTAGGAAAAACGAAAGTTTTGGTATAGATGGCGCTGTGTGTATTGGTATATGTCACATAGGCTACTTTTCATTCATTTGTGACGCGAGCGAAGCCGCGGGTAAAAGCTAGTAATATATTATACGAAAGTAATGTATAATACGAAAGATTGTTTTATCGTTAGACGTATCATTAAGCTCGATGCTATATATCAATTTGTACAGCCGATTATCAAACCAATTACAGTTTTAATAAGATACAAAATTCTCTATGTACAGAAGTATAAAATACATTCATAGCACGATTCCATACATATTATAAAACGACATGCAATACTATGTAATTATTATATCATGCACATATACATGCTTCGTAACCCGTATTCAAATATTGGACATTGTAATTTATATCTTAATAGTAATAGGTTTAAGATTCAAAGTTCAATGACTATAAAGGTACGGTCCATAGTATACAAGAGTTTTCAAATACGGGTAATTAAAACTACATTTTATTGTGTTTTGGCTAAGGTAATGTTTGCATTAATGGCACATAAGAATATTAGACGAAAAGTATTTATTGATTTATGAAAAAAAAAAATCGTCTTATAGCCTACCAAAGACATTTCATGTCACATGTGATGGTTTATAAGCAGCCATGAAAAATAAATTCTTCTCTTGCACAAAACTTTAATATAATGTAGTTCTGCTACAAATAGTAAATACATCGAAACTAAAATACGAATAAAAACTAAGCACATAATACTATTTCATATTTATTTTGTGTTACGATCACCTAGTTGGCAAGATAGGCCCCTGTTTAATGGGTAAATAATAGCTTTTTATGAGGGCTAAAATATAAGAATTGTAACACTATAACTACAGTCAATATTTCATTTGTAAATCTTCGGGCCCCTAAAAGGATTGCAGGGGCCCAACCGTTAACATTATTATCTAAGTACTATATTTTCAACCCTAAAGGCTAAAGCTCATTAATCTGTTGCTTCAAATCTCTGTGTGTAATAAACACAGTATCATATAAAAAATTGTAGTCAAATGAGTAAGAAATTCAATAATAGATTTCTTTAAAATGTTAATGTTGTCATAACTTCTAGGTGAAATTTCTGTAAAATCCTTGATAATAAATGTGTTTTGTTACAATTCATTCCGATTCTCAGAAGATTAAAAACACGAAATTGAATAAATATAAGTCAATACATATCATATAGCTAGCTACCATAGTTTTTTTTATGAATTCTAAATATCACACTCTATAACGAAATCCCTATAAATCTTTGTTGCAAAATCAATCACAGAAATTAGGTCAAACCTCCTGAACATTAAAAAACAATCGCACAGTACTTAGCAAGAAAATACAGTTTTCTATAGACAAGAAAAAGTAATAAATCTTCATACAAAATTAAATATCTGACAAGTTCACACCGTGACCTTGGTTTGGAATGACGTAATCGATAACAAAGATAAAACAGTTATCTACATAATAATATTATTTTTATTTAGTAAATAGCCACTTAATGAGACACTTTTTTGACCACAGTAATATCATTATCATCATCAACAGCCTATAAGTGGCCACTGCTGATCAAAGTCCTTTTCTCACACGGAGAAGATTTGAGCATTAATCACCACACTTGCTCAATGCGGTTGACGATTTCAAACTTATAATTAGAAATTATAAGCCCAGGTTTCGTGACGATGTTTCCCTTCACCGTTTGTCAGTGGTGTCTAGATAATCTTAGAAAGTACATATAACTCGGAAAATGTTACACTGGTAGGTTTCGAACTCGCACGCATGGAAAGAATGACATGACGTATTCAGAAAGAGTAGACCATCGACTTTCCACTAGTTATGCTATGCGTCCTGTTATTGGTGATGAGCCTATTATTAAATACATCCTTTTTTTTATAAACCGAAAAAAATATGTTCAGTTAAACTTTGCGTGGCCCGCACTTTGTTTTGACCAATAGGGTAGATGATTAATTTTTATTTTAATGACTGTCTGGTAGATTATTTAAAAACATTAGACACGTATTTTTTATTTTCTTACGGAAGCAAATAGTTTCGAAGATAATTATATTGATTTGGAATATCGCATGACGTCACTTTTGAGTACGATTTGTACTCTAAAATGACGTGGCTAAGCTACCTCCCACTCCTAAACTTCGATTCGTTTTATCTAAGTATTGTTTCCTTATACGACAAAATAAAAAAATACGTGTCTAATATTTTATATTATCTAACTGATGAACTAATTAGATTTTTAATATTTATACTCTGTCATCATTCCCATTGAAAGAATGTCTTCTCCTCTAGAAAACATCAAACAGGATGTTAGATTGTTCTACATTTTTATTTTGTATATAAAAAGTAGAAAAAAAGTTCGGTATTTTATCATATTATTTACTTCATTAAACAAAAAAAGAGACAAGTGGAATATATTTTTAAGTCTAATAAACAAACAAAAATAGATCAACTTATTTGAATACTTAAATCTACTAATCTGTCTCATTGGTCTCATTCAGGTCTCAGTCTGCGTGCTGGACAGCCGTTATTAATTTTCAGAAATAACTTACAACACGGAATCAAGGTTATAATCGGCATTGTAATAAAGTTATATTTAGAGGCAGCCATAACTTGGATATATGGGTCAAACCAATTTCATACGGGAGTGATTGATTCGGTTTTTGGCTGGAATTTAACTTATACCTTTTTTTTGGTTAGGGGCAAACCTGATGGTAAACGAATTTTTCATGAATGTTTAATTGGCATACAGTATAAAAATATGTCGTCTAGGGAAAACCCTGTTGGATAATAGGGTAGATTCCTAAATTTTATTTTAATGTCCGTCTAGTACATTAATTAAAAACTTTAGACACGTATTTTTTCTTTTCTCACAAAATTAAATACTTTCGATGATATATTAATTTGAAATATCGTGTGACGTCCCAGCGTCCCTCCCACTTCTAAACTTAGCGCCATTTTATCTAAGTATTGCAAGTTAATACGAGAAAATAAAAAATACGTGTCTAATATTTTATAATCATCTAACTGACGGACTAATTAGATTTTTAATTTTGAAACCCTGGAAACTACCCAATTAGGGATTTTTTCTATGTCTACTGAAGATATATTATAAAAGGTATATTTGGACACAAAAATCCGTATAAAGACGATTTTCGACAAGTATAGATCGTCTCATTGTGGTGCTGCATCTATCATTTAATTTTACAACCAAGTCCAAAACTAAGTTTTCCAAAGGGAAAACCTTAAACTTGTATCCAAAGCTCGACCAAAGATCATAAGGACCCCAAGATCAGCAATCGCTATACAGACGAGTAATAACAAACTTGTTCAACGAGGGTAAGTTTTTTATCCGCAATAAAATCTTATTTCTACTACTCCATTAACCATAAACACACAAAGCATACCGTTATAAGAAAAAATAACTTAAAAATATCAGTTACGGGTAAAAATAAAAAATTAACAAAAAAATATACATTAAAAAATACAACATCGAGTATTAATAAATTAAACATCTAAGCAAAGTAAAATGAACCTTAAAAAGCTATAGAACACGTTCGACTTTGTAAAAGCAACTACAGGGCAGTATTGCCAAGTAACTACACAGTATAGACGCCATTTTGGACGTTCAATATATGGTGCAGGACGTACAGACGTACAGTGTGACAAGTCCTAGCTATAGCTTCGTAGCGTCACCATAAACTTCGATTGTAATAAACGTCAGTCCTAATTTATTAGTGGCTGGGATTTTTCGAGCGATTCTACGAGTGAAAGAGGAGTTTGTTTTCGACTATGACAATCACAAGAAAAAGTAACAAATATCACTTAAATTTTTCACCAAAAGAAAAAAGTAGTTAAGACGATTTTTTCACCAGCATAACTCCACTAACAAATTAGGAAAAGAAACAAAATTCAGGATGGCGCTCGCGAAGTAAACACGGCCAGCGCCATCTGCTGTTTGAATCCAAAAATATTAACAATGCAAAAACTATAGAAAACCAATTTAGATAGCAATCACTGCCTTCACGTGCCCTATTCGCGTCTGCAGAGAGCGCTGAACGTAACGAAACCTTATTCAAAGCTTCGTTCCTAATAGGATAGAGGGCCTACCGGGGTAGGGTTTGCACAGAACTTGACTTGATAGTTAATTTAGTCAAGTTCGATGCAAACGCGGGAGTTAGGCGAGGCGAGGGAGCGGTCCTAAACCTTGCGTGAGTATATGGTGGTGGCGTTCCTCGTCGTCATCGTCGTCCCAGCGCGGAGAGCTGCGGCCGCTGGACGGTTGCGAAGGCTGCGAGGCCTCGTATTCGGAATGCTCTCGATGCTCGCACGGCCAGCACCCGTGGTGCTCCGAGAACGCGGAGTCGCACACCGGGGACGTCGGCGTGGGCGGAGGCTCGCCCCCGCCCGGGTCCGCGTATGAGTCAATGCCTAGAGTCGCCACAGTCCTTAAACCTTCGCTATCACTTCCATCCCCTCGCACAACAAGCTACCACTGTTCGTATCTAGTTTTATGGCGGTTGTAAAGTTATTTTCAATGTTTTACGTCCATGTTTCTCTATAAATCCCATTATCAATCTCATAATATCGTTTTTATCGCCTCCGTGAGTTTAGGATGAAAATAAAGAGGATTTAGTATAGGACAGGAGCAAAATAAAGAATATATTTTTCATAAAAAAATAATATAAATAAACTAAATAATAATAAAAAATTAAGAAGCGCAAAGCATAGACAATTTTTAAAGCTTGATATAGCTAAGCTATGAATGTCTTGTGAGGCAGTGATTGCTATTTATCTATGGTATGAAGACATTATATCCAGTATCTTAATAACGAGTATTACAACATAGTGTGCGATAACTTACAATGTCTAGGTAGTCAAGTAACTGTAAGCGAAATGTGGTCTTATTCAGAACTCATGGAAATATGTAATGGATATGAATTCATTCGATCGTTTAAAAATAAAATATTATAACTGAAACATTCTTATTTCTTCTGAAAGTGAATAATAGATAAAATAGAAAAGAAATAATTTTAAGTTATCTGCAGATTTTTGTAAATGACATCATGTTGTAAGGCAATTTGACAGTTTCAGATTAAGTTTCAATCTACAATCTACATGCATCCGTTGTCCTACATTTTTTGGTTAGGTACTAGGAAAAAATCGCTCTTCAATAATGCAATTAAAGTTCAAATGACCTCCGCGATAGTTAACTACCAAGGCCACTGGAACACATCGACTAACTAAAAATATTGCTCAACAAAATTTTCTATCAAAATAAAACACAAAACCCGAGTTTGACTGCAATAAATCTGACAAAAAACGCATTCTGATCAGTAAAATGGCTACTAAATGGATTTCTTTTTACCATTTGTTAAAATGCATCAAATAACAAGAAAAATATCCTGAAAAACTATTAAATCCACGTTCCATATATTGCTTCCAGTCTAACTAAAAAACTTTAGTATAAAAATCCTATCAGTTGAGGAACCAACCTAAAAAACAGTGAAGTACTGAATAAATATAAAATTTTATACTTCAAATGCGTCAAAAAGCAAGAAAAAAGTCCTGAAAAATAAAAATGCACAACGCTTTGATTTCTTCCAACCCAGCCTAAAAAATAAGTAAAAAATCCTATCAACCGAGTAAAAAAACCTTGCTATTTTAACATAGGACTTATATCCATTACACATTGCCTTAACAGTACATATTTAGTATATACGTATACTGGTATATGTATGTCATATCTTTATATTAATCTCATCTGAACAAGTCACACTTTCACTGTTTTACGATAAGAACATTATCTCAGCTGTTCATGAGAGGAACATTGAAAATGTGACGTAATTCCGCTTATTATAGAGTATATTTTTACCTAAATCCGACACCACATGGCTTGTATACTATGAAAGGGAGTTTATATGATGTAAAGACGGCGTTATGCAATGGTATGCATGTAAAATCAATATAATATAAATCATGTCAATTACTATAACTTACATATAAATTGTCTTTTTTTGTAGAATTTTTTAGTTTCTTTCAAAATTACACAATCTAATGCCATAATGTGTCGAATAAAATATACATGACACGATTAATTAACACCCTATACACGACGTCTTACATAACATACGATTTATAAATTCATTTTGTGTTTATCTCCAGTTAAAAAAGTATATACTTATTAATTGTTACACCACCAAAAAAAGTAAAAAAACAAAACGATATATTATAAACTTTAGTACATTTTATAACGCGTAAAAATCACCAGAAAAGAAGCTTCATATTAATAATAATATTAACAGAATTATCTTACATATAATAACAATTTCTGTAACAAAAATATATTTAGCGTAAAAATTATTGCTTTTTATTTAAATTATAATAATATACAGGTATTTGAAGCGTAGATATTTTATCGAAGCTCGCACAATATTACTAATAAGCTCATTTTTACATAAACTACGAAAAAAATATTACTCACTGCCGCAAACTTTTTTCCATTTTTCAGACACTGAAATGCAATCCCAAAAACTAACATTCTCAATCTAAAATATATAGAAAATTAATTTCTAAAACACAATATCGTGTCATTCACAAACTCATGATGAATTAAGTAAAAAATAATAATAATAAAAAGCTATACTATTGTGATATAAAGCATTATGTACATATATAAACATATCCTTTATAAACGCATTCAATATTGCCATAGAAAAATAGAAATTAGAATTTAGAAGAAAATAATGAATGCGCAATTTATTCCAATTTTAAAATCTTTAAGCCAATCACGAACCTACCTAGAGACAAAAAGAAAATACAATAGTAATCATTTACCTCCTTGGATGAATTCCATCTTAACATTTTAACTAAAATCACCTTCAATTTTCGCCGAATTATATCTTGCCGCAAATATTATTTAGAAAATTTCGATAGCCGTGGTACCAATAAAGTGAATGCAACATAAATATTGTTTTCTATACATTCCATTAAAATCTATTTACATATCACACATAGGTGCAGTGGTGCAAAGAGGTTCGACATGGTCGGACGTTGTCGAACCTCAAACTAAAAATAAATGTACAAACACTGTCCACTCAACATTCTTAGCCTTTTGGTTTTAAAAAAAGTGACAATATGTTGAGCACTATCGACGAAACTTGTTTCTTTTTCAATATTTTTTAAAGTTTTTTTTATTGTAAATTTTCCAAGGTTCGTCAATATAAGTTAGGTATACATAGGTATGTACAGTACACATTAGTGCTTCATAAGGTACATAGGTGTATTATCGGGGTTGAGATGAGGTGTGTTATGTGTGAGAAAATGTATAAAGTAATAAACATTCTCGGGTATTATGCAACTGTATAATTGCAAATAAAAAGGAAAATATAATAAAATTAAAAAAGCACTGCCCGATTCGTTCAAGAACCGGCAGCGCGGTTAGAAAAATGTCATGCAAAAAATATAGGTAAATATTAATAAAACAAATCAATAAAATATAAATAAAAAGAAAATATTAAAAAAGAAAAGATAATTTTAACCATTGAAATTCAGCGACACATGCTAATAATCTTTCGCACTACTCTGTGCTTTTAATTTATTTATTTGTCTACACCAGTTCATTCTGTTTCTATTTTAAATTAGTTCTCATGCTGGTAACATTATAGGCCCAATTCCTTAGCTTTAATTCCTCTATAGTTTCCCAAACATGCCATAAATATTTTTTTCTCTATTTTTTATTTAAATCATGCAAAATAATCCTATTTTCTTGTTAAAGTTCTATGTTTAAATTCTTTATGTCAAACCTTTTTATTTAACTTCCAAAATATCTATGAACAAATGGCACCAAACAATGGAATAAGTTTTTAAAAATAGAATTTGAATAAATTAAAAATAATAATGTTTAGTGCCATAAGGAAAACTGGAAAGTTCACTTACTGTTGTTGGCCATAAGGTTCTCATGGAGCTTATCGCGTTGGTCTTCTAGTACCTGAAGAAAAAATTACAAAAAATAGAAAAAAAATCGATGCAAATGGTGCTGATCTGTTAATTCACATTTAAACATCTATTGCATAAAAAGTAAACTCACACATAAAAAAAAACAAACATAATTTAGAAAACATATTACTCATAGATTTTTATTATATAAAAAATCTGATAAGATCTTTGGTATTCTTTTAGTAAATGTCACAGTGACAATCAATAAGTATAAAAAAATTACTAACCTCACCGAGGTACTGCGCTACCTTCCTTGTAACACCTTCCACGAAGGTGTCGAGCTTACCCAAGTCATCGGACAGCCCCACCAACTGATCCAGTGTCCCCACCTGGAAACAACATACAACACCAATAAGATTCCAAAAAAACTATATTCGAATAAAAAAAACAAAAATAAGATGTAAAAAACACAGAATGGACGAATTCTCAAATACAAATATAAAAGTAAAAATTATAGTAACAGACAACAAGCTATTTTGAAATGTTATTCATTTTTTATATATCTTTCCAACAATATTGGACTAGTTAAAATGTTGAATGTAATAAATAGTATTGTTGGGAAATTTACATTACATTTTTGTTTCATATCCTTCTTTTTTTAATTTCTAGCTTAAGAATAGTGCCATCTATTAGAAAGATCCGTCAAAAAAAGTTTTATTGTATTGTGGGACTGTGGGCCTATGTGCCACAAGAAAAAAAAAACAATTGAATAAAACCTGCAATTGATTCAAAGTGGTGTTGATACAAATATTCTCCATAGTGTAACATACTATTGTGTGGGATAATTGCTATTGTTTTAATTCTCATATATTATGTGTCATTACTAGTATTTGTTAGATAATAGTTTTGCTGTAATATAATCCTCCATTCATTTTCTTATAAGATTGAGTTGTTGAGATTTAGTTTAAGATTTTTTTTAATGCTGTCTCTTACAAGATTTAGTAAAAAAGACTGTTTAGGAAAAATAGATAAATTATCAAAATACAGATAATAAATCCATAGTCTTCAGTATGATCTCATAGGTTCTACAGATTTTTTGTTTTGAGAAATTAGGTCATCTTGGTTTTAATCTGTTTTGTGTTATATTACATTGGTTTTAATAATTCACTGACACATGACGAGTCAGTACAAATTGTTTCAAGGACATCTGAGTTATTATTCAATAGGAATACATTACAGTAATTATTTTTTTTTGTTTTGACTTAATTCTTGATTAATTATGATTTCTAAAAGATAACTAAATAAAATGTACCTTCAGGTCAGGGATTGGAAATTTGTAGTTGGCGCTGAGATTGCCGGACTTGGTGGCATTGTTGAGGGTGTCCCAGGTCTGCTGGCACGTCTTGTCGCCCGGGGCACTGATTACCCAGTATTCAGACATCTTCACCACTGCAATTACACAAAAAATCATCAACTATCTACTCATCCTAACAATAAAACGTAAAGACTCACAGCAAAAACCCTCGCAGAGACCAATGTTACATGTTTGATCCACTTGAAAACATTTTCGTTGACCGAAAAATCGATTTTGTATTGCGACTATGCAGTGCAGAGCCCGCGGAAGCAGCCGACGGTCTGGTGTTTTTAGCCAGAACGCTGACGCAACGGGCTCGTGCACTTAATCAATATCGAGCCCGGTCCCACGGCGCCCGCTCGGCGGTCAGACATCCTGGCGCCGGGCGCGAGTTAGCCCAAGAAATTCACCCCAAACCACCCCTTACACTCCGTCACTACCGACTTTGACATCTTTCAGTCCCGCGCAAAACCATTTAACGGCAACATCTAACGAGGTATTCACTCAATTACAACACAACACTCACCTGGAACTTATAAATTAATGCTGTTTAACACTAAATATTGGAAACAGCAAATAATTTGGCGAAATCACAAGACAATTCGGGACTAGCCCTTCAACGCCATGAAAATTCACGTGACGCGGTGCTGCCACCTACAACGACTGATATTGGACAGCTGATTTACGTCAATTGTCTATGTGCAATATTATTAATGCTTTTTTCAGCTGTAATTAAATTAAAAGTAATAATAAACGATTTTATAACTATATTGTTTAAAGATCTGTTGTTGGCAGAGTTTAATTTTGTGATAGATACAATGTAAAATATGTTTTTAAGTTTATTAATTTTTAATGACAGCAAATTTTGGTAGCGTCAAAGAAAAAAATAAAAAATGTGCTTTTGTCTATGTTATATACGTTCCTTGATTATTTGACTTCTTCGACTATCATGTAAACAATTAAATTATAAAAAATGGAAAAAGAAGCTACCTATTTTCACTTGATTCAATTTATAAGTCTCGTTGATACTAAATAGGTTAAAGTCCGTCACAGACACCATTACCAAAGCGGTAAGCCGGAAAAACATTTTCCTAATACTAGCTAATTATTGCCCCTTTTAAGGTATTATAAATAATAAATAAAAAAATAAGATTATGGAGAAACATTTGATATCACAAAATAAGAATTATTTTCTTGAGTATGACGAGTATTACACGGAATAACAAAATGAAAAAACTTTCTATCTGTCAGTGACAGAACAGTCAAAGTCAAAAATTCAACAAACATATTGACAATTTGGTAAAATTCACAACAAGGTTACGAAATACAGCGATTAAAATGCGAATATACGGTTTTCTAGGAAAGAAAGTTGGAGATCTGTCTATTAAATATTCAAACTTCCCTGAGTCTTATGTTAAAAGAAGCTATGAGCAGGTATGTATCTCAAAAATATTCCTAAAAACGTACGTTTGTAAACATAACCTCAAAATAACTTTATAATCTTTGTTGTAACTTTTAGGTGTATTGGAAGAACCCTTCAAACTATCCACAATATCCAAAGGCTCAGGTAGCTCGTAAACAGTACAGGTTTACTACAAACAGGCCTTGGACGGGTCAATTCCGCTTACAAAATGACCGTAATATGCACAGGAAGAAAGTGTTCGTCGAACCCGTGGGCGAATGGAGCTTCTTCAAGTAAATACATCCATAACATACATAACTTCACGCCTGTCTCCCATGGGGGTAGGCAGAGACTAGGGAACGCTAATTACTACGATCCCTACATACCTTTTTCGTTCATAAGTTTATATTATTGTTAAAGTGATTCACTACACTTAGGAAAGGCCTTATTTCGTTCAGTGAGTATCACGGTTCCCAACTTAGGGGTTTTCCTCAGATTTAGGGGGTTAATAAGTGAAGTAGGTTTTTTTTAGGGATCATTTATTTATTTATTTATTTATGTACACACATACAATATAAAGGACAACACATACATAAAATTAAAGTACAAAGGTACCACATATTCCTATTGGAATTTCTTCCTGTGGACCTGGAGCAGGAAAAGTAATAATAATATAATGACACAGTGTGTAGTAAGAAATAGAAAATTGGGATAGGAAACAGACTTAAAACTAACAGATAAATAACCAAACAACTACATACAATACATAAATAAATACATACAAAATATAAACTATACATATAAATGAAGAAATTTACATATCAGGAGGAAAGGTAGTGTTCTCTCACTCGTTTTTTGAAGATAGCGATAGACTCAGCGTCCCGAATGTTAGGCGGGAGCGCATTCCACAGTCTCACTGCATGAACGGAAAAGGAGTAGGAATAAAAATCGGTATTATGGGGTTGGATTTTAAGATTAGATTTAAGGTGTGAACGAGATAGGACTTCAGGAGGATGAACCAAGGAGAAACGGTCCCGAAGGTAAGCAGGATAGGCAGGGTTGAAGAGGATGTTATATAGGAAGCATAAAATGCGAGTGTTCCTGCGAAGACGGATCGGAAGCCATTGAGCCTATTGCGATCATCCGATAATTTCCAACTAGTCCAATTCAAGATTGGAGTGTAGCAAAGGGTGTGTGAGGAGTTTAGGACAGAAATTTTTTCATTAAAAATGCAATGCAAAGGGTATGCAAGCGATATGAGAATTTTGATCAAAAATGAAAATTCTTATAAATTGCTGGTTTTTCATTTCTGTCGTTTACTATACCTAAAAATAAGGTGAAAATCATCTGGGCGTTTTTTATCTTGGGCTTCAGGTTCGCCTGAAAATGAGCGCTAACAGTCAGTTGGTGGAGTATGTAAAACCACTTTATGGGCACCCCGACACATTTGGTTTGGTTAGGTTAGTTCTAACCTTGCCTCGTGCCTTGTGACCCTGATAAGGCGCGAGGCGAGCGAGCAAAGCGAGCGGTGCTGCGGCAGAAGCAGCGAAGCGCTTAAAAGTGCTTTTTCCATACTTTGCCAACTGACCTTTAGAGCTCATTTTCAGGCGAACCTGAAGTCCTAGACAAAAGGTAAAATGATTTTCGCGTTATTATTACGTATACTAAGCGATGGAAATGAAAAACTAGCCATTTATAAGAATTTTCATTTTTGATGAAAATTCCCAAATCTGTTGCACAGCCTTTGCTACAGTCTGACGGGTAACACTGGTGGGTATCTTTAAGTGCGGAATTTCATTCGTAACTAGCTACTTTCGCGCGGACCCGCTCTGCTCGGCGCTTATTGATCGTAGCGTGATATTTTACAACCTTTCCTGATGGGCGTGACGACGTGCAGGAGTAGGAACGGGGTGGTTTTTAGTCAGTAAGAGTCTTACACTCCCTCCCGCCTCACCCAGGCGAAGCAGACATTTGATGATTTTCCCCCCTTAAAAAAAACCAGATAAATGGGCTAATTTTGACGGCACTTTTCGTGCGGTGGCTGGACAACCGGCTGCGCGTAACGTGTTGCGGGTTCGGTTCCCTCACAGACCAACTCTGTGTGATTCACATATTGTTGTTCCGTGTCTGGGTGTCATGTGTATGTGAACTTGTATATATATTTGTAAATGCACCCATGGCACAGGAGACAATGCTGATGTGGGGCAGGCAACATTGAAAAAAAAAATTCCAACAAACAAACTCTTCAGTAATAGTAAAAGATCTATAACAATAAAAAAATGTTTGTATGTGTTTCCAGAGGAGACCGTGTGGAGATAATGGTGGGTAAGGACAAGGGCAAGCAAGGAATTGTTCAACAAGTGATACAGGAACGGAACTGGGTGATTGTGGAGGGACTCAACACGCATCTCAGAGTTGTGAGTACAGTATTTCTTTACCATTCACGGGACCACAGGGTTCCGGTCATTTGGGAGGCAAATGAGGGGCCGAAGCCAACTGCGCAGAGGCCCTTTATACAACTTGAATCTATATGTAATGGACACACAAACCGGCGACTATCCCTGTATGCACTATGGAAATGCACCCAAGGAAAGTCCCCGGTTAGTGTCGAAATATTGTGGATAATGGAAAATAAAGGTAGGGCTGTGGATGGGTTGCTGTGGATTGATAAATTGGAGACTGTGGATGACTATGGCACCCGCCGAAACAATGTAGTTATTTGAGTACAGTATTATTATGATATTTAAAGTTTCTGTTTGTGACTAAGAACTAAAGAAAAGTAACATCAAAAATAATAATGCTTTTATAAACTACTACTACAACAGTGTATGAAAATTAAAAATCTAATTAGTCCGTCATGAAAAAATGTCCGTCATGAAAAATCCTAATGAAAAAATATTAGACACGTTTTTTTTTATTTTATCATATAAGACGAATGGTTCGAGACGTTCGAGACGTACGATGTACGAGAAGTACCTATTGTTCTTAGATAAAACGAATCAAAGTTTAGAAGTGGGAGGTAGCTTCGTCATTTTCTTTCGTAATCGTACTCAAACGTGACGTTATTATGCGATATTTCAAATCGATATATCTTCCAAACTATTCGTTTCCGTAAGAAAATAAAAAATACGTGTTTAATGTTTTTAAATAATCTACCATACGGACATTAAAATAAAATGAGTCATCTACCCTATTGCAGCATTTTTGTAAATGTAATATTGTGAAATTTTTGTGACATGCGTGTTTATATACCTATATTTTTTTTTATTCTATTTCAGGTGGGCAAAGACAAGAATTTCCCGGGCATCACAATCCAGTCGGAGGCGCCTCTGCTGGTGACCACTGATGTGAAGTTGGTGGACCCGGAGACTCTGAAGCCCACGGAGTTCCAGTGGAGGTACACTGAGGAGGGAGACAAGGTGAGTTGTTTAGTTATATAGATTGTATTAAATTTGTTGTCCTCAAGGTTGTTTTCTTTTTCTCGTTGACTGAATATTGGTATTACATTGTTCTCACATAATTGAGATAATGACAGGGTATGAAAATTAAAAATATAATTAGTAGTAAGTTAATGAAAAAATATTAGACACGTATTTTTTTTTTATTTTGTCGTATAATAAAACAGTACTTAAAAAAAAGGAATCAAAGATTAAAAGTGGGGGCTAAAACGTCATTTTTACGTATAAAATGTACATAGAAGTGACGTCACGCGGTATTTCAAATCAATATATCGTCGAAAGTATTCGTTTCTGTAAGAAAATAAAAAAATACGTGTCTAATTATTTATTTCCAGACGGACATTAACTCGTTGAGTACCGTCATTATAGACACAATAGGTGGCGGTCACCGATGACCGCGACCTATTGTTCTTTAATTGTGTCTATAAAACCAGTACTCGACGAGTTAAAATAAAAATTAGGCACCTACCCTATTGTACCAACAAAACAATGTAACCAAGAAAATTGTATTATGAACTTGATTGATAAAGAGTAACCTATGGAGTTTCTTGCTCGTTCTTCTCCATAGGAATCTACACTTTGGCACAAGCAAATAGTTTCAATAGAGGACTGACTGACAGACTGAATAATTTGTTTTGACATTCAAAAGTGCTTTCCTAGTCTAATTGAAATAATTAATTTTGATTTTGACTTTGACTTTTATGCTTTACTAGCTTTTACCCGCGGCTTCGCTCGCGTCACAAAAGAATAAAAAGTAGCCTATGTGACATATACCAATACACACAGCGCCATCTATACCAATACTTTTGTTTTTCCTCGGGAATATCAATTTATTCAGGGATAAAAAGTACCCTATTATTTAATCCGGACTTCTAACTTTACGTCTGCAAAAATTCAAAGCAATCGGTTGAGTAGTTACTGCGTGAAGGTGGAACAAACAAACAAACAAACAAACTCACTTTCAGATTTATAATATTAGTAAGGATTATTATACTATCTGATAACGAGCTGTTATTCATTCCATAGACAGTCATTTTCATTAAAAGGTATTTGGTAGTACACTACTATCTGTCTAGTAGTTAATGGATAACCGAAGGAATAATGTTCATGGTTATTATAATAGGGAATAGGGATAGATATGTTTTCAATGTTTCAAAATTACAAAAGCTGATACTCGAGCCGTATTGTCCCTTAAAGGGGGGCGCCACAAGACGCACGTGCCCATAACACCTATAGAATGGCGGCAGCGCCAAAATAAATTAGGGGCGCTTATGAGTCGCTTACCTAGGGCGCTCTCTGGGTTTCATCAATTCAAAGTTGGTGCTCCTGGTTCGCACACAGATGTGTTAATTCTGAGCTTCCTTAGAGTCAGTCAGTCTTGTGTTTTGTTGGCGGCCCGCCACCGCATTAAACAGCTGCTATTCTCCAATTTTCCTGGCGATTTGTCCATATTTGCTTTTATAAGAAACTTTTTCTTTCCTACCAATAAAAAAAAAATTATAATATAATTATGAATTTTCCAGGTACGTGTCTCCATGGCGAGCAGCAGAATCATCCCGATACCGAAGTCTTCTGAGGAGACGATGGACTTCAAGAGCAAGGAATTATACATTGAGAATGTCGATAAGGACACCACGGCTGATGCCGCTGTTAAGGTAAATAAATACATATAACATAACTTCACGCCTGTCTCCCATGGGGGTAGGCAGAGACTAAGGAACGCCAATTACTACGATTCTTACATACCTCTTTCGCTTCATTAACAGTCATCAATCTTTTCATGCATGCTCGTCAGTTAAGGGTACTTTTAATTTGTCCCTTCTTTAATATATCGCCAATCTGGTCACTATATGTCCGTCTAGGGCGCCCTCTACCGACGGCTCCATTCATATCCGCTCTGTACACTTAAGGTAAAGTAAGTATACTTAAGGTAAGGTACTTAAGGTAAATAAAATAATTTATAGTCTATGACTGAGATTAGTGCAGTGGTTAGGGGGCGTCCATAAATTACGTGAGATGTTTAAGGGGGGAGGGGGTAGACTTAAATCTCAACTAATCTTACGTTGGAGAGAGGGGGGCTCGGCACACATCACGTAACTTTTTTTTCTGATAGAAACAAAAAAAAATTCTCGTTCAGTTCATTTATTCCTGATTGTATGTACATGCTTAAGATTCAATTGTACATGAACATGGATTTTTTTTCTTTTTGCAATAACAATCCAACGCGTTTACGTGAAAAAACAACATTTTAATAAATCTAACGTGAGATTGGGGGATGGGGGAGGGTGTTGAATAAAATCTCACGAAATCTCACCAAGGGGGGAGGGAGTGACAGACTATTAAAAAAAAACACCTCACGTAATTTATGGACGCCCCCTTACACAATAATTTGCTGCTGTGGAATGTGTCGCAACTTGTAAGTTTCATTCGCGTGTAACACAGAAATTAAAGGTGTGGTGGTTCAGGAATCAACTGAACATAATTAATTAACTAATTTATAGAAAATCGTTTGATATTTTATGTGTTATACATATTATAGACACTCAATTTAAGTTATTTTTTCTCTCTTTGAGTACCGTCATTATAGACACAATTAAAGAACAATAGGTTGCGGTCACCGGTGTGCTCGCGGTGTTTGACAGTTTAAGTCATTGTGATTGCTTGTAAAACGGTATTTAGAAGAATGTACAGGTATTGTGTTGGCACTGTGAATGTATTTAAAAACAAGTAACTTTTAATTTTTCCAAAAAATTACAATCGACTTCAATGTAAAATAATAAATCTATACTATTGAAACGATTTTGATGAAACTTGCACTATTCCCTAAGTCGAATAATAGGTACCTATTACAACAAAAAAGAATAACATAAATCGCACTTGTAGTTCCGGAGATATGAGGGAACAAACATGAAACATACATACACTTATGAAATTTAGCACATTTATTCAGACGCTGACAGAGACTAACATATTTGAAAACTGAGGCCTTAGTACCATTTTGTTTTACGTTAAAAGTAATCGAAACGCCGGCGAATCTGAGTGCCAAGCACGAATAACTATCGCATTCGTAACGTAATAGTATCGAGTGCGTTCGGCGCTCTGATTGGCCGGCTCAAGTGAACCAACCAATCAGAACGCTTAACTCGCTAGATTCTGTTACGATACGAATGCGATAGTTATTCGTGCTTGACCCTCTGAGCGCCGAACGCTTACTCGTTTCGATTACTTTTAACGTAAAAAAAACGTACTAAAGCCTCTGGTCAGTTCTGAAAATATTACATACATGCAAAGTGTGGGAGAGCCATGCTTCGGCACGATTGGGCCGGCTTGACCGGAATAATATCAGAAGCTCACAGAAAACCGACGTGAAGCAACGCTTGCGTTGTGTTTCGTCGTGTGACTGAGGTTACCGGAGGCCCAATTACCCTCCCCTTCCCCAATCTTCCGAATCCCTGAATCCCCAACGATCCTCAAACTCCTAATCCCCAGAAGGCCGGTAACGCACTTGTAACGCCTCTGGTGTTCCAAGTGTCTATGGGCGACGCCGATTGCTTACCATCAGGTGATCCGTCTGCTCGTTTACCGGCTTATGCCATAAAAAAGTCGGTTAAAAATAAAACTATTTTTGACAGGTGACTTTCGCGCCAAAACTAAGGACATTTGAAATGGACATCATGGAAGAAATGGGTATCAAGGAGGATAGAGTTCCCGCCAAATCTTATTGGTATTAAATAAATGTTGTAGTGTAATAGTGACCATTGTAAATTATTAGTTTTATTACTAAACTGTGTTCTATTTAAAAATAAATTTTGTTTTAAACAGTTTTATTGTTTTTATTCGTAGTCTATATAATATCTTCCACATAGAAGTTCCAAGTGTTCAACTGTTCAGGTTGTGGACAGTCGTAGAAATATAGTAAGAAAATTTGTTGGTTCCGGAATAGTGTCACACGATGTATAATAAAAATCTAATTTAATAAAAAAATATAATAATGTACAGCAAAAAGCCAACGTCGCGTGGTGTTCCCAGGCGGTCACCCATCCAAGTACTGACCACGCCCGATGTTGCTTAACTTCGGTGGTCGGACGAGAACCGGTGTTTTCAACATGGTATGGACGTTGACAACTGTAGTTCCGAAATATTCGTTCAGTATCGTATAAAAGTAAAATTTTTTGCACTGACATGAAAAATGCACCAATTTAATTCAAGACCTTTAAGCAAGATGTATTATGATTGCGACAGTACCGAAGAGTATGATAAGTATGGGAGAATAAGACAATACCTATAGTCTTTTTTTTTTTTTTTTTTTTTTCTTTGGCAACTGAGTCTCCAATACGATGTTGTCGACTATACTGCCAGTGTCGAGTGGTGACGGCAGTTAATGCACCGTCGAACTTTAACTTTCTGGTAGTTGTTAGTAACTGGAAGAGACAAAAACAATTGGGTTAGTAAACATATACCGTCAATAGACCTAAAATTATAATATTATTACCTAACACCAGATAAATAATTAAATAGAAACAATCATAACACACAATATTTACATGAATACACACCGTTATATTTTAATACAATTTTCTTTAATAAATTTGGACAAGCACTTAATTAATTTGGGAGAAAAATTTATTAGGAGGGAGTGGAAGTTGATTGGAAGCGGGATTTGGATTTTGGGAAGGTTTCCATATAAATCGAAGGATTGGGAATTTAGAGGGCAAGAGAAAAATATGTGGTCTAGGGTTCCCTCATCGAGACCGCATTCGCACAGCGAGCTGTCACGTACACGGATCTTGGCAAGGAATACCGGACTAGTACAGTGGCCGAGTCTGAGTCTGCACAAGGACGAAATAGTTTGTCTGGGAAGCTTCTTATACTTGGAAAACCAAGGTTTCCGCCGGATGTCGGGCTGGATACTTGCAAAGTAAGCTCCTTTACGCTTGGAGGAGTCCACCCACACTGCAGCCCACGAGTCGAAAAGCTTGAGTTTTGTATCCGCGCGTATGTCATACCCATACACAATGTAGTGGTGACGTTCAACATTATTCACGGCCGCAAACTTTGCCAATCTGTCAGCACACTCGTTACCGCATATACCAGAGTGGCCAGGGATCCAGGCGATCTCGATATTTAGTCCGTCGTTTTGGCAGGAGAAAAGTAAAGATTTTATCTGAATTATCAGACTACTATGAGTCCGGGAATAAAGCTGGTCTTGACCGAGCGCTTGTAAGCTACTTAGAGAGTCTGAGAAAATAACTGAGTTTCTGAGGTTGTGCGATTCAATAAATTTAATGGACTCCAGAATGCCGACACATTCCCCAGTGAAGACAGAGGCTTCAGGGGGACACTTGGAGAGCAGAGCAATTCTTGAGTTCTGGTAATATGTTGCCACTCCTGTGCATCCGTTTCGGGTCAATTTGGATGCGTCCGTGTAAAACACATTCCAGCCGTTCCAGTAATTGCTCAGCGCGCGTTCAAAATCACCTTTAGCGTCCACTGATGTCTTTGAAATGCCCAACCCCAGAACTAGCTTTGGCCTAAAGTGAATGACCTCGTATGCGGAAGAAAAAACCGGGAGAATAGGGAATTGACTGATAGGTGCAGAGAGGTTTTTAAGCTCCCTATACCTAGCAATCACAGGTGGGACAGGTTTATTATTCCAATATGGAGAGGAGTCATAAGAACTGTGGATTTGCTCAAGGATAGGAAGGAGGGGATGAGAAGAGCGGGTAAGGACTTTAGAAACGAAACGGTCTGCCAGGTATTGTCTTCGAAGGTCAAAGGGGGTTCTGCACATTCAACCTGGAGAGCGTTTATGGGGGATGACTTCATAGCTCCAATAATTATTCTTAGGCATTTGGCCTGAATGGAATCTAGCTTTTTAAGTGCTTCCTTATTGCAAGGTGCCATAAGGAAGCAGCAATAGTCTATCACACTTCTGACCAACGCATTATATATGCTTTAATGTGTAGGGGTGAGCACCCCACCATACCCCAGCTAATGCTCTGAGTACACATACTGACCGTTCGCACCTTCTAACTACTGTTTCCACATGATCAACCCCCGACATCCTAGAATCGAGGATAACGCCCAGGAACCTAGCCTTCCTCCCAACTGGAATAGGTTGGCCGTCTATCTCTATAAGAGTGTCCGGAAGGCGCCGTCTGCGTGAAAAGATGACAGCTGAGCTTTTTGGGGCGCTTAAAGATAACCCATGATTAAGAAGCCATTGGTATAATGAGGTCAAAGAGACATTCATGGAGGCGGTAGCGTCTGTTATAGAGCAGCTAGTGACCATTAATGCGATATCGTCAGCATACTGGAGGACTTTGCAATCATAATTTAGACAAGAAGGGAGGTCGTGGGTATAGATATTATATAGGATGGGACTAAGGACTGACCCCTGAGGTAAACCCCTCCAGGCGGTTCTCTGTGTAGGGTCATCCTCAGGAGTTCTCAGTTGGAGGGTACGGTTGGAAAGGATGCAGCCTATAATTTGGCAAATCCTACTCGGGATTCTCAGCTCCTGCAATTTCTGCCTGAGAAGGGGTAGGAGGACAGAGTCATAGGCCGACGAGACGTCCAGAAAGACCGCCACCAACGACTCATTCCTGCTAAGGGCCAGTCGGATGGCTGACGTGAGGGTACCCACACTATCAGCCGTACCCAGACCTTTCCTGAAGCCGAACTGAGCCGCCGGGAACAGCCCCCGGCTTTCCATCGACCATTCCAACCGGGTCTTTATTAGGTGTTCAAGGATTTTGATAAGTATGGACGATAGGGCAATAGGTCTGTAAGACGAATGATCACCAGGATCCTTGCCAGCTTTTAACAGCGGCATGATAACCTGAACCTTCCAGATAGGAGGAATATAGCCGAAAGTAAAACAGAAATTGACTAAGTCAAGGTAGTACTGCTTGGTTTTGGCTCCTGCTTTAACCAAGAAGGAGTAAGGAAACCCATCAATGCCTGGTGCGGAATCCTTTACATGATTAAGGACCATTTGGAGCTCATCGATGGTGAAATTTTTATCGAGTGGGTCTCGTGAATCCTCATGTTGACCCGGACAACATTCATCCTCGCCAGGGACATACAGTGGAGCAATGTTGGTGAAGAAATTGTGGCTCAGACCTTCAGGCAAAATGGAAATTGAAGGAGGCTTCGAAGAATTTCTGAAGCTCTTCACTCTCCGCCACACTGCTGCCACCGGCGTGGACGGGCTTAGGGAACCACAGAATCTCTGCCACCCCTGTCTCTTCTTCTTTTTAAACAGTTTTCTTGACCTAGCCAATATCTGCTTGAAATTAAGGAGATTTTCCAGGCTCATGTCGTGGTTATATGCCTTTTCAGCCTCATTCCTGGCTCTTATCATGGCAGTACATTCACTATCCCACCAAGGAGGGGAAGGGATTTTGCCTTTTGGTGTGCTTTTCACTGGGAAGCAATCTTCAGCTGTGGAAGCTATCAACTCAGAAAACTTTGAAAAACACTCCAAAGCATTCTGGTTATCAATGGGTGGGAGAGAAGAAATGCGGAAGTCTAATAATTTTGAATACAGGTCCCAATCTGCTTTTTCTAATCGATATTTTAATAGAGGGGGGAGGGATTTATCAGGAGTGGATTTGGAAGGATTTTTGATTATGATGGGATAGTGATCGCTACCATAAGTCATATTCAAACAGCTCCAGTTCAGCATGCTTGCCATATTAGATGAGCAGAAGGTTAAGTCCACACAACTGCTTCTTTGTCCAAATGCAGATCTACGGGTCGGGCTGCCGTCATTAATATTACATAGGTTGAGCTCATCCATCATTTCAACGAACTTGCTGCCCATGTTGTCGCATAAATCCGAACCCCATCTATAATGATGACAGTTGAAGTCACCCATTACGAATAATGGACCACTTACTGACATTAATAAATTTTTAATTAAAGCCAAATGAGTAACAAGAGGGTGCGCAATATAAAACATAAAAAAATTTATATCCTCAGCCTTAACAGCGACAACATTTATGTCATCGCCGACGAAGGGTAAAGGAATCTGGGTGAAGGGTACTTTGTTGTTAACTAACAAAGCACAACCTCCATAACCATCAGATCTGTCCTGTCTGACAATGCTGAAGCACGGGATCCCGAAATTGATATTCGGTCGGAGCCATGTCTCAGCAAGTCCACAAATCGATGGTTTGAATTTATTAACTAAATGTATCAGGTCACTCTTCCTGGGAAGAGTACTCCTCACGTTCCACTGAAGAATTGTAAGTGGGTGGAATTTTATATATGTAGTCTAGGATAGTAGCTAATCTATGGGCGACGTGGTCAGGTACATTTTGATTAGGGTTAGATAACACTGCCATGAGCATGCTGGAAATTACATCTAAAATGTTAGAGCTACGAGTGTTGGTTCCGGATTCCACAGGGAAAGCGCAACCATTCTGGGATGGAGAAAAAGAGTAATCATGGATAAGGGCCTGATGGGCCTTCTTATCATAGCCGGGAGAAAGAGGAGCATGGGATTTGGGTTTGACAAAAACTGTTTTTTTGTAAGACTGTCTTTGTGGGGATGATTTTTTGTTTGGTGTTGATTGAATGTAGTTGACAGACTTGGATTTAGAAACCTCGGCATAAGATTTTTTGACCGCAGGAAACACATGGCTTGCTTCCGCATAGGAAATCGCTTTTTCAGCCATTAAGGCCTTAATACTTTTCTGGCGTCCTAACTCAGGACAGGAGCTGTTATTGGCAAAATGATTGCCATTGCAATTTATGCAATGTGCAACTTCTTCCGTCACTAGGCAGCCATCGCCAGGATGATCCTGACCACATCTGAAGCAACGCGGTTTGGAGCGGCACAACGTGCGGGTGTGCCCAAAGCGACAACAGTTGTAACACTGTATTGTAGGGTATGTATACAATTCTACAGGGAGAGCAGAATAAAAACAAAAAACTTTCTTTGGTAAAATTTGCCCATCGAAAGTGAGAACCACAGTTTGGGTAGGCTTCCATTCCGTACCATTGTCTGATGAAACTCTACGGTTCATCCGTCTTGCTTTAATTGCAATCCCACACCCAGCGGGAACCTTAATGTTCCTAATAATTTCCTCCTCTGACCATTCAATGGGAACATCCCTCACAATGCCCATTCTAGTTATGTTGAACTGAGGGATTGAGGTAATATAATTTTGTGCTACCACGCAGTTAATAAGGAAGCTATTCGCATCCTGGTGAGACACAAACTCAACCGACACTCTGTTTCTACCGAGTCGCTTAACTCCTCCAATTTTAATATTGTTGATGTTATTCTTTGTCAAGAACATCCCGAATTTGATTGGGTGGAGAGTAGTGCCACTCGTCTGGGAGTCTTTAAGAGAAACATGGACAATATAGGGAGGGTTGTCTCTAGCCGTATAGCACTGCCTACCATTAATACTCTTCGCTAGCTTCGGAGGATTGATACGGGATAGAATGGGAGAACCAGCAGGTCGTTTCCTGTTAGCATTGTTTTCGGAATCCATTGATTCAAGATCCTGGTTGTCATGGGGGAGCGTGACGCATAAAATGGGATTGTACTCTGGAGATTTGTCGGGAGGGTCAGGAGGCTTCTCTTCATCCATTGTTAGGTATAGGAGTAAAAAAAGGTGGGAAGGGGAAACAAAACTTAAGACTACTACACCTTAATAAAACTTACACACACAATTACACAGCACAAAATTAAAAGATTTCAATTTAGTTCACTATGAAAAAGATCACTAAAATTGACAACAATCGTAGTACCAATAAAAGCACGTGCGTAACCTTCACCACTACCAACGAAAGTAAAAAGATATACCTTATACATGCCGACATGCGTGACTGTAGTAGGCAACAACAACTATGCCAGTGTCAAACTAGCTCAATAGATGTCACTTCGCTCAATTATACTAGAGTCAGTTTCCACTGGGACTGTAATCTATATATATAAAAGAAAGTCGTGTTAGTTACACTATTTATAACTCAAGAACGACTAAATCGATTTAGATGAAAATTGGCAGGGAGGTAGCTTAGAACCAGGAGACGGACATAGGATACTTTTTATCTATTTTTTTTTTACTTTTACCGAAAATCACGAACGGGAACGGGGGGGAAATGGGATTGCGCGTACGAAGTCGCGGGCAGAAGCTAGTTAATTATAATCTTCTTTATATTATGTATATAATTCTTCTGTGAGTGTGTATGTCACTGAACTTCTCTCAAACGACTGGACCGATTTTTTGTGTGTTCAATGGGAATGGTTTAGATTCACAAATCAGCCCGGCAGATGGCGCTGCCTGCGTTATTTAGGTTATTTATCCTAAACGGCTGAACTAATTTGATTGAATTTTTGTTTCTACATTCAAGTGGATATGCAGGACAACGTCTGTCGGGTCCGCTAGTATACATATAAATTCCTCCCGAAAAATAAATATTATGTTTCTGTAAGTAATAAATAAAAAGAAACCCGCTGTCTAAAATAAGAAAGAATATTTGTTTGTTTGAGCATTAATATCACCACGCTTGCTCAATACGGGTTGGCGATTTCAAACTTAAGATTATAAATGACAAGTCCAGGTTTCCTCACGATGTTTTCCTTCACCGTTTGTCAGTGGTGTCTAAATAATCTTAGAAAGTACCTACATACATGTAACTCGGAGAAAGTCACATTGGTACTTGCCATTGGTAGGTGTCTACTTTGTCTTAGGGATAATACGGCACTGGTGGAAGTCCAACGTCCTTAGCAATTTTAATAACAACGAAAATAAAACAAAAGACTGCCTCGTTGGCCAAGTGGTTGCAATTGCGACTGCCGGGTAAGGGGTCTCGGGTTCGATTCCCGGGTCGGGCAAAGTATTACTGGGTTTTTAAAAAAAAATCTCAGTAGTAGCACGGAGTCTGGAACTGTGCCCGGTATATGGCAATAGGCTCACCCCCTATTACATGGGACTCATAACATAAATAGTGAAAAGTGGGTGTTACATTGTACTTACAGTGGTATAATGTGCACCTCTGCCTACCCCTTCGAGGATAAAAGGCGTGATGTTATGTTGTTGTTGTTGAAAATAAAACAAGTGATGTAGGTACTTACTGCATAAAACTGGTGAAAGCAAGATACAGGGAAATTTCTGCTACCGACAATACAAGAATGAATTGATAACTTTGAAAGGTTATCAATTTATCGGATTACTTATTTGTTGAAGTATCTAGAAAGAGAGTTACGGTATCAGTATCTATGCAGTTTTTAAAATTAAATTAATTTTATGGCATAATCCGGTAAACGAGCAGACGGATCACCCGATGGTAAGCAATCGGCGTCGCCCATGGACACCTGGAACACCAGAGGCGTTACAAGTGCGGTACCGGCCATTTGGGGATTAGAAGTTTGAGGATCGTTAGTGTTTCAGGGATTGGGGAGATTGGGGAAGGGGACGGTAATTGGGCTTCCGGTAACCTCACTCACACGACGAAACACAACGCAAGCGTTGCTTCACGTCACGTTATTGGTTAAAGGTGTGTGTGTGTGTGAGTTCTGAGGTACAAAGTGTATACGCGCATGGTAACTGGTATGGTATGTAGGCGTAATCTATGCCACATCAGAAAAGTTACATAAAAGTGGATCATTGGCCTTTTAAAAAGGAGTATTCTTTCTTTGTGTGGGACGTGGGAGAACCATGCTCCGGTAGGACTGAGTTGGCTCGATCGGAGTGATACTACGGCCTCACAGAAAACAGACCGACAATTTTCAAATTCCTAATCCCCAAAAGGCCGGTAACGCACTTGTAATGCCTCTGATGATCCAGTTTTCCATGGGTGACGACAATTGCTTGCCATCAGGTGGTCCGTCTGCTCGTGTACCGGTTTATCCCATAAAAACAACTTATAGGTGGATTTCTAGCTAGATTGTAATGTCATGACGCCAGATAACAAAGCTACGTAGCGTTGGCACCTACTTACTTTCCAGAATATAGATACTACTAGCTTTTACCCGCGGCTTCGCTCGCGTCACAAAATAATAAAAAGTAGCCTATGTGACATATACCAATATACACAGCGCCATCTATACCAATACTTTTGTTTTTCCTCGGGAACATCAATTTTTTCCGGGTTAAAAAGTACCCTATTATTTAATCCGGACTTCTAACTTTACGTCTGCAAAAATTCATAGCAATCGGTTGAGTAGTTACGGCGTGAAGGTGGAACAAACAAACAAACAAACAAACTCACTTTCAGATTTATAATACTATATATATATATATATATATATATATTTACATCCCGCTATCGATTGGACGTCCCATGAAGGCGAAAGTGCATTTAATCTGGCGTCCACCTGCTTGTGGCGTCCGCATACCGGACGCCACTTTTTTGGCCTATGCTACTTAGTCCTTTTGGTCCTGGCTACACGTAGGTTAAAAATCGACAGAGGCCAAAAGATCGGTTCAATGGCTGTTATAGTATTTTGAAAAGTTCCCAAAGAAATCTCAGCGCAGATAGAGCGCTGCTGTAGCGCGTATATCCACAGCTGTATATTTTTGGGATTTTCTGATTAAGTCGCGTATTTGGCGTCCTCAAAAAAGTAACAGCGACGTTGCCAGTTCGCTCATTAAATCCGTGGAAAAAGTTCATAATATTATTTACCGCATTCAAAACAATATTCATCGTCGTACATTTCGGATGTGTTGCGTATTATTTGGAGTCGATTTTATTATAATCATGTGATTGCAACTTACGACAACTTATCTGCAACCCTGTTCTCAATTTGTAAATGAGTTACCTATCAGTGATATATTTAATAGATGAGGGTATAAATTAATTCCTTAAAGGGATCTTAGAAATAAATACTAAAGTGACAAAATTATATGTCTTACCACAAAAAAAGTTAACCAGAGTTTAACTCGTATTAAATGTGTATTTAGATAGTATAGTCTCCGTATAAATTTTGACGTAATTTTATTAACTTTATCTATTTATGTGGTTAAGATGCATCTAACACTGAATAATTAATTAATGTTGTATTATGATCAAATCAATCAACGTTTTTCTTATTTTCTAGCCTTGGCGTGTTATAAAGATCCAATTAGGAATTATAAATGTTTTTTATTACAAAACATAAACACTTCATTAAAAGTGATATCCATATTTAACATAACATAACATCACGCCTTTTTCCCCGAAGGAGTAAGCAGAGATGCACATTACGGCACTTAATGCATGTACAATGTTAATATCCACAGTTTTATTTATGTTATGAGTCCCATGTAATAGGGGGTGAGTTATTGCCATATAGGGCACACTTCCAGACTCTTGAAAAACCCAGTAATACTTTACCAACCCGGGAATGGAACCGAGACTCTTTGCCAGGCGATCGCACTTGCGACCACTCGGCCAACGAGGCAGTAAAATGATATCCATTTCTTTGTTTTTATTTGCTTAATTAGAATTGGTAACTTCATATCAATAAGCTGCCAATTAAATATTTGATAACTAATTGTATTCAGCTCTAAAGCTGGTTTCAAAGCTAGGGGATATGGGCAGCGCGGCTGAAGCGGGGCTTCAACAACAGAGGCATCAGGCAACAATCCAATAGAGGAGTTAATCGAGTGGCCACAACTAGAAGTATTAAATTAGGAATTTGCCTTAAATGAAATTGAAATTCAATACAATATTGCGCACAAAGATCAGATTAGGTGCGGTCTTCAGTTACTTAAGGTTTAGATATAAAATAAAGTGTATCTCATAGATCATAATTTCTAGCGATAAAGTCCTCTACTGGGACCTCTACCTCTATGACAGTCGCGTCGCAATAAAACGATGCTAGAGCTCTCATCATCTCCAAGCGCGAGGCACTTCACCAGCGCTGCCCAATCCTCTAGCTCTGAAACCAGCCTAAATGAAAGAAGTTTTGAACATATATCCTAATCCTAATCCTAACTCTAATATTATAAATGCGAAAGTAACTCTGTCTGTCTGTCTGTCTGCTACTCTTTCACGCCAAAACTACTGAACGGATTTGAATGAAATTTGGTATACAGATATTCTAGACCCCGAGATAAAACATAGGCTACTTTTTATTGCAAAAAAGAGGTTGTAAGGGGTTAAAAGGGGGGGGGGGAGTTGTATGGGATTTCATAATTTTTAAAGATAAAACCATGAAACTTTATATTTAAGCACTTGATAAAAATAATAAAACATTTGTTCTAGCGTTTTTGAAATTTCGACTCACTATGTCGATTTTTAAGAATAATTATTACGATTTATCTGAAAACCTGAAAACGGATATCTGACAGGTAACAACCTAATGATTTGTAATTGTTATGGCGTCCTACTTTCATAATATATTTTGGCATCAACATATAAAAATGAAGTTCTGTGGGTTTTCAAGGAATAATATTAGTATTCAGCTGCATCAGGGATCAGGGATTTTAAAGACAAAATACGAATTCAATTGACTGAATACAATTTATTCATAGACTAGCCTCTGTCTGCGGCTTCTCTCGCGTTCTTTTAATGGGGTGAGGGAAGGATTTACAATAAAAAAATGAAATGATGCACGATTCTATGCTGGTCACAAATAACCCGCATACCAATTGTTAGCTTTCCACATTGAAAATTGCAAAATACCCCATACAAACTTTCACCTCTGTTTCACGGAAGTGGAAGGGGGTTAGAAAAAGACAAAAAGTAGCCTATGATACTCTCCATCTTTTCAACTATCTCAAATCAAAAACCTTCCTGACTCCGTTCTGTCGTGAAATACGGACAAACAAACAAACAAGCACATACAAATTTATATTATTAGTATACATTTCTTAAGTCATCTGACATTTGTGTGACAAGTGAGTTTACAAAGTCAATGTGTCATAGATTTTTTTTATACTATGGTATTAATATTAAGGTATGCAAAGAGGTTGACAGCAGTCTAAGGAGATAAAACCACGAATAAAATATTTTCAGTTTACTTGAATTCGTATTTTTTATATGTATATCAAAAAAACTAGCTAAATGCACATAGCTAAAAAATAATATTAGTCCTTTTCATTTTAGACCGTCAAGGCCAAATTCACTATGATAGTTTGCTGTTTGTTTATGGCATAAGCCGGTAAACGAGCAGACGGATCACCTGATGGTAAGCAATCTGCGCCGCCCATGGACACCTGTAACACCAGAAGTGCTAGAAGTGCGTTACCGGTCTTTTGGGAATTGGTAATTTGAGGATTGTCAGGGATTGGGGGGGCTGGGGGAGGGGTAATTGGGCCTCCGGTAACCTCACTTACACAGCGAAACACTCCTTTAGGTAACCGAGGGCTGGGCTCGCTGTCATTGCAGCGGAAAGTCCCCTCTTTAAAAGTGGCTTTAGAGAGGCCATCAATGCAAGGACCGCCCGGAGAACACGGTGGAGCATACCGTGGCGGTGTACCTTGCATGGGCTGAGCACCGCCGTGTTCTCAGGGATGTAGGAAACGGTGACCTCTCGCGTTCGGCTCTGGTTCAGGCCATGGAGCGAGGGGGATTGGGATGCAGTCGCATCCTTCTGCGAAGCAGTTATGCTTGCCAAGGAGAAAGCGGAGCGCGTGAGGGAATGAACTTCCTCACGCCCCAGCCGTCGCGGGAGACACTCTGGGCGTCGGAGATCGGCCGGCCACCGGCCACCGTAAGTGCGGGTCTGTAGACGAAGAGCAAGGGTAGCTCGCCACCCGACCAGAACCAGTCCCGTGCATACGGCGCGCGCCTTACAGAGCCATGACACCATCATAGATGGAGCCCAGTAGGGCTGATGCTCGATACGGTGCCGCGGGAGGCCTAACGAGTTGACGGGGCTCCGGCTCGACGAGCAGGAGTAGGAACGGAGTGGATTTTAGTCAGTAAGAATCTGTCACTCCCTCTCACCTAACCCAAGGCGGGAGAAGTGATTGGATGATTTTCCGACCTCAAAAAAAATCTCCTTTAGGTAATGACAACCCGATGTGTGAAAAACTACCAAAAAAACTCCTTATATTATTGGTATTGATTACGCTGTGGAAATTATGGACAATAGAGCCAAGGGATGTATTAAGTCTTATAGAGGACATTAATATCAACATTAAAGTACATGTATCATATGTAACTAACCTAATATCAGAATACCTATTTTTTCATTTAAATGTTTGCGATAGTAACGCACGTCGCACCGGTACATATCAGGTCACATTATAGGAGAGAGGAAATCCCAAAATGACGGAAACTATGCGCTAAAAAACCAGGACCAAGGACGTTGAAATAAAGAGGGGCTCTTACCTTTTAAACCATTGAACCTATTTGGTGAAATTCGGTACAGCGATAGTTTGAGACCCGGGAAAGGACATCTAAAAGTTTTTAACCCGAAAAACCCACGAAACCGGGAACTGTGCTGTTAAAATCACTATATCTATTTGATTGAAATGCGATACAACATTGATTTGCAAACATAGAATAGTGAAACCTCACGAGACGGGCACTGTACGGGTAAAACCTCTATGGGATTGTTTATTTTAGTAACCACGAAAATAAATTCATTTCTCAATAAATATAACCTAGGTACTGCATCGATCGTTCCAGTTGTACAGCCGTAGAATATACCTTGACAAAGACTAATTTAATAAACCCAATTTATACAGAAGTCGTTATTTCACGCGGACGAAGTCGCGGGTAACAGCTAGTACTTAATAAAACCATTCTAGTAATAAGATATATTCTTATTATCTTTTCTAATTACGGACGCCCAATAGCTATACGTGGAAGTTCAATAGCTATATACGGACGCCCAATAGCTATATACAGACGTTCAATAGCTATATACGGACGTCCAATAGCTATATACGAACGTTCAACAGCAATATACTGACGATCAATAGCTAGGTGATCTAACATGATACCTTTTTTTGAGGGATAAAAAATCATCCAATGCCTTTTGCCGCCGGCCGCCGGCGGCCGCGCTGGTGAGGCAAGTGGAAGTTTCAGAGGAAGTTTCTCTTACTGACTTTTTTTTTAAGCGGGGAAAATCATCGATTGACTGCTCCCGCCTGGGTAAGGCGGGAGGGAGTGTCATCTTACTGACTAAAAACCACCCCGTTCCTTCTCCTGCACGTCCAGCCGGAGCCCCGGTTACCCGTTAGGTTCTCCGCGACTCCGACTCGGCATCGGCCCTGTTGGGCCCCATCTGTGGTGGTTTTATGGCTCTTTGAGGAGCACGCGGAACGCGACGCGCCGCACGTTCAGGTCTGTTTCTGGTCGGACGGGGAGCCACCCATGCTCGCCGTCCGCAGGCCCGCGCTTACGGTGGCCGGAGATCTTCCCGCGATCCCCGACGCCCGGTGTGTCCTTTGCAATGGCTGGGTTGCGAGGGAGGCAGCGCTTCGCTGCCTCATGCGTCCTGCCTCCTCCTTAGCTAGTTTGACTGCTTCGCAAAAGGAGGAGACAGCATCCCAGTCCCCCTCGCCCGCATAATGGTCTGCACTAGGCCCGGACGCGAGAGGTCGCCATCGCCGATCACTTCCCTGAGGATACGGCGGTGCTCAGCCCACGCAATGCATTCCGCTATAGTGTGTTCCACCGTGTCCTCAGGGCGGTCCTCACAGTGATGACACCCGGACGTTTCCTCCCGCCCCATCAGACACAGGTACCTTCCGACTCTTACTGACTTAAACCACCCCGTTCCTATTCCTGCACTTCGAGTCGGAGCCCCGGTCACCCTTTAAGTCCTCTGTGGCTCCGTATGGGCATCAGCTCCACCCGTGGTGGTCTGATGGCTCCTTGGGGCGTATGCGGAACGCGACGCGCCGTACGTTCGGGTCTGGTTCTGATCGGGCGGCAAGTCATCCGTGCTCGCCGACCGCAGGCCCGTGCTTACGGTGGACGGAGACCGTTTCGCGATCCCCGACGCCTGGAGTGTCTTTCGTGACGGCTGGAGCGTGAGGAGGCTCGTTCCCTCACGAGCTCTGCCTCCTCCTTAGCTAGCAGGACTGCTTCGCAGAAGGAGGAGACGGCATCCCTGTCTCCCTCACTCTGTACCATGGTCTGAACCAGTGTCGGACGCGAGAGGTCGCTGTCGCCGATCACATTCCTGAGGACACGACGGTGTTCAGCCCACGCAGGGCACACTGCCACCGTATGCTCCACCGTGTCCCCCGGGTGGCTCTCACCATGATGACACCTGAGCGTTTCCTCCCGCCCAAGCTATATACGGACGCCCAATAGCTATATATGGACGTTCAATAGCTATATACGGACGCCCAATAGCTATATACGGACGTTCGATAGCTAAGTGATACCTGCTGAGGAAGAAATTTTCTTCGCGCGCATGGCCATCGTCAGGCTCCGCAAGAGACCCCTGCCATTACCATGTCAATTGTCAGGATCCGCAATCAACGGACCTCCCATTTCCGTGTGTGAGCAGTATAGTGATATAGCTTTTTACTTGATGACCATAGCGTTTGGGTCAACTGAAATTTGCATGACCATTTTTGAATTCCTAACGTAGCCCAGTAGATGGTGCTAGTCCAGCAGTGGACTTAAATAGGCTGATGATGATTAATAACTATATACGGACGCCCAATAACTAGATGATCTTTCACAGTTATAGATGATCTTACATGATGACCGCTGGGAAGAAACTTTCACTTATTTTACTCTTGCTTACTTTGAAATAAAAATTGAGTTCTGTGTTTCTTTCTTTAGATAAATTTGTAAAACCGGTACGCCGCGCCGATCACATGCGGGCTGAACCGATTTGTATTTATGTATGGAATAGACTAGGCAAACATTTAAAAAATATGTTATTCCTACTGCGGCATCTTCTCATGTAAAAATCTCATAGAAACCTCAATTTTTTGCATCTTGTTACCAATATTATACCAATATCGGGCATTAGTATATGTATTGATAGATTTTACGAATATTGTAATACTGTTAAAACTCTGTCCCAGACGAGTGACAAGAGAGAGGAAAAGAAAGAGACAAGTGAACCCAAAGCTGGCAACGTTGCACTCGCAAATACCATCCACGCTGTGAGGACGTTAATTAGCCGAAGCCATGGTTAAATCACGTTCAATATATCTAGGAGCCCAATTAGTTATCACGATGGTTTGGGGTTCAAAAATGTTGCAGCATGACTGCAAGAAGAATATCGCGAAAAATAAAATTATCGGAAAATGACGTATCCTACAAAGCTGGAAATCGAATAACTAAGCAATATTCATCAAGACATATTAAAAATGTTAAGGGGAACTGGGGGACGTCGTAATGATGCGCGACGTGTGTGACGCCAAAATGATTCCAGGATGTAAATATATATATATATATATATATATAATATATATATATATATAAGGAATAAGGATAAATGAGCAGCTTACAAATCAGTTGCTATGCTAACAACAATAATGAAGATAATTATGAAATTAACAATCTCAAAGATAAACTTTTACTTGAGTTTTCATGATAAGTAGTGTGGTCAATCTTATCTTCACTATTTTTATTTTATATTTTTGCTGTTGTCATGTGAACTTCGTCTTGTAGAAAGTGCCTATCTATTATTGACCAAGCAATTAATAAGGTGGTAACCTATGAATTGTCAAATTAATATTAATTTATTCTTTCGCGTCATAATTCGAGAGTCATCGTTATCGAATGTTCATGACAGTTCCGCCGATTGCTCCGCGACACATTCTTAACAACTCGACATCATAAGATTTTGGTGATTATTTGAGGTCAAGATCATCAGTCTGTGTTTAATAAAACAGCCATTAGAATGGATATGAATGGGAGTTTGTACACCTCCTTCAATATCATCATCATATCAGCCACAGAACGTCCACTGCTGAACATAGGTCTCCCCCAATGACTTCCAGATAGGCTGGTTGGTAGCGACCTGTATCCAGCAGCTCCCTGCGACATTAATCAGGTCCTCTGTCCACCTTGCGGATGGACGTCCTACGCTGCGCTTACCGGTACGTGGTCTCCACTCGAGAACCTTTCACCCTTCGTAAATTTCTAGAAGATTTGGTATTTTTATTTATTTATTTAATAATTTATGTACATGTCGTAGGATAATTTGATACTTCGAATCTTCGCGGAAATCCTAGGGGTTTTGCGAAAACGCGGATAATTAGACATAGCCGAAAAATTATCAAATCTTACTGGACAAAGTCAGGATTTTTGCGAAAATACTCATAACTATAGTAAGATTGCGAAACGAAACGCTGGCTGTTATGAAATAAGAACGCTGATTGGTCGGTCAGCGCGATAAATAAGAGATCGTCTCTGATTGGTTGACGTCTTAAATGATTTTTCGTCGTCTTAAACGACTAGTTTCATCCATTTTATGGATTACACCCTAAAATTGGATCATTTTTTTTTACTACGACTGAGATCTCCTATTGTCTGTAGAAAACAACATACATACTAAAATTTTCAATAAAAAGTTTATAAAAATCAATTTAGTGAATTTCCTTTCTCACCTATTCTAAACTTTCATATCTCTATGATACAATACTTGAAGTTAATCATCGGCAAACTAGGAACCAATTAGAAGTCAGCCAGCAAAATTGTAGCCAATCAGTGTTGAGCACATCAAATCTTACTATAGTAACGAGTATTTTCGCAAAAATCCTGACTTTGTCCAGTAAGATTTGATAATTTTTCGGCTATGCCTAATTATCCGCGTTTTCGCAAAACCCCTAGGATTTCCGCGAAGATTCGAAGTATCAAATTATCCTACGACATACACACAAACAGCACAGAGGATAACATATATGTATATAAAATAAGAGTACAAAGGTGCTACTTATTCCTGTTGGAATTTCTTCCAGTAGACCTGAGACAGGAAATGTAATTAAAACAAAAGACACATTTTATTCTTTCTTCCTCAACCGCAGATTCTCCAACTTTTTCTAAGCCTTATTATTATTGTGATAAGACATAATATTAAACAGATAAGGCCCTCGTTGGGGGCTAATAACGTCACGCACCAGCTGTTGTTCAAAACATGTTTTCCAACGTTCCCAACAACGTCACATAAATTATCAATAGATAGCAACTAATTACTATAGATCAACAATTATTATGATTAGATTTTTCATTGACGTTGAAGGCAATGAGATTTTTGTGAAGGTTTTTCTTTTTTGCGATGTTTTGTTTTGATACGTAGCTGTTTTTATAGGCTTTGTTTTGACTGCCTCGTTGGCTGAGTGTTCGCAAGTGTGACTGCCGGGCAAGAGGTCTCGGGTTCGTTTCCCAGGTCGAGCAAATTACCTACTACTGAATTTTTTTTTAACAGTCTGTAGTAGCACAGAGTCTGGAATCGTGCCCGGTATATGGCAATAGGCTCACCCCACTATTACATAACATAACATAACATCACGCCTTTTGTCCTCGAAGGGGTAGGCAGAGGTGCACATTATACCACTGTACAATGTAACACCCACTTTTCACTATTTATGTTATGAGTCCCATGTAATAATGAGCCTATTGCCATATACCGGGCACAGTTCCAGACTCCGTGCTACTACTGAGAATTTTTTTTTTTTAAATCCAGTAGTACTTTGCCCGACCCGGGAATCGAACCCTAGACCCCTTACCCGGCAGTCGCGATTGCGACCGCTCGGCCAACGAGGCAGTCTATCACATACTATCCCCACTATTACATAGTATAAATAGTGAAAACTGGGTGTTACATTGTAGGTACAGTGGCATTAAATGCTGCAATGTGCACCTATGCTAACCCCTTCGGGGATGAAAGGCGTGAAGTTATGTTTTTTTGTTACTAAATCTCATCGGTACTTGAATACCTGCGATGCGACACTAGAGAAATTACAGGCCAGTCCCAATCTTCTAAGGCCAAGTGTGTCTGACTATCTAAGGAGGAGGCGGGATGTGTGAGGCAGCGAAGCGCTGCCTTCTCACAGCCCAGCCGTCGCGAAGTTAGTGCAACTAAGTTAATGCATATGCTGCCATCATATAGAATACTAGCAGCCCGTCCCGGCTTCGCACGGGGTAGACAATTATATATTTTTGGAAATTTGGATTGTTGTAGTGACATAACTACTATAGTTGGACATAATTATGCTAACGCGGAGTTTTTTGTAGACATTATGATGTTCTTCAATATTGTTGTACATTATTTTGTTCTACTGCTAATAGTTTCGGCAGCGCATTCGACGAAAGATTCATTTTAAGACTCATTTTTCTACACCTTCAGTTACAGTTATATCATTATGATATGAGCTTATGGCACCGACTTCTTACCTATCAGTGGGTGTGTAACCTATCAGTACTAATAATAGTTATTTTTTGCTTTTTAGTTTTGACTTTTTGTTTGTTATTAGTGTTTGGCTTCGGCAGCGCATTCGACGAAAGATTCATTTTAAGACTAATTTTTCTACATCTTCGGTTACATTGTTCAAATTTAACAAGTATCACTTTTTTCAAAATGATATGTAGCCTATGTCAAATTGGAAGAATGTAGCATTCTATTGGTGAAAGAATTTATAAATCCGCCCAGTACTTTTTGTACCTATTCATTACAAACATACAAAATAGGTACAAATCTTTCCTGTTAAAATATTAGTATAGATTAAGTAGGTCAATATGTACATGTAGGTACGTATTGATTACGTTTCTTGATACACACAGTCATAAAAAGTACGTAATGAAATCTAGTTGGTTGCGACTTGGTAGACTTTTTCGAAGGAGTTTGTAATTATGTGAAAATGCGTTTTAATACATACGTATTAAGTATTGTTTTAACTCGTCGAGTACCAGTTTTATAGACACAATTAAAGAACAATAGGTCGCGGTCACCGGTGACCGCTTGGTATTTAACAGTTTAAGGTGACAATAATTTGAATTTAGAAAGAGCATACGATATATTTCTGGCCTCGTCATTTTGTGTCTGACGTCACTGATACGTCATTTGTTTTTTTACAATGTTCTAGAGAGGCGGCAATAATTTGGATTTAGAAAGAGCACACAATGTATTTCTGGCCTTGTCATTTTGTGTCTGACGTCATTGATATGTCATTTGTTTTTGTTGCAATGTTCTAAAGAGGCGGCAATAACTTGGATTGAGAAAGAGCATACGATATATTTCTGGTCTTGTCATTTTGTGTCTGACGTCATTGACATGTCTTTTGTTTTTTTATGCGCTAGCTGACCCGACATACTCCAGACTACCTCGAAATGAACTAAGCTCTAAGTTCGAAATCATTGACTGCCTCGATGGCCGAGTTGTTGCAAGTTGGGTACGGATCCCGAGTCGGACAAAATATTCCTTGGTTTGGAAAAAATTTTCAATAGTAGCACGGAGTCTGGAATCGTGCCCGGTATATGGCGATAGGCTCACCCCTATTACATGGGACTTTTAACATAAATGGTGAAAAGTAAGTGTTATATTGTAGGTACAGTGGCATTTAGTACCCTAATGTGCACTTCTGTCTACCCCTTCGGGGATAAAAGGCGTGATGTTATTCATTCCAAATCATTCTAAAGTCAATTGAAGAGCAGTTTTTATGGAAGAAAAAGTTAATAGACATATGAATTACATAATTTTGATTTTTTGTTTCCCAACTCGTCTCGTGGGTATCATAAGAACTTCATCATCAACAGCCTATAAATGCCCACTGCTGAGCAAAGCCTCTTCTCCCACGGAGAAGGTTAATCATTAATCACCACGCTTGCTCAATGCGTGCGTGGTACTTGCCGTTGGTAGGTTTCGAACCCGCACCCTCATGCATGAGAAGTGGGCGTCTTAAACCTCCGGGACACCACGACTGGGCCTTTTAAAAAGAAATCTCAGTAATAGCACGGAGTCTGGAAATGTGCCCGGTATATGGCAATAGGCTCACCCCCTATTACATGGGACTCATAACATAAATAGTAAAAAGTGGGTGTTACTTCTGTGTGCACCTCTGCCTACCCCTTCGGGGATAAAAAGGCGTGATGTTATGTTATGTCACGAAATTAAAATAATAAACTCAAATATGATAAAAATAAATGCATGCCCATGCCCAAACCCCACTTCAGCATTAGCGTAGAATAGTATTATTCCCAACATTTCGAAGCAGGTAGGTACCTACTTACTTATTATTATGTACTTTCCTTAATCAAAAATAAATTATTTCGACTGTTCAATACAATAAAATACTAAAAAATAATCACATTTTCATCAATTGATTTTATAATTTTTCCAGCATTTTTTTAAGACATAAGTATGCTGTTCGACGCTAAAAAAACGTGACGTCACAATACACAATCTCGTACAAAATTTATACAAAACTGTCGTTTATTCAGACAGTTCAAAAAAGTATTGAATTTGACTTGTTGTCAAGTAACCTCGTTGGCCGAGTGGTCGCAAGTGTGACTGCCGCAAGGGGTCTCGGGTTCGATTCCCGGGTCGGGCAAAGTATTACTGGGTTGTTAAATCTCAGTAAGTAGTAGCACGGAGTCTGGAATAGTGCCCGGTATATGGCAATAGGCTCACCCCCTATTACATGGGGCTCATAAAATAAATAGTGAAAAGTGGGTGTTACATTGTACAGTGGCATAATGTGCACGTCTGCCTACCCCTTCGGAGATAAAAGGTGTGATGTTATGTTATGTCAAGTACCTAATTGTCAATTACCGTAGAGGTATTTGAGAAAATCTTGACATTGACTTTGACCTTGCGTCTTTGACTGGTCTAAATCAACAAAATATGTCATATATCGTAATCCTGACATAATGCGACCTATACCAATTGGCCGATAAAACAGAAATCACACAAGCAATGCGTGCATTATAATCAAACTGCATATAAACAGCTGACACAACTTTCAACTTTATTTCCATAGCGTTAAGTTATGTTTTCCCATATCATACTCATCTCACTATCAAAATGCATATTAACAACTGTACTGTTACACAATATGCAACTTTATTTCAACAGCTATAGGTTGTCTTTTCCAATATCATGTGATTGTGTCCTTCTCATCCAACAACAGCGATGTGGGAATTTGGTCTTAATGTCCTATATATTAAGGGTTGGTTTCCTGAAAGTATGGGGATGGGGTTTATCATGCATTGCCCTCAGTAGTGGAAAATATTTTGTTACTGTAATAAAATATGTTTGTATACAATATTATAAAGAATATCAGTACAATGTTCCTATCCACAGCTCTTCTATATAAAAGGCTTTTTTGACGGGGATCATCAAATGACTTCTACCGCCTTAGGTGAGGGCCTGCCCTCAGGGACGTGATCGGCGATGGCGACCTCTTGCGTCCGGCCCTAGTGCGGGTCATGATGCGGAGCGAGGGGGACTGGGATGCCGTCTCCTCCTTTTGCGAAGCAGTTATGCTAGCTAAGGAGGAGGCGGGACGCGTGAGGCAGCGAAGCGCCTCACCCAGGCGGGAGCAGTAATTCGATGATTGTCCCCCTTAAAAAAAATGCTAATATTTTCACCTGTGTCGTAGGAGTATCTACAAATATAGTTCACATACACATGACACTCAGACCCGAAACAACAATTTGTGGATCACACAAAGAGTGGTTCCGTGCGGGGATCGGACCCGCCGAGCGGTAGCCGGTTGCCCAGCCACCGCACCAACCGTGCCACAGATATAATAAAAGAAGGAATTTTTTAATATTTCTGTGAACCGTGCCGTCGACTTCAAGCCATCTCGTTTCTCGTCCCTACTACTTCTTCGTGCTAAAGCCCCGGTAACTCCGTGCGGTTCTCTACAGCTAACACAAAATGGTTTGCTATAATCTCCACATTTTTTTTGAAGGGAGCTAATCATCCAATGACTTCTCTCGCCCGAGTGAGGCGAGAGGGAGTGTCAGACTCTTACTGACTAAGAACCACCCCGTTTCTACTCCTGCACTTTGAGCCGAAGCCCCGGCAACCCGTTAAGTCCCCCTCTCCGTATCGGCATCAGCCCTGTTGGGCCCCATCTGTGGTGGTCTGATAGCTCCTTGAGGCGCGCTGGAAATAATCTCCACACTTGACAGGTAAGTTGGGGATAGTAGTATAAAGGTTTATAAGATAGTGCTGTTGCCCGGTCTCTGTTAAATGTGTGGTTACATTTTCCTATACCCACTCCACGGGAAGACAAAACAAAATGACGACAAAATGTGTTCTGGTCCACCATCATTACGTGACTTACTATGATGGATAATAGTGATGATGACAGGGTATGAAAATTAAAAATCTAATTAATCCGTAAGTTAGGTAATGAAAAAATATTAAACACGTATTTTTTTATATAGTCGTATAATAAAACAATACTTAGATAAAACGAATCAAAGTTTAGGAGTGTGGGCTAAACGTCATTTTTTCTACGTATAAAATGTACATAGAAGTGACGTCACGTGACATTTCAAATCGATATATCGTCGAAAGTATTCGTTTATGTAAGAAAATAAAAAATACGTGTCTAATGATTTAAATAATATACCAGACGGACATTAAAAATAAAAATTAGGCATCTACCCTATTGCTCCATCGTCGGCCACATCATCGCTTACCACCAGGCGAGATGGTGGTCAAACGTGGTTGACGTTAGTCACTACATAGTATAAAACAAAGTCGCTATCCGCCGTCTGTCTGTCCCTATGTATGCTTAGATCTTTAAAACAACGCAACGGATTTTGATGCGGTTTTTTTAATAGATAGAGTGATTCTAAAGGAAGGTTCATATGTATATATACATGCATATTGCACCCCCGAGAAGCCGGGGCGGGTTGCTAGTCTAGTATAAAAATATACAGTATCCATATTCTATTATTAAACAAACTGATTACCGACTAATATTAAACTGAACACGTGAAATAACTAATTAATGAAGGTCATTGAAGTTATCTTGAACCGACATTTTAACTGTAAAGGTTATCCAATGACCTTGGAAATGTAAATAATGACAAATCGTTAAAAATTCAATTAAAAAAATTAAATGTTTATACCCATTGTCGATTTCATTGAACGGGGTGTTACGATTTTAGTTCTATCCAGTGCCTTTAACCAAACGCCACTTTAGCGCTTGTCTACAGAGAGATTAGAAAACTAAATATATGGGGATGACACTGACAAGTGTCAAAATTTACGTCAATTCCATATAATTTAGTTTTCAATTCTACAAGTAGACAAATGCTAAATGGCATTTGGGTACAGCTGCAGGTGGCGCTTGCGTCGAGTTAGCTCTTGTCGTCTACACCAACAGCTAGTGAAGTGACAGATTCCACTACATTTAGGCTATTCTGTCTTTATCAATTCCTACTTTCGAAGTGTGCTAACTCACATTCTCTCTCTTTATTGGCGAGATTATTCTCATAACATCACACCTTTTATCCCCGAAGGGGTAGGCAGAGGTGCACATTACGGCAGTTAATGCCACTGTACAATTTTACATCAACTATTCACTATTTTTGTTATGACTACCACGTTAGGCGGTGAGCCTATTAATCTCCCTACCAATTACATAGCAGACCGCGATCGGGCTCACTTGGATCTTCTGAATTGAAAGTTATAGAATCAGAATAGTCTAGCAGGTGGCGCTAGCGTCGAGTAAGCTCTTGAGTCTACACCAACAGTCAGACTTCGCTACAGAACTGTGACATCAACAACCTCAACATCATACAAATAAAACAAGTGAATTTATTTCTGCAAATAGGCTACAAGCCAGCCCTTTTACACGTCAATTTTATCAAGCGAACGATGAGGTCGACATTTCCTTACAACAACAACATAAACAGTTTATAAGTGTCCACTGCTGACCAAAGGCCTCTTCTCACACGAAGAAGGTTTGAGCATTAATCTCCACACTTACTCAATGCGAGTTGGCGATTTCAAACTTATGATTAGAAATTATAAGCTTAGGTTTCCTCACGATGTTTTTCCTTCACCGTTTGTCAGTAATGTCTAAATAATCTTAAAAAGTACATATAACTCGGAAAAAGTCACATTGGTACTTGCTGTTGATAGGTTTCGAATCCTCATGCTTGAGAAGCGGGCGTCTTAAACATCTGGGCCACCACGACTTTGTTTGAACTTAGAACTGTAAACGTCATGTAAATAAGAGGGCTTGCTGTAATCTCCGCTTCGTTTCACAGACGAGTTGGATATCAGTTTCATAATTTCAGATTTAACCGTGTTTCTGATCTTCAGAATCAAACGAGATCCTTAACTGCAACCCTGTGAAATCTATTTTGTTCTCGTCCCGCGGCAAAACAACTAACCTTATAGAGTACATTTGATGCATAAAGTAAAAACAAAAAAAATAAAATTGACATTTTTGTCGTATAAAAAAAAATCATAGAAATACGCACATGAAACACTAGACGAAAATTTGTAGGCACTATTCGCACCGCACGTGCCATCTGACGAGAAATACCTCTTCGAAAATTACATGACGTGATGTTTTGATAATATACTGTGAGTTCGTATGCGCTTTCGAAGTTTGCTGTTTGCAATGGTTCACCAGTTAGTTTTCGTTTTAAACATTTTTTTCTTTGTAAAACTATTGCATTACCATAGATTTCACGGTGAATAAAAAAAGATAAATATAGATGTTAAATACCTTTGTAAGTTTTCCTCTTACAAGGTAATTATTGGTACCGGTTCCCCTCAAGGCCGTCCATACAAAAGGGCAAAGGCGTCTCATATCATTTCCCCAATAAGTAAAATAATAAGTTTTACACAAAGAACACAAAAGATATTGTAAATTCCACCAGACATCAGTTACTTACTTCCTTAATTATCTTAATACGGTAACCTCACTCACACGATGAAACACAACGCAAGTGTGGTATCACTCAGTGCCGAAGCATGGTATGCATGCATCAAGCATGGAATCTAAACCTATTCAAAATTTTGTCCCGAACCCTTCAGTCCTATTGACGTGATTGAGAAACATAAGTACACACAATCTCACAGACTTTTACATTTATAGTATTAGTAGGACAGTAAGATTAATAAATTTCTTTATAAATGTCGTTAATAATTGTTAAGTATGTTATCTAAGCAAACGAAATATAAGTAAAAAGAGAGAAAGCTATCGACACACACATTTATTAGGTCTTCAATTGTTTTACAAATTCGCGGGCTCCGCCACGCACATAGATAATCTATCACCATAGACTATACTATGACCATAGGGTATACCACAGATACACAACAATCATCAATATGTTGTGGATGATAGCTTCAAGCTTGCCTTTATTTTTTTATTGGTTTGTGACTGCAATACTTCAAACGGTTACGGAGCCGCGGAAGACTTAACGCGTTACCGGGGCTCCGGCTTGAAATGCAGGAGTAGGAACGGGGTGGTTTGTAGTCAGTAAGAGTCTGCCACTCCCTCTTGCCTCACCCGGGCGGGAGAAAACATTGGATAACTTTCCCCCTCAAAAAAAGACTTCAACCTGTTATCTGGAGGTCATTGGGGGATATATTCAGCATGTTCAGCAGTGGACGTCTTCTGGCAGTTGTGAATGATGATGATCTTTTTAGGTATAGATTTTGAGGATCGTAATTCGTTAGTCTCGATTCCCATTCGACTGTAAATTATTCAAATAATTAAGACTTTGACTGCCAATAAAAAACTGTTGAAGGTAAATCCTCCGCTAACGCCGGTCACCGGTGATCCCCATGGCGTTTAACGTGTTAAAATTAGGTACACGTTCGCACTAACTCAAGGAAATAACACGATCCGATTCAATTTTTGAATAGACATTGAAAATGGACTTATATTTTGGATCGAGGACAGTTTTTGATTTCGGCCGTACTTATAAGATTATCTTTGTTTATATACCTTGTTAAACAAGTCCATTGATAAGGACACTAGACATCCAAGTAATTATTTGATTAAAAATAAAAATAGTTAATAATAATACTTGGTTATTTTCCTGGGTCAGAACTAAATTATTTTGGTTTTACAATCCAATTAAATTTCAAAAAGAATTACAATTTCATTCATATATTTGACAATATAATAATTTTTTTGGTTTATTCCAGCATTTTTTTTCAGAAATAAGTGTGCTATTTGATTCGAAAATATGATGACGTCATAAGTTAGTTTGTGGGACAAAATTTATAAGTAACAATATCGTTTTTGACGTTTCAATAAATGTATTGAATTTAATTAGTTGTAAAATACCGTATTGTAGACGAAAATATTAATGCACGCATTTTGAATGTATCACGCGTCGCCCACGCTGCTGCGCTGTGCCTCGTTTACGCTCTGGCGTGTGACGTCACAACTCGACTCGCCACTCGTCAGGTATAAGAAAGCGATTATCTCCAGACTGATTTCTTTATTGATAGTACTATCTTTGTCGTTACTTTATTTGGTCACGTATACCACGTGCTTGTTTTAAACGAGCAAGTGCTACATTTATCGTTTAAAGCCAGTAAGTAGGGTATTAATATTAATTAAAATTAAGGAGATAAATGAAAGATTTGAAATATTATTATTGTTTTATCGCTTTTAACTATGTGTCTACGCATCCCCTACGATGTGTCTACGCATCGTCCATTGTTTGAATACGCATTGCCTACGATCTGCCTGCGATATTTTTGTTCGCATCGCCTATGATATTGCTACGTATTTTGTACGATACTGGTACGCTGCCTTTGGTTTGACTACGCAGGACTACGATGCGTCTACGCGTCGCATACGATATGACTACGAATCGCCTACTATTTGGCTATGTATCGCCTACGATGTGACTACGCATCGCCTATGGTGTGACTACGCATCGCCTACGTTTTGTCTATGCATCGCTCATTGTTTGACTACGCATCGTCTACGATCTGCCTACGATATTTGTTCGCATCGCCTACGATATTGCTACGTATTTTGTACGATACTGGTACGCTGCCTTTGGTTTGACTACGCAGGACTACGATGCGTCTACGCGTCGCATACGATATGACTATAATTCGCCTACCATTTGGCTATGTATCGCCTACAATGGGGATGATGACAGGGTATGAAAATTAAAAATATAATTAGTCCGTAAGTTAGGTAATGAAAAAATATTAGACACATATTTTTTTATTTTGTCGTATAATAAAACAATACTGAGATAAAACGAATCAAAGTTTAGGAGTGGGGGCTAAAACGTCATTTCTTAGTATAAAATGTACTGAGAAGTGACGTCACGCGACATTTCAAATCAATATATCTTCGAAACTATTTGTTTCTGTGAGAAAATAAAAAATACGTGTCTAATGTTTTTAAATAATCTATCAGACGGACATTAAAATAAAAATTAGTCGTCTACCCTATAGCGTCGGGTTTTCGTAGCTGCCACGGTAGCTACACTATGTCAAATTTATACTACACCAGTAAAATTGATTTTTATTTATTTATTTATAATCTATGTACATACTACTATCATAACAGGAACTAATACCTAATGCAATAGCGTATGCCAATATTAATAGAATTAAATTACAAGTCTATTTTACAATTAGGTACTATAACATTTATAATTATGGTAACAAACATATTCCTTAAGCTAAGTCACAGATGGGTACAGGTACAGTAACAGGCTCTTCTGAATTCGTTCAGTGTACAATAAAATATGTCAAAATATGTCAATTTTAAATATACTTATTCGCAAGTTTGATCGAATTCCGAGTCTGGAAAAGTGTCATTGGGGTTTTCTCCACAAAATTTGTCCTTGACTCCTATTTTAAATGTTATCTACAATAACATGAATAATATTTATTATTATGGATGCCATTGACTCATGTGTTTCGTTAGTCACCGAAGCATACGATGCGTAGTTTAAGTAGATAATCTACAGCTAATATTATTTGTATGTAATATTATATTACCTTGATTGATTAGATAACCACACATGGATTATTGTATCACTAACTACTGGTGACTAAATGTATTGAGATTTTATATTCGTCACACTATTAATTCATTTAAAGAACGAAAGATACATAATAGAAATAAAAAAACATTACTTCAGCACCAGGCACGATGCAGTATAAACAAAAGAAAAAACATAGTAACAGACAAAGTGAGACAGTTAAGAAAATAAACAGTACGTAAAAATAAGTAAAAAGAAAAGAAACATGCTAACAACATGCCTTATTAGCATCTCTAAATGGGTAACACCACAGATATTATTTCTGTGGGTAACACACTAACAGTGTAAACTATGCACACAAGACACAGATCTGATTTTCAGTGGGCAACCTTGCAGTGACGTTCTTTTATTTATTGTTTTTAAGTGTGGGAGACGCTTCGGCACGAATGGTCCGGCTCGACCGGAATGATACCACGGCCTTATAGAAACCGACGTGAAAAAACGCTTGCATTGTGTTTCGTCGTGTGAGTGAGGTTACCGGAGGCCCAATCACTCCCCTCCTCAATCTCCCCAATCCCCAAATCACCAACAATCCTCAAATTCCTAATCCCCAAAAGGCTGGAAACGCACTTGTAACGCCTTTGGTGTTGATTACAATACGGCGATCCGTCTGTTCGCTTACCCGGCGTATTCCATAAAAAAAATATGTTGTGCGTGTCTATGGGCAACGCCGATTGCGGAGTACGTATATAGAGGTATATGTCTATATGAGAGTAAATAGTTCAATAAAAAAATTGATCTGCTATTTACTGTTCATTGAAAGTTCACCAAGCGAAGTATCAAAGTCCATTCACTGATTTTTATTGCTTATAGAAATATTATCAATTTCAATAATTTTATTCTACATAAGTCATTTGTAGACTGCCTCAGTCGCAAGTGCTACTGCCGGGCAAAGGGTTTCGGGTTCGATTCCCGGGTCGGGCAAAGTATTACGAGTTTTTTTTTTAATCTCAGTAGTAGCACGGAGTCTGGAAATGTGTTCGGTATATGGCAATAGGCTCACCCCCTATTACATGGGACTCATAACATAAATAGTGAATAGTGGGTGTGACATTGTACAGTGGCATTAAGTGCCGTAATGTGCTCTGCTAACCCCTTCGTAGATAAAAGACGTGATGTCATGTTATGTCGCTTGTAGTTTGAACGAATAAACTTCTACTCGTTTCATTAACAACGGAGTAAATATAGAGCTATTATATATTACTAGCTTTTACCCGCGGCTTCGCTCGCGTCACAAAAGAATAATAAGTAGCCTATGTGACATATACCAATGCACATAGCGCCATCTATACCATTACTTTTGTTTTTCCTCGGGAATAGCAATTTTATCCGGGTTAAAAAGTACCCTATTATTTAATCCGGACTTCTAACTTTACGTCTGCAAAATTTCAAAGCAATTGGTTTAGTAGTCACGGCGTGAAGGTGGAACTCACTTTCCGATTTATAATATAAGTAAGGAAGTAAGGATTGTCACACGCTGTTTGCAATATTACACAAAACGCCTCAACAACATTTGATTAAATCTATAGACATCACATAGGCCGCATTTTTCCAGTTACACAAATATTTCGATGTTTTTATTTAATTTTTCCTTATTTAAAGCATTGTACCTACACAATGCGTCACGTACACAAAAATAGTATCAAAATATTTTTATCTTTACAATTCTGAGTAGCAAAACATTTGATTATTGTTAAGTTAATATTATCAATGTAACTTATCTATGCGGTTACTGAGTAATGCTATTATATATAGGTAATATTAAAATAGAATAACAACTAATGAGTCATTTCGTTCGAAAATAATGCTTAAGATGGCTTCCAAGGCTACTCTAGATGGTGCACGTGGCGGCGAACCTAACGGGTTACCGGGGCTTCAGTTCGAAGTGCAGGAGTAGGAACGGGGTGGTTTTTAGTCAGTAAGAGTCTGACACTCCCTCCCGCCTCACCCAGGCGGGAGCAGTCATACGACGATTTTCCCCCCTTAAAAAAAAATGGTGCACGTGACGCATTAAACGTCCGTAAGCCCTACATTACATTTTTTTTCTAGGTAAATATTTGATGGGCCGATGTTTGACCACCTTGACTCTTGGTCACCGGGTTACCGGGGCTCCGGCTCGAAGTACAGGAGTAGGAACGGGGTGGTTTTTAGTCAGTAAGAGTCTGACACAAAGGGCGGGAGAAGTCATTCGATGATTTTCCCTCCTCAAAACAAAGACTAGTCTACATACAAGTTAAATATTTTGAACTTTGCCCCCTTATTAAAAACGTAAAGCGTCATTGTGACGGTTTTATTGGTCGCGGACCGATGACTCAATAGTGATCTTTATACGTGTCTCTCAATACGACTACTGCAATGGGTAGACGTGAGCATACGTAGGTAAGTAAATGCCTTCCAGCTAAGTGTAGTGGTGATATCCGCTGTTGCATGAGAAAAGCTGAAGATCGAGCTCTGTGGTGTGTCTATGTCCAGTAGTGCAAGGAAACGCTCTGATGATGACAGTGGTTAGTTCTGGCATTAACTAGATATATTTATTTCTTTATTTTATTTTTATTTACTTACTAGCTTCTGCCCGCAACTACGTACACGTAATCCCATTTTTTCCCGTCCCCGTTCGTGATTTTCGGTAAAAAGTAAAAAAAAAATGGTTAAAAAGTATCCTATGTCGGTCTCCTGGCTCTAAGCTACATTTATTCTAAATCTATTCTGCCGTTCTTGAGTTATAAATGGTGTAACTAACACGACTTTCTTTTATATAATTATGTATATAGATTTAAGGACAACCAACAAAGCATACACCAAAATACATGATAGGTTTTTTAACATATTTTAACACTCTATAGTGTAGCCTTAATTAAAGGCTGCCACGACATGCATTATAAAAGAACAGGATATTAAAACAAAAAAAAAACAAAAAGTTCGCTTATCAAAAAAACATACATCATGTTAAATCACAACTGTAAAATTTAAATTTTTATTTTTAAATTGTAAAATTTTGATTTGAATGGAATATATAGTGCAGTTTAACAGTTAAACTATTTGTCATTTACCCTACATAGTCTTCTTGTTAAAGACTTGAGCTAACTAATGACCAAAATATTTGACACAGATCGGGTAGCTGTGCTCTTTGAAAAACCAGCTAGGCCAATTAATATATACGGCTTACGTACGTAACTGTTTGACGAGGAAATCGAGTAGCTTCAAGCCATGCTAGATGCTCCTATTCATGAGCAGCATTTCGCGACCTGCAACGCGGCGACTATCGCGCTGCAAATAGCAGCAAGCCGAAAACATAATAATTAATTTTGTAAGTATGTCTCACGAAAGTTTTAATATAAAGCAGTTAGATTATTCTGTAACTGGTCAATTCCAATTTTTGAAGCGCGCTCGAACGTAATCTCATTGAATTTGAATCAATGATTTGATTCATCAAATCTCACTCGTCATTGGTCGAGGTTATTCTCACAACCAATGACATGGCCATAGATATAATAAAGAAAGATTTCTGTGGACATGGCGGACCGCGTTGCAGTTCACTTCGAACTTTAGAATTGAATCTTTTAAACTTCGAACTCGCCTGACGCGTACAAATTTTGGCAGGAGGATCTTGTGTGAGGGGGCGAATAGGCCGTAGTAATGGATTATCACAGGTTATGGTTGATGTTGATGATTCATAATACAAATTTAGGACGTATGAAATGTATTACCTGATTACTTAGTTTTAAAATCATGTTACCAACACGTGATTATCACGTAGCCTTTATCAATAAAACTTTAATTAAATGTGTGTAATGATTATCTAATAAGTCATAATAATATTGGTTTATACGTATTAATAAGATGTCGTTAGTTTTCTATTTATATTTATTGACATACTAACTGCTGTCCACAACTTCGTCTGCGTCCGATTCCTGGATTAACCCATGGAAGCATTTATTCGGGATAAAAAGTATCCTATCACATAAGTCAGCCCATATCCTGTCTGTATCGCGGTCTTGCGGACGGCGAGCATGGGTGACTCGCCGTCCGACCAGAACCAGACCCGAGCGTACGGCGCGTCGTGTTCCGCGCGCACCTCAAAGAGCCACCACCATATTGGACCACCACGGATGGGGTCCAATAGGGCTGATGCCGATTCGGAGTCGCGGAGAACCTAACGGGTTACCGGGGCTCCGGCTCGAAGTGCAGGAGTAGGAACGGGGTGGTTTTTAGTCAGTAAGAGTCTGACACTCCCTCCCGCCTCACCCAGGCGGGAGCAGTAATTCGATGACTTTCCGCCCTTAAAAAAAATCCTGTCTGTATATCAAATTTCATCAAATCCGTTCAGTAATTTCAGCGTTATTGACAGTCAAACATCCAGACGAGCATTCAAGCAAATAAACTTTCATATTTATAATATTAGTGTGATTATTTTGTTATAATACGTATGTATTGTCATATTGATTATACAAAATACAATCTTACTATTATTTCCGTTGCGTGTTCGAAGCGTGATGGTGAGATAGCCTATATTTCAATGTGTATGTGACTAATCTTTTCTTATTTATCTCCTGGATTAGGTACAACATCAGGTAGCTACATCATGATACGAATGTGTAAAAAGAAGTCTATAGTTATTAGGTAAAATAATTATAAAGCGGTCGAGTTAACTTTGTCTTACTGCAGGTGGTATGAGTCTTTATGGGATTATTTGTTGAGAAAACCAACTATATTTTCTTTTTCAATGTTGTTTACAGAGCCGGCCAGAGGCAATTGCCTAACACGCCGGGTAGCAGAGGGGCGCCGTGAGACGCCCGTACCCAACTGCCCACAGAGTGACATCGGAACCAAAAAAAAAGCCGGTAAACGAGCAGACGGATCACCTGATGGTAAGCAATCGGCGTCGCCCATGGACACCTGGAACACCAGAGGCGTTACAAGTGCGTTATCGGCCTTTTGGGGATTAGGAGTTTGAGGATCATTGGGGATTCAGGAATTGGGGCGATTAGGGAAGGGGAGGGTAATTGGGCCTCCGGTAACCTCACTCATACGACGAAACACAACGACAGCGTTGCTTCACGTCGGTTTTCTGTGAGCTCACTCCGGTTGAGCCGGCCCATTCGTGCCGAAGCATGGCTCTCAAAAACTTGTCTATGAGATACTTGCCTTTTTTTAGGGGGGAAAATCATCGAATGACTTATCCCGCCTGGGTGAGGCGGGAAGGAGGTGTCAGACTCTTACTGACTAAAAACCACCCCGTTCCCAGTCATGCACTTCGAGACGGGCAGAGCCCCGGTAACCTTTTACGTTCTCCGCGGCTCAGTACATCAGCCCTATAGGGTCATATCCGTGGTGGTGATCTCTTTGAGGCGCGCATGAGATACTTGCCATAGGTGCTCTATAGATTCACTCCGCCTCCGGTTGTTTATATGTGTTCACGATGCAAAATATTTATGGTGTCTGACACTTTACAGTTTATGGATCACACAAAGAGTTGTTCCATACAAGAATATTGTGTCAACCGTTCATGCGTCTACATATGGCGCATGCGCAGTGCGCGAGCCTGCGCGCGTCCAGTCACGGCAATGGTTTGGTTTTGGTTCTCAACTCATACAAGGGTCGTATAAATAATAATATTAAATGCACGCCCGCAGCTCGCGGGCGACAAGCGAGCAGCTCGCGAGCTGGGCATTCGTCATAATTATTATGTGGGCGCACCGTTACAAGATTTTCTGCAAGTTCTAAATAGGTATTTACTATTTTTTTTTCTTCTTTGGCAACCGAGTCTTCAAAATGGTGTTGTCGACTATACTGCCAGTGTCGAGTGGTAACGGCAAAATTATTGAACCGTCGAACTTAACATTGCGGTAGTTATTATTCTTCCGTTAATGTAGATGACGTTAGAAATGAATGATACGATAATATCGACGTTTAACTTCAAATTACGGTACAAAAATAAAAGTGGGTGTCATCAAAATAAGCTACTTAAACCTAAATGCAATTAGGTACGTCAGGCTGAAACTGGTGAAATCCGGTAAACAACCAGAAGCGAAGGTTTTAAAAAAAGATTTACTGATTTAAGTAGAAGTTATCACGCCACACAGTTTTTATTATGAAAACTGTAATTTATTTTCATTTATGACCTTAAAGATCACGATAAAAAGTAATTTTAGCTACAATAGATGACACGAACATCTATTTTTATGAAACCTTTCGAACTCTTAAGTGTGGGAGACCCACGCTTTGGCACGAATGGGCCGGCTCGATTGGAGTGATACCACGGTCTCACAGAAACCTGCCGTGAAACAATGCCTGCGTTGTGTTTCGTCGTGTGAGTGAGGTTACCGGAGGCCCAACTACCTCCCTCCCCAAACTCCCGAATCCCTGAATCCCCAAAAATCCTCAAATTCCTTAATTTCCCAAAGGCCGGTAACGCACTTGTAACGCCTCTGGTGTTCCGGGTGTCCATGGGCGACGCCGATTGTTTACCATCAGGTTTTCTGCTCGGCCGTGGTATCATTCCGGTCGAGCCGGCACATTCGTGCCGAAGCATGGCTCTCTTACGCTTTATAATATAAGGCCACAAGTTCTATCATAATGAGTTCCAAAGCAAGATAAGCTTATGGATTACATCATTAAAAAGAAAAATCTCCGTTTATCTAAAGAAATAGCGATAATGTTCTGTATTCTGTTTAACTAGTGCCCTTAACCCGTATCACGCTGTGTATGAAAGGCAGCTTAATGTTTTCGTTATAATCTAAAATAGATATTATTTGATATCGTGGTACCAAGGCATAATCAAATGCAATATTATTCGCCCTAAGCATCAAAGCCGAAGAAAGACTCGGCATAACCGCGCCGCGCGCCAGCCGGTAAAGACGCAATCTCGCGCCATTTCTTCGATATTCGAATTTAGAATTTCGTTTGTTTTTTTTGTACATTTTTATTTAATTTGTGGTAGTGATAAATTAAAAACAATGAAGGTTTTAAGCGCTGTGATTACTTTTGTGTGTGTGTGTTCTGTTTTTGCCAGTGAGGTGAGTTTAATTATTGTTTATATTTAAATAATGCTAAAATTTCCAATTTCCACTATCTTGTCCTATTATGTTTTATAGGGCAAAATAGTGATTATAATAAATATCTACTTAAAATATTATTTATTTAATGTTAAATCTTCGACAGACCTCAATAGCAAATTGATAACCATATTTCATTTAGATGGAAAGAATAAAATCTGCATATTATTACCAACAGTCATTTATTCGTATTAGGTTTTTGCAATATGAAAAATGTATGCATAAAGTATCTACTTTATATAAATTTATTTTAAAGTTTACCTACATTTTTGACTGATCGTAGGTACTTAAAATAAATAATTTACATAAATTAGTATTTCTATTATTTATACTTTTTACCTGCATTTATATAAATAAAACTATAAAAAAAACTATAATCACTTCAGCAAGACAAAGAAAAAAAAGTAAAAAGCAAAGACAATAATTTTAAAAATACCACCTCCTTTCTTGAGGTACATGTAAACAAAGATTCCCGATCATGCAGCGTGCGCGTGTTATTGTTGCGTCTCGTTCTAGCACGAGGGATGATGTCCATTGTTGTTGTTCTGTCTCCCTCTAAGAAAGGAATCTCCCTGTGTTCCAAATTTTTGAATAGGGAATGCATGGGATGTCACGTAGGCATTTTATTATTGGTAGCATTGATTCACATCAATGGTTGCTAAGTGCACTATGATATCATGTAGGTATGTATGTTTGTGTGTAGGTGTCTACAGATACGTAATTTGAGGAAATATTTTGTTTGAATTACATTTAAAGGTCATTCATGACATTTATTTGTTTGCATAATTATTTAATTACTTACAAATTATTTTTCCTTAATTCTACTGTAATTATTATAGTAGGTAGGTACTGACGAAATATAAATAAGTACTATTCTGTAAAAAGATAGTTCGAGAATTATGAAACCAAGTATTGCTGGGGTTTTTAAAATTCTCAGTAATAACACAGAGTCCAGAATTGTGCCCGGTATATGGCAATACGCTCACTCCCTATTACATGGGCTCATAACATAAAATACTGAAAAGTGGGTGTTACATTGTACAGTGGCATTAATTGCCGTAATGTGCATCTCTATCTACCCCTTCGGGAATAAAAGGCATGATGTTACGTTATGAGACACTTAGTTTTTATTTTATGAGAAACTAGCTTTTACCCGCGGCTTCGCTCGCGTCACAAAAGGATAAAAAGTAGCCTATGTGACATATACCAATACACACAGCGCCATCTATATCAATACTTTTGTTTTCCCTCGGGAACATCAAATTTTCCCGGGTTAAAAGTACCCTTTTATTTAATCCGGGCTTCTAACTTTACGTCTGCAAAAATTCAAAGCAATCGGTTTAGTAGTTACGGCGTGAAAGTGGAACAAACAAACAAACAAACTCACTTTCCCATTTATAATATTAGTAAGGATTACTAAAATCCTTTTCAACTTTTCAGTTTTTTAGGAATATAACGAAAATCGAAGCTATAAAGGCCGTATCTGTTATAACGAAATTTTGAAATCTATCTAGGTGAAAACTGACGGACCTTAATAACGATAGAGAAAATATTGAAATGTATATTATTAAAACAAATATTTACAAAAGAACAATGTTTTTGTTACAGAGTTACAGAGCAGGTGTACTGCAGTTGCAAAACAAAGAAATAAACGAGTACACGCATTTCATACGTGAAGCGGCTAACGCGGTGAGTCACAAATAAAAATAATATTATCATAGAAATTGTTTATATTGTTCCTTGGTATTCGTATTATGAAGAAATGTTACAACATATGGAAAAACTACGAACTGTAGGTAGGTACATAACTGTTACGCAGTCTTTTTTTTTTTCTTTGGCAACCGCGTCTCCAAAACTGTGTTGTCGACTATACTGCCAGTGTCGAGCGGTGACGGCAAAATTATTAAACCGTCGAACTTTTCGGTAGTTATTAGTTGTTAGTAGCTGAAAGGACTAAACATTTGGGTTGTTACGCAGTTATGGCGGCGTGCTTAAAAAAATAATTATTTGTAACGAAAAATGACGTCGAAATGGCTTACGTCACTTTTAAGAAATCGTCACTTATAATTTTTGACTTTAAAAAAAATGGGTGTTTTCCTAAATCAAAAATTATTTATTTCGACTGTCCAATACAATAAAATATTAAAAAATAATCACATTTCCATTAATTGATTTTATGACCAACTTAATTTTAGTATATTTCCAACATTTTGCCTCTAAATAAACGTGACGTCACAATACACAATCTCGTACAAAATTCATAAAAACTGTCGTTTTAGACACTTCGAAAAAAGTATTGAATTTGTTTAGTTGCCAAGTACCCAATTACCGTTGCCAATTTGTCCAAGTCCTTCCCTGGAAGTTTATCTTATAGCAGTAGGTCGTGGTTTGGTACTTCTCCAGTCACCTCAATAAAGGAGTATCAGGGATCTCAAGCATGTTTTGTTATGATAACAATATTGTTTTGCAAACACTCTCAACATAACACAGTTAGGTATTTTTAAACACATACTAAAGAAAAACAATGATAACCTAACTGATCATTTATCTAATAAAATAAAATTAAAAAACATTAATTATTTTTCATTTTTCAATAAAACCTCTTTGGTCAAACGTCAAAAACAAATTGATTTTATTTTTATTTAAGTTAGTCAAATAAAAAAAAATCAATTTCAATTCATTCCATGCGCTCTTCCAAATTCGAATTTTAATTTAGGAATAAAGTTTGTAAATAAAGAGCACGCGGTGATCAGCTGGATCATTGACCGTCACATTCGTATTCGTATGTGCATGATCAAAATACATGCAAGAAATATTTCCTTGCGTAGCTCAATGCCAGAATAATAAATAAAATTTAAATAAAGATAAAATACAAGAATACTGTTCTAGGTGAAGTACCTTTATTTTTAAACCATTTTTTTACGATATGAATACGAAAATAACATCTTTACCTATTATATTATTATATTTACATTTAAAACTTTATTTAATAATTTTATTGTTTAATGCGAATTCTTATCATATTTTATCAATTTCCAGGATGTTGATATACTCGTTGGACTCCGTTGAATCGTCTGACAAGTATGATGAGGTAAGTTTCAATTAAAATAATAAATAAAAATGCAAAACATAATGATAAATCATATAAAAAACATATTCCCTATTCAGAAGAAAGTCATGATAAATTCTATACTCTGTCTGTAGTCTGTATTATTACTGATCTGATCTAAAAAACATTAATAATATATTACTCAACCCTTTGTAGTTAATGAACTTAACTATGTGGTTATTTGTGAAAATAAAAAAATCCTTTCAAATTTCCCCGCCACGCAATCCCCACGTGTTATCATCCTATCCCTTTCTAACGACATACATTATGTTCTTTGTTATTATTCCATCTCGTTCTAATGAATATTCCATAGATAACTTTTTAATTCGTGGTGCGTGGTCCTAAGTCACGTAGACTAAGGTATTGACGCATACAGCCTTTCACTCTAGTGTAACAAGGATTTTAATAAATACTTTTTGCTGATGAAATCTGTTTGGATATAATATGTTGTTTTATGGGTTTTATTGTGAAATAGGATAGTGTAGCTGTAGTTTATAGTGATTAGGCAGAATTGTCAACAAAAAATTATCGACAAAGCTTCTGACAGAACACAAACTAGAAATATCACAGAGACTGTAATTTTTGTGATTTTGGCATTTCAATAATTACAAACGTGTATAGCTAACAGCCAAATGTAATAAAAAGAAAAAAATAAAGACAAAATAGTTAATTGTTTTTGCAAAAGTACAATCGACAAAATTACACTTGACTAGGTGCAAATTATTTCATACAACATTTTTTTTTATTACAGCTTGTCGACATAATATCGAAGACGGCTAGAGAAGCGAGTTTGTATGTCGCCATACATTTGTATGAGAAGGCTCGTTGTCACTTGGGACATGAAATGGTCAGGAGCAACCTGGTGTTCGATAGGAAAGGAGACATTGTTGCTGTGTAAGTTTGTATAAGTAGAATTTATGTATGTTTGTAAACTATATGTCTCGTTTCCAGCTTCACCTTGTTTGAATGCTACTAGTGTGACTACTAAACAGGAGATTCCGGGTTCTAATCCCGAATTGAGTAAAATTATTGCTTATAAGGAATAGATTTTTGAATTATGTTAATTTAATGTGCGTCACCAGATTGTCTAATTAGATTAAGGAAATTGAAAATTAATGACACAGACTTACCTATACCATAGTTCAATAACACAATACCAACCGTCCAAAATTAACAGTTACAGAAAACCTCAAAACAGTAATGCCAACTGCACAGCCTCGCCTTCAGAGCCAGCTACGTTTACCACTGACTTTGGCGTGACATTTGGTGTGATGATGGAGGAAGACTTAGCTCTTTATGATGAAGAGCACTTGAAAGGAGTCAAGAACTTGGTGTTGACTGGAGACTGGCAGTCTGAGTTATCGTTCTTGAGTGGTGAGTTATTGGATGTTATTATAAGAGAAAAAGTCAAAGGTTTTATAATTATAGTGCTCTTACGAGGAATATATTTGGTTTAAAAAAGTACTATTCCACACCAAAGTCTTGGAAGGATTCATTAAGATGGGAATGTGATGGACAACAGGGATTCAGTAGTCCCTGTTGTCCCATAATAGATTTACAGAAGAAGTTCTGTTCTGTAAAGATATCTTCAGCGAAGATTCAAACAAGACTTCTCTTGTTGTAATCTGTATCTCTGAATTTTCATTAATTCAGACGTTCATAAACATATACATCAAATAATCCATCGATTTTTTTATTTTCTAAATACGTAGACTGCAGGGCATAACAACAATTCTATATATTTCAGCTGCCCAATTCGCGCCATCTTGGTCTTATACTAACAACGTGAACCTAGTGTCTACTACAGGCATTTATTCTGGGAAGGCTGGATTGAAGTCTGGATCTGGTAGACTGGTAGTTGCTGATCTACTGAAGAATGGCGAAAATGGTAAGTCATTTAGCTTTTTACCTTTAAAATAATCTACATAATGGTTTACTTGTTTGTAACCCGGTGTGATTTTATGACCAAATGCATTTATGACATGGAAGCTAAAGAAGAATGTAAGGATCGTAGTACGTGGCAGTCTGTGGTATCCTCATAGTCATAACCAGGCATTGGTTATGTATTTGTTTGAACTATAGGTTTAAAACAGAATAAAAGATGTACTATGTACTTGTATAAATAATTTAAATCTTCAAGTATGTGCTAAACACATTGCTTTCGATACTAAGTTTTTCATGTTTACAGTACATCGTGAAGGTGACTGATATTTTCGTACGTTTGATTACAAACATGTTTTGCAAAGTTTGTTATCGACATGTGAGCATCGTATGATGTCTGATAATAATCATAGACCACATTACGTCATAGTGTTAGGAATTATGACGCGTCTAATGTTTTCTTAGTTTAGACTAGTTGAGGAAATCAGTATAGCGAATAATTACAGTTTTGTTCATTAAATTTCCTTTTTTCCCTCTTCATTTAAAAGAGGAATAATTAGGTATTGTTTTAGTTGGCGTGGCAGCCGATGCCGTACCAAGATAATTATGAAAATCTAAATTTCAAATGTTTGCTATGAAAACAAGTTTTGCATAGTTGCAGTTGCCGGGCGAATATGAATAAGACGTAAAATTCTCTATTATATATTTATATATGGAGAGATTTGTAAACATAAATTGTTTATAATTACATGCAATAATAATGTAAAGACGCATTGTACATGCATTTATTAGAAAAAAATAGAATTTAATAGAAAAAATTCATGGTGTGAGTACTTGCTTATGAAAACATGAATATTACTTTTTTGCGTGTCTATTATTGAAATCTTGGACATTGAATTTAATAGTAATTAGGTTTAATTACACGTTTTGGTGTAATTGTTATGTGCGATGTTGTGATTATTTTAAGTTTTGAAATGATGTGATCAAAAATACGTAGGTAAATAATCTGGTGCATATACACTTACTATGTCTGAAAATAGACTTACAATAAATACCTAAACCCACGCCTGTCTCCGCTAGGGAACGCTAATTTCTATGATTCTTACATACCTCCTTCGCTTTCTCAAAAGTCATCAGTCTTTTCATGCATACCTACTCAAGAACAAATACTGATAAGCATAAAATAACTATTATGTAAATTCTGTAAATTCACAATCTTGAAATTCCATGAACATTACTATTGTGAATTTAAAAATATTAATATTTCCGAAATTAAAAATAATCCAATTCTTAATTAACTAAAAATCGCTGGTTACTCACGTGAATATACTGAGAATAGGCTGCACGACATCGCCGCGACCGCGCACGCTGCTCATGAGGAAGAACCCCTCTGTGGTTCGAAAGTTTAGCTTTTCTCAGTATATTCACGCGAGTAACCCGCAATTTTTAGTTAATTTAGTATGTCTAACGATAGTTATTATAAAAATTGATTTTTTTACAGAAGTATCAGCTGTCCCGTCAATCAATAATCCAGTGAACTTCCTGGCTGAGGATCTGAACCTGTACGTGATGAAGCAGCTGGACTTGCAGGCTAGCGCCAACGGATACACGGAGACCATCTGCCATAGGAGCTTCTGCTGCGAGTTTTATGTGAAGACCGCTAAAGGTGAGGTCCTAAATGGTGGCGTTTGAGTAGATTTGTTTTTTTTTGGTTATAGATTTCTGTTCAGGAAAAATCTTCCTTACTAATTTATAAATCGGAAAGTGAGTTTGTTTGTTTGTTCCGCTTTCACGCCGTAACTACTAAACCGTTTGCTTTGAATTTTTGCAGATGTACAGTTAGAAGTCCGGATTAAATAATAGGGTACTTTTTATCCCGGAAAAATTTGATGTTCTCGAGAGAAAACGAAATTATTGGTATAGATGGCGCTGTGTGTATTGGTATATGTCATATAGGCTACTTTTTATCATTTTGTGACGCGAGCGAAGCCGCGGGTAAAAGCTAGTTCTAAATAAAGGCAAAAATCTACTCTTTTATTTAAAGTGCGAATGTTCTTGAAGCCATCTTAAAAAAATTGCAATGCATTTCAATAAAATTATTTGCATTTACGGTAACTAACAGTGGTGTTTGTTTTTTATTTCAGATGTCAAGACTGAATCCGCTTATAATTTGGCGGCGTTTAATGGTGTCCGTCCTTTTGGCGCTAACCACAATGTTGCTACTCAGATTTGCGTTTTATCAGGGTAAGTAGTTTTCTCGTCTAATTGGCTTTCAAATTTATTATAAGGATTATCAACCCAATGTCGTCTATTTTCCATTTTCATTAGAAATATGGCAGGCTTTTTTGCCAAATTAAAATAACTCCGACTTTCTGCCAGTATTGTAATAAGTTTCGTATATTTTGGCGCTGGTTTACTACATAGGTCACAAGTTCAGGTTTCATGTTATTGTTAAAACTAAAATTAGGATTTGATTTGACCCGATTTTTATCCAGAGACCGTAATCAATGTTGCAATTTAATAGGAACTGGGCCGCAACCAATGATAGCTGTTCTTTTCTGAACTTAGAGTGTAAATCTTGAATTCCCATTTAAGTCTTATCATTTCTTGTTACAGATCTGAATCCAACACAAACTTCGAAAGAATATCCATCGCTGCCAACTTTACGAAACAAAGCTCTCAATATCCAATCGTCCAATCAACAGCAGTGCTGCCAACTGAAGCCTTCAACTTCGAAGTTAAGAACAATGGTGTTTCAGAACAGGTAACATTGGAATTAGAAAATGCGAAAAACCTAATAAACTTTGGTATTATCGGTAAAAATGCTAATGTAGATTTGGAAAATGAGTATGTAGTTGAGAAAAATGCCACTGATAATGTTCAGAGTGAGTTCTTTGAATATATTTTCAATGAAGATGTTCAAGAGTTTGTAGATTATGTTTGGATCCGTTTACGAGTACTCATCGTTGTTGTTTCCATTTACATTTTGGAAATGATGTAATTTTGTGAAAATAATTCTGTGTAAATCAAAGCAATATTTAAAGAGATTATCTTTTTAATTTCTTTACCTAAGGTTATTGCACCGATTTTGAGTTCTTATCCGTGAACAATAAGATTAAATTTGCAATAGAATTCAAATTGCAAACACTATTTCTGCAACGCAATGTGTTCTAAACCATATAGAGAGCACGATAGAATTCAAAATCGGTTGATATAATCGCAAAGAGGAGTGGTTTTTTAATTATTAAATGTTGCGATTGTGTTTATCTTAGTACAAAAGGTATTTGTATCATGAAAGAAAGTGGTTTGTGGTATTGTATGATGGATATTCTTTATAATGCGAGTTTGTGATAAAATCTGTTCATTAATGGCTTAATGAGTGATAAGACTGTAAAATATAAGCGTTGAGATCGATAAGTACTTGATAATAACTTCTAGAATAATATTGTACCTACTGATAGAATGTACGGAAACCAGTTTGCCTTGTATGGTCGATAGATGGCGCTTTTCTCTATTTAATTACCAAAGAAATTGGTAAATTAATGCTGGCGATTAGAAAGCCGTTTTACTCAATGAAATAGAGTCTATTTTTGAGTAATTGTGTATACAATATTTTGGCAGATGTCTGAAATGCACAATTGATATTCTGTTCACTAATTCAGTGAAAAAATTAATGTTTTATGAATTTAATATTTTCTCAATTAACCATGTCATCTTTTTAATGTTCAATTTATGATAATATGAATTTCTGTGTGTACGTGCCATTGTACTTTAAAATAATGTTGTTGTCGACTGTAGTAAAAGTGATACTGTTTCACCATTCATACCTTTAAAGAATTAATTGCATAAATATTTTGTTACTATTAAACTTGTTTTAAACTTTAATTTTAATGAAAGTTAATACAAGTGTTATGTTCAGTATAAATGGCTCCACATTTCGTATTTTTATAAAATAGTATGGTCTGAGATGCCATTTATTTATTAAGAGCTTGATATGACATTTGGTAAAGAAGATTTGATTTTAAAATTTTATTTTAATGACTGTAGTAATTTTGTGTAATGGTAAAACATAAATGGTATTGTGAGTAACTTAGATATTTTGTCAAGGATTAAGAATTCAAGTATTGTAAAAAATACAAAAATAAATTAATATTTTGTTTTTGTAAAGGTAATGTATAAGTGATGGTTATATTTTTTTATATAAGGTTGTATTTTGTAAAATAATTATTTTGGCAAATGGTACAATATTTTCTATGTTATATTAATCTATTTGTAATACAGTCGATAAAGACTGTTACTGTGATATTAGATATATGCATGATTTAAATATAATGAATTTTATAATAATTAATATTTGACCATTATTTTTTCCTTGTTCATATACTCTTTTTTTCTCAGCTATCCGCTACCTATGAAGTGAAGATAATGGACTAGGACAAGTCGATAATTTTAAATTTTAAATATCAATTTTCTTTTTTTTATGTCATGAGCAGGTAAACGAGCAGACGGATCACCTGATGGTAAGCAATCGGCGTCACCCTTGGACACGTGGAACAACAGGGCGTTACAAGTGCGTTACCGGCCTTTTGGGGATTGTTGGAGATTCAGGGATTGGGGAACCTTACTCACACGACGAAACACAACGCCAGCGTTGCTTCACGTCGGTTTTCTGTGAGTACGTGGTATCACTCCTGTCGAGCCGGCCCATTCGTGCCGAAGCATGGCTCTCCCACACTTAAACTTTTCTACTTGTTATTAAGGGTGATTTACCAGAATGAATTTTTCCAACATTTTACCAATTACCACCATGTTACCACCACATAGATACTAATCGTAGTTTCAAGCGGCCATTTTGAAATGGTCTGTTGTGGGTCATGATTCGAATTTGTCGACAGTACTTAGTGGCTGATTATTTTACGTTTATGTGGACGGAAATGTCTTAAAATGAAAAAAAAATTGCTTTACATTTTGCACATTTATTATATATTTATACTATAAATATAATATTAAATTAAATTAATATCTATACAAGTACGATTAGCGATCATATTTCATTTACAATTTGAGAAAAGAAATATCCGAATACGTAAAATCTTTTCGATCGATTTTGGACATTAGTCTATTGAGTTTTTGAAATTACATCACGCCTTTTATCCCGGAAGAAGAGGTAGGCAGAGGTACACATTACGGCACTTAATGCCACTGTACAATGTAACATTCACTTTTCACTATTCATATTATGAATCCCTTGTAATAGGGAGTGACCCTTTTGCCATATACCGGGCGCAGAACCAATTTTATTTTAAAAACCAAGTAGGTAATACCTTGCCGCGCAGTCGCACTTGCGACCACTCGGGCAACAAGACAGTTCTATTGAATTTCTGAAAAAACTTTCATTAATAAATTTTAGATTAAAGATTTAATATAATTTCGTCTACAATCCACCATTTTGATTTAAGATTAAGTCATTATTTTCGACCGCAAATCGTTTAGAATCTACCAACTGTCGTCGCAAAATATAATTTTTTTTATGGCATAAGCCGGTAAAAGATCAGACGGATCACCTGATGTTAAGCAATCAGCGTCGCCCATGGACACCTGGAACACCAGAGGCGTTACAAGAGGTTTACCGGCGTTTTGGGGATTAGGAATTTGAGGATCGTTGAGAATTCAGGGATTGGGGAGATTGGGGAAGGGGAGGATCTGTGATAAACCCGTCAATGTCTATTAGTAGTTCTGTGACGTCTATGGTCCTCGATGTACCTGACGTGGTCCATGTCATCATCATACAGTGTCTTCTCTATCCATCGCATGTAGGCTTCCACCTGATGAAAGAAACGGAAGTCAAAATCAAATAGGTCAAAATAAATACTTTTTACGATGAGCATGCACGAAAAGATTGATGACTGTTGATGAAGCGAAAGAGGTATGTAAGATTCGTACTAATAGGGATGATGAGAGGGTATGAAAATTAAACATCTAATTAGTCCGTAAGTTAGGTAATGAAAAAATATTAGATACGTATTTTTTTATTTTGTCGTATAAGAAAACAATACTTAGATAAAACGAATCAGAGTTTAGGAGTGGGAGGTAGCTACATTATTTTAGAGTATAAATCGTACTCAAAAGTGACGTCACGCGATATTTCAAATGAATATATCTTGGATACTATTCTTTTCCGTAAGAAAATAAAAAATACGTGGTTAATGTTTTTAAATAATCTACCAGACGGACATTAAAATATAAATTATTCATCTACCCTGTCTTTGCCTACCCCCTTGGGAGACAGGCGCGAAGTTAAGTATGTATGTATGTAAATACTTTTTATTACTACGTGGGTATTATAGCAAACCCTCTTGTGTGGACTAGGCTTAAGAATTTTATAAAGGTATTGTAAGATAATTTTTCAAATGGAAAATGGCTGAAGTCCTTCTCACAAGCATCATCTTTAGTTTAAAACTAGCTACTTCCACGCGGTTTCACACGCTCTGCTCAGCTCCTATTGATTGTAGCGTAATGTTTTATAGCCCATAGCCATCCTCGATAAATACGCTATCTAACACAAAAATAATTATTCAAATCAGACTTGTAGTTACGGAGATTAGCGCGTTCAAACAAACAAACAAAAAAACTAAATCTTCCGCTTTATATAATAGTATAAGATTAACTTTATGGTAGACGGCTATTTATCATACCTTCGTGTAGACATCAGGTTTCCCTCTAGCACATGGGATGCCCCAGGATACGATGCCAATTTGACGACCTTCACGCACCAGTGGACCTCCGGAGTCACCCTGAAGAAATGAAGGCACAATTATTATCTACTTATGATACTTACTACAGACTTCACTCGGCCAACGAGGCCGTTTGCCGCGTGGTCGCAAGTGCGACTGCCGGGCAAGTGGGGTAGGATTCAGGTCCCGTGTCGGGCAAAGTATTACTGTTTTTTTTTTAAATCACAGTTGTGCACGGAGTCTGGAATTGCGCCCGGTGTATGGCAATAGGCTCACCCCCTATTACATGGGTTTCATAACACAAATAGTGAAAAGTGGGTGTTATATTGTACAGTAGCATTAAGTGCCGTAATGTGCACCTCTGCTGTATATTTTCTTAAAATAATTATTTTGTAAAAAACCAGAAAAAATGGCAATAAAGTAAAAAATCGCTTACATGACAAGCGCCTTCTCCAGCCTTTGTCAAGGCGCAAATCTGAGTTTCGAACACAGGATTAATGCTCTTATGAGCTTCTTACACTTCATACGTGATGGACCTTAGTTCCAATTGCATTAAGTCGTTGGGTACACGACCTGGGTACTGTGGACAAGAAACGATTTTAGGAAGGTAAAAACTTAATAAGTATAAGTAAAACAAAAGATACGCATGGTAGTTACATACTGCTATGACAATTCTTAAAGGCGTTATAATTCTGTTTCCTACTAATATTATACTTAAATGAAATTTTGTGAGGATGCATGTGTGTGTGTTTCTTACTCTTACAAGTTAAAATGACTGTAGGGAATTTGATCAAATTTGGAAAAGAGGTACTTTATGGTCCAGAATAACAAATAGGCTACTATCTACCACAGGAACGCGAGCGATCCTGCTGGCAGAAACGAGTTGTTTGTAATTTTTAAAACATCGTTTCTCCACTAATTATGCTACAAAGTTCACCTATCAATTTACATTGATTCTGACAAGGCCGTTGACCAAATATAAGATAATAATATCAGCCTATCCTCGATTATTCAGAACCTTAAAACTCCCGTTTTATTTATTTTTTTATTTATTTAGTCTTTCATGTACACAATTTGATTATGGCAGATAAGGCGAACTTAATGCCATAGGGCATTCTCTACCAGTCAACCTTAGGGTTTTAGGAGAAAATCTGCGAAAAATAAGGTACGGAGAATAGAGTAACAAAGTTTTATTATATGAATTAAGTAAATCAAACTCACCGACGTGGTCCCCCAACCCGTCAACAGTAACTCCTCCCCCTTTTGCACAGGCTCATCATTAAGTTCCACAGCGTCCACCTTCCGTCCGAAACCCATTTCCACTTCAGTAAACAGTATGGCGATATCATTCTTGATGATATAATCGTCATAGTCCTCGTGGACCACTATCTTTCGAATGTCGTATGCTGTGCCTCCTGCTAGAAGCTGGTTTGTGCCTACAACTGCTTTGAAGTACTTGGGGCTAGTCTGGAATGAAGTAATTATAAGTAAACTGTTTATAATAACTATCGTGAGACATACTAAATTAACTAAAATCGCGTGTTACTCACGTGAATATACTGAGAAAAGCTCTACTAGTTAGTCTATGCGACGTCGCCGCACCGCGCACGCTGCTCATGAGGAAGAACCCTTCTGTGGTTCGAAACTAGTAGAGCTTTTCTCAGTATATTCACGTGAGTAACCCGCGATTTTATTTAATATACCTAAACAATGAAGAAACTGAAAGAAATTTCGAGTGTTAAGTATCCTTGTATTTTTTCTATTGTCCATCACATTCATGGAAGTCAAGGTGGTAAGAGAACAGGGGTCCGGACCTACCCTTATCGTTTAGAAGCAGTTACTTATTGCATGGAATGATTTATTAATTATTTGTACGATTCACAAATTGTTTTTCTGAATTCGACTGCGTCTTGCAGTTTGTCGTCGTTGCGCCTATTAATAATTTCATAGCAAACAATAACATTGAAAACTTTTTACTATATTCACTGATAAACAATTGACGAATTTAAATAAGTAGTTTTATTTGGCATAAAAAGTAAATTATTATTGAAATTAAGTAAAATAAGCATACAAATTTCATTGCATTCAAAATTGCCATTCAACGTTGTAATGCTGCTAGTATTTTGGGCACCGTCCCTCACGATTGCGATGAGGTAAATTTTTTTTTTTGATGGGCATCATATCGTAACATTTTTATTATTTATGACCCACCCCAGCTTCGCAAGGGTGCAATATACATGTATTATACATATAAACCTTCCTTAAGAATCACTCTATCTATTAAAGAAAACTAAAAACCGCATCAAAATCCGTTGCGTAGTTTCAAAGATCTAAGCATACATAAGGACAGACAGACAGCGGATAGCGACTTTGTTTTATACTATGTAGTGATTTTAAAGTGTAAATATTATAGTTTTTAGTTATTTGTATTTATAATATTAATATTAGTTTAAATTAGCTTTAAACGTATGAAATGTGAAAGTTTAAATTGTAGATTGAGACAAATTGTGAACAAATTTCTTAAGAATTACTTGCCTTACCTGTCAACACAATGTGCAGCAGTAAGTATAACTCTAGGGGTCACTAGAGAGGCCCCACAGAAGTGCCACACGCCCCATAACCGTAGCGACACCTGGTAAGGTGCTGATCCATTAGGAGCCTTTATACCACCTACTATACGTTCCCATTGTTCTTGATCTTCTGGATTTGAAGACGAAAAAAATTCAGACGATACTGGAAGAAAAAAAATTGAAATATAAATAAACAAACAAAATAAAACATTCTGAAAATGATTATACACTAAAAATGTTAATTTACGATATTAAAGTTTTGACAAAAAGAGTTTGTCAGAAGTGGGATTCGAACCCACGCCCACAGAAGTGGACTGCGACCTGAACGCAGCGCCTTAGACCGCTCGGCCATCCTGACTTGTAAATACTACTCGAAATTATCAAGTACATTCTACAAATCAGTACGACCAGATAAAAATAGACTATGACGTCACAGGTAGTTGATAGAATTGATAAATTCACTTAGCGTGGATTGCATGCGATCAATAGGAAACATTTAAGCGAGTATAGACTTTAGTTCATAGTTTTAGGGTTTATTTACCTTTGGGTGATGTGACGTAGTTGGCATTGACAGTTAATAGAGGTCAGTATTAGTTACTATGCAGTGAAATAAGAATGGAAGGTAATGTTTTGTTTATTGAAGTTAATATTGAGATTTTACTATTCTACATACATAACTTCACGCCCGTCTCCCATGCTCATATCATAATGATATAACTTAGTGGCCACAAAATTGTAAATTAGGTATCTATTAAGGTTTTAATGACTAATTTTGGGTGGGTAACCTATCAGTACTAATAATAGTTATTTTTGGCTTTTTAGTTTTGACTTATTGTTTGTTATTAGTTCTTGGTTTATTGAAGTCGGTTTTTAAACGCTGTTTTTATTTTATATCTGTACTAGCTTTTACCCGCGGCTTCGCTCGCGTCACAAAAGGATAAAAAGTAGCCTATGTGACATATACCAATACACACAGCACCATCTATACCAATACTTTTGTTTTCCCTCGGGAATATCAAATTTTTCAGGGATAAAAAGTACCCTATTATTTAATCCAGACTTTTAAGTTCACGTCTGCAAAAATTAAAAGCAATCGGTTTTGTAATTACGACGTGAAAGTGGAACAAACAAACAAACAAACTCACTTTCTGATTTATAATATTAGTAAGGATAGATTTACTCATGGTTTTGTAGGTACCTACGCGTAGGTTTAATTATTCCCATAGAAACGGAAATTAAGTATAAGTAATGTAACTTCAAGACATTGTTTTAAAAATAATAAGATTTTGAGTTTGAGACCAAAAATGATATTGCACATTTTTTGTTATTAACAATTTTCGTTTCCGATAAACTTATTTTAAGACCTAACACAAAGGCTTATTAATATTACCTAATTAAATTAACTACAAATCGCTGGTAACATAACATAACATAACATCACGCCTTTTTATATCCGAAGGGGTAGGCAGAGGTGCAAATTTTGGCACTTAATGCCACTGCACAATGTAACACCCATTTTTCACTATTTATTTATACACATCGCGGGTAACTCAGATGAATATACTGAGAAAAGCTCTACTGGTTTCGGGCCACAGAGGGGTTCTTCCTTATGAGCAGCATGCGCGGTCGCGGCGATGTCGCGCACCCTACCTAGATCGCACAATTTTTAGTTAATTTAGTATACTAATCTACTATATAAAAATAAGTCGGGTTTTCTTTCCTGACACTATAACTACAGAACGCACGAACTGACTTCCACGGTTTTGCATTCGTTGGAAAGGTCTCGGGCTCCGTGAGGTTTATAGCAAAGAATCATTACTAATATTATAAATCGGAAAGCGAGTTTGTTTGTTTGTTCGTTTGTTCCGATTTCACGCCGTAACTACTGAACCGATTGCTTTGAATTTTTGCAGACGTAAAGTTAGAAGTGTGGATTAAATAATAGGGTACTTTTTATCCCGGAAAAATGATATTCCCGAGGGAAAACAAAAGTATTGGTATAGATGGCGCTGTATGTATTGGTATATGTCACTGATGTCACATAGGCTACTTTTTATCCTTTTGTGACGCGAGCGAAGCCGCAGGTAAAAGCTAGTGTTCCATACAACGAAGCTATCTGGTGGTGAAACGGTGTTCGCCGAGTTTGCTAGTCTTTTATAATAACTATCGTAAGATGCAGGTATTTCTAAATCTAATTGATATTAAATGAAATAATTAAGATTTTTTAAAAAGCTTACATTTAGCATTCTTATGTTGCTTCCTAACTTGATTAGGCTTCTGGTATCCAGTCAGGCCATTCACAATTATCTCCACGTCCGAAATGTTAGGAAATGTGACTCTATCTTTTATTTTGAAAACCATTACGTCTTTTGTTTTATTCTTTGCGGTGTTCATTGGTACTAAGTCTGCAATGTATGTTTTGTTACTCGAAACCACTGTTTTCGTTTCACCTGGGAAGGAAAACAGTGAATCGTTGTCTTTTATTTAATTATCGTTTACAATCTTCTATATATATAAAAGAAAGTCGTGTTAGTTACACTACTTATAACTCAAGAACGGCTACATCGATTTGGATGACAATTGGTGGGGAGGTAGCTTAGAACCAGGAGACGGACATAGGATACCGAAAATCACGAACGGGAATGGTAAAGAACGGGATTGCGCGTACGAAGTCACGGGCAGAAGCTAGTATAATATAAAAATGTCAATATTTTGTTTGTTAGGTGCGCTTTGGTAGTTAAAAACCTGGTCTTATTTGGATATTATAATATCACACCTTTTATCCCCGAAGGGGTAGGCGGAGGTGCACATTACGGCACGGCACTATTTATGTTATGAGTCCCATGTAACAGGGGGTGAGTATTTGAAAATGGTTGAGACAAATCTAGTTTTAAATCGGTAATCCAGAAGCAAGTAATTCTTTTATAAACTACATTAAAAAAGACCGACTTCAACCCCCTCTTTTTCTGAAGTCGGTTAATTAACTTGATTACCGTCATTATAGACACAATTAAAGAACAATAGTTTGCGGTCACCGGTGTCCTCGCGGTGTTTGACAGTTTAATATACTAGAACCTTCTCCTAAGTATAACAAACACTTTTCTGAAAACCATATCAAAATCGGTTTAGTCAATTGCGAGATAAACGACCAGAAAAATACATACATACATACGGTTCAATTTGAAAACCTCCTTCTTTGAAGTTGCAAATATGAACCTTATTGAAGGTCTATCAGAATCTTAAGCGCAACCCTATTACCAAACACCGGTCACATAAAACATTCCTTAAGAATATTTAAGCAAAGGTAAAGAACGGCCTCACAGAAAACCGACGTGAAGCAACGCTTGCGTTGTGTTTCGTCGTGTGAGTGAGGTTACCGGAGGCCCAATTACCCTCCCCTTCCCCAATCTCCCCAATTCCTGAATCCTCAACGATCCTCAAACTCCTAATCCCCAAAAGGCCGGTAACGCACTTGTAACGCCTCTGGTGTTCCAGGTGTCCATGGGCGACGCCGATTGCTTACCATCAGGTGATCCGTCTGTTCGTTTACCGGTTTATGCCATAAAAAAAATTACGTCTCAGAACTCACCAATAGCAAAACAAAACACAAAAATAACCGCGAAAACGAATCTACAGTCCGCCATCTTGTTTCGAAACTTGAAAACTATGGACAAGAATAGGAAACTTTTCCTTTATATAGCGCATAGACAATTTAGTCTGACGCAATAGTTTTTTGTACTAAATTCTTATGGTGATACCCCTATAGTGTGTATTACGTGCATTTATTTAACTAAGATAATATAATGCCGTCATTATTTCAAGGTAGGTCATGATTGATGGGGTCAATTTGAGGATGGGTGACCGTTTCAGTATTTGTTTCAAGTAGGCCCAAAAAGATCCGCCTAACCCGGGCGGGATAAGTCATTCGATGATTTTCCCCCTTAAAAAAAGGCCCAAAAAGATCGTCACAGTAACTGATGATTTCGTTGCTATTATTGACGACTGCTGCTGCTTCTGTCAGCGACGTCGCCCGTGTTCCCGTGGTGTAAAAAGTGGCCTGTGTGTTATGCCAGACCATTACCTATCCCTGTACCAAGACTACCAAGTCGCGGAGAACCTAACGGGTTACCGGGGCTCCGGCTCGACGTGCAGGGGAAGGAACGGGGTAGTTTTTAGTCAGTAAGAGTCTGACACTCCCTCCCGCCTCACCTACGCGGGATCAGTCATTCGATGATTTTATTTTATTTTATTTTATTTATTTGGGAAAACAAACAGTGACACATTACATGATACATTATGACACAATACATAGGTTTGAACAAATGTGTAACCAACGGCGTTTTGCACAGAATATAAATTAAATCATAAACACCATCACACAAACTTATATAAAAATTTTCCCCCCTTAAAAAAATCCCTGTACCAAATTTTATTCCGATCCCTTCAGCGGTTTTTGCGTGAAAGAGTATCAAACGCACAAACACACAGACATAATAATATACATCCTCACAAACTTTCGTATTGATAATATTATAGTACGAAGTAGGATTATATCAAAGACGCATACTGAACTTCATGGTCTTTGTACTTTTTGGTTTGTCTCTATTGTAGATTCTGGCTAGCTGTACTGGCTAGTGTTGGCTTCATTTTTGAGGGGGACAATCATAAATGATCCGCCCTGAGTGAGACAAGAAGGTGTGTCAGACTTTTTTTAAGGGGCGAAAATCATCCAATTGCTTCTCCCGTCTTGGGTGAGGCGCGAGAGTATCAGACTCTTACTGACTAAAAACCACCCCGTTCCTTCTCTGGCTTCGAGCCATATCCTCGGTAACACGTATTATTGTCCAGTGGGTTGTAAGGTGATATATTAGATCTCAAATGACAACAGGACGTACGTGAAAATGCAAGGAACCGCTAATCATGCATTATTTCATGTGGTATTTTCTATATGACCATTTCCGATGAATACATTGTTAGATAGATATTAATATTCACTGCAATGTACAGGAAATCATCAATAGATAATATCATCAATATCAATATTGTCGAGGATACCATTTAGAAAAGTAATCAACATCTTATATGCGGTGCATAACAAATTGCTAACGGGATCCTTACTATTTATGGGGCGTCGCTTAGTCTCTGTTCTTGAATAATTCCTGTATTATAGGCAATTGATAGTTTTAATGTTGTATGAGAATTTGTGAATAATTTTCCGAGATAACAAATTAGGGCTCATAGCTAAAGTCTCTTAGGATCTTGCTTATTTACACATCTAACGGAAAGATACCAAAAAATCGCAATTTGTCAAAATTAACGTAGAAAAATTTAATAAGTTTTTTGTACACCTAAGTAAGCATTGATTGTATGTAGTGCGATTCATATATGTTAATTTAGAGATCAGTTAATTTGAGTTCAAAACTCGGCAGTGTAAGTTCTTCGTGGCGACGTCCTACATTCGGGGACGTAATCATTATTCTGGATTTCAAATTTCTGAGTTACAGGACATAGGTCTCGTATATAAATATCTATAGAGATGTTATGATGAGATGTTATGATGAGAAGATAACACTGTCTTTAATATTTCTGTGTAAATTATTATGTTTTCGGCTTACTCACGTAATAGTAGTAGTACCAGTATTACCAGTAGCAGCGCGACAGTCGCCGCGTCGCGGGTCGCGAAATGCTGCTCATGAATATGAGCCTCTAGCATGGCTTGAAACTAGTCGAGTTCCTCGTCAAACAGTTACGTGAGTAAGCCGAATATATAATAATTTATTTAGTATGTCTTACGAAAGTTACAATACAAATATTTCTGTGGATTTACCTCTCAATCTAAACACAGGTTAAATAAAATAATAGCCAATTACTTCTAGTATTATAATTGAATAGCTCACAAACCATATTTCGATGACAAACTATGTAATAACATTGCTATTAAGATTCCCGACTAGCCATCCAACATACAGGATGTATGCAATTTGCGAGTTGTACACCTCGGCTGCAGTTACAGGTCTAATCAGCCGTGTGATGTGCATAGCAATGCCAAGGTTGAGATTTAAGAATATTGTCAGGAGATTTTTGGGACACACTGTTTATAATTTCTTTTTTAATATTAATTTGACATTTTGTCTTGTAAATGAATATGAGATTATCATTGATGAGTTATAGAATTGTGTAGTCGTGGTGACCCGGAGGTTTAAGACGCCTGCTTCTTGACGTGCAGGAGAAGGAACTGGATGGTTTTTAGTTAGTAAGGGTCTGACACTCCCTCCCGGCTCACCCAGGCGGGAGCAGTCATTCGATGATTTTCCCCCATTAAAAAAAAGGGTCGGCAAGACGCATGTAATGCCCCAAGTGTTGCAGGCGTACATAGGTCACGGTAACCGCTTACCATCAGGTGGGCCGTGTGATGTTTTGCCACCGTCGTGGTATAAAAAGGACCGTAGTCCAGATGTGGACTATCACATGTTGTTAATATGATGAAAATTTAAAACACACTCTTTCATCGTTCTCCTGGAGTTCAAATTTCAGAATTTCAGATAATTTTCTTTTTTAAGCCTTTACTAAAAGCCTCCTCCAAAACAAACCCCACATCCTCCTAGCGACAGCAGATGTTTGCGCCGGCGCCGATTGGCCCGCGCCGCATAAGAATACAGTCATTACGCACACACGTGTACGTGCGTACGCGCATAATGACAGACATTATGCCATACCGTCACATCTCTGATAATCCAGGGTAAGTATACTATATGGCTTTATAGTGGTCGTTTCTGGCATAAATATAAGTTTTAATATTAAATATATGGACGATTCTTTGTATTAGGATAGTTGTGATTGGATTAGCGGGTCTTTATACTATAGTGGCGCCATCTGAGGAATGCAAAAACGAAGGTTTTAAAGATTATAGAATGTTTTGTAACTGTAAGTTTTATTGTGGTTTTAAATGTCATGTACCTTTTTATCCTCACTATTATTAACTTTTATAAGCCGGTAAACGAGCAGACGGATCACCTGATGGTAAGCAAGCGGCGCCGCCCATGGACACCTAGAACACCAGAGGCGTTACAAACGCGTTATCGGCTTTTTGGGGATTAGCAATTTGGGGATTGTTAGGGATTTAAGAATTGGGGAGATTGGGGAGGGGAATTGGGTCTCCAGTAACCTCACCCACACGATGAAACACAACAAGCAAACGTTGTTTCACGTAATTTTGGCTCATGTTTAGAAAGTATTAAAACCTTCTGTATCATGGATACGCTTTCAAACGACTTGTAAACCAGACACATCCTCATCATCATCAACAGCCGGAAGACGTCCACTGCTGGACAAAGGCCTCCCCCTTAGCCCTCCACGTCGAACGACAACTCGCCACTTGCATCCACTGGCTCCCCGCAGGAGAAGGAACGGGGTGGTTTTTAGTCAGTATGAGTCTGACACTCCCTTCGGCCTCACCCAGGCGGGAGCAGTCATTCGATGATTTTCCCCCCTTAAAAAAAAAAAAAAACTCTGGCGATGTCGTCGGTCCACCTAGCGGGAGGCCTGCCCACGCTTCGTCTTCCGGTCCGTGGTCTCCACTCAAGGACTTTCCTGGCCCATCTGCCAAACCAGACACATATCGGAATCAAATCTGCAGCACTTTGCACAGCAACTAATCCACCAGCTTCTGAGCCAACCATTTAACTAGGGTTTACTAACAAAGCTTTAATAACATGTACACAATCACATATCTCTCGATTTGCATCAAAACTAAGAAACAAACAAGCATTCCTTTATCAAAGTAAACTGTACACCATATTCTCATGTTTACCAGTGTCTTGTTATGTGCCAGATATCGTCTGATGTATGGTAGTAATTGATTACCGATTTCGATACGAAATCTGTGAGTTCAGTGCCTTTAGCCAAACGCCACTTTAGCGCTTGTCTACAGAGAGAGTAGAAAACTAAATGTATGGAGAAGACACTGACGAGTGTCAAAATTTACGTCAATTCCATATAATTTGGTTTTCTATTCTACATGTAGACAAGCGCTAAATGGCATTTGGCTACAGCTGCTGATCTAGTTTCGAAGCAGTTCTAGTGAATTTCTATTAAAAACGTTGATCGATTCTGGATTACAGGTACTGTTACACACATAAGGAGTTCTATTAAGCATTAAGCATGCTCATAACTTTTAAAAAGTCGAAAGGCTATCCATTCTGATTAAGTGTGGGAGCCATGCTTCGGCACGAATGGGCCGGCTCGACCGGAGTGGTACCGCGGTCTCACAGAATACCGACGTGAGACGACGCCTTCGTTGTGTTTTGTCGTGTGAGTGAGTTACCGTAGGCCCAATTACCCCCCCCCCCCTTTCTCAATCACTAAATCTACAAATTCCTAATTCCAAAAGGCCGGTACGCACTTGTAACGACTCTAGTGTTCCAGGTGTCCATGGGCGACGCCGACTGTTTACTATCCGTCTGATCGTTTACCGGCTTATCCCATAAAAAAATCGCAACCATTCCTTAATTGAGCATGCTAATATGAACAATATTCCGACACACACGCTAAGTGACAAGTGGTCAATTGAAGCATGCTTTTGTGCTTGATATTGTCATGTGTAACAGTACCTACCTTAAGATCGGTTATGAATTTTGGCCATTAGTGATTTAGTGATAATATGTGGAAAGATAAAGTGCTTGTGTCTGTGATTTTTGTATCATGTTAGTATTTCTTTTATGAATATGAGTGTAAAATAATTTCACAATTTTATATATATATAGGCAAAGGTCCACCTATAGAAGGTAATCAAAGGCCTTAGTACGAATTTATTTTATGTTTAACAAGAGACCGCGTTCGGCGCTCTGATTGGCCGGCTCCAATGACCAACCAATTCGAGTGCCCAACGCGGTCTTGTTTCGATTACTTTAAACAAACTTGTACTAAGGCATCAGATCTAGTTATGTTATGATCCTATTTAATCACGAGTCAACTTGTTCTCATGGGAAAATATTTATTAGAATCGAATATTATTCTCTGTATTTCCATAAAGTCCGAAATTAGGTACGTGTATAGGCAAACGTAGTGTAGGCACCCTTCAGCTGTGTGGAGTGACGACATTCGCAAAGTGGCTGGTAGTGGTTGGACGTGAAGAGCTGATCATCGAGTTCAGTGACGTGCAATGGGGCTACCGTATTTTTGCTCATCCGATGGTGCAAATATAGGAAGAGCTATTTTTGTCCAACCACAGTAGCTATCAAATATTGTACGTTCAATGGTGTGTCACTAGCTAATTCCCTATTGGACGAAGAACGAGAGGTTCCCACTAGCGTCATCTGGAGAACAAAAATACGGTAGGCCCCATTGGGGATGCCTATCCTATTTCCAGCAGTGGACAAAAATAATGGTTCATGGTGACAGGCAGATGATGATTTATTGTCACCTGTTAAACGTCTCTGCCTTTCGCTTTGTTTTCAGGTGTGGTGATTATAAAGGGGCAGTTCTTCGACTGTCACGACGACCCAGGGTTCAGTCCTGATGAGGGCCTCTGTCAGAACTTCAGTTCACGTGGCTTGGAGCATTGCAGTACATACACGGTGAGAGATGATACCGACTTCATTTCTAAGGTCTTAGTGATAATATGTACTTTGTTTTACGTTCAACGAGACCGCGTTTGGCGCCCTGATTGGTTGGTTCGTTACAGCCGGCCAATCAGAGCATCGAACGCGGTCTAGTTTCGATCTCGTTCAATAAAACAACATATGATATGATGTACTTATCAAGTTCACAGATATTTTATCTATCTTATACTATTATATAAAGCGGAAGAGTTTGTTTTTTTTTTGTTTGTTTGAACGCGCTAATCTTCGTAACTACAAGTCTGATTTGAATAATACTTTTTGTGTTGGATAGCGCATTTATCGGGGATGGCTATAGGCATATAAAACATTACGCTACGATCAAAGGAGCTGAGTAGAGCGTGTGAAACCGCGCGGAAGTAGCTAGTTTTTTCAATATGCAGGAAAAATCCTTTTATTTTCCGTTCCCGTAGGAATTTAACTAAACTCTAGAAAACTACTTCTTTGTTCTCTATACTGTGTTGTATGTATGCAACATTTTAAGGTCGTTATTGATAAAGCGTATTGAGGTAAATAACATAACATAACATCACGCCTTTTGTCCCCGAAGGGATAAGCAGAGGTGCTCAATACGCCACTTAATGCCACTTTATAATGTAACACCCATTTTTCACTATTTATGTTATGAGTTCCATGTAATAGGGGGTGAGCCTATTGCCATATACCGAGCAAATTCGGGAAACAATTGAGATTTTTTTTAAATGCCCATTAATACTTTGCCCGACCCGGGAATCGAACCCGAGACCCCTTGTCCGGCAGTCGCACTTGCGACCATTCAGCCAACGAGGTACTACTGTAAACGTTTGTAATACTTGTTGAGATTAATAAGTCTAATTTCCTCCCTCAGTGAAGAATGGTACTCCTCATTTCTTCAGAGTGCCGCGCGTGATCCTCATCAGCCGGCAGTTCGTGCTGTCTACTGCCATCGACGCAGCGCAGGTACCTGCAGGATATGCACTGTTGGTATACATTCTTAAAATATTATTTTATTCTCCTTTTGAACCCTTCAGATGTATTGGGTATCACAGACATAGCGAGCAGACGACCTGTTTGCTCGTTTGCCTCCCAATTCCGAAAATTACGAGATTACCAATCACTACCCCTCTCTAGTCTCCCCAATTCCCAAACCGACACAATCTTCAAATTTCCAATTCCCAAAAGGCCGGTAACGCACTTGTAACGCCTCGGTGTTTGAGGTGTCCATAAGCGACGCTATGCTTACCATCAAGTGATCCATCTGCTCGTTTACCAGCTTATTCCGTATTTTTCCCACGGTTGTCGTAAAAGCCAACTAAGGGTGCAGTTCTATTGAAGTGGAGCAGACCAGGGGGCTTACTCTTGAACCCAATTCCGATCGATCGACATTGGTATTGTGAAATTTCGTACTCTTGAGGTGCGACACTAGCGCTCATTGCATCCGTATTGCGTGGATATTGAATGAAATAAACGGTATTGAGTTTGACTTTATATTCCGTACTCTGAATGCTATTTCAACAGCTACGAAAGGGGTTGTACAGTTTTGACATAGAATAATTATTGAGATTTTATTGGTTGTAAATTGCATTGACATTGAAATTGGTTTCAAGAGTAAGCACCCTGAGCGCAGAAGACCTGTGCCACGACTCAACAAACACATGGCTTGAAATCCACATCACTTCTCCATTCCGCTTCAAAGGAACCGCGCCCTAAGAAAGACTTTCGTAAATGATGACTACACATTTCACACAGACCAGGCAGCAACGCTGTCTGTAAGCTCCTTTCCGCACTAGCGGTCAACTGCGCGGCTAGCCGCTCCCTGCGGTTGGCCGCTTTTCCAATTTAATATGCAACCGCTATGGCAACCGCGTCTGTCGATACGAACCGCCTAGGCGGTCAACCGCTAGTGCGTAAGGGGGCTTAATCCTTTGAGTACCGTCATTATAGACACAATTAAAGAACAATAGGTTGCGGTCACCGGTGTCCTCGCGGTGTTTGACAGTTTAAACTATAATTTCCATCTGCAAAGCGAGGAGATAACTTGCTTGTGATAACTTGTTTTATGTAGAGGTCCTTCGTCCAGCAGTGGATTGCTACAGGCTAAATAGATTTTCAGGTTAAGTGAGTGAGCATAACCTTAATATCTTTATTTCATGTTTATTGTAACCGGGATGTGAAGCATCAGATTGTCATGCTCAAAAATAAGCTAAATCATATCCTATTCGACAGATTATAAATGTGACTTTCCAGTGGCAACGTGATCTTCGGTGATTACGAGAGAGATGAGGTGGAATGTAAAGTGACAATAGATGATATAGCGGCTGGTACTGAATGCGAACCTGCGATACTGCTGATGCCCATAGCTGATGTCCTGCTACATCCTGAGTACAAGCATTTCGGAGCCAGGTACAGCGTGGCGCTGCTGAAGTTGATCACGCCTGTTAAATCAAGTAAGGTTGAGTTGGGTTATAATAATGCTAGTCTTTAGTTTTACATAACATAACATCACGCCTTTTATCCCCGAAGGGATAGGCAGATGTGTACATTATACCACTGTACGATGTAACGCCCACTTTTCACTATTTATGTTATGAGGCCCATGTAATAGGGGGTGAGCCTATTGCCATATATCGGGCTATATAAACTCAGGTTTCTTCACAATGTTTTCCTTCATCATTCGTCAGTGGTGTCAAATAATCTTAGAAAGTACATATAATTAGGAAAAAAGTCACATTGGTACTTACCGTTGGTAGGTTTCGAATCCGCACCCTCATGAAGCGGGCGTCTTAACCTCCGGGACACCACGTTTCATTACATTGAGTGCAATATGTAAGATTGTTACTCTTTAAACCAAAATTGCTATAGGTACCGATTTAACCAATAGTTTTTTTTTTATAATGTTACAGATTAATTCTCCACGAACTCTAGGTCCGTGCCCTTGTCATACAATTTTTTTATTATAATACATCTAGTCAATTTTTATAAAGTAAAGAGGGAACCTAGTTACACACTACAATTAACTACATCTATAATTATTAACAATAATAATACCTTTTTTTCCATTATTCACAATAGTCCTACACTAACCAGGGACTTACCACCCACCCTTGGGTGCATTTCCATAGTGCATACAGGGATAGTCGCCGGTTTGTGTGTCCATTACATTTATATTAAAGTTGTCTAAAGGGCCTCTGCGCAGTTGGCTTCGGCCCCTCGTACGCCTCCCAAATGACCGGGACCCTGTGGTCCCGTGAATGGTAAAGACATACATAATAATAATAATAATAGCCTTTATTTAGATAAAGAAAAGAAAATAGAACAATTATTTGACAAACTGGACTTAATTTAACGTCTCAGCTGAATTGATGGCATTGACATCTTCATCAGTTTGCCCAGCTTTGGCAAAGGCCTCCTCCATTTCTTTCCATTCTGCTCTGCTGTAATTTATACTTTAGTAATAATTATAGATAGTAATTGGTAATAATATAGATCTGACTATCTATAATTATTACCAAAGTATAAATTACATAATAATTAGGCATTATCTATTTATAAGGCTTCATGAAATCAACCCACCAACAAGATGGGAGAGCCGACCTCACCCAGCAGAAGGCAGCCGTACACGAGTATGACGTGTGTGTCAGCAATTGGTCCGGTCAACCTTTTTATTGGGAACGGCATTTTTATTGGCAACCCAACACTCACCGCCACTGACTGTTTACTTGTTTCTTATCCAATAGTTTGTAACGTGGTTCTCATTCTCAGAATTCATGCTGCCAGCGTGCCTGCCCTTCAAAGACTACCTCACAGACAAGTCTGGAAAACTGACCAAACGGAGACTTTACCACGTTGATTTTGCTACTGGTGAGTTATGCACAAAGTCGCACTTTTATTCAGTCCAACATATGTTTTTATAATAACTATCGTGAGATAATTAAATTAACTAAAAATGGCGGGTTACTCACGTGAATATACTGAGAAAAGCTCTACTAGTTTCGAATCACAAAGGGGTGGATGTCGGGCACCCTACTGGCCAGCATTGACGCTCGCCTCGGTGTTGCTACTTTTTTTTTTAAAGGGACAAGCCCGCCACAACCTCCCAAAACCGCTGCAAATCCTGTAAGCCAGGATCTACAGTAGATACAACCATGAAAACACCGGAACATTGAAGTCCGGCGCGTCCCAGGGACATGAGTAACCGTCTTGGTTCCCGCAACGAAGTGAATCAGAAGATATTATAAAAGAAAAAGATAAAACTATAGTTTCCACTTCCCTCGGTGTTACTACTTGCGCATCTAACCCAACACGCCCACACACTGGTCTACTAGCGCAATTAACCTATTGCCGGTCCTCGTATAGCCGGTCTTTTGACTCCCGCGCAAAAACCGACGAAAAGGGAGCAGTGGGCAGGACGAGGAGCATTACATGTGGCATGACGAGAAATGTTGCCACAGATACATAGGTATCTGCCTCCTTTCCTCGTTACTTCTCATACCACTCGTCGAGTGTGTGGCAGGCGCATTACAGGACCTAATATCTCTAGCGCTAACCGATGAGTACCTACGAAGTTTTAGGTCGTCATCAAGCTAAGACTACTTGTTAAATTGCTAATTAACTTGCGGACACTAATAATGTCATTAAACGGTTTTGCTTCCTGGTCTCCAGTGCAGGTGACGAGGTCTGCTGGGTAAGTTGTGCAGAAATAAAGTTCCATGTACTAGTTAGAGGAAGACTGACAACGGATTCAGAGATCTCGTGATTTCGTCGTCACGGTTACATTTCTGTGAAGATAAATTATGAAAAACTAGCGTCTGCCCGCGACTTCGTACGCGTAATCCCATTTTTTCCCGTCCCCGTGATTTTCGGTAAAAAGTAAAAAAAAGTATTGGTTAAAAAGTCCTATGTCGGTCTCCTGGCTCTAAGCTACCTCCCTACCAATTTTCAGCCAAATCTATTCTGCCGTTCTTGAGTTATAAGTGGTGTAACTAACACGACTTTCTTTTATATATATAGAGGTAGATGATGAATATACTTTCAGATGTACCCAGAGACTTTATAGAAGAAGAAAAAGATGTTCAGAGGGTGTCTGTACTACCGAGAGAAGTCTGTTTTCTATATAATAAGGCGGACGTAAGTTTCTTTACTTTTTTTTTTGGGATAAGCCGGTAAACGATCTGACTGATCATCTGATGGTAAGCAATTGGCGCCGTCCATGGACACCCGAAACACTAGAGGCGTTACAAGTGCGTTACCGGCCTTTTGGGGATTAGATGTTTGAGGGTTTTTGGGGATTCAAGGATTAGAGCGATTGGTAAGGGGAGTAATAGGCCACCGGTATCCTCACTCACACGACAAAACATAGTGCAGGTGTTGTTTCACGTCGGTTTTCTGTGAGGCCGTGGTAACTATCAATCCGGTTGAGCCGAATCAAATTAATCAATCAATCTCTCCCACACTTACTTCGGTACACAGTACACAAATGTTTTACTTCAAAGAATATACCTCTACACTACACTTATATTTGGCGCCTGGATGAGGCGGGAGGGAGAGAACTTTGAGGAGCGCGTCATTCGATGATTTTCACCCCTTAAAAAAACCTTCTCCCGAGGGTAATTAACACTTTTTTGAAATCTGCATCAACATCGGTCAGGCCATTCGCGAGAAAATCGCGCAACAAACAGACATACATACATATAGGTCAACTAGAGAAACTCTTTTTATTTTTGAACTCGATTAAAAACCAGTGTAAGTTAGATAAAAGTTATTATAATTATCAAGGTATTCCTTTGTTCCCAGAACACAACCAAAATGACTCGAAACCGTATGACCTGTACGACTGGGTGTGGGTTCCACTCCGGTGCACCGACGCTGGTACACGAGCACACCGGCCACTGGTCTGTCGTTGCCTTGTCTCATGGTATGAATAGAAAAGATTTATTAATATTAATACTGCCTCATTGGCCGAGTGGTCGCAAGTGCGACTGCCGGGCAAGGGGTCTCGGGTTCGATTCCCGGGTCGGGCAAAGTATTACTGGGTTTTTAAAAATCTCAGTAGTAGCACGGAGTCTGGAAAAATGTGCCCGGTATATGGCAATAGGCTCACCCCCTATTACATGGGACTCATAACATAAATAGTGAAAAGTGGGTGTTACATTGTACAGTGGCATTAAGTGCCGAAATGTGCACCTCTGCCTACCCCTTTGGGGATAAAAAGGCATGATGTTATGTTATGTTATTAATATTTATAGATATTATTTTTTTATTTATAACTATCTTGAGATATACTGATTGAATTAACTGAAAAGAATCATCAAAACCCGTCCGTAAACGCCGGAGTAATAGCGTCATCATCAACAGCCTATAAGTGACCACTGCTGAGCAAAGCCTCTTCTCACACGGAGAAGGTTTGAGGAGTAATCACCACGCTTGCTCAATGCCGTGTGGCGATTTCAAACTTATAATTAGAAATTAGTTTCCTCACGATGTTTTCCTTCACCGTTTGTCAGTGGTGTCCAAATAATCTTAGAAAGTACATATAACTCAGAAATGTCACATTGGTACTTTGCCGTTGGTAGGTTTTAAAACCGCGCCCTCATCTATTAAAAACGGGCGTCCTAAGCCTAACCTCCAGCCAATCACGACACTAAGTAATCCCGAATAATCACGACACACAGACGAATTGAGAACCTACATTGGGAAGTCGGTTAAAAATAATGGTTTAGCTAAGTAAATACACCGACAAAAGCTGTACTAGCTTCGAGTTACAGAAGGACTCTTCATCATGAGCAGCGTCAGTATATTGCCTTCGGTAAACCGTTATTTTTAGTTAATTCGATATTGAATTTATTATTTGGTTACGTTTGTTGTCTGTTGAGTCCGCAAGCGATTCTGCCGCAACTTATAAATCTACGCGGACGAAGTCGCTTGGAACAGCTAGTGAAACCTGATGTCATTCAGACTATCTTAAATATTTTATGTGCTGCTTTATGTACGATGTTGGTCCTTCTATCCGTTGCTTTAAAATAAATTTCCAATGCAGGTGGGTCCCCCTGTCCAGATCCCCTGCGTACCCGTCGCCCACCACCGCCACCACACCATATTGTGATCCATCCTTACGTGCCGTGGATTACTGCTGCTATTACTGGCAAAGCTGTGGGAGCCTTCGCTAAGGACGATCCTTTTGGTAAAGATCATGTTCCATTAATTATTATCATCATCAAATAGAAGTGCTCCACTATTTTGTATGGAAAAGGAAACCAGCACGAGCAGACGTCAAGGTTTGCCGAACTATGGATCACGGCCCATTAGTGGGTTGCTATAGAAATTTAATGGATCTTGTTAGTAGATTAACACACTAACCAACTGTTCTGTATATTATTGCCTTAAGGTAAGTAATCAGTGCAGACCACCAATAACAGCGTATTAGGGAAAGTATCGGATTTTTCTTTAAAAAGAAGCACTTACGCTCTTTTCTTGAAGAATTGGGTAGTTGCCAACTAATCAAATTCAATACTTTTTTCGAACTGTCAAAAAGTACAGTTTCCTATGACTTTTCTACCAGATTGTGTATTGTGACGTCACGTTTTTTTAGCGTCAAACAGCATACTTATTTTTTATAAATTTGCTGGAAAAATACTAAAATTAAGTTAGCCATAAAATCAATTAATGAAAGTGCGATAAATTTGAAATAATTCATTTTTGATTAAGGAAAGTACCCAATTCTGCTGACTACTCTCGAGCAAAAGCATTATCTACATGTGGTTCTAAAATGCTCTCTGTTACCCAGGTTTTATCATGCCCAGAGCTTCAATCTACGATCTGATTGCCCACGGCTGGGTAGGCCACTGGTGGATGGGAGGACTCAGGTGCTATGACCGAGGAGAAGCCGCTGATGACCTGTTCAAGTTCTACCACGAGATATTCCAGATTAAACCGGTTACTGAGACCTTCCTTACGTATTATTTAGAGGTGGGTTTGGTAGTCATTCATTTCTTTACCAACTTTAGGTTTTATACGGGTAGGGTGGGAAACGAGCAGAGAGATTACCTGATGGTTATCAATTGGCTTCAACCATGGATACCCGCAACACAAATACCTTTTGGAGATGAAGGGATTAAGCCTCTGCAGTCATGTAATCTCACTGACAAGGTAAAACTCAACGTAAGCGGTATTTCACGCCAGTTTGCTGTGGACCCATGGCATCACGACTGCCTCTAGACCTATAAGTTGATTTTGTCTACAGATCGATGCAGCCAAGGACACGCTGATCATCTGCGTGAAGGTTGGTATGCCGTACCGGCTCGGCAAACCTCGAGTGTGGGAACTTGACAGTCCTATTGTTAAGGTATTGACGGTTTTCATACATTATAGACCATACCGCTACTGGTCGGGTGTTATTTTTATATATTTTTAAGTAGTATTTAAAAAAATGTAGCAGCTCACGACATACACGACGCAAGACATCGCCGCGATCGCGCACGCTGCACATGAGGAAGAACCCCTTTGTGGTTCGAAACTAGTAGAGCTTTCTCAGTACATTCACGTCAGTAACCCGCGATTTTAGTTAACTATCCAAAGTCACTATTCCACACGTGTCGCGGGCATCTACTAGTTTTATGTTTTATGAATTATTAGCTTTTACCCGCGGCTTCGCTCGCTCGTCACAAAAGGATAAAAAGTAGCCTAAGTGACATATACCAATACACACAGTGCCATCTATACCAATACTTTTGTTTTTGCTCGGGAATATTAATTTTTTTTAGGGTTATAAAGTACCCTATTATTTAATCCGGACTTCTAACTTTACGTCTGCAAAAATTCAAAGCAATCAATCGGTTTAGTAGTTACGGCGTGAAAGTGGAACAAACAAACTCACTTTCCGATTTATATTATTAGTAAGGATAGTAAGGATTGTATGTAAATAATATCTATATATTGCAGGTCCGCATCCCAATGATAAGGTTTTACGATACGTACAAATTTCAAGTGGAGGCGTGGGCCTATAATACCACGGAATCAGATGAGTCTAGCAAAGTGACCAGCGAGTCTAGCGAAGAGAAGAGCGACAGCAGCGAAGAAGATAGGAGAAGAATGATGAACCATAGGATTTGAGAGAAGAAAAATGTTTGAATAGTATTAATATATCTAGTTCAGTGCAAATTGAGTATAAATAAAATGAAATAAAAAATAAAACACCCTTTATTTCCCAATACCCTTAAATACTTACTTAAGTAGACTTTTTAAAATATAAATGTCAGGTTAACGTAGGGGCAAGTCCCTTAACGCCGGACGGCACCTAACGTCGGACACTTGTATTTTTAGTTACACTGTATCGCTCGTGTTATCAGTTATCAGTTATCGAGATAATACAAGTGTCCGGCGTTACGGGACTTTCCCCTATGTATCATTTATAATCAGGTAGCCAAGATTATCCAGCAGCAACTTGCATTGCACTATCGACTGGTTGAGTCTGAGGTACGGTACTACAAGTATGTGCCCGACCCAGTTCTGGAAAATGACCATATCACATTGTACTGGAACCGGTCTATCATTACTGACGGGACATTTTGGCGCTGACAGGATATTATTATAGCTGACATTTTGGCGCTTCCATCATTGCTAAGTGACATTAAGTCCACCTTTTTTTCAATGTCCTTGCCTAACATTATAAATATGAGAGTTTGTCAGTTTATGTGTAAAGTAAGTGTGGGAGAGCCATGCTTCTGCACGAATGGGTCGGCTCGACCGGAGTGATACCACGGCCGAGCAGAAAACCAACGCTTGCGTTATTTCGTTGTATGAGTGAGGTTATCAGAGGCCCAATTACCCCGCCCCACCCTTCCCTAATCCCTGAATCCACAATCCTCAAATTCCTAATCCCAAAAGGCCGGTAACAAACTTGCAACGCCTCTGGTGTTCCGGGTGTCCATGGGCGACGCCGATTGCTTACCATCAGGTGATCCGTTTGCTCGTTTACCGGCTTATATTATAAAAAAAACTCAATGACGTCAAAACGGCTGAAGGGATCAGAATGACATTCGGAACAAGGGTAGATTGCGTTTTGGAATAACACTTTTTTTTTTTTTTAAGGGGGGAAAATCATCGAATGACTGCTCCCGCCTGGGTGAGGCGGAAGGGAGTGTCAGACTCTTACTGACTAAAAACCACCCCGTTCCTTCTCCTGCACGTCGAGCCGGAGCCCCGGTTACCCGTTAGGTTCTCCGCGACTCCGAATCGGCATCGGCCCTATTGGGCCCCATCTGTGGTTGTCTGATGGCTCTTTGAGGCGCGCGCGGAACGCGACGCGCCGTACGCCGCTGTTTCTGGTCGGACGGGGAGCCACCCATGCTCGCCGTCCGCAGGCCCACGGTTACGGTGGCCGGAGATCGTCTCGCGATCCCCGCCGCCCGGTGTGTCTTTCGCGATGGCTGGGTTGCGAGGAGGCAGCGCTTCGCTGGAATAACACTTAGGCTACTTTTTAACCCCGACAAAGCCGCTAGTAGAAGCTAGTAGTAGCTGCTTGTCCTGTATTTCTCTTTGACGCGAAAACTACTGAACGGATTTGAATGAAATTTGGTACAGAGGTATATTATACTCTGGAAAGACACATAGTCTATGTTTATTCCAGTGACAAGGTTGAAAGTAGCTGGTAGAAGCCGATCCTTTATAGATTTTAATCTAAATAGACTTATGAGCGTAAAACACCGGGATAGACATATTAATGGTTTCTTTTGTAGTTTATTCAGATAGGCTAGCAGAGCGCAGTAAGGTTGATATTAAAATACAGCGATGTACCTTTATGGACGGGTATAATAAAGACTTTGATCAGTTCACGATGTGTCACTGTATTGAAGAAACAGTATTATAACTTGGAGAATTGATTTATTTTATACTAGCTGTGCCCGCGACTTCGTTCGCGTGGTTGTCGAAAACAAAACAACATCGTTTAGATTACAGTGGGCTATATACATATGAACTCCACTCAAGAAAGTGGTATAGTATTTGTTTTGCCAATAAAGATCCTGGCTATAGTATATTTTTATTTGGTAATATTGGTATCTAGTTAATTACGTTAATGCTTCCCTATATACTATATTAGCGGTTGAATTACCCGGAGCGTGATACAAAAACCGTTTTGTTTTTTTTTCTGTGAGGTATTTTTAAGGAAAATATTAAAGTAATATACAAAACCGACAAAATTTTAAAGATCGGTGCATCGAACAGTCTCGTATGATAGCAAATCGTCTGTTCGTGGTCACGACTTAACGAATTCAAACTCAGAAGTAAATACTTCTACTTTAGGGAAGATAAGTATTTACTGGTACAGGTATAAAAACCTAGTTTGAGCTTACCAGTACGCATACTGGGTATGTAAGCAGAATCCCGGTCCCTATTCGTTCCGCTCGTATTCATGACCTTTGATCTCGTGTAAAATGCCGACATCGTTTAGAGTCTAGACAGTAACGCATCGGCCAGGGTTGTCAAAAATATGAGCTTATGGCACCGACTAAAAGTTGGTCAGTGCGTGAGTAACTAATCAGTACTAATATGGTTATTTTTTTGCTTTTTAGTTTTTAGTTTTTATTTGTTTTTAGTTTTTAGGTTTTTTGAGAAGTCGGTTTTTTAAACGCAGTTTTTTTGTATTTTGTCATTTTTAGTGTAAAACTACATAGACCCGTTTTGCCACTTATAATCCACATAGGTGCAAAGTTCTAAGCAATACAAATTATACAAACCCAAACAAAATGTAGTTACGTGAAAACAACACCCATGACGATAAATTGAAACTTTCATGCAGCCGCCATCTTGGATTTAGATCCCGACAGTGCCATCATTTTCACCGCCCTCAAAAACCATGAAAACGATACCCATGATGATAAATTAAAAATTTCGGGCAGCGGCCATCTTGGATTTACATTTTGACAGCACCATCGGTTTTACCACCCTCGGAAACCACGAAAGCGACACCCATGACGATAAATTGAAAATTTCATGCAACGGCAAACATACATAAAAAGGAAACAATCATTCGAACATAGTGCCTCCTACTTTTTTTGAAATCGGTAAAAACAAACATGCGTTAGCCCTGAATAATATATCCCGAGCTACTAACATCGTTTTCGCAGCTCGGGATCGGCCTACCTGCGTCTCGCCCTTCACACCCCGCACGATTGCCCTGTCTAGACGTCTTCGTTGGACGGCTGTATAGACTGTGACAGAACTGACAGTACGGCCCTATTGACCGGGTCTGACTGACGCCAATACCCAGTGTGGTCGTTCATAATCATAATGCAGCTCGCCTCGCGCTTGCCACTCACGCGGAGAATTACGATTTTACCCGAACGATCACGACGCTTCCCGAATACACTCGGTGATACAAATTTGTTCTTTATTTTTACGTGCATTCAGAAGCTTATTGCGTAATAATGTTAAAGAGAAATTTGAAATATTAAATCTTTTTTCTGTAAAAAAAGTTATTTACGTTAATAAAGATAAAAGTGATATTACTGAACGGAGATCGCAACTTGGGAGTCAAAATTAGCGGCGGGGATTGCGGGACGATCGCCGGGCACCGTAAGCGCGGGCCTGCGGGCGGCGAGCATGGGTGGCTCCCCGTCCGACCAGAAACAGACCGAGCGTACGGCGCGTCGTGTTCCGCGCGCGCCTCAAAGATCCATCAGACCACCACAGATGGGGCCCAACAGGGCCGATGCCGATTCGGAGTCGCGGAGAACCTAACGGGTAACCGGGGCTCCGGCTCGACGTGCAGGAGTCCTGCACGTCGAGCCGGAGCCCTCTCCTGAGTCATCCTCCGTCGAGTCGGAGACTCTCCTGCAGTTTGAAGTTTCGGGAGGTACCTGTCTCATGGGGCGGGAGGAAACGCCCGGGTGTCATCACTGCGAGGACCACCCTGAGGACACGGTGGAACACACTGTTGCGGAATGCCCTGCGTGGGCTGAGCACCGCCGTGCCCTCAGGGAAGTGATCGGCGATGGAGACCTCTCGCGTCCGGGCCTAGTGCAGGCCATGATGCGGAGCGAGGGGGAATGGGATGCCGTCTCCTCCTTTTGCGAAGCAGTCATGCTGGCTAAGAGAGAGGCGGGACGCGTGAGGCAGCGAAGCGCTGCCTCCTCGCGACCAGCCATCGCGAAGGACACACCGGGCGTCGGGGATCGCGGGACGATCTCCGGCCACCGTAAGCGCGGGCCTGCGGACGGCGAGCATGGGTGGCTCCCCGTCCGACCAGAAACAGACCCGAGCGTACGGCGCGTCGCGTTCCGCGCGCGCCTCAAAGAGCCATCAGACCACCACAGATGGGGCCCAATAGGGCCGATGCCGATTCGGAGTCACGGAGACCTAACGGGTAACGGGGCTCCGGCTCGACGTGCAGGAGAGGAACGGGGGGTTTTTAGTCAGTCAGAGTCTGACATTCCTTCCGCCTCACCCAGACGGGAGCAGTCATTCGATGATTTTCCCCCCCTTAAAAAAATAGCCTATTCTACTTGTTTAAATATCATGTAGTATCTTTACTTCGGACTTCAACCAATGACCAAACGAAACCAATTTTCCAAAGGGTGTCGTTTCGAGTACTTATCTCAATTGCGTGTTGTAATATTTTACTTCTTGAACTCACTAAATTAACCATATCTTCTGATGGAGTGAACCGATTTCGATGAAACAAAAACTAAGTTATACCTCAGTTGGTAGATTGTATATAAGCAATGTCTGAATTGAATCGTAGATTTTACGTGATGCGCGCACAAACAAACAGACAAACAGACAAACAGACAAAAATTTCAAAAATGATGGAAATGGGTTCTGTTAGTTATCTTTTAACACGCTGGCTATTTTTTTTGTCAATTTCTTCAATGTACAAAAATTACTTTTCTACAGATTTATTATATGTATAGATGTGCCCGCGACTTCGTTCGCGTGGTTGTCGAAAACAAAACAACATCGTTTAGATTACAGTGTGGCATATACATATGAACTCCACTCAAAAAGTGTATAGTATTTGTTTTGCCAATAAAGATCCTGGCTATAGTATATTTTTATTTGGTAATATTGGTATCTAGTTAATTACGTTAATGCTTCCCTATATACTATATTAGCGGTTGATTACCCGGAGCGTGATACAAAAACCGTTTTGTTTTTTTTTTGTGAGGTATTTTTAAGGAAAATATTAAAGTAATATACAAAACCGACAAAATTTTAAAGATCGGTGCATCGAACAGTCTCGTATGATAGCAAATCGTCTGTTCGTGGTCACGACTTAACGAATTCAAACTCAGAAGTAAATACTTCTACTTTAGGAAGATAAGTATTTACTGGTACAGGTATAAAAACCTAGTTTGAGCTTACCAGTACGCATACTGGGTATGTAAGCAGAATCCCGGTCCCTATTCGTTCCGCTCGTATTCATGACCTTTGATTCTCGTGTAAAATGCCGACATCGTTTAGAGTCTAGACAGTAACGCATCGGCCAGGGTTGTCAAAAATATGAGCTTATGGCACCGACTAAAAGTTGGTCAGTGCGTGAGTAACTAATCAGTACTAATATGGTTATTTTTTTGCTTTTTAGTTTTTAGTTTTTATTTGTTTTTAGTTTTTAGGTTTTTGAGAAGTCGGTTTTTTAAACGCAGTTTTTTTTATTTTGTCATTTTTAGTGTAAAACTACATAGACCCGTTTTGCCACTTATAATCCACAAAGGTGCAAAGTTCTAATCATACAAATTATACAAACCACCAAACAAAATGTAGTTACGTGAAAACAACACCCATGACGATAAATTGAAACTTTCATGCAGCCGCCATCTTGGATTTAGATCCGACAGCGCCATCATTTTCACCGCCCTCAAAAAACCATGAAAAACGATACCCATGATGATAAATTAAAAATTTCGGGCAGCGGCCATCTTGGATTTACATTTTGACAGCACCATCGGTTTTACCACCCTCGGAAACCACGAAAGCGACACCCATGACGATAAATTGAAAATTTCATGCAACGGCAAACATACATAAAAAGGAAACAATCATTCGAACATAGTGCCTCCTACTTTTTTTGAAATCGGTAAAAACAAACATGCGTTAGCCCTGAATAATATATCCCGAGCTACTAACATCGTTTTCGCAGCTCGGGATCGGCCTACCTGCGTCTCGCCCTTCACACCCCGCACGATTGCCCTGTCTAGACGTCTTCGTTGGACGGCTGTATAGACTGTGACAGAACTGACAGTACGGCCCTATTGACCGGGTCTGACTGACGCCAATACCCAGTGTGGTCGTTCATAATCATAATGCAGCTCGCCTCGCGCTTGCCACTCACGCGGAGAATTACGATTTTACCCGAACGATCACGACGCTTCCCGAATACACTCGGTGATACAAATTTGTTCTTTATTTTTACGTGCATTCAGAAGCTTATTGCGTAATAATGTTAAAGAGAAATTTGAAATATTAAATCTTTTTTCTGTAAAAAAAGTTATTTACGTTAATAAAGATAAAAGTGATATTACTGAACGGAGATCGCAACTTGGGAGTCAAAATTAGCGGCGGGGATTGCGGGACGATCGCCGGGCACCGTAAGCGCGGGCCTGCGGGCGGCGAGCATGGGTGGCTCCCCGTCCGACCAGAAACAGACCCGAGCGTACGGCGCGTCGTGTTCCGCGCGCGCCTCAAAGATCCATCAGACCACCACAGATGGGGCCCAACAGGGCCGATGCCGATTCGGAGTCGCGGAGAACCTAACGGGTAACCGGGGCTCCGGCTCGACGTGCAGGAGTCCTGCACGTCGAGCCGGAGCCCTCTCCTGAGTCATCCTCCGTCGAGTCGGAGACTCTCCTGCAGTTTGAAGTTTCGGGAGGTACCTGTCTCTGATGGGGCGGGAGGAAACGCCCGGGTGTCATCACTGCGAGGACCACCCTGAGGACACGGTGGAACACACTGTTGCGGAATGCCCTGCGTGGGCTGAGCACCGCCGTGCCCTCAGGGAAGTGATCGGCGATGGAGACCTCTCGCGTCCGGGCCTAGTGCAGGCCATGATGCGGAGCGAGGGGGAATGGGATGCCGTCTCCTCCTTTTGCGAAGCAGTCATGCTGGCTAAGGAGGAGGCGGGACGCGTGAGGCAGCGAAGCGCTGCCTCCTCGCGACCCAGCCATCGCGAAGGACACACCGGGCGTCGGGGATCGCGGGACGATCTCCGGCCACCGTAAGCGCGGGCCTGCGGACGGCGAGCATGGGTGGCTCCCCGTCCGACCAGAAACAGACCCGAGCGTACGGCGCGTCGCGTTCCGCGCGCGCCTCAAAGAGCCATCAGACCACCACAGATGGGGCCCAATAGGGCCGATGCCGATTCGGAGTCACGGAGAACCTAACGGGTAACCGGGGCTCCGGCTCGACGTGCAGGAGAGGGAACGGGGTGGTTTTTAGTCAGTCAGAGTCTGACATTCCCTTCCGCCTCACCCAGACGGGAGCAGTCATTCGATGATTTTCCCCCCTTAAAAAAAATAGCCTATTCTACTTGTTTAAAATATCATGTAGTATCTTTACTTCGGACTTCAAACCAATGACCAAACGAAACCAATTTTCCAAAGGTGTCGTTTCGAGTACTATACTCAATTGCGTGTTGTAATATTTTACTTCTTGAACTCACTAAATTAACCATATCTTCTGATGGAGTGAACCGATTTCGATGAAACAAAAACTAAGTTATACCTCAAGTTGCGTAGAACATTTGTATATAAGCAATGTCTGAATTGAATTCGTAGATTTTACGTGATGCGCGCACAAACAAACAGACAAACAGACAAACAGACAAAAATTTCAAAAATGATGGAAATGGGTTCTGTTAGTTATCTTTTAACACGCTGGCTATTTTTTTTGTCAATTTCTTCAATGTACAAAAATTACTTTTCTACAGATTTATTATATGTATAGATAGATGTGTAAGACGTCCGCTTCTCATGCATTAGAGTGTGGATCTCAACACGACTCTTCAACAAAAAAAGGTTGCAATATATAGCGCTGTAGAATAAACCTTCTTGTTAATCAACATTACATTTTTTTTAAGGGGGGAAAATCATCGAATGACTGCTCCCGCCTGGGTGAGGCGGAAGGGAGTGTCAGACTCTTACTGACTAAAAACCACCCCGTTCCTTCTCCTGCACGTCGAGCCGGAGCCCCGGTTACCCGTTAGGTTCTCCGCGACTTCGAATCGGCAACAACCCTATTGGGCCCCATCTGTGGTGGTCTGATGGCTCTTTGAGTGATGACACCCGGGCGTTTCCTCCCGCCCCATCAGACACAGGTACCTCCCGAAACTTCCATGTCCGGTGAGGACCTGCGTCAGGCGGTAGGTGAGGACGCCGTAGCCACTCAGTCTCTCAAGCCACTCCTCAAAGAGGGGACAGAGATGGCAGCGAGCCCAAATAAACATTACATACACCTTGAAATTGACATTGCGGGTCGACTCCAACAACTGCACTCTCACCCTACATCTGGTCTTCAGGAACACGTACTCCGCAATGTCCTTCTCCGTGGGGGTGTAGAGTTGGTAGTAGGTGGTGTAAGTATGTTAATGTAGATAATATATTCATACTGGCTTACGAGTCCACGGCACTGATTTGCAATACGTTGCAAATCAGTGCCGTGGACTCGCCTTCGTGTCTTGGCCTCGGCATTCAGCTGAGCGTCCGTCGTTTCCGCTACGACGCACTGTAGATTTTTTTTTATATCATAAGCCGGTAAACGAGCAGCCGGATCACCTGATGGTAAGGAATCGGCGCCGCCCATGGACACCCAAAACACCAGAGGCGTTACAAGTGCGTTACCGGCCTTTTGAGAATTGGGAATTTGAGGTTTGTGGAGGATTCGGGGATTCGGGAGACGGGGACTAGGGACGAGGACTAGGGTAATTGGGCCTCCGGTAACCTCATTCACACGAAACACAACGTAAGCGTTATTTCACGTCGATTTTCTGCTCGGCCGTGGTATTACTCCGGTCAAGCTGGCCCATTCGTGCCGAAGCATGGCTCTCCCACACTTCCTTTTGTGTACCTGTGTTCTTGTCTGCGTGTGTGTCGTGATGTAGTAAACGGTTTGTTTTTATTCTGTCTTTCTTTTCGACGCACACAACACCTACGTGTTAACCTACTGTTCAGTATGCACTGTACCATTACTCACAACTCAATATTTATGATTGCTACGATTAAAACAAAAGGGGCGTGGCCACTAAATCGTTTTGCTAACAGGCAAGCGCAGCAATAAAACTTAAATAAGGCAAACAGAACTTTATTTCTTGTAGTCTAAAGTGACTTATGTATTGCATGTGTAAATGAAGATGCAATAACCAATGTTTGATAAGTTGATAAGCAAAATGCGAGGTACGAACAAAGGTAATAAATGTAACTGATGTACGGTCAGACGATAGGTACTTTAAAGAGGTACATTTGTAGTTAATATTGCATCTATACTATAAGCCACGTTATTCTAATTGATTGAATAGAAGACTCATTTTAGGCTAAACGAGTATACGGATCACCTATTGGTATGCAATCGAAGTCACCCATGGACACTCGAAACACCGGAGGTTTTACAAGTGCGTAGCCATCTTTAAGGAGTTAGGAATTTGAGGATTGTAGGGTATTAGAGAGATTGGGGAAGGGGGTAATTCGGCCTCTGGTAACCTCACTTACACGACGAACACGACGCAAGCGTTGTTTCACGTCGGTCTTCTCTGAGGCCGTGGTGTAACTCGGGTCGAGACGACTCATTTGTGTCGAAGCATGGCTCTCCTACACTTAAATTGAATATATGGGATTGACACTAACATTCCACAACTTATGTCGAAGCTTAAATAAAGAGTCCCACATATTGGTAATCACTAACTATTCAATAGATGTTCGAGGCTTGTGTTTAACTTATCACCTTAGTAACATATAATATAACATGCAAAAATAGTAAATGATCACCAGAATTTAAACCCATTTTAATTTAAAACTATAACCATTTGTAGCAAATGATCCTTACTAATATTATAAATCGGAAAGTGAGTTTGTTTGTTTGTTCCGCTTTCACGCCGTAACTACTGAACCGATTGCTTTGAATTTTTGCAGACGTAAAGTTAGAAGTCCGGATTAAATAATAGGGTATTTATTATCATGGAAAAATTTGGTATTCCCGAGGGAAAACAAAAGTATTGGTATAGATGGCGCTGTGTGTATTGGTATATGTCACATAGGCTACTTTTTATCCTTTTGTGACGCGAGCGAAGCCGCGGGTAAAAGCTAGTTTTCAAATAAATTAAAGTTGGCCCAAAATTAGTTAATAACCACCAAAATTAGAATTGCAGTTTAATATGAACTAGACGGAGGCGACGTAGTACCACTTTACGGTGCTCCTAATTCTGACCGCAGATGTTGGAGATTTACCGATAGATAATTAAAGAGGGTGAGACCATCGCCAAGTCACCGTTACAACAGGAAAATTATCGCAAAGCCGAGAAAAATCAAAAATGTTCTCGCATTCCTGTCTTTTATAACTGGAGATTTCATGCTAGACAATGATACAGACCTTCCACAGCTGAACTAACAACGAGATAATCAACAAGACAATATAATTAATATTAAAAATATTTATCACGAATTGATTTTGCGATCTCTCCTTCCAATCATCACGCCTCGCTAACCAAACATGGCGTGGTAGATTGCATTCCTTTTATGCGTCGCAGCTTTTAATATGAATAATGACACCTGTCTACATAACAATATATAACCGACTGCAGATATAGCAGTTGTGTGTTTCACTAATTTATTTATGTGACGCAGCATGCTATAGAAAGCCGCTATAGGCCTAACGAGTTGCCGGGGCTCCGGCTCCAAGAGCTGGAGTATAAACGGCCACCCAGTTCTTAGATTTTACGCGATTCAGTGATTGGGGAGATTGAGGAGAGCGGTAATTAGGCCTGCGGTAACATCACTTACACGAGGAAACATACCGCACGCGTTGTTTCACGTTGGTTTTTGTGAGGTAGTGGTCATTCAACACTCCGGTCGAGCCAGGCCTTTTTTCCAGAAGCATGTTGTTTTTCGTCGTGTGAGTAAGGTAACCGGTGACCCTCTTCCTCAATCTCCGTAATCCCTGAATCCCAACAATCCTTAAAAAGCCGGTAACGCACTTGTAACGCCTTGGAGTTTCAGGCGTCCATGGGCGACGCCGATTGCATACCATCACGTGATTAGATTGCTCGTCTATCGGCTTATCCTATAAAAAAAGTGTATGTAATGTACCTATTGATTTTTCTTTACAAAACCACGTTATAGTCATTCCTAACATAAAATTAGAGAAAAGTGTATCTTTATGACGTATTTATAATGTCACTTGCGATTTATAACTAATTCCTAAAGAACCACTCTATTAAAAAGCCGCATCAAAATCCGTTGCGTAGTTTTAAAGATCTAAGCATACGTAGGGACAGACAGACGGCGGATAAAGACTTGTTTTGTACTATGTAGTGATACAAAAAGTCCATTATAATTATTATGTAGTTGCACATTGCAATTAATTTATTTGAACAAGTCATTCGTTATAACTTCACGCTTCGCATCAGGTAGATATATTATCAGAGTAACTAGTGACGACAGGGTAAATTATCTTGTAATGAAACATTGCCACACAGATTTGTTATTATCCATTTATTTGTGTTTGTTATTCTATGAAGTAGTCTCGCATCGAAATATATAAGTGTGGGTGAGCCATGCTTCAGCCGGAGTGATACCACGGCCGAGCAGAAAACCGACGTGAAACCACGCTTGCGTCATGTGAGTGAGGTTAGCAGAGGCCCAATTACCCCCCTCCCTAGTCCCCGTCTCCCGAATCCCCGAATCCTCCACAATCCTCAAATTTCAAATTCCCAAAAGGCCGGTATCGCACTTGTAATGCCTTGGTGTTTCGAGTGTCCATGGGCGACGCCGATTGCTGACCATCAGGTGTTCCGTCTGCTAGATGAGCGGCTTGTGCTATAAAAAAAAAAATTAAGAATACTTCTGTCTCTACAAATTTTCTGTAAAATGACAGAGATGGCACGATATTTAAGTACAAAATAAAATTGCCTTTCAGTATTCGGGGTCAGACACTTAAATAGGGTAGTTTCCTAATTTTTATTCTAATGTCCGTCTGGTACATTAATTTAAAACTTTAGACACGTATTTTTTTCTTTTCTCACAAAATTAAATACTTTCGACGATATATTAATTTGAAATATCGTGTGACGTCACAGCGTGTAACATTTTGTAGCACGTTATGACGTAACGACCTCCCACTCCTAAACTTAGCGCCATTATATCTAAGTATTGCAACTTAATACGAGAAAATAAAGAAATACCGTGTCTAATATTTTTTCATTATCTAACTGACGGACTAATTATGATACCCTGGAAATATCCAATTAGCTTAGTACGATTGATGGAGTCTTCTCACGATACTGAATGTTTTTAAGGGCTAGCAATGAATCTGTTACTCTGCTAGTCTTGTCGGTGTTACCATCAGGCCCCGTCTGCTTGCTGCTGGATAGAATTCGTAATGTGGAAATTCGTTAAACAAACAGTATTGCTGACGTAGCTCTAGAATCTGCAAGTTGAACAAGGTCAGGTAGAAAATCCCTTTATTTACTGTCTGGAAATCAAATTAATCAAATTAATTGGGGAATCGCACAACTTGATTCCGCCTAGTCCTTTCCATCATCGTACTACAAGGCAATAGGCGGCGTCACCGATTCATGGTAGATGTCCCACCCACACGCACGAAGCTTCCTTGTGCGTACTGCTAAGGAGTGGAATTCTTTGCCAGAGTCTGTATTTCCTGAAGGGTATAACCTGGGCGTCTTCAAGGCCCGAGTGAATAGGTTGCTTATGGAACGACGTGCTCCATCGTAGACCGCATTATCGTTTACCACCAGGCGAGATAGTGGTCAAACGTCAGCCCATCAAATAAAGTCGGTTAAGTTAATAATGTCACTGTGTTACAAACACGATACATAGAAAGAAAGTGTGTACAGACACACTGTAGTTATCATGTAAAAACATAGGCAACAGCAGATCATAGTACACCGAACATCTACACGAGATTTGCAACCTTACCACAAAAGGTATAAGTTTGAAAATCAATTAAAGACTGTTCACAGATGAGTGTAGTTTGATGTGCGTGCGATGTGTTCAGTTAGAATAATACAGTCCCTGTACACACACCACGTGTTTTCTTTAAAAAACAAATGATTTAAGACTTATTCCAGTTCTCATACATTTGTTGTCGGCTAATTTTACTCGAACAAAAACAATGTATTGTGTTACTGTAAGGCATGGGTTATAATAACACATTTCTCGGTGAGGAAGCAATAAACCAAAATGTTTTAGGAGGGGATAATTTAAAGTCTGCCTCATTGGCGGAGTGGTCGGAAGTGCGACTGCCAGGCAAGGGGTCTGTTGTTTTTTTTTGACGGGGGCAAATCAATTAGATGATGTACTGTTAATTAGGACTTCTCCCGCCTTGGGTTAGGCAAGGAGGGAGTGTCAGACCCTTACTGACTAAAAACCACCCCGTTCCTACTCCAGCTCTTGCATTAGGCGAGATGGCGCCTAATGCAAGAGCAGGAGAAGTCATTGGATGACTTTCCCCTCAAAAAAGGCGATAATCAACCCCAGTTCCAAATTTCATCCCGATCCCTTCAGCTATTTTGACATGGAATAACAAACAAACATACAAAATTTCGCATTTACTCGGAACGGAGTAGAACTTGAGATATTCGTGAAGGATTTTAAAATAAATAAATTTGATGTAGGCATTATAGTACAATCCATTTTATCTGTACCATCTTCAGCGGTTATGAAAAAGTTGTGCTATTTGATTGTATAAAGTTGTCCTCCACGAATAAAAATTAATCAAGTTACTATAGACTACCTAAGGAAAATATAATAGTCAAGTAATAAGTACATAAAGTAATGTAAAGGGTACGATGGGGCTGACATATCTGTGATAAAAGCACCTAAAAAGTTTTTTTAGAATAAAAAAAAATTAAATAATTTAGAATTTATAATATTAGTAAGATACCAACGTATTGAAAGAAATAAAAAAACATTTATTCAGCACCAGCCACAAAGCAGCATAAATCACTACATAGTATAAAACAAAGTCGCTATCCGCCGTCTGTCCCTATGTATGCTTAGATCTTTAAAACTACGCAACAGATTTTGATGCGTTTTTTTTAATAGATAGATTGATTCTTAAGGACAAAGCCGAGGCGGATCGCTAGTAAAATATAAAAAAAGAGAATAAAGGTGTGACAGTATTGTAGTTTAATACTATACCTCGCTCAGCTAACCCCGCTCATCTCTCTACCGCACCTAGCCGTACCACAGTGAAATCAGGGCAATTTGTGAACAAATCACTGGTAGTATCTGATTACTTTTGATATTCAATACTAATTTATAATTGGACTTTGTAAGTAAACTGTCAATCTGTTAGCTTATTTTAACCATTACCTATATGTTTCACGATTTTGTAATTTTCGAGTGAATTGTACTGCTTTGTTTTAGTTTAAACATGAATATGAATTCATTCGAATATATTTGGATGTAAGTAATTTTAAAGAAACTTAATATTGTGTTAATTGGTGTTGGTTTAGGATTATGTGGTTCAACATTTGCGGTAGTTAATTATTTTATATATTCACAAGTTGAACACAAAGTTGCAGTAAGTAATAAATGCGAACTTTACAAAAATACTGGTGCCAAATTACACATTTGGCATTGATTTGACAAAGGATTATGTAGCTTACGGCTTACCTGTTATAATTGAGTACATTTTTTAAACATTTTATCTTATACTAGCGACCCGCCCCGGTTTCGCACGGGTGCAAAATGCATGTATTATACATATAAACCTTCCTTAAGAATCACTCTATGTAAAAAAATAAACCGCATCAAAATCCGCTGCGTAGTTTTAAAGCATACATAGGGACAGACAGACGGCAGATAGCGACTTTGTTTCATACTATGTAATGATAAATTTGCATAAAAAAGGTTTTAATTCTAATATCACTTTGCCAGTCAATCTTTGGGTAATGTAGAAATATGCGTTGTAGGTGGTAAACCCTTAATATAGGAAAGCAGAAACAGCATAAGTATTTATATCATCTTTTGACTGTTGAAACGTTAATACAAAACAAACATACTTACAGACGAATCGAGAACCTCCTTCTTTTTGGGAAGTCGGTTAAAAAGAGAAATGTCCATCAGTCTTTTTTTTATAAATCACGACGGTGGCAAAATAGCACACGGCCCACCTGATGGTAAGCGGTTACCGTGGCCTACGTACGCCTGCAACACTTGGGGCATTACATGAAGTATGTAAGTAAATCTATTCGTCAGTGAAGCTAGGTGTTCTGTATTCAGAGATATTTTAGGGGGGAAAATCATCCAATGACTGCTCCCGCCCGAGTGAGGCGGGAGGGAGTGTCAGACTCTTACTGACTAAAAACCACCCCGTTCCTACTCCTGCACTTTGAACCGGAGCCCCGGTAACCCGTTAAGTCCTACGCGTATTAAGAGGGATAAAGAGAGAATACTCACTTGTTTAAAGTTTAATAAGACATCATTGAAAGTAACAATTATAAAAAACTAGCTTCTGCCCGCGACTTCGTACGCGTAATCCCATTTTTTCCCGTCCCCGTTCGTGATTTTCGGTAAAACGTAAAAAATGGTTAAAAAGTATCCTATGTCGGTCTCCTGGCTCTAAGCTACCTCCCTACCAATTTTCAGCCAAATCTATTCTGCCGTTCTTGAGTTATAAGTGGTGTTACTAACACGACTTTCTTTTATATATATAGACTAACAGAATACTCTATTAAACACTTCAAAACTAGAGTAACCAAACATTCTTGCAAGTAGTCGAACGAAGCGCTTCGCATCAAGCTGCCTTGTGCGTACTGCTAATGAGTGGAATTCTTTGCCAGAGTCTGTATTTCCTGAAGGGTGGTTGCTTATGGGACGACGTGCTCCATCGAAGACTGCATCATCGCTTACCATCGGCAGAGATAGTGGTCAAACATCGGCCCATCAAGTATAATAATATACAACAAAAGTTTTTTTTTTTTTTGTAAAGCGGTTGTCGATCCACGGTATTATGAATTAAAAGGCACGCGTATGCCAGGTGTATGGGGGCTTAGGGGCCATGGGGTCTATAGATAATCCCCATTGTATGGTCTGACGGAACCCCTTGAATTACGATGGTTAGTTGCCATATTTTATGGGGTTCAATGTACCGTACCGTAATGTAAGTATGTTTAAATTAGGAAGCGTTTTTTCATTGTATGGTTAATTTATTAGAATTGTTTTGTGTGAATTCATTGAAGTAGATATTTATGGATATTGTTTAAGTCCGTTAATTGATTTAAATAACGTTGCCTGCTTTGTTGACTGCCTCGTTAGCCGAGTGGTCGCAAGTGCGACTGCCGGGCAAGGGGTCTCGGGTTCGATTCCCGGGTCGAGCAAAGAACTACTCGGTTTTAAAAAAAATCTCAGTTGTAGCACGGAGTCTGGAAATGTATCCGGTATATGGCAATAGGCTCACCCCCTATTACATGGGACTCATAACATAAATAGTGAAAAGTGGGTGTTACATTGTACAGTGGCATAATGTGCACCTCTGCCTACCCCTTTGGGGATAAAAGACGTGATGTTATGTTATGTTATGTGTTTGCCTGCTTTGCTAGTCGTTTTGGGCTTTAAGTAATATAAGTGGTTTCTCAGTAATAGGTGGGGTCTTTTTTTTAAGGTGGGAAAATCATCGAATGACTGCTCCCGCCTGGGTAAGGCGGGAGGGAGTGTCAGACTCTTACTGACTAAAAACCACCCCGTTCCTTCTCCTGCACGTCGAGCCGGAGCCCCGGTTACCCGTTAGGTTCTCCGCGACAATAGGTGGGGTCTAGAATTGGGTCTGGTGTATGGAAGTAGCTTCACTCTTGTTACATGGGAATTGTCTTGTTATGGATTTAAACACAGTTTGAATTTAATCACAAAGGCTAATTAACTGAGAATATCTGTATTTGAGAATCAAGCGTAAAAATAAATGTTTAAAATTAAATGTTATTACACACATGCCCATAAAAAAGCTGAGATCAAACTCAAACAACAAAACATACCTGAATAAAGTCAAATATTTCAAATTCGGAACTGTTTGTTTATGCTAACAGCCATTTTTACAACAATACTCCACCTTTTTGCATAAAACAAACAAACTTACAATTCGAAATTCAAACGTGTTCCAAGTTTGAATAAATCACGGTGACGTTTACAAAATGGCCACCCTAGTGTAATGTTAGGGTAGGTCCACACAATAGGTTTTTAAACTAATATTTGGAACAGTGGCGCCCTCTTGTGGTGAAAGATGAAGGGCGACTAATTGTTATTTTGTTATATCACTTGATAGTAGCTCGCCTTTTTGTTATTATTATTATTTTTGATGCAGATTAAAATAATTCGCTACGGATTGACCCTTTAGTTTATTTTATTCAAAGCGTGAATGATTGACACTTTAATAAATTGCGGAATTATTATGTAGATTGATTTTTTTTTGATAGTTTAAGTTATTTATTGTTTCTGGTATGTTATTTTACTATCTGTTATAATTTTTTATATTAATATTCAGTGTATTAAAATTAACAAGCGTGGAATAGCAGATCCTGATTATGTAGAGAAGAGAGTAAGTACATTTTTTTGAAGGAGAAATTCATCCAATTACTTTTTCCACCTTGGGTGTGTCAGACTCTTACTGACTATACACCACCCCGTTCCTACTCCAGCTGCCCGAGTTCCAGGGTAAACGAGCAGACAGTTCACCTGATGGTAAGCAATCGGCGTCGCCCATGGACACTTGGAACACCAGAGGCGTTACAAGTGCGTTACCGGCCTTTTGGGGATTAGGAGTTTGAGGATTGTCGGGGATATTGGGGAAGGGGGGGGGGGGATTGGGCCTCCGGTTACCTCACTCACACGACGAAATACAACGCAAGCGTTGTTCCACGTCGGTTTTTTGTGAGGCCGTGGTATCACTTCGGTCGAGCCGGCCCATTCGTGCCGAAGCATACCTCTCCCACACTTATAATAGTGTTAGTTAATAGTTTCAAATTAGATTGAAGAGAGGTGTCGGGACGCCTAAGCGTACCGGGAATCGAACCCGAGACCCCTTGGTCGACAGCCACTCCATTCCACCAACGATTCAGTTGCTACTCATAATAGCAACAGAACTATCAAGTCAGAGTAAGTTCCTTCAAGACTGTTGGCTATCTATACCCACGTCAAGAAAGGGGGTGGCCTAATTTACCGGGATGCCGTATATAGGGCAGTATACCATTCGATAAGAGGGGAGCTCTTATTGTGAGTCATGTGGGATCACCACTATTCCGGCCTGAGCGACGCGCCGTCCAAAATCGAATTAATCGAATTTCAACTGCCACTCGTTCCGAATTTAAAACGGACGTTCGAATATAGGCCGCGAATTTGTGATGTGCTATTTTAATTTTGAATCTTATTCTTTTTTATAGTAAGGTTCAATTTTAGTAATACTAGGTGGGCTGCGGATTTGTATTTGGTAGTGATGACAGGTTTTATTTTAATTTTCAACCTAATTCTTCTATGGAATAAGGTTTAATTTTGATAAGCATGTTTGTGTGTAGTTAGAGCAATATTATGTGGTTTTTAATCCGTTGACGTAGGAGTGAGTTTAGGTTGGCAAGTTTTTTAAATGAGAAATGCTTTAATGTAAATGTTTAGCAATGTTCATAATAATGTTTGAATTTGGAATTTTAAAAAATTGTTTTCGTAAACATTTGAAATTAAAATAAAATAAATGTTTTTTGACAGCTTTGTAAGTTGAGTGGTGGCATCGAATGTGAGATTCTGACTTCTGAGTATGGAATACCGGGTTCGACTACCGGATGAATTAAAACCGCTGTATCTTATATCTTACTAGCTTCTGCCCGCGACTTCGTACGAGTACCATCCCATTTTTTCCCGTCCCCGTTCGTGAGTTTCGGAAAAAAGTAAAAAAAAATGTTGGTTAAAAAGTATCCTATGTCGGTCTCCTGGCTCTAAGCTACCTCCCTACCAATTTTCAGCCAAATCTATTCTACCGTTCTTGAGTTATAAGTGGTGTAACTAACACGACTTTTATATATATATATATATACCTATATATAGAATAGATACTTTTATATAAAGCGGAAGAGTTTGTTTTTTTGTTTGAACGTGCGTATCTCCGTAACTACAAGTCTGATTTGAATAATTCTTTTTGTGTTGGGTAGCGCATTTATCGAGGATGACTATAGGCTATAAAATATCACGCTACGACCAATAGGAGCTGAGCAGAGCGTGTGAAACCGCGCGGAAGTAGCATGTCTAGAATAATAGGTACCCGATGTCTAGCTGTCCTCCTATTATAGCGGAACATATGTTATGACTTGAAAAATATATCTGTGGATACATACACATGTTTATTAGCTGCTATTGTTTTGCTTATGGGGTATCGAACTTGCACTTCCGTGTTCAGTAGTCACCATCTGCAACTTATTTAACTGGAACGCGTTATACTCTTAGCTATTCCTTTCTATATTAGAAAAAAAAAGAAAAAAAAACACAATTGTTCGCCTATACTACGGAAGCAACATCAAACAACACTTTGTTTAAATTTAAAAGAAAAAAATTTTTCTTCATCTTTTGACATACTAGGTCTCCCTCCGTCACCATAGACAAAGTTTTGTTTTTACAAATGTCACACGCGGTTCATAGATAAATAGAATTTAAAAAAGTTTCGTAAATTCGTAACATAAACAATGAAAGTGTCATGGCGGGGGGCAATTTGTCATAACTCATAAGTAAAGGGTCGTTTTACAAATACCTAAGGAGAGATTGTGATCGAGTTAAAGGAGAAAACGAATCTTATTTTTTAAGTTTGTTGTTTTTTTTATTCTTACCTCTTATAAAGATTTTTAATTGTTGATTCACTAAAAAAGTACAGTTGAAGCTTGCTTATGCGGGAGTAGGCAGTATAGGCCACATTTATTTATTTTTTTATTTATTTATTTATTTTTTTTATTTATTTATTTATTTATTTATTTATTTATTTATTTATTTACTTATTTATTTATTTATTTATTTATTTATTGAATGGTGAATCAACAGCTACTTTACATACATTTACCAGAAGAATAGTAACATTGAGCCACTTACAGATTCACACGAATACTGACTTAATAGGTAACAGCTAAGACAAAATAAAAATTATAAATACACCAAAAACAGGCACACAGCAAGAAAATTATTTAAATATAGAAAGGTGAATACATATTTAAAATAAAATAATAATAATAAAAAAAAAACAAAAATCAGTTATTAAAAAAGTCTCCATATACCCGATACCCGATATCCATATGGCCATCATGCTTTTATCCCCGAAAGTGTAGGCAGAGGTACACTTTACGGCACTTAATGTCACTGTGCAATGTAACACTATTTATGTTTTTCACTATTTATGTTATAAGTCACATATATTAGGGTGTGAGCCTATTTTCATATACCGGGCACATTTTCGCTGACAAAGTTGCTATATATTCGGATTCCCGCCTCACCCAGGCGGGAGCAGTCATTCAATGATTTTCCCCCCTTCAAAAAAAATACATACCTTGAAAGAGAAGACCAAATGCACTTTATTATAAACATGATTTCTTACACCTACGTCTAAATATCTGTCTGTAAGTTAATACAATGTATGAAATGGATGATTAATAAATATTCAATATTATTTATTCTATGATTGACGTAATATTTACTCGTGTGTAAACAAAATGGTTTCGTTTCCTCCGCGCTCTGCAGCGTGGTCGAGTTGTGCGAATGCTCTCATGTAAACAAACATTACGAAAAACAAGATTGTGTAAAGCATTGCCAAGTCCATCCTTGTTTAACGGTAAAGTGTTTGAGTTGAATTTTCTGTGAATATGTTAAATTAAATAAACAACATAATCCCCCACAATCCTCAAATTCCTAATTCCCAAAAGGCCGGTAACGCACTTGTAACGCTTCTGGTTTTTCGGGTGTCCATGGGCCACGCCGATTGCTTACCATCAGGAGATCCGTCTGCCCGTTTACCGGCTTATCCCATAAAAAAATAACAACATAATATCACGCCTTCTTATCCCCGAAGGGGTACTTAATGCCACTGTACAGTGTAACACCCACTTTTCACAATTTATGTTATGAGTTCCATGTCATGTCATAGTGGTGAGCCTATTGCCTTGGTATATACCGGGCACATTTCCAAACTCCGTGCTACTACTGAGATTTTTAAAAACCTAGTAATACTTTGCGCGACCAGGGAAACCCGAGACCCCTTGCCCGGCAGTCGCACTAGCGACCACTCGGCCAACGAGGCAGTCGTTATTACAAATGTTGATTGAATAATAATTATAACCCAGTTTCAGTTCTGTCTATGGATTGTCGAGAGGTGAACAAATCATCAGAGGGCTTAGTACGAATTTCTTTTTTGTTTAAAGTAATCGAAACGAGACGGCGTTCTGTGCTCTGATTGGTTGGTTCATTAGAGCCGGCCAATCACAGCGACGAACGCGTACTCGTACTAAGGCTTCAGAACTGTGTGATTGAAATAGTAGAATACTTTTTCCCTTTGTGTAAGATTTCTTTAATAATGGTATATTTACAGAAATCTTATGTTTGGACAATTGTGTTATTGTACAATGGTATCTTAAAAGCCTTTCTAAAAGTGTGGCATCTATCCTCTTGTCCATTGTTTGTCCTTCGATCTCAATAACGGTTTGAGTATAAACTACTCTAATGCCTTGTTGGCATTACGCTATAATTTGGTCGAGTAACGACCTTTGGAACTTTGGATTAATCTCCAATCCGCATTGAGCAAGCGTGGTGATGCTCAAACCTTCTCCGTGTGAGAAGAGGCTTTGCTCAGGAGTGGGCATTTATAGGTTGTTGATGAGATGAGCGAGTTTTTAGTAGTTGTCTCTCGCTTTGATTTCGGGTCAGGCGCGAAACAGAACTACCAAATACTCACTACTCGACTAAATTATAAATAAAAATAATAAAATTACGGCCTCACAGAAAACCGACGTGAAGCAACGCTTGCGGTGTGTTTCATCGTGTGAGTGAGGTTACCGGAGGCCCAATTACCCTCCCCTTCCCCAATCTCCCCAACGATCCTCAAACTCCTAATCCCCAAAAGGCCGGTAACGCACTAGTAACGCCTCTGGTTTTCCAGGTGTTCATGGGCGACGCCGATTGCTGACCATCAGGTGATGCGTCTGCTCGTTTATCGGCTTATGGGATAAAAAAAATTACTAGCGAAGTGCAAAGTCAAAGTCAAAATCATTTATTTCAATTAGGCCAGAATGGCACTTTTGAACGTCAACAAAAAGAAAATTAAAAGTGAAGCTATTTGCTCATTCCAAGGTGTAGATTCCTATGGAGAAGAACGAGCAAGAAACTCCATAGGTTACTCTTTTTCAATCAGGTTCACAATACAATTTACTAGTTACATAGTTTTGCTGTTTGGATTGTGCGAGAACAATGTAACACTAAAATCTAGTCAAAGTGATTGAAAAAGAAAATAACCTTAAAGACAATAAAAAATACAGTCTGGAGCTGACCAGTCCCAGTTGACGGCGCCCGTTCACGAACATGACACGTACACCAGCACCGCCCAACTCAACCATATTGTAGGGAATCGAGCGATCCACTGCACGCGCCACCACCAATGAGAGCTTTGAGTGAGCATGACAACTCCAAGCTGACACAAATGAATTTTACTAATCTGATTTAATATTAAGTTAATTACAGGGCTCTCACATTTACAATGCTTATCTAAGTTAAACAATATACAATTTAGCAATATGGTTGTATTATTTACGATTTCATTAAAACAACAGTGTTTTTAGTTATCCTGTGGAGTCGGACTAGCCTGCATCCAAGCATTTTTATCCTCTATATATTCATTAAAAGTAAGTGCAAACAAGGCATTATGTGATGTGATGTCTATTAAGTAATGGAATGATTCCGTATTGAATGTCGGCATTAATATTTAATGAACTACCCTACACTAATATTATAAGACAATTTGTTTGAACGCGGTTATCTCTGAAAATGCTGCATTGGCTCCCTTTTCTTAGTTATTTTTTTTCCCTTTTCTTACTCATTAATCAAGGAAGGTTATAAAATATCACACCTCATTCAATAGCAGGCAGGTTGCTGGTGAAGGCGCACTGGAGTTGCTAGGTAAAAACAAGATAGTATTTTTTTTTTGTATTTGATGGGCCGATGTTTGGCCACTATCTCGCCTGGTGGTAAGCGATGATGCGGTCTACGATTCAGCACGTCGTCCAATAAGCAACCTATTTATTCGGGTCTTGAAGACACCCAGGACATCCTTCAGGAAACACAGACTCTGGCAAAGAATTCCACTCCTTAGCAATACGCACAAGGAAGCTTGATGCAAAGCGCTTTGTGCGTATGGGTGGAATATCTACCATGAATCGATTTCTTATACTACCTCTATTATATAAAGCGGAAGAGTTTGTTTTTTTGTTTGAACGCGTTAATCTCCGTAACTACAAGTATGATTTGAATAATTATTTTTGTGTTGTAAAGCATATTTATCGAGGATGGTTATAGGCTATAAAATATCACGCTACGACCAATAGGGGCTGAGGAGAGCGTGTGTAAGTAGGAAGTAGCTAGTATTATATTTTTGTGGTGATTTTTGTTAAGACTTGGCTATATACTCTTCCGTGCACCTCCTTTGTGATGGACTGTTTGACGTAAATATAATAATGTAGAATGAAATGAACGAGCTCGCTGATGGAAACGAAACACAAGTTGAATTTATTTTTATTATTTTATTCTGCACAACTAATGTTCCGCAGTTATTTTAGATGTGTGTGTGTTTTAATTTGAGATTGGCAAGTAAAGTCTGTACACTCGAGAGTTTTACTTGTTTATATGAGTTTTTTTTTAAATTCATATTTCAGTTTGTTACTGATAGAGGCCATGGTTCAATTTATGTTAAATTTTTCGATAACATAACATACATAACATCATGCTTTTTATCACCGAAGGGGTAGACAGAGGTGCACATTATGCCACTGTACAATGTAACACCCACTTTTCACTATTTAGGTATGTTATGAGTCCCAAGTAATAGGTGGTGAGCCTATTGCCATATACCGGGCACAATTCCAGACTCCGTGCTACTACTGAAAATTTTTTGAAAGACTCACCCCCTATTACATGGGACTCATAACATAAATAGTGAAAAGTGGATGTTACATTGTAAGTACAGTAGTGTAATGTACACCTCTGCCTACCCCTTTGGGGATAAAAGGCGTGATGTTATGTTATGTTATTTGTATACAAATACATATTTTTAGAGATAGATTCATAGTAACATCCCACGTTACTTACAAAATTATTGTAGACTAGCAGCCCGTCCCGGCTTCGCACGGGTTAGACAATTATTTATTTTTGGAAATTTGGATTACTGTAGTGACATAACTACAATAGTTGGACATATGCTATCGCAGAGTTTTTTGTAGACATTATGATGTTCTTCAATATTGTTGTACATTATTTTGTTCTATCGCTAATAGTTTCGGCAGCGCATTCGACGAAAGACATTTTAAGACTCATTTTTCTACACCTTTTACATTTTTCAAATTTTACCAAGGATCCCTAATTTTTTTCAAAATGAAATGTAGCATATGTCAAATTGGAAGAATGTAGCATTCTTATGAAGGTGAAAGAATTTTTAAATCGGCCCAGTACTTTTTGAGCCTATTCATTACAAACATACAAACATACAAAAATAGGTACAACTCTTTCCTCTTTATAATATTAGTATAGATAGAACTTGTAGTGTGCTGTTATTTAATTTATGACGACAGATCTCTAAAACCCTGACTGTTATTTTTGTAAGATAACAAGGGAAGTTTTAAACTGTGCCAAGGTTAACGGCTAACAAGCCAGTAGGGGTGCGTTGCAGGGTAGATAGCGTTATCTCTGGTTTTGTGACAAAAAGTTTAAGGTTGATATGTATGGGGCACATGGGTTAGCGGTGGCTGTTTTGAGAATTAAGAGTGACGATAGGGTAGAAGCATATGTCAGCCACAGCCACCATCTCAATTCTTTCTGTGTGTGTCATCGATGACAAGACGACGGTTGTTTTCATTCAATAACTAGCTTCTGCCCGCGACTTCGTACGCGTAATCCCATTTTTTCCCGTCCCCGTTCGTGATTTTCGGTAACAAATAAAAAAAAAGTATTGGTTAAAAAGTATCCTATGTCGGTCTCCGGGCTCTAAGCTACCTCCCTACCACTTTTCAGCCAAATCTATTCTGCCGTTCTTGAGTTATAAGTGGTGTAACTAACACGACTTTCTTTTATATATATAGATTTATTTAAGTTATTTATTTAACTCGTTGAGTATCGTCATTATAGACACAATTAAAGAACAATAGGTTGCGGTCACCGGTGACCGGTCGGTGTTTGACAGTTTAAATTAAGATTTGGCTTAACGACTTACTATATTTGGACCCTTTTAAGCAGAAAAGCTTAACAGAATCTGCCAAGCTGGATCTAGCCAAGATTTTATTACTTTCTAAAAATTTTTTTCGCACGTTTGAAGCCTTCCCTTGGCTTCCACGAACAATTCAAGACCAAAATTAGTCAAATCGGTTCAGTCGTTCTCGAGTTTTAGGGCACTTAACGAATGGAAAATAATTTTTATTTATATAGATACTAGCGGACCCGACAGACGTTGTCCTGCATATCCACTTGAATGTATAAACAAAAATTCATTCAAATTAGTTCAGCCGGTTAGGATAACCAACCTAGATACCGACTGCAGCGCCATCTGCCGGGCTGATTTGTGAATCTAAACCATTCCCAGATCCCCTTGAACACACACAAAAAATTTCATCAAAATCGGTCTAGTCGTTTGAGAGAAGTTCAGTGACATACACACTCATAGAAGAATTATATATATAAAGATATAGATAGATGCAAAAGCAAATTACTTTCTCCTCCAGAGCCAGAAGTTGATCTCTTTCATCAGTCTATCACAAAACGACTACTACTTTAATAAAACACAAAAAAACTATGTATTCTTAAAAAAACAAAACATCGTTTTTGACGTGACAACGTCTTATAAATTGATTTGCCGGGCGACACTTCAAGAAACTGCGTTACGCTCCGCTCACGTTATGCGCTCACAATGAGAGCGAGTGAGAGGCACGCGTCCCTTCCACTCAGGCATGGTTAGCCCGCCTAAGAGCGAGAGAGACAGACATAAAAAGTAAAAGGCACGCGTCCCTTCCACTCGAGCACAGTTAGCCCGCCTAAGAGCGAGAGAGACAGAGCGAGAGAGAGAGAGTGAGAGAGATACATCCTTCTTCCTACTATACGAATGAATATTCACATTAAAATTATTTTACCACTCAAAGTCGTTGTCACGTAAAACTTTCGGCCGTATACCGACTTTACAGGCAGTATTTTTTTACATCTCTTTTCTACTCGTTAAACAAAAACAGACATGAAGTTGCAACACTCATAATTCAATATTTTTTGTGGTTGTAACACTTTTTATGTTCTTGGAATATGTTGTTGTGCATTCTGGTGAAATATGAGATTGATTTATGCACATATGTTGCGGCGCCGATTCGTCTAGGAAACGCTGGGTTTGTTGCTATGAAGGTCAAATGGATATCAGATGTTTTGGCACGATATCATTGGTTCAAAATTTTATTACAATACTTAGCTAACTAGTAATGCAAGTATTATGTTGAAACTTTTGACTGCACGGTTGGCAAGGGGTCTCGGGTTCGATTCCCGGGTCAGGCAAAGTATTACTGGGTTTTTTTAAATATTCTCAATAGTAGCTCGGAGTCTGGAATTGTGCCCGGTGTATAGCAATAAGCTCATCCCCTATTACATGGGACTCATAACATAAACAGTGAAAAGTGGGTGTTACATTGTACAGTGGCATTAAGTGCCGTAATATGTACCACTGCCTATCCCTTCGGGGGTAAAAGGCGTGATGTTTATTTCTTTGAACCTAAGACATACAAACTGTTATAAACATTACATCATCAACAGCCTATAAATGCCCACTGCTGAGCAAAGCCTCTTCTCACACGGAGAAGGTTTGAGCATTAATCACCACGCTTGTTTAATGTGGGTTGGCGAATATAAACTTATAATTAGAAATTATAAGCCCAGGTTTCCTCACGATGTTTTCCTTCACCGTTTGTCAGTGGTGTCTAAATAATCTTAGAAAGTACATATAACTCGGAAAAAGTCACATTGGTACTTGCCGTTGGTAGGTTTCGAACCCGCATCCTCATGCATGAGAAGCGGGCGTCTTAAACCTCCGGGCCACCACGACACGACATAGAAACTGTACCTAATTGAAATATCTCATGTTCCATCTAATTGCTGATTTATTTGTCAGTCAAATACAGTGATAAATATCAAATAACTGTTAGTAACTAGGTGATTGGACTATTTGACGACTCATGAAGAAACTTAATATATGCTTATGTATGTAGGTATGTATCTACAAGGTGTAGTTTTAAAACCGTGTCATTTTTCGAAAGCATGTCACAGAAGGCATAAAAGATCAATGTAAGTAAAAGTTTCGGGCCAATAGTTAAAAATATGGCTATAATAAATCGTTTAAGTTCGACAGTGTTTCAGAATAAGCGACATCAATGTTTCTTATTGGAGTTTTATGGAATTAGGAATAATATCAATTACGTGTTTGAGTTTGTGTGTATTAAGCCGCGTTATAAAACTAGTTACAAGACGGTGGCGTGTAGTTCGCACTTACGGATTTTCGTAATTTACAGAAAAATGAAAAATATTTAGCTACAATTTTTTTTATTGATTCGGACTTAGAATCGATAGCCGAGTTACCTCCTAGAAAATGACGCGGCTTTAAAACAACACCTTGTACCTATCCATGTAATAGGAGGCGAAATTGTAAACAGTTTCTATTCTTGGAACTCATTTACTTTAAATGCATATTTGCTGAATTATTGATTCTGTTGTTTAGGTATAATTGGGATGATGACAGGGTATGAAAATTAAAAATCTAATTAGTCCGTAAGTTAGGTAATGAAAAAATATCAGACACGAAGTAGACTCATAACATAAATAGTGAAAAGTGGGTGTTACCTTGTATAGTGGTATAATGTGCACCTCTGCCTTCGGGGATAAAAGGCGTGATGTTATGTATGTATTTTTTTATTACGAATCAACGTTTAGGAGTGCGGACTAAAACGTCATTTCTACGTATAAAATGTACATAGAAGTGACGTCACGCGACATTTTAAATCAATATATCGTCGAAAGTATTCGTTTCTGTAAGAAAATAAAAAATACGTGTCTAATGATTTAAAATAATCTACCAGACGGATTCCCGTAGAATTTTTAGGACTTCTTTCTATCATAAGAACCTTCTCCTGACGATAACAAACACATCAAAAAAAACTCTCTAATATCCTTTTCCTTCCCACAGAACATTGGGGCAATCTGACTCCCAGTACGGCATCAGACTCCCAGTCCTCGGCCCAAATACCAACCTGACCCATTTCACTACCATTTTGCGATTGGGACTAAACGAACTGCGTATACCATGTCACTCTATCTCTAAATGGATCAGTAGGTCTATCCTAACCTGCCGGATGATGGGATCGGCCTATCGTAACAAAACTATTTATTTTTATTGCTTTTACACCGCGGTCTGGATAGCCGTGTCATGTATTAAGTGGGTGTTACTTTTTTTTTTTTCAATTAGACCAGGATGGCACTTTTGAACGTCAAACAACAAAAATTTATAAGTGAAGCTAGTTGCTCATTCCAAGGCGTAGATTCCTATGGAGAAGAACGAGCAAGAAACTCCATAGGTTACTCTTTTTCAATCAGGTTTACAATACAATTCTCTAGTTACATAGTTTTATTGGTTCGATTATGTGAGAACAATGCAACACCTAAATCCAGTCAGAAAGACTGAAAAAGAAAATAACCTTGAGGATAATAAAATAAAAAGATACAGTCTGGAGCTGACCAGTTCCAATCGACGGGGACAATACTTCGGGGATAGAAGGCGTGATGTTATATATGTATGAAGAGTCTAGTAATTAGGTACGATTAGGTATCCTGATGTTATAGGTTTCAAGCTGCTTAGATTATTTAATTAGCAACTGATCAGTGACGTCATTTAAATCATAATTACGTGTTATTTATAAAAATATGCAAATAGTGATTATAATGACGATGGCTTTAAGTATATATTTACTTAATCTAATGGACTAGTCAGTAAAAAATGTCGTGGTGGCCCGGAGGTTTAAGACGCCCACTTCTCATGCATGAGGGTGCGGGTTCGAAACCTACCAACGGCAAGTACCAATTTGACTTTTTCCGAGTTATATGTACTTTCTAAGATTATTTAGACAGCACTGACAAACGGTGAAGGAAAACATCGTGAGGAAACCTGGGCTTATAATTTCTAATTATAAGTTTGAAATCGCCAATTAACCCGCATTGAGCAAGCGTGGTGATTAATGCTCTAACCTTCTCCGTGTGAGAAGAGGCTTTGCTCAGCAGTGGACATTTATAGGCTGTTGATGATGATGATGAATGGACTAGTCTAGAATTCTAGAAACACCAGCGGTCTTACAAGTGCTTTACCAGCCTTTTGGAATTAGGAATTTGAGGGTTGAGGAGATTGGGGAAGGGGGGGGGATTATTGGACCTCTGGTAACCTCACTCACACGACGAAACAATACAACGCAAGCGTTGTTTCACGTTGGTTTGCTGCGAAGCCGTGGTGTCGCTTCGGTCGAGCCGGCCCATTCGTGCCGAAGCATGGCTCTCCCACACTTAAAACTTTTAATCAATTATAATCATTAATATGCCTGACTGCACGGTTGGTGCGGTGTCTGGGCAACCGGCTGCCGTGCAACGTGTCGCGGGTTCGATTCCCGCACGGAACAACACTTTGTGTGATCCACAAATTGTTGTTTCGGGTCTGGGTGTCATTGTGTATGCGAACTTGTATGTTTGTTAACGCACCCACGACACAGGAGAAAATCCTAATGTGGGGCAACGTTTTTATTAAAAAAAGAAAAAGAAATAATATAATCAGGACGCCAATTGAGACCTGAGAGGACTTAAGACCTCGAATTTCACGGTTCTTCGACTTAAGTATTACTTAATGCCTGATTAACCAACTATAAATGACAAAATCAACGAAAATAATTTGCAAAACTATCTATATCCTTGTTAACTGTACCTTTACAATGACGTCACAATTCATTAAACAATCGCGATTCACGAGCCACGGTCCACGACGGGTGTGGTCTGTACAGGTAAAGATTGTACTATCACCTTGCCCAAGGTCAACAACCTTGCAATTCGTACTTTTGGAAACACCCACTTTAAAGTTCTTTAATGTTTTTGCCTAGAAGGAAAATGAATAAATACCTGCTGTTTATGTTTGTAAACATCTTAAAGACGTATGCCGGAATACTGAAACGTTACTCAATTTTAAGTCGGGCTTAAATATCGTGCCATCTCTGTCATTTTACAAAGAATTTGTGGAGACAGAACTATACTTAAGCACGACTTAAAATTGAGTAGCGTTTGTGTATTCTGACGTTGGGTTTTTTGGAAATTTTGTGTAGTGGCCTGGGGCCTACACGGAGACACCAGTGTTTTTGTTATTTGATGGAATCGACTATAAGTTTGAAAAAAATATTCCTTTTATAACAAAACTAGCTTCTTCCCGCGACTTCGTACGCGTAATCCCATTTTTTTTCCGTCCCCGTTCGTGATTTTCGGTAAAAAGTAAAAAAAAATATGGTTAAAAAGTATTCTATGTCGGTCTCCTGGCTCTAAGCTACCTCCCTACCAATTTTCAGCCAAATCTATTCTGCCGTTCTTGAGTTATAAGTGGTGTAACTAACACGACTTTCTTTTATATATACAGATGTTATAAAAACATTTTAAAAGTTAAGTAAATTTAACTAAAAATGGCGGGTTACACATCATCATCATCATCAACAGCCTATAAATGCCCACTGCTGAGCAAAGTCTCTTCTCATACGGAGAAGGTTTGAGCATTAACTCGTCGAGTACCGGTTTTATAGACACAATTAAAGAACAATAGGTCGCGGTCACCGGTGACCGCTTGATGTTTGACAGTTTAATCACTACGCTTGCTCAATGCGGGTTGGCGATAACAAACTTATAATTAGAAATTATCAACCCAGGTTTCCTTACGATGTTTTCCTTCATCGTTTGTCAGTGGCAGTGGCGTCTAATCTTAAAAAGTACATATGACTCGGAAAAAGTCACATTAGTACTTGCGCGTAGGTTTCGAACCCGCGCCCTCATGCATGAGAAGCGGGCGTCTTAACCTACGGGCCACCACGACATACTCTGTTATCTCTTGTGGTGACAATCTCACATGACATAACAAAAGTCTTTTATTATGAGAAAATAAATGCGTATGCTATTTAGAGTTGCGCATGAGTGCTAACACAGTTCATTAAACAGAATTACACAAATAAATAACGAGATAACAGTAAGGCCGCCCTGACTCATCGATTGGGGGAACTTTGGATAACATCGAGCGGTCTGCTGCCGACGTGCGTGTGCGCAGGTGTAGTGTGACGTCATTGGATGAGATCAAGAAGTTTTATATAGAAGGTTTATTCGTTTTTGGACATAATATAACATCATGCCTTTTATCCCCGAAGTTAATGCCACTGTACAAAGTAACACTCACTTTTCACTATTTATGTTATGAGTCTCATGTAATAGGGGGTGAGCTTATTGCCATATACCGGGCACAATTCTAGACTACATGCTATCGAGTGGTTTTTAGAGGAGTGGCATAATTTGGAAGTGTTGTTAGTTAACTTAATCGTGTGCTGGTGTGGTTTACACGAGTGTCATTAGAGGCAACTAAGGCATTTGACATCAAAATGTTCAACAGATCAGTAGAATAATACTGCTTTTTGTTGAACCTCGCCTGCTCCGCCTTTCTCCTTGCGAGAGCATACCTTTGGTCGCCAGTGGCCAATAATTGGCTGTTTATGTGAAGTGTATGATACGACCGCCTTTTATGATTAGCTTTTTTTGAGGTGGGAAAATCATCCGATGACTTCTCCCGCCCGGGAGAGGCGAGGGGAAGTGTCAGACTCTTACTGAGTAAAATCACCCCGTTCCTACTCCTGCACTTCGAGCTGGAGCCCCGGTTACCCGTTAGGTTCTCCGCGACAAAGAGTTGTTTGGAAGTGTTGTTAGTTAGTTGAATTATGGCTCTGGTACTGTTTCGAGGATCCATTCACTTCTTAGGATAGAAGACTGTATGTCTGTCTGTCTCCAAGTTGTACCATAGTGCTACCATTTTAACCTTCTGTGATCTATGACACAGTGGCGTTCACTCACGCACATCTCAAGTTCTTAACACTATGTTCATTTAATAATTTAATAGCATATGTTTCAAATAGTTTTTGTCAATATTTCATTGTGTGGGAATATCGCGATGTATGGAGAACTGCGCGGGAGTCTGTGCCATGCTTTATTAATTAAAAACGTCTATTTGTTTTGCGTTTGACGTCAATTGCGTTTGGAACACGAGGAAGTATTTAAAAAGTTAATATAATAAAACTAGCTGACCCGGCAAACGATGTTTTGCCATATAAATAATTTCCTAATAATTTCTAGTGTAGACAAAAAAGGCTATTATAAAATAAGGGCCCTTGGTGAAAATTGAGGAATATATGTAAGAATAAAAAAAATATATAGGGGTGGACTACCCCTAACATTTAGGCGGATGAAAAATAGATGTTGGTTGATTCTCATAGATACCGGATAAGCATAAAAAATTTCATCAAAAGCGATCAAGCCGTTTCGGAGAAGTATGGCAACGAAAACTGTGACACGAGAATTTTATATATTAGATCTTACTTCCATACATGTATGTAATTTTAAAAAGATTGAAGGCTTTCAAAATTTTGTTCGATAGAAGCACTTAGGTACTTGGTGTCGTGGTGGCCCGGAGGTTTAAGACGCTCGCTTCTCATACCTGAGGGTACGGGTTCGAAACCTACCAACGGCAAGTACCAATGTGACTTTTTCCGAGATTATATGTACTTTCTAAGATTATTTAGACACCACTGACAAACAGTGAAGGAACACATCGTGAGGAAACCTGGACTTATAATTTCTAATTATGAGTTTGAAATTGCCAACCCACATTGAGCGAGCGTGGTGATTAATGCTCCAACCTTCTCCGTGTGAGAAGAGGTTTTGGTCAGCAGTGACCATTTATAGGCTGTTGATGATGATGATGATGATGATGTAAATGAAGAAGCATTTACAATTGCACCGTTGGTGCGGTGGCTGAGCAACCGGCTGCCGTGCAACGTGTCGCGGGTTCGATTCCCGCACGAAACAACACTTTGTATGATCCACAAATTGTTGTTCCGGGTCTGGGTGTCATGTGTATGTGAATTCGTATGTTTGCACCCACGACACAGGGGAAAATACAAGTGTAGGGCAACGTTTAAAAAACATTTGGGGATCACACAAATAGTTGATCCGTGCGGGAATTTCACCCACTACAAGTTGCACGGCACCCGGTTGCTTAGCCACCGTGCCAACCATGGCAGCCGTAACATTTCTTCGCAAATGAAATTATGTACAATTTACAGTTATTTACAGTTAATCGAACATCAGCAGGTTATCTTTTAATAACATCATCTAAGTTCGATCACTGCTATCGAACGCCGTACCTGGCACTTAGCAATTACGCTTGTAGTCACCAGACTAATGAGGTATGATAAATAAAATATATTAAATACTGGTACTTAAACTGAAGTATTTTATTTTTAATTAGGCTCACTTTATAGTAGAGTAACGAAAGAAGTACACAAAGTGGATGTGAATGGGGCCGTCGCGTCGGTAAAGGGCGCCCTAGACGGACATATATGCAGATGGCGAACATTGGTGGCTCGCCGCCCGACCAGATCCAGACCCGAGCGTACGGCGCGTCGCGTTCCGCGCGCGCCTCAAAGAGCCATCAGACCACCACGGATGGGGCCCAATAGGGCTGATGCCGATTCGAAGTCGCGCAGAACCTAACGGGTAACCGGGGCTCCGGCTCGAAGTGCAAGTATTGGAACGGGGTTGTTTTTAGTCAGTAGTAGACGGACATATACTGACCAGATTGGCGATATATTAAAGAAGGGCCAAATTAAAAGTACCCTTAACCGACGAGCATGCATGAAAAGACTGATGACTGTTGATGAAGTGAATTTGTCGTTCCATAGTCTCTGCGTGGAGAGACAGGCGTGAAGTTATGTATTATTTTGTTTACAATCGTAAAAATCTGATCCATCTGTTCATTAGTGTAGTTAGGTGCTCGTTCGAATCCTTACATTGATTGGTCTGGTAAAGAGAAGAGCGAATAGCAAACTTCATCTGAATGCGAATACCGCGCATTTCATTCATTACTTTTAACTGTAATGCCTAGTGACTCGACCCACAGTCAAACTATTGCAAAGAAAGAAAGAAAGAAAAAAACATTTATTTGACAATTAACACACACGATTATAAAAAATAAAAATACAGATATATAAACAAAATACTAATAATAAACTTAAATAGACATTAGAACAAAAAACATCACAGTGTGGTAACAAAATAATAATACAATAAAACAGAATTTTGAAAATACAAAAAAAAAACAAGGAAAAAAATAATAAAATCAATTTGCAATAAAATTGCACTGGTTTTGTGGGGCTTCAATTATAACATACTTACCTGTGTGATTTAAAGATAAACTAATAAATAATAATAATAAAATTCATGTAGGCAGTTGTGCATATATTTTGTTCATAAGTAAAAACTTAAGTTTAGAAGAACGATACAACGGCAAATGACGTGCTCCATCGTAGACCGCATCATCGCTTACCACCAGGCGAGATAGTGGTCAAACGTTTTCCAATCAAAAAATAAAAAAGGTAAAAAATAATTGTAGTTGGAACGACTAGATAATTGTGACAAAAAATGAAACCTCAAATTAACAAACTGACAAAGAAATATTGTTTGCCAGGACAAACGTATTGACAGTCTGACGAATCTCGAACAAATGAGCGCCATTATGCACTCGACATGCCTTTTATGCCACATTTACAATCTCGCGCGAGTCGAGACGAGGCCGAGATACATTGTCGTTATTCTATAGAGTTGTAGTCTTTCTCATTATAAGACTGCAATTTACCTTAACCACGTGTCATCTCGCGCGAGAGTGTAAATGTAGCATTACATTGATCAAAATTTTCTTCCACCTCCTAATATTCCCAACAGTACTAATATTCAGTTAGAGTAAAAACTCATAATATTAGGTTTTTTATTATCCGCAAAGGGATTTAAAGAGTAAAGTTGACTGAATTACTATAACAGTCAACTGTGATATCCAGTAACCTGTCGTTTCCATAGCAACACAAAGAATAACAAAAAACTCTAAATCAAACACATTCTTCGAACCGAAATAGATCAAAAATCACAAGTACCCTCCAAATTTCGTTCCCAAAATATTTATAAGCATCCAATTCATAAGAAACCATGGGATATCCCCCATCCCACACACGAATCCCATAAATAAAACAAACACCATTGGATTCTGGGCAAATCTATTCAGTCGAACATGCGGTAGATATTGGTAGGTACCTTTAAAAACAAAAGGGAATCGGGCTTTACCCGACTTCTAAGAAACATTTAGGAACATGTGTGATGACGACAGTACACAATTGTGATCTGAGGGCCAAGCACGAATAACTATCGCATTCGTATCGTAACAGTATCGAGCGAGTTAAGCGTTCTGATTGGTTGGTTCACTTGAGCCAGCCAACAGAGCGCCGAACGCGCTCGATACTATTACGTTACGAATGCGATAGTTATTCGTGCTTGGCACTCTGCCCTTCTCGTCCCTCGGGCGTCATTTGAGCCTACATATCTAACAGGGAATGGAAAGTAGCGCTCTCTCTTACTCTTCTCTCTTACTAGCTTCTGCCAGTGACTTCGCCTGCGTTCTGGTGGGATGAAATGTAGCTTATATGTGATTCCAGACTATAATCTATTTCTGTTCCTAATTTCATGCCAATTCCTTCAGTCGTTTTGCCGTGATTGAGTAACAAACATACCAAATTTACCTAGAAAGAAAGAAAGAAAAATAATAATGTATTCGTCACCAATCATGGACCACCAATACACGCATAAAATAACATTAAAAAAACAAAAAAACAATAAAACAAAAAATAACATTAAAAACAGCAGTAATAAAACATAAAAAACAGAAACTTTCGCATTTATAATTTTAGTAGGATGAGTAAGGTTCCTATTAAATTGTGATCTCTAACACGCTAGCCAAGTGTGATTATGGCAACTACTCTTTAATAGAGAAGGCTTTTAATCTGGCTGTGGATTCTCACTGACTGGTGATGATTGATAACTTGTCCTAGACCGACATTACCTTTATATCTGCCTGTTACTTTGCCCGTGTGGAATTCAGAACACTTCTCTGTATAGGTCTCGGTACTAAAGGAATTTTGGGATAGTCTTTCAACCACGGAATTATTCACATATCTGGTGCCGTGGCTCAGTAGTATACGCTCACAAGGACTCCTTATGGCCACTTAAGGAACCTATGTTACTCCCAAAAGTTAGCTTTCCAACTGTTAAAGAATTTTTCAAATCGGCCCAGTAGAGGTAGTTACGGAGTTTATTGAAAGCAAACGAATAATGAAAATGTAATAAAGTAGATGAATGAATTATATAAGTACAGATGTATCGATACAAAGAATCGAAACTAACGGATAAGTTATGAATCGATAATAGTAAAGGGATTCCAGAAAAAGGTACGGCGGCGAGTGGATTTTCAATTGTTTGGAAAAAAAATTGTTGATCCTAATTGTAATTCTGCTCAAGGTGTACTAAGCACATGTTTGTAGTGACAATTTATGTTTTGTAGAATTAAAGAGGTCTATATCTATAGAAACCTTTATGGTCAGGGATTTTAAACATGATAACGGAAATCTATGAACGAATGGGAATTTATTTAAAGAGAATCTGGACATAGACCTCTGTCCAATATCACGCTGCCTATAGCTACGCATAGATCATCATTTATGTATATGTGTTTCAGTGTCTTCATGGTTGTATCTACTGTAGATCCTGGCTTACAGGAGTTGTAGCAGTTTTGCGAGGACGTAGCGAATAAAAAAATCTATGTATGAACTATTTATAATTCGTAGACATTTTTTGGCTCTGGTATTTTGTTTAAGGATTAGATAATAATCAGAAATGAATTATTAAATTTGTGCTGAGGAGAAAGGGCCGATATAATGATAAAGATCAAACTAAGGGTGACGTAGATAATTCGTTAATTCTCCGAATAATATGTCAAGTGTGCTCCCTCCAAAACTTATGTTGTTGTGCCCGACAGGGTTCACATTGTGTCCTAATTATGTTTACCACCTAAGTAATACATGTGAAAAGCAATAAAGTATTGAGTATTGAGTATAGATGGTAATGCACTTAATTTCACAGACCATTAAAATAATTACACCTTAAAATGGAAATCAAATTAACAACAAACAATAAATAAGAACATAACACAAAACCCACACGAGGTAAATCGACATGAAAATGAACATCATCAAGATTTAAAAGAATTTTTTGCAAATTTTTAACTCTCGCGCGTCGAAGGTGGTCCGAATTACCATAATATGAGTATAACAGACAATTTGGGCGCGAAAAACCGTGTAATGAGCGAAGAAATTATGTTAAACTACGGGTGTGAAGAAACGCTGTCAGTTTGACGTGCACACATCAAGTTATGATAAACCAGTATAAACTGACCGTTAAGTGTACGGAAAGATTGCATAAAGCAAGACCACGATAAACTGGTTTGTATAGTTACATGTGCAGCCGTGTGTACAATGTGTGGTCTTAATTTAAATTGGACGATGGGAGCTGGGGGTTCCTTACATTTTTTTGTTTTACTGAAATTGTTCTTGTAGGGGATTTTTTGCCATGTTATAGGTAGGTCGGTTCGGTCATTTTGATTGTTTTAAACGGTTATACATATAAACGAATGATTTAATTAAGCATGTTTTTTTTTTCAAAGTCAAATGGTAAGGTTTAGGCGCTTTTGCCATACCTATTACTGAAAGCAAATATAGCAGCTCACATATAGAACCCACTTAGATTTTAGTCAAATTTCCGTGGTGCTTGGCGACTGGGCTTCACCCAGTTGTACAGTCTCTTTTCTTAATTCACTCTGTCTCCTGCAGTAATTCACCGAGGGAAGCGGAAACTATAGTTTTTTTCTTCTCCTCTTATAATATCTTCTGATTCACTTTGTTGCGGAAACCAAGACAGTTATTCATGTCTCTGGGACGCGCCGGACTTCAGTGTTCCGGTGTTCTCATGGTTGTATCTACTGTAGATCCTGGCTTACAGGAGTTGCAGTGGTTTTTGGAGGTTGTGCCGAGCTTGTCCCAATTATAATGGGGATGATGACAGGGTATGAAAATTAAAAATATAATTACTCCGTAAGTTAGGTAATGAAAAAATATTAGACAAGTATTTTTTTATTTTGTCGTATAATAAAACAATACTTAGATAAAACGAATCAAAGTTTAGGAGTGGGGGCTAAAACGTCATTCCTTAGTATAAAATGTACTGAGAAGTGACGTCACGCGACATTTCAAATCAATATATCTTCGAAACAATTCGTTTCTGTGAGAAAATAAAAAATACGTGTCTAATGTTTTTAAATAATCTATCAGACGGACATTAAAATAAAAATTAGTCGTCTACCCCATTAAAGTCAAATGCTAAGGATACAAGGAAATATTTGCTGACTATTTATAAATTTAGCATGATGTTCCGTGGATTTTGATAGGGTTCACACGATACGACATTGTGACGAATGCATGCATCCTTCACAAACAATAATCGGCCTACAAATCACAAACACATCTTGCTTGGAATCAATGAAAACTGTTCGATAATACGGCAACGTTAACTCCATCAATCGTTTGTGAAGAAGTGATGCTAACTCCATCAATAGTTTTTGAAGAAATGATACAACGTAAATAGTAAGCCTTACGCATACAACAACGAAACGCGAGAATAATACAAGCCACAAGACATAAAACCAGTATATTATTGTGAGCATCAAATCAAAGTTTCGAAGCCCTATTAAGACGTTACTCATTATCTACCGGACACGATGACATCGTTAGATTGTGGTCACCGGTTTCATATGGAGCGAGCAATTTTAGGGTCAATTTATCTCCCGCCCAATCAATCAGTTGAAACATCACTTTCATATCATCTGCATGCGATTGGATTTAGATTTCTCCAACGTAGACATTTATGTGTGTGAACTTTTCTAAGAGAAATATCAACGTAATGACTTGTATTGTTGTGTCTCTTTGGTCTAATTGAAATACATTATGTTTTTTTTTTTAAGGGGGGAAAATCATCGAATGACTGCTCCCGCCTGGGTGAGGCGGAAGGGAGTGTCAGACTCTTACTGACTAAAAACCACCCCGTTCCTTCTCCTGCACGTCGAGCCGGAGCCCCGGTTACCCGTTAGGTTCTCCGCGACTCCGAATCGGCATCGGCCCTATTGGGCCCCATCTGTGGTGGTCTGATGGCTCTTTGAGGCGCGCGCGGAACGCGACGCGCCATACGCTCGGGTCTGTTTCTGGTCGGACGGGGAGCCACCCATGCTCGCCGTCCGCAGGCCCGCGCTTACGGTGGCCGGAGATCGTCCCGCGACGCCCGGTGTGTCCTTCGCGATGGCTGGGTTGCGAGGAGGCAGCGCTTCGCTGCCTCACGCGTCCCGCCTCCTCCTTAGCTAGCATGACTGCTTCGCAAAAGGAGGAGACGGCATCCCAGTCCCCCTCGCTCCGCATCATGGCCTGCACTAGGCCCGGACGCGAGAGGTCGCCATTGCCGATCACTTCCCTGAGGGCACGGCGGTGCTCAGCCCACGCAGGGCATTCTCCCACTGTGTGTTCCACCGTGTCCTCAGGGCGGTCCTCGCAGTGATGACACCCGAATACATTATGTTTACTTACATTAGGGCTTTCTGAAGCTTTGACATTAATATTGGTGTTATTGAGATAAATACTATTGTTGATTTGTCTAGATCACGCCTAAAACTCTATAATAAAAATAAAGTAAATTGCGACGTTTTGGTGCAAAATAATGTTAAAATATTTTATTTAAGCAGTATTTCTTACGGCCATTTTCTATAACTTATCTATCTGTAGATTTGCTTACTGAGATAGAATTTTGACACATTTTGTATGGAGCTTATGTCTAAAATGACCGTTAGTCAACACCATTAGTTTAAACAAATTCAACATTTCTTTTAAACATGATCTTTGTTTTATGTTATTTCTGTACCTTCAGTGAAAAGTGATATAAGTGAAAAATCATAGTTTTGAGTAATTTAAGGTTAAAGATTTAAAAAAATCTCGTTATTTTTCTAACGTTCTAAAATAAAAAACGATATGTAGTACGTGTAGATACTATTTTAAAGATTATATAGAGCTTGGTTTGAAAATATTACTTTGCACGGAATTTAAGTAATTAGTAAAAATAGCCAGTTATATCACCGTACACTATAGTTTACTTTGCTTATTTTTGTGTATTTAAATCTATAATGAAATGAATTATTTTACACATTTAGTTACCGTTTTGTGTGAAATGTTATAGGGCTTGTGTTTTGGCATGTTTTGCCTGCAAATAGTTGTTGTGAGAAGAAGTCGTAAAACTAATATGATCATTTTGATTATCAGCAAACTTTTTTCATTGTTTTATTTAAAATTCCTTCGTAAATATTCAATTGTACCCCTAAACACCAATGTATTTTTCAAACTAGTAAGTGATTAATGTTACAAGCTAGAATTTATTGTGACACATTTTGTTTACATCGACGTGTTTATTGATACAAGTAATAAGTATTTTCAAACGTTTTTGTCATAGAAAGGGTAAAAATATGTTAATATCATAATAAAATAATAACTTAATTAAAAAAAGCGTTTCTTTAATAAAGAATTCTTGAATATATGTACACTTTTTATGAATTACAATTAGTAGCAAAACAATAAAATATTATTGGTATTTATCGTTAATCTGATCTTTCGAGTAGGTATCTTTAGTCTTTAAACATAATAAAACAAGCTCAAAAAATCAAACAACAGATTTGTTGTAGCACTAACTGTTCGCTATATAAAACAATATAATTAACATCCTTATAAAAAAATATAATTTTTAAACCTCTTTATTATTAATCTTAAACAGTCTTATAGCTTATTTAATCAGTCTCAAAAAATCAAATTACATACGTGTTGTACACATAGCACTTCAACAATTCCCTATAAAATACAATATTAACATCCTTTTAAAAAAACACAACTTTTAAACCTACTTATCGTTAATCTTGAACAGAGATCGAATCAGTCTTAAATCGTATGAAATCGCGTTCGCGCGCGCCTCAAAGAGCCATCAGACCACCACAGATGGGGCCCAATAGGGCCGATGCCGATTCGGAGTCGCGGAGAACCTAACGGGAGAAGGAACGGGGTGGTTTTTAGTCAGTAAGAGTCTGACACTCCCTTCCGCCTCACCCAGGCGGGAGCAGTCATTCGATGATTTTCCCCCCTTAAAAAAAAAATGTTTTGATTAAAAGTATTGTTGACAATTGATTAACAACAACGTGTGCCTATCCCTATTATACCTACTGAATACTCAGTAAGCATTTAATAAATGAGAATTAAAATAATTGTTAGCCTACCTGTATTATTATTATTATCATTTCCATATATTTATTTAAACTTTCTCTAAAATTACATTTTTAAATACTACAGTATAAAAATAATATTTAAAAATATAAAAATAGGAGCCGACCAGTAGTGGGAGCATGGTCCAAGCTACCAGTGGTTAGGGCTCCAGAGACAGAAACCTCCTCACAATGCGCGCCGTTTCAAGGAGAACTGCCTTCTGTATCAGGCCCTTGACCCAACTGCCTAACGCTAGCCTCCTAAGGTGGTTGTCGAGGCTATTAGGGATTAACCCATTGGTCGATACGACTATCGGCACAATGATAGCCGAATCTACATTCCACATGTCGACAACCTCGTGAGCCAAATCAAGATATTTGATTTGTTTATCTTTTTCAGCTTTCACGAGGTTCTCATCATGAGGAATAGTGATATCGATTATCATCGTGCGGCGCACTTGTCGGTCTATCACCACTATATCAGGTTTGTTCGCTATAATAGTCCTGTCAGTGATGATAGACCGGTCCCAGTACAACGTGATATGGTCATTTTCCAGAACTGGGTCGGGCACATACTTGTAGTACGGTACCTCAGACTCAACAAGTCGATAGTGCAAAGCAAGTTGCTGATGGATAATCTTGGCTACTTGATTATGCCTATGCAAATATTCACTGTTAGCCAAACGACCACAACCAGAAATAATATGTCTAATGGATTCACCAGGACTATGACATGCCCGACATATGTCAACCGTCCCATCCTTAATTATATATTTCCGGTAGTTATTCGTAAGGATAACTTCGTCCATAATTGCACAGACAAATCCTTCAGTTTCTCCAAAGAGATTACTGAATCGTAGCCAAGATACGGACGCTATAAAATCTACACTGGGCCCATGAAGGGCCCGGAAGAAGCGTCCGTGGAGCTCCTTGCTATGCCATACCTCCTTGCGATCATTGACGCTCAGTACCACAGGTTTGCGCCAGTTCTCTTTTGCCAAGGATAGCGGAGTGAATCCATTGTCCACCGCTGCTACTTCTCGATGCATACCCTCGTTGACTTTCAGGAAATATTCCCTGAGGCTGCACACCTCACGGTTGTGAAGGGTCTTAGCATTTAATAAGCCTCGACCACCACACTTCCGCGGGATGTACAACCTCATGACCGACGAACGAGGGTGATGCATGCGATTTGCAGTCAGCAGGGTCCGGACTCGTCTATCCAGGGTGTCAAGTTCAGTCTGTGTCCACTTGAGTATACCAAAAGAATACATTAGGACTGGCATGACCCAACCGTTAAAGGCTCGCACCTTGTTTCCGCCTGATAAGGAACTTTTCAGTACCTTATTCAGGCGGCCAAAGAAGCGCTCCTGTAACGATTGCTTCATGTCCGGTCCATTAATGCCTAATCCTTCTGACATACCCAGGTACTTGTATGTATCGTTTGCGGAGAGTGATCTCAGTTTTGTGAAATCTGAGAGTTCTAGTCCCTCAGATTCCACAATCCCTCCTCGCTTTACATGCATGACCGCACACTTGTCTACTCCAAACTCCATTCTGATGGAACTACTAAATGTTTCATTATTATCATAATTAATAGTATATTTTACGATTAGTAAGTTCGAAAATTAGATATTCTTTTTATAAATTAATTAATATTGTTTCAAAATAGGTATTTATAAAATACTGTGTAATACGACAAATATTATTGAATTCTTAAATCACTATAAAATACATATTCTTTGTAAACATTTAAATAACAAAATTATTACAAAATTCGTGTAAAATGATACAAGTCTTACCTTACGCATCGCAGTTGTGTGCTGTAACGCACGACGCATCCGTACTGTTCTTTATACTATGCCTGAGACTAAAAATCCCGCGTCGCCTGCGCTCTTTCCCTTCGTCCCGCGGGGAAGTAGGGAGAGGGGTGCGTAATAGCTGCGCGAACTAGTATCACTGTGTACTACGTATTTATTTGTTAATTTAGTTCTAAAATGCAACGCAGTTTTGATTCTACTATATTAGTATCATTATTCAAGTAATTATATGTCCTATTTCCCTTATGTTCTTACTAATAGAATTAATATTAACTTTGTAATCACATCAAAATTGGCTACATAAATTATGTGTAAATCGTTTGATTAGCAGTTGTATCATTAGTCACATATTTTTATGAAAATAAATTTGTGTTTGTATGGTTCATGTACAAATGTAACACTTTTCACTAGAATGTATTGTTTCAATTTTTTAATGTTTAGTGATAGGATTTCATTTGTATCACTTTGGATTAATTGGAGTAAAAGCTTTCGGTTCGCGTAAGATGTGGTAACTCGAATTGTATTAAAATACACTTTAGAAATATTAGTATCGGTTCGGAGCACTTTGGTATGAATGAAAAAGTATTATTTTACACAATAATTTCAGTAAAAAATAGATTACTTATATCAATATACACAAAAAAAACTCATTCATTTTTAATCTTATAACAACGGGGATAAGATAGAAATTAAGTTAATTTTTTTTTAATAAGTTTAATCAGAGAATATAAAAACCGATCTGGGTCGACATGTATCACTTTTCACTGAAGGTACAGATTTTTGATCATCACCTACATATTATTACACTAGGTTATAATAATATTAGGTTATATTACATTAGGTTCTAACTAATAAAGCAACGTGTTTACACTGCTAGACGGATTAACTTCATTCAGTTCTTCATTATCCACTAAGGATGCTTAAACATTATTTGTAATGCTTCCATCTTCATCGTCAACCATTTTCTTAGTTGCAAAAGGATCCTAGCTATATTAAATTTGGGCATAAAACAACCGCACTCAAGATTGACTTTCACGTGAAAAATTAAATGTTTTATTATGTACATATTAACTGTAATCGTCGTATTAGTCTCGAGACGTTAACTTTCAATTGTTATTACTTTCTACAGATTTATTATTGTTGAGTAAATTACCAGCTGTGTGTTTATCGCGGGTGGCGTGTGGATCTGACACTTGCTTATTCATTTGGCCCGTGCGCACACATTCGCACTCGTTTTTTTATGGAATAGGAGGCAAACGAGCAGACGGATCACCTGATGGTAAGCGATCAGCGCCGCCCATGGACACCCGCAACACCAGAGGAGTCACATGGACGTTGCCGGCCTTTTAAAAAGGAATTTGCCCTTTTCTTGAAGGTTTGAAGGTCGTATCGGTTCGAAAATACCGCCGACTGTTGTTTATTAGTCAATGTCTCCACCACCGAAAACAAAGCAAGATCGACACGAATGTGACAACCAATGTCATAGCCACATTTTTTAATGGGAAAATCACCCAATGGCTTTGTGTTAAGCTAGAGGGAGTATCAGACTTTTATTGGCTAAATATCACCCCGTTTCTACTCGTGCTCTTCAAACTGGAGCCCCGGCAAACTATTAAGTTCTCCGCGGCTCCGTGTCGTCATCAGCCCTGTGGTGGTCTGATGGCTCTCTCAAAGCGATATTGGCGCAGTGTTGTGAAAGGGTGCGAGTGTAAACATGTGCGGCAAGCCTTTCTATTATACCTGTCTGTTATGATGTATGGATGTTTTTTATTATATTTTTAATAATCATTATTTTAATTCGAGATATTTGATAGACGTGCACAGTGATAGAAATGATGTAGTACCTGTTATTTATTGTTTTTCTGACAGCATAAATGTCATTATTGTTTAATTTGGTGATCAAATCCACAACGATTCGATTTCTTTTCAGTTATTGTTAGTGCTAAGCAATGATTCACTTTCATTAATAGGTTTAATATAAAACAATGCCTTTAAGATTAAATCAGCGCTTAATATTCTTTCTTTATTATGTTATGGGTATTTTTAACTGGCCGATGTGGAAGTCATTGAGAGATGCTTATGTTCTACTGGTATATCGGTTTTATGGCATAAACCGGTAAACGAGCTGACGGATTACCTGATGGTGAGCAATCGGCGTCGCCCATGGACCCCTGGAACACCAGAGGCGTTACACGTGCGTTACCAGCGTTGAGGATTGTTGGGGATTTAGGCATTGGGAAAGGGGAGGAACGTGCCCAGTTGCCTCCGGTAACCTCACTCACACGACGAAACACAACGCAAGCGTTGTTTCACGTCGGTCTTCTGCTCGGCCATGGTATCACTCCGGTCGAGCTGGCCCATTCGTGCCGAAGCATGGCTTTCACACACATAAAGATGAATGAGTTAAAATTAGGTATAACACACAAAGTACAGCTGCACCCTTTCGGGGAATAACCGCATTTATTTATATGCACTACATAATTATGTGTTTAACCCTACCTTTAAATGGACAAATAGACGTCAACACAACAAATATAGACATTTTTTCTCTGAATTTACAGTCTTCAACAGGAAAGGAAAGTTCGTATTGTTGACTTTGTATATTATATCTATGGTATATAGACTTTATGCCACCAAAGAGGTCGTAATACGTCTTCGAACCTTCTTTGGTGTAAGTTTTGTTGATTCTATGTTGTCTGGGGTTCTCCCATTGTCTTTGTCATCTTTGCTAATATTTAAAAAGGTAAAGATTACATTGTTTGTTGGTTTCAATTGGCTCCGAAGGTATTGGACTGATTTGATTTTTTTTTGCATTGTACGAAAAAATATTTTTACGAAGTAAGGTGGGCTATTTTTTATTAATTACGATATTTGTATAGGATTGCGAACTAAGATCCCCAAGCGGTCACCGGTGACCGCTCTCCACTAATATTACATTACATTATAGACCTTATTTCCAATGTTTAGAGACTACTTTTGTATGAACAAATTTAGGGGATGGATTTCAACGGTATTGACTTTAATTTATTATGACGTTTCAAAAGTGCCTCTGTGTGATGTAATTTAACACTTTTTTAACATCACGCCATTCATCCCCTTAGGGTTAGGCAGAGGTGCACATTACGGCACTTAATACCACTGTACAATGTAACCCATCCACTTTACTCTATTTATTTACTGAGTCCCATGTAATAGGGTGTGAGTCTATTGCCACATACCGGGCACAATTCCAGACTCCGTGCTACTACTGAGAATTTTTAAAACCCAGTAATACTTTACCCGACCCGGGAATCGAACCCGAGACCCTTTGCCCGGCAGTGGTAAACGAGGCAGCCTGTAATTTATTGAAATAATTTTTTTATGGCATAGGCCGCCTTTTTTTTAAGGAGGGAAAATCATCGAATGACTGCTCCCGCCTGGGTGAGGCGGAAGGGAGTGTCAGACTCTTACTGACTAAAAATCACCCCGTTCCTTCTCCTGCACGTCGAGCCGGAGCCCCGGTTACCCGTTAGGTTCTCCGCGAATAAGCCGCCCAAAACACTAGAGGAGTTACAACTGCGTTACCAGCCCTTTGGAGATTAGGTATGACGCTTTGAGAAACAGGTTTAACTTCAAATTCCTCACGGGTGATGCTGTAGATGAAAAGCTGGTATAATTATAAACAATCTATACTAATATTATAAAGCTGAAGAGTTTATTTTTTTGTTTGAACTAATAATAATCGAAACTACTGGTCCGATTTGAAAAATTCTTTCTGTGTTGGATAGCCCATTTATCGAGGAAGGCTATAGGCTATAAAATATCACGCTACGATTAATAGGCGCCGAGCAGAGCGAGTGAAACCGCGCGGAAGTAGCTAGTTATTAATATTTGTCATGAATGAGTTGATACTACGATGTATGCACATGTGTTAAACATCTGTGTTCGTGGAAATTATGTCAACGTGTACTCTAACATCTATGGCGTGGATTCTGATAATTTTGCGGTGTTTTCTAGAAATTTACTAGGTAGGTACTTATTTATAGCTTGCCATCATCTGCGAATCTTGGTTTCCCGCGACCATATTTGTATATGAGACGCGATGTGATGTGGTTTTTACTCAGTAAGAGTCTTATTGTTTTCTTCTCGGATCTGAATCACGTTATTTATTTAGGCAGAAATGTATAATTGGTTGCAAAAATCGGACAAAGCCGCTTAAGTGCAGGGGTGCCAACTGGAAACCAGTGTTGGGTACTTACTGTGCCCAGCTTAGACTGAGTTGGCGGGCCCTTTCGTCGTGGACATGCTGCCACCCTGTCTCTTTTATTTTGCTTTTTTTATGATGTTTTTTTTTTGGCTTTATTGTTGTTTTTTTTTATTTTGTTATTTTATGTTTCTTATATCGTTTTCTTTTTATTTTTGTTTTTCAATGTTTATGTTGTGTGTTAATTTTCGGTGGTCCATGTCTGGTGGCGAATAAATTATTTTTCTTTCTTTCTTTCTTTCTAAGTTCATGTTATAAGGGAAAGCGAAAAATACTTTGTTTTACTGAGGAGTCTAACCGGACCACTTTTGCTGGGTTGTGTTTAAGATCATTCGATCAACTTTATGAAAGAAAGAAAGAAAGAAATACCATTTATTTTACTACAAGCAACAACAAGAATTTAGAAACACAAGTGTGAGAGAGCCATGCTTCGGCACAAATGGGCCGGCTCGACCGGAATAGTACCAGAGCCTCACAGAAAACCGACGTGAAGCAACGCTTGCGTTGTGTTTCGTCGTGTGAGTGAGGTTACCGGAGGCCCAATTACCTTCCCCTTCCCCAATCTCCCCAATCCCTGAATCCCCAACGATCCTCAAACTCCTAATCCCCAAAAAGCCGGTGACGCACTTGTAACGCCTCTGGTGTTCCAGCTGTACATGGGCGACGCCGATTGCTTACCATCAGGTGATCCGTCTGCTCGTTTACCGGCTTATGAAATAAAAAAAAAAACACAAAAAAAGCCTATGGTGCGTCGCAGCGCAATAGGCTGGAGCTCAGCTTTATAGAGTTCTTCTACGCGTATCATTATTATTGATGGTTCGTTTTAACCAAAACTGTTACGTATGTAACTAACATAATGGGGATGATGACAGGGTATGAAAATTAAAAATCTAATTAGTCCGTAAGTTAGGTAATTAAAAAATATAGGACACGTATTTTTTTATTTTGTCGTATAATAAAACAATACTTAGATAAAACGAATCAAAGTCTAGGAGTGGGGGCTAAAACGTCATTTCTCAGTATAAAATGTACTGAGAAGTGACGTCACGCGACATTTCAAATCAATACATCTTCGAAACTATTCGTTTCCGTAAGAAAATAAAAAATACGTGTGTAATGTTTTTAAATAATCTACCAGACGGACATTAAAATAAAAATTAGTCGTCTACCCCATTATTATTACCGATATTTTCAAAGGAATCCGTCACAATTACACGGAACTGCCACATACCAAATATTAATGTTATTGTATATTTATACGTACTGACAAAGTTACCGACAAACAATGGATTACAAGCGCTGAATACTAAATATTACATTTTGAACCAAATATACAGAGAGACCAGGATGTACTGGATAGACAGACATTGTCAATAAGAACTAGCGTATCTTGACCTGCTAAAATAAAGACCAAATTATAATTTGCATTTTAACATGTTAAACACATTTAAACTGAATTAGACTCAATCGTAATATAGATAAGGGTGTATTTAGAAAGGTGTTTCATAGAAAAAATTACACCCAATTTAAATAGACCCCTCGTAAGAGAAAGTGATTCCATAATAAATCAAACGAATTAGAAGTAACAGTAAAGTCTCAAGTTATGTTGGATAAGCTTCCGGCATTAATTTATTATGAGAACGTATGAATATTTGCATTCCGATATGGGAATTGATTGAAATACTTTGAATACCAAAGATTGATTGAAAGAGATTTGTTTTAATATCATCATTAAGATGTTTTTCGAGGTCTCCAAATGTTAAAGACCACATTAATACGTCGGTCAAATGCAAAGCTTTGTATTTTTAACCGACTTCAAAAAAAGGAGGAGGTATGTTTTTTTTTTTTTTTTTTTTGTATGTATGTACGCGCATAACTCTGAGATGCGTGAAGCGATTTGCAAAATTCTTTTTTTGTTCGAAAGGGTATACTCCCAAGATGGTCCCATTTCCATGAAGTCAGGATCTGATGATGGGATCCTAGGGAAATCGAGGGGAACTTTCGAAAATTCTAAGGGCGAGTAATCCGTCTATTATGTATTTCAATTACGATTTTTTAACACTACAATTTGATAAGGGTCTGGAGTCGACCTGATGATGGAGCCGATAGACAGTCGAGGGAACTCCTCAGCGGTTAATATTGACTACCTTGTGTTTGGGCTTGATTAATTTGTATTGATGAGGACTTAACAACTAGATAGAGTGGGGCTGTCATTGAGGGTCTGATGATGAAGAAGTGTAATTGTTAAGTGAACTCCTCAACGGTATACAGTAACTACCTTGTGTTTGGGCTTGATTAATTTGTATTGATGAGGACTTTACACCTAGATAGAGTGGGGCTGTCATTGAGGGTCTGATGATGAAGAAGTGTAATTGTTAAGGGAACTCCTCAACGGTATACTGTAACTACCTTGTGTTTGGGCTTGATTAATTTGTATTGATGAGGACTTTACACCTAGATAGAGCGGGGCTGTCATTGAGGGTGTGATGATGAAGAAGTGTAATTGTTAAGGGAACTCCTCAACGGTATACTGTAATTACCTTGTGTTTGGGCTTGTATAATTTGTATTGATTAGAACTTTGCACCTATGTTATGAGTAACAAAACGGGTATATGTAGCTTTACACTGAAAATGATAAAATAATAAAATAAAAACTGCGTTTAAAAAACCGACTTCAAAAAAACCAAAAACTAATAACAAACAAAAAGTCAAAACTAAAAAGCAATAAATAACTATTATTAGTACCTATTGATAGGATACCCACCCACTGATAGGTTAGAAGTCGGTGCCATAAGCTCATATCATAATGATATAACTGTCCACAACATTTTGAATTAGGTAGGTACCTATTAAGGTTTTAATGAATAATTTTGTATGGAACTTATGGCACCGACTTCTTACCTATCAGTGGGTGGGTATCCTATCAATAGGTACTAATAATAGTTATTTATTGCTTTTTAGTTTTGACTTTTTAATCCTTACTAATATTATAAATCTGAAAGTGAGTTTGTTTGTTTGTTTGTTCCACCTTCACGCCGTAACTACTCAACCGATTGCTTTGAATTTTTGCGGACGTAAAGTTAGAAGTCCGGATTAAATAATAGGGTAATTTTTAACCCGAAAAATTGATATTCCCGAGGAAAAACAAAAGTATTGGTATAGATGGCACTGTGTGTATTGGTATATGTCACAGAGGCTACTTTTTATTCTTTTGTGACGCGAGCCTAGCCGCGGGTAAAAGCTAGTTAATTCATAAACAATCAACTTCGGAAATATCGAAATGGCTGATCAATAACGGGCTAGTCTTAAAAACCTAATATCTATAGGAGATACAATTGTTGACGCCTTTACGGTACTTACGTAGCCAAACCTACCCTTTAATGGGACAAGCCCGCCACAACCTCCCAAAACGCTGCAACTCCTATAAGCCAGGATCTACAGTAGATACAACCACCACACCGGAACACTGAAGCCCGGCGCGTCCCAGGGACATGAATAACTGTCTTGGTTCCCGCAACGAAGTGAATCAGAACATATTATAAGAGGAGAAGCTAACCTGCTTAGGCGTTGATACATTTATCATCATCATCATCATCATCATCATCATCGTTGGTGTTGTATCAGCCACAAGAACAAGACATCTGCTGCTGAACATGACCCTGAAAATTATTCAAAGACTTCTCGACCGTCTTGCGTGATGTAAGAGGGAATGTCAGACTCTTACTGACTAAGAACCACCCCGTTCCTGCTTCTGCACTTCCAGCCAGAGCCCTGGCAACCCGTTAAGTTCTCCGCGGCTCCGCATCGGATATCAGCCCTACTAAGCCCCATGTCTGATGGCTCTTTGAGGGGTGCGCGGAACGCGACGCGTCGTACGCTCGGGTCTGGTTGTGGTCGAGTGGCGAGCTACCTCCCTGCGACCTTAGGCCATTTGTCCACCTAGTCGGTGGACGTCCGGATTCACCAGTTAATGTTTTCCTCGTAACAATTAGGACCGATTTGAATGTCATTGATTGGCATTAATTGTTCAGCAACATACATAAGTCTTAAAGCTGATATGGTGATGAATAAATAGCTTCACTAGAGGACTGACTGACAGACTAATATTTTTATTAATATTTCAATATTTTGTTTTGACGTTCAAAAGTGCCTTCCTGGTCTTATTGAAATAAATGATTTTGACTTTGACTTTTGAATTTGAGTTAGCAAAAAAATCATAGATTTCTTTACCGTTAATCATATAAATCAAACAACAGATACCAGGGATACATAATTCCTAAGATAATATTTGTAGAAACTGTTGCGTCAAGAAATAAGTTTACAAATGAACACAAGATGTTTCACGGGGAAAACCATACGCACTCACACGCATTCATTCACTGTACACACGGCTTCAAACCAAGCCATGTTAAACCAGTATAAACTGACCTTTGGATGTGTAGAAAGATCATACAAAGTGAGATTATTATAAACTGGTTCTGTATAGCGCGCACACGTGGCTACAAATCTAGCCATGCGAAATCAATATAGGCTGACCTTTCAATGTGTAGAAAGATTACACAATGTGGGATCATCATAAACTGGTTTTTATGGCTCCAATGAGTGAGCGGTGAACTCCCTGTTGATGGCGAGGTTTGAGTTTTGAGCCCGCACTCTCATACATAAGAAGCGGGCATGTTAAACCTCCTGGATATCACGACATTAGGGGAACTATTTAGTCTCGGAGAACCTAATAGGTTACCGGTGGTGGTTTTTAGTCAGTAAGAGTCTGACACTCCCTTCCGCCTCACCCAGGCGGGAGCAGTCATTCGATGATTTTCCCCCTTAAAAAAATCCTATTGATGATGCTGTTTAAATGTGTAGGCACTGGTTTATTCGACGGTAGGCAGGTGTGCTTTAATAAATATTATACGGCGCGCGACGCGTACAGTGCTCTCACCTGATCGAGTGGAATAGAACGGGCTGCGATCCTCGTACATGTTGCTCTCCGCGCAGCGCTGTCCTCCCTATTATGATGCCATTGCCAGTGCCGTCTCCATCGATGTTATCGATATGTTCACACGGCTACACACCGAGCTTTACATAACCAGTATAAACTGAACGTTAAATGTGCGGAAAGATGATGCGACGCGACACCAAGATAAACTGGTTTTGTATAGATTGATGTGTACCAGAGGTTTCCGAACAGTTGTAGTCTCTTACTCGGGTCTTAAACACCCACAGGAAGAGGTGGTGATAACTGTATTCTACTGAAACGTCTAAACGGCTGTACGGTAAAGGATAATTAACCCAGTTAGTAAGGAACAGTATTGATCGTTAAGTTCAACAATATGTCGTAAATATTATTATTAGAGGCACACACGTCCTTGTGTCGATTGGTTTTCTGTAAATACTCGTAGTACTTATATTTTGTACTATTTTTGTCTGCATGCTTGTATATCAACTTATAAACGGTTGGATTGATTTTGATGTTATTCATGGTATAGAATTAGATGGATCAGATTCGGATGCCAGATCCAGAATCTAATACATACATAACGTCACGTCACGACTCTCTCCCATGGGGTAGCCAGAGATTATGAAATGCCAATTGCCACATCCTAATCATCATCATCAACAGCCTATAAATGCCCACTGCTGAGCAAAGCCTCTTCTCACACGGAGAAGGTTAGAGCATTAATCACCACGCTTGCTCAATGCGGGTTGGCGATTTCAAACTTATAATTAGAAATTATAAGTCCAGGTTTCCTCACGATGTTTTCCTTCACCGTTTGTCAGTGGTGTCTAAATAATCTTAGAAAGTACATATAACTCGGAAAAAGTCACATTGGTACTTGCCGTTGGTAGGTTTCGAACCCGCACCCTCATGCATGAGAAGTGGGCGTCTTAAACCTCCGGGCCACCACGGCATATCCTCCGCATCCTAATATCCTAATATTTTCCGTATAATCAGAGGGAATGTTTACTCTGGTCCACCAGCAGACAGCAGCACGTGGTGCAGGAGGCAGGTCGTGGTGGTCCGGAGGTTTAAGACTTCCGCTTCTAATATATGAGAGATTCGAAACCTATCAACGGCAAGTACCAACCAATGTGACTTCTTCCGAGTAATATGTAATATCTAAGATTTTTTAGATACCATTGACAGACGGTGAAGGAAAAATATCGTAAGGAAATCTGGTTTTATAATTTCTAATTGTAAAGTTTTGAAATCGCCAACCTGCATTGAGCAAGCATAGTGATTAACGCTCAAACCTTCTCCGTGTGAAAAGAGGCTTTGCTCAGCAGTGGGCATTTATAGGCTGTTGATGATGATGTTTAAACTATGTCATGTAGCTAAGTTTCAATCAACCATCAGTGGTCAAACGTCAGTCCTATCTAATCCTTACTAATATTATAAATCGGAAAGTGAGTTTGTTTGTTTGTTCCACTTTCACGCCGTAACTACTAAACCGATTGCTTTGAAATTTTGCAGACGTAAAGTTAGAAGTCCGGATTAAATAATAGGGTACTTTTTATCCCGGAAAAATTGATATTCCCGAGGGAAAACAAAAGTATTGGTATAGATGGCGCTGTGTGTATTGGTAGATGTCACATAGGCTACTCATTATCCTTTTGTGACGCGAACGAAGCCGCGGGTAAAAGCTAGTCTAATATAAAAAAAAATCCTCTCAACGTGCGCAACCTTTAATTTATCTATCTTAATGTCTGTCAATGTATGCATCATTGTTATAATAATTGTTCACTCCAGATACATATTCAAGATTGCCACTTGGAATCCCCAGGATGATTAAGATCCTCAGTCCACAGTTGACTCACTGTACAATTCGTTTCAAAGCCAAGTTAATTTGATTATATCGGACCAATCAAGTAATAGAGACGCAAGCCATTAACAATACTGTTTTTACTTTAAGTGATGAATATGGAGCGAGAAATGAATTTATTGTTAAAGGTGGAAAGGAAGAGGACGACCAAAGAAAACATGGGTATATTGTACCTCGTTGGCCGAGTGGTCGCAAGCGCGACTGCCGGGCAAGGGGTCTCGGGTTCGATTCCCGGGTGGGGCAAAGTATTACTGGTTGTTTTTTTTAAATCCTAGTAGTAGCACGGAGTCTGGAATTGTGCCCGGTATATGGCAATAGGGTCACCCCCTATTACATGGGACTCATAACATAAATAGTGTAAAGTGGGTGTTACATTGTACAGTGGCATTAAGTGCCGTAATGTGCACCTCTGGGAGGGAACGGCACAAGGGTGCGAAGAAGTCTCCTTCACTCAAGGACGTTGAAAACAGGCGGACATAGTCTCTTGAAACAACGACTGCGGCACCTGGCTTACACGCAGAATACACACATTGACACGAAGGACAACTGTCGCGTTACACGGCCCGTCATTACACTTCATACATAAGTTGCACACATAAATACACCACAGACAATTTGGTGCTTCAACTATTTCTAAGTGACATTACGTCCGCCTTTTTGCAACGTCCTTGGTAAAGAATAATAGGAAAGAGGAAGGAGTTTGTGATCGGATGATGTCTGAATGAGGAACAATCGAAAAAGAACATATATCGCACTGACCATAAGTAGCTTGTGATGAGAGCAGGAGCTTGGAAGAAGAAGGGTATAACATCTGTAGAGGTAATATACTTGCATTAATGTAGGATAGCCATGTTTCGGCAAGAATGGTCATGGGAGCGTGTGATGTTAGACGTGTGAGTGGGATTACCGAAGTACCGATCAATCGTCTTGCTCATCTCCAACGCCAAAAGGCCGGCAATGCCTTTGTACCTCTTCTAGTATTGTGAGAGTGTCCGTTTTATGGCGCCGATCATCATTATTACCACCAGATTATCCGTATTGTCGTAATATTCTATGAAATGCGTCACCGCCTTATCAGTTTTAATGGTCTCCTGAATACCTACCTCTTCTATTCTGTTGCGGAGAACCTAACGCGTTACCGGGGCTCCAGCTCGAAGTGCAGGAGAAGGAACGGGGTGGTTTATAGTCAGTAAGAGACTGACACTCCCGCCTCACCCAGGGGGGAGGAGCCATTCGATGATTTCCCCCCCTTAAAAAACCTCTCCTAATCAAGATTAATAAGACGAAAATCCCCATCAAGATTAAGATCCTTGACCCTCAGCTGACTCACAGTACAATTCGTTTGTAAGATAAGTTAATTTGAGTCTATTGGTCCAATCAACTACTGTCCAATTGGAACGCTATGTCATGTATGTATTCCCAATCTTCCATCAGTGGAGTGAATTGAAGTGAGTCATGGCATCTAGTTTGTTATTGTCACTATTGTTTAGCTTTTAAGAAATAGATTTTTGCTGTAGCTATAAAGCGTTTGATGGTAAGTGTTCGCATACGTCAACAATCTATAAGTGACCGCTATTGACCAAAGGTTTGAGCATTAATCACCACACTTGCTCAATGCGAGTTGGCGATTTCAAAATTATAATTAAACATTATAAGCCTAGGTTTCCTTCACCGTTTGTCAGTGGTGTAAATAATCTTAGAAAGTACAATTACAACTCGAAATGAGTCACATTGGTATTGCCGTTGGTAGGTTTCGAAACTGTACTCTCATGCATGAGAAGCAAGCGTCGTAAAACTCCGGGCCACCATGACACGTAAGTAAGTGATCATCTTAACATAAGCACCTGCAAAACAATATTTTATCGTATGTGTCGGCGAATGAGCAGACAGATTACCTGATGATAAGCAATCGGCGTCGCCAATGGACACCTGGAGCACCACAGGCGTTAAAAATTTGTTATCAGTCTTTTTGGGGCGTAGGAATTTGAGGATTGTTGGAGTTTCAGGGATTAGTGATATTAATTGGGCCTTCGGTAACCTCACTCACACTACGCTAAGACGTTGCTTCACGTCGGTTTTCCGCTCGGCCGTGGTACCTATCACTCCGGTTGAGCCGGCCCATTCGTGCCGAAGCATGGCTCTCCCACAGTTAAAGCCTATGCCTAAAACTAGCTTTAATGCGCAATACAGTAGTTATAGCATACCTGACTGATTATTTCTAGTCGCAACCTTATAGTACAAGTGTAAATATCTGTTTTACAATACCTAGGTATTTTCCTATTAGCAACAAAATAATAAGAATATGATATTTCCGCCCAGATGTTTTGTAGGTAATCAAATAACTGAACGATTAACATAGTACCTCCTATAGACAACAGCATATCAAAATATCCTACAAACCTTTACAGGATTTTCAATCTTAACACTTTTGCTATAAGGATGAAAGTCGATTGAGGAAATTTGATAGTTTAGTATAGCTTCATGTGCTGTCTATGTGTAAGTGGGTAGAATTAAATAGTTGTTTGTTTTGAGAAATTGTTAGAATATTATTATTGGTGTAATATTACTTGTGTAATTTTATTTACACTACTATTTGTTCTATTATTAGTAGGTACATTTGTTTTTCTGTGGTCAGGATATTGCTACGGAATTTTACATAACATAACATAATATAATATCACGTCTTTTGTCCCCGAAGGGGTAGTCAGAGGTACACATTACGGCACTTACTGCCACTGTACAATGTAACACCCACTTTTCACTATTTATGTTATGCGTCCCATGTAATAGGGGGTGAGCCTATCGCCATATACCGGGCACAATTCCACACTCTGTGCTACTACTGAGATTTTTTTAAAACCCAGTAATACTTTGTCCGACCCGGGGATCGAACCCGAGACCCCTTGCCCGACAGTCGCACTTGCAACCACTCGGTCAACGAGGCAGTCGGCACCGGAATTTTACCTTCGTAAAAAACCTACAACAATAATTAATTAGACTTTGTATCGATTGAATTTTATTATATTACTGGCATAAAAATATGTCAAATGAAACTGATCAAGATAACTTTGGACTAAAGAAATACTTATAAAAGAAAAATAAAAATATATTTACAGAATTTACTCCAAAAACATAAAAAAAATTACAAAATATAGTTCCAATATTTTTTCAAGCAGCAAAAGTGTGCGTCGGCCGGGAATCGAACCCGGATCAACTGCTTGGAAGGCAACTATGCTGACCATTACACCACCGACGCAGCTGTTTAAAGAGTCGAAATAGTCGTTCACTTTCGCGAGTGCTTATCAACGCGACCGGTTTTGATGCGCTGTCGACGATGACGTCACCATGGCACGAACTCATATTATTATACCTACTTTTTGTACAACATTTTGTAAAAGCAATTGTTCAAATAACCGTATTTATGTATTGAGAACACCTGCATTGGTAGAAATGGAACGATTTTAGCTCATTTTATGTTCTAGATTGTTATAAAAATACTATGTTACTAAGCCGGTAAGTATGATATGAATAATTTTAAATGGATGCGGAATGTTTAGTTTTAAGGAAATCGATGTTTTTATTACTTTTTTATCAACATTTTATCGCATCGCTAACCTAACCTACACTAATATAATAAAGATGACAGATTTAATTATTTGTTAGTTTGTATCGCATAGGCTTCGAAACTACTGGACTGATTTTAAAAATTCTTTCACAGTTGGGAAGCTTGGTTTTTGGGGAGCAACATAGGAGGGTTTTATTCCAGTATTACTAGGTACAGGATACACTCTAAAAAATGCTAAATTTCTTGCAAGTGAAGCCGTAGACAGAAAGGTAAATTCCATATTAATAATATATTCTCGCGTGTTTCTCGTACACACGGGTGTACGAGAGAGTTGAGTGCCCATCCCGCAATTGTACACACGGGTGTACGAGAAACGCGCACCGATTGGATATTTTTTTCTGTGACGTATATTTTCAAGTTTGCAACCCGTTCTTTATTTGATTGAACAGAATAGTTGATTCGCTTTTCTATTTAAATATTTACCCGTGTGTACGAGAGACGCGCGAGAGGATACGTAGGTACAGCTAAACTTTTTCACATATTTATGTTAATTTTGTATCAAAAAATCGCGTGTGTATAAAGTTGTAAAATCGGCACTTAGTTTTATTATACTTTTTTAAGGAAATGTCAATTTTTATATCAGTAATTTTTATGATCAAAATGTCAATTTTTATTAAGTGTTATTTGAAAAAAGAACTCTTGTTTTCCACGAAAAATACATTTAGGATCACAATTTCAGCTGCTGTAGCCAAATGCCATTTAGCGCTTGTCTACATGTAGAATAGAAAACCAAATTATATGGAATTGACGTAAATTTTGACACTTGTCAGTGTCATCCCTATACATTTTGATTTCTACTCTCTCTGTAGACAAGCGCTAAAGTGGCGATTGGCTAAAGGCACTGGGATAGCCACTATCTGCCAGATAAATTCGAATTAAGAACGTAATTTATATGTCACATAAGTTTAACAAGCACTTATAGAGGTGGTGTAACCGGCGCCTAGTATGTTTAAGATTTTTTTATAATTTTATCAATAAGGCGATTGAGGTATTATCTCTCAATATTGTAAACACGTCATGTTAAGCAAATAAAAATTAAATGTAGAATTTATTTGGTTTACATAGGGTTCTTTAAGAAAGGAGTAAGTAAATAGGTTTTTAGGGGTCGACAAGGCAAATGTAATGTCCCATATTGTTGCGTACATATGCCATGGTAACCAATTAGGTACAATCAAGTAGGTCATGAGCATTTTGCCACCGTCGTGGTATAAAAAAATAGGATAATACATTCTCATTATTATTTACTTAGAACATAACATAACATAACATCACATCACGCCTTCCACCCCCGAAAGGGTAGGCAGAGGTGCACATTATTCTACTGTACAATGTAACACCCACTTTTCACTATTTATGATATGAGTCCCATGTAGTAGGGGGTGAGCCTATTGCCATATACCGGGCACAATTCCAGACGCCGTGCTACTACTGAGAATTTTTTTAAAACCCAGTAGTTTTTTGCCAGACCAGGGAATCGAACCCGAGACCCATTGCCTGGCAGTCGCACCTGCGACCACTCGGTCAACGAGGCAGGCAATTTGCTAAGACATTTATCAAAATCATTCTCTCCCTTTCACACTTATACTGTACAATGGAGACAGCAATAACATAAAAACCTTTTTGAATTCCAAAGTGCATTTTAAGTACTCACTGGTAAAAATTGGTACCTAGTACTTACCTATGCATTTTGAACCCTAATTTCTTTTATTGAGAACTAGATTTTACCCGCGGCTTCGCTCGCGTCACAAAAGAATAAAAAGTAGCCCATTTGACATATATACCAATACACACAGCGCCATCTATACCAATACTTTTGTTTTTCCTCGGGAATATCAATATAATCCGGGTTAAAAAGTACCCTATTATTTAATCCGGACTTCTAACTTTACGTCTGCAAAAATTCAAAGCAATCGGTTGAGTACTTACGGCGTGAAGGTGGAACAAACAAACAAACAAACAAACTCACTTTCAGATTTATAATATTAGTAAGGATTGAACCTTAATTTAATTTTTACCCTCATTGTAGTACAAGTTGGTATTATAAAGGTGTGAATGACATTTCAAGGACCTTTTGTAATGAACTGGTCTGAGTACCCATAGGACATTTACTTAAACCTAGATGGTACTTAGGTATTTAACTTTGAAAAAATACGTAAGTACTGATTTTTAGAGGCATTTTTTTAAATGTTGCCTTACGTTCGGATTTTTTCCTGTGTCGTGGGTGCGTTTACAAACATACAAGTTCTTTTTTTTATGGCATAAGCCGGTAAACGAGCAGACGGATCACCTGAGGGCCAAGCACGAATAACTATCGCATTCGTATCGTAACAGTATCGAGCGAGTTAAGCGTTCTGATTGGTTAGTTCACTTGAGCCGGCCAATCAGAGCGCCGAACGCGCTCGATACTATTACGTTACGAATACGATAGTTATTCGTGCTTGGCACACTGATGGTCAGCAATCGGCGTCGCCCGACACCTGGAACACCAGAGGTGTTACAAGTGCGTTACCGGCCTTTTGGGGATTAGGAATTTGAGGATTGTGGAGGATTCGGAGAATTCATTTATTTTCATTCATATTTATTGTATTTCTTTCTACTATAGAAGACAAACATCTCCGTCACGGATAGTGGATGAGATCGGCATTTGTTTATATGTACTTTTTTTTTTATAAAAACAATAACGCAATTTAGAAATTGACGCTAGCAGGTGTAATCTTTGAAATCATTATATTACAACTTTCCTGGCAATATTGAACCTTATTTTAAAGCCGTTAAAGTAAAAAATCTAATATCAGTTGACGTCTTGATATTTTACATACGATACAAGGTGAATTAAGAATTGTGTCAATAGTGTTAAAGTTTAATTTTGCTCGTAAAGTCTCCCCCAATGTAAGACATGGTATATTTTCTTAAGGCTGGTTCCGTACGACTGGTTTTTGTGTGAATTTAGGGTTCTTTATAGAGCGGAAGTTACGAATTATGGTCATTGCAAGGGGGTGAAATTTTATTTTAATTCACATATGTCGTGGAATTTAAAATTTATTTTGGTTTCTTCACTGTTTTGTAACCTTTTGAGATGTGGGTATTTGGATTTCTTGTTCTTTTTAGTTGCCTGCCTCGTTGGCCGAGTGGTCGCAAGTGCAACTACGCGGCAAGAGGTCTCGGGTGCAATTCCCGGACGGGCAAAGTACTACTAGGTTTTTATAAATACTCAGTAGTAGCACGGAGTCTGGAATTGTGCCCGGTATATGGCAATAGGGTCACCCCCTATTACATGGGACTCGTAACATAAATAGTGAAAAGTGGGTGTAACATTATACAGTGACATAATGTACACCTCTGCCTATCTCTTCGGGGATAAAAGGCGTGATGTTATGTTATGTTCTTTTTAGTCCGTTTCGGGAGTCGAAAGTGAGATTAGAAAGAAAAGAAAACTAACAGTTCATTTGCACCGTGACAAGATATTTACTTTATTTAAGTGTGGGAGAGCCATGCTTCGGCACGAATGGGCCGGCTCGACCGGGGTGATACCACGGCCTCACAGAAAATCGACGTGAAACAATGCTTGCGTTGTTTTTCGTCATGTGAGTGAGGTTACCGGAGGCCCAATTAACCCCCCACCGGCCCTCCCAGTCTTCTTAATCCCTGAATCCCCCAACAAACGTCAAATTACAAATTAAAAAACCAAAAAAAAAAGATTGCACGGTTGGTGCGGTGGCTCGGCAACCGGCTGCCGTGCAACGTGTCGCGGGTTCGATTCCCGCACGGAACAACACTTTGTGTGATCCACAAATTGTTGTTTCGGGTCTGAGTGTCATATGTATGTGAACTTGTATGTTTGTAAACGCACCCACGACACAGGAAAAATACTAAAGTGGGGAAACGTTTTTTAAAATAGATCCCAATTCCCAAAAGTCCGATAACGCCTCTAGTGTTCCAGGTGTCCATGGGCGTCGCCGATTGCTTAACATGAGGTTATCCGTCTGCTCGTTTACCGGTTTATCCCATAAAAACAAAATAAGAAAAATAGTAAACAAATATTACTTAAATACTAAGATTACATGAGCGACCGCTGCGTACTATGGACAGCGTAGGTACCTAATTGTTTCTTTGCTACATGTGAGTTCGAATGATAAACGACGTAAACCAATTTCTCCGAACTTAGCATCGAACCCAGCTTTGTCAATCGCAGTTATAACAAACTAACTTTTACCCGCGGCTTCGCTCGCGTCACATAAGGATAAAAAGTAGCCTATGTGACATATACCAATACATACAGCGCCATCTATACCCATACTTTTGTTTTTACTCGGGAATATCAATTTTTTTCGGGATAAAAAGTACCCTATTATTCAATCCAGACTACTAACTTTACGTCTGCAAAAATTCAATGCAATCGGTTTAGTAGTTACGGCATGAAGTCGGAACAAACAAACAAACAAACAAACTCACTTTCCGATTTATAATATTAGTAAGGATGACGCAATAACTGTAAAAAAGTAGATAATAAAAATCTTCTATAACTTACAATAACTGGTCCTTTTTACCCGATTTTATTTTTTATTATTTTATTACAGTAACTATAGTTGTCCTGTCCTATGAATGAGAAAGTTTAACTTTCTTTACGTTTAACGATACCAAATGTTGGTTGCCGTTATTGTAAAGTTTAACGGTAGAAATTGGTTATTTTTATGTTTATTTTTTACTCCATTGTTAGTAGACTTTAATCTAGATGTAATGGACACACAAACCGGCGACTATCCCTGTTATGCACTATGGAAATGCCCCAAAGAAAGTTCCCGGTTAGTGTAGAACTAATGTGGATAACGGAAAAAAGGGTAGGGCTATGGATGGGTTACTGTGAACCGATAAATAGGATTACTATGTATGACTATGGCACCTGCCAAAACAATGTAATTAGTACACGTAATAATGGCAAGGCAAAGACTCATGATTTTCATTATTATTATGCCAACACACACACATTGTAACACACTTCAAACTAACAGTAAATATAGCAACCATTATTAAATATAAACCATTTTTTTATACAACCCCAAACACACTTAACTGTCGGCTAAGCAAAGTTTGAAATCTGCCCGCATCGAGATACCGCGGCTGACCGTACGATTTATCAACATTTCACCCATCAAAGCGACAGAGGGCAGTTTGTAGAACACCCTGATAAGCAAGGAATGTTAAGAGCATGGAGTATGGTGATAAGGAGTGCTGTTTTTATTGGTATTAAACTGGAAATGTTTATCGAATTTCGTTAATTTATTGGGTGACTGCTGTAGAGAAACAGTAGACTAAACCTACTTTATCGTAAAAGGGGTGATTTTACGTTCACTACTGAATATGTACATCTTCAGTCTTTATTGACCATGATCTTCAGGTAATTGTATTCTATTTTACTTTCTACTTCAACCTACAGTGGATTTTCGGCATCCGATAAAAGATTTCGCGATTTCTCGCGGTTTTTGTCAGGATTCTGCCGATCACCAGCTAGAAACTCCCTTAAAATTCGCATCCACCACATTATATTTCCAGTAGTAATGAATGTAATTAACCATACAAATGTATTAACATTACAATTTCTTTTGTGATATCACGGTAACCGAGCAGACCGATTACCTGACAACACAGGAACACCAGAGGATTTACAAGTGCGTTACCAGCCTTTTGGGTATTAAGAATTTGAGGATTATTGGGGTTGCAGGGATTAGGGAGAGTGGGGAGGGGAGGGGTTCTTGGCTATCCAATAACCTCACTCACACTACGAAACACAACGCAAGCGTTGTTTCACATCGGTTACTCTCCGGTCGAGCCGACCCATTCGTGCCGAAGCATGGCTCTCCCACACTTAAAACTATAAACTAGATGAGTATAAATGTGTAGGTAGCCAGAATAGTCCACTGCAATTTTATACAATTTTACCCTTTTACCATTCTGACGTCGAACCCTTTTCCATCCACAGGGAGCACTCCTTATCTCCATACTCCTTGGTTAAAAGGACTCCGGATAAAGTTGATGTCAGATAGTGGATAGAAAGGGATTATAATATTTAAAAGTTTTTTACAACGTTTGTGATAGCGGTCGGGCTTCAAGACGAGGGTTTTAGAACGAGTAACGCAGTAATTAAATTTTTGTCTGTTATCATTTAATGGTGGGTGGATGGGGGATGTGGTATGTGTATGGTGTCTAATCTAGTCATGTGTGGTATGGGATTTCTGTCTTTTTTTATGGAATAGGAGGCAAACGAGCTGACGGATCACCTGATGGTAAGCGATCAGCGCCGCCCATGGACACCCGCAACACCAGAGGAGGCGCAGGTGCGTTGCCGGCCTTTTTAAAAATGAATACGCTCTTTTCTTGAAGGTTTGATGGTCTTATCGGTTCGGAAATACGGCCGATGACAGATCTTTGTAGATTTTTGGTTGGTTCAGTATTTAGAGATCCGAAATTCAGACATCATGTGGTATTTAGGTACAAGCACAGAATATATGCATATAATACACTGTTTGGCAATGGTATCGTAGAATACATTTTTTACCAACCCTTCTCCTCTCGTGGTTGTCAGAAGAACCCAATTTTATTTTTGAGAGGGGAACGTCATCTAATGATTTCTCCCACCTTGGGTAAGGCGAGAAAGAATGTTACACTCTTACTGACTAAAAACCACTCCGTTCTTACTCCTGCACTTCGAGCCGGAGGTCCGGCAACCCGTTTAGTCTTCCGCGACTCCGTATCAGGCATCAGACATACTGGGCCCATCTATGGTGGTCTGATGAAAAAGAGTAATCTGTTGTCACCACAAGGCTAAACAATAGTGATGATGACAGGGTATGAAAATTAAAAATATATTTAGTCCGTAAGTAAGGTAATAAAAAAATATTAGACACGTATTTTTTTATTTTGTCGTATAATAAAACAATACTTAGATAAAACGAATCAAAGTTTAGGAATTGGGGCTAAAACGTCATTTCTACGTATAAAATGTACATAGAAGTGACGTCACGCGACATTTCAAATCAATATATCTTCGAAAGTATTCGTTTCTGTAAGAAAATAAAGAATACGTGTATAATGTTTTTAAATAATCTACCAGACGGACTTAAAAAAATTAGTCATCTACCCTATTATAAAGGAAAAATAGCAGGCGTGAAGTTACAAAAGAGTTATGCAACCATTGATAACTGAAATTCACACGTCAATGTTATCAAATGACATAATAATATTATATATAGCTTTCAAAACGTAACACATTGCATATAAATCATAAAATATGCATATTATGCAATTTACTACCGAGGAGTAATATTTATTCACTACCTACTAAGTGTACACACAAGCATATAACCTCCTTTTTTGAAGTCGGTTAGGTTAAGATCAAAGAGTTTGGAACTTCTAAAGAAACCATAAAGTTACTGTTCATTTTTTTTATGGTGCAGAAAAAAAAATCTTTCACCAATAGAATGCTACATTCTTCCAATTTGACATAGGCTACATTTCATTTTGAAAAAAATAAGAGATCCTTGGTAAAATTTGAACAATGTAACCGAGGGTGTAGAAAAATGAGTCTTAAAATGTCTTTCGTCAAATGTGCTGCCGAAACTATTAGCGATAGAACAAAATAATGTACAACAATATTGAAGAACATCATAATGTCTTCAAAAAATCCGCGGTAGCATATGTCCAACTATTGTAGTTATGTCACTGCAACAATCCAAATCTCCAAAAATAAATAATTGTCTACCCCGTGCGAAGCCGGGACGGGCTGCTAGTATGAAATAAAATAAATTAGCCATGAATTTGATACTGTGAATTGTTTTTACCTGATAAGCGCTTATTGTTGTTATATTTGGGACCTGTCTCACAATGTCTGGATAGCCACTTTGACCCCTATTTTGAATATATACGTTACGTACTTACATACACAGAACGTAAGTGAGTTGCGCGGCGTCGCCGTGACCGCGCGCGCTGCTCATGAGGAAGAACCCCTCTGTGGTTCGAAACTAGTAGCTTTTTGTCTCAGTATATTCACGTGAGTAACCCAACGATTTTTAGTTAATTTTGTGTCTAACGATAGTTAAACAAACAGAACGTAATTTCTTCGAACTACATATGTGCTGTAGAAGTGTATTGGGGACTTACATAATTATAATAGGGTGGGGAAACATGCGCTTAGTTAATACCTACCTGTGTCAATAGATATTTGATGTTGATGTGACAAACTCGAGGTCTTGGGTTCGTGATCTAGTTTTTTCCTAATTTTACATACAGTACATACCTAATTTTTGGTGGACAATCAAACAGCCCGAACATGAATACTTAGTAAACTTAGGTAAACATAACAGTTCATACGAATGGATCGCCATCAAAGATCAAAGCGTCAATATTTTTTACAAATCGCCTCCGATACGGAATCCTAAAAAAATCTTTCTCACGAAACACATGTTTTGGGGTTTTCAAAACCTTTGAAGGTTGCCGATATTTCGCAAACCTTTTTTTGAGTTCATAGGCATTTAAAACACAGGTAATTTAGCTTAATTGCTTTATACTCTGTAATTATATGCACCTGTATTTTATGGGGGTGTAACAGAGTAAGGGATGGCCAGATGTTTGCATATAAATTAGTCCCTGCTAATTATTTGCACCATGGAAGTTTGTGTGGATTAGGTAGTATGGATTCCTTATCCTTACTAATATTATAAATCGGAAAGTGTGTTTGTTTGTTTGTTTGTTTGTTCCACTTTCGTGCCGTAACTACTAAACCGATTGCTTTGATTTTTTGCAGACTTAAAGTTTAGAAGTCTGGATTAAATAATAGGGTACTTTTTATCCCGGAAAAATTTGATATTCTCGAGGTAAAACGAAATTATTGGTATAGATGGCGCTGTGTGTATTGGTATATGTCACATAGGCTACTTTTTATCCTTTTGTGACGCGAGCGAAGCCGCGGGTAAAAGCTAGTTTTTTTCATACATAAAATACAATTGGGGTTTGCTATGCTGTGGAATTTTAGTGATAAGGGTACTAAGTAAGTAGATATGAATACTAACTAACTAATACTACTACTGAAAATATCGTATATACCTCTATATAAGAGGAAGTCGTGTTAGTTACACCATTTATAACTCAAGAACGGCAGAATAGATTTGGCTGAAAATAGGAGACCGACATAGGATACTTTTTAACCAATTTTTTTTTTACTTTTTTCCGAAAATCACGAACGGGGACGAGAGTAAATGGGATTACGCGTACGAAGTAGCGGGCAGAAGCTAGTATTATATATTTACGGGAGCGTATTTTTTTTCTTTTTTAAAAATATGGAAACATTTCTATTAGCGTCCTGCTACAATGAAGGGTATTCATAAACATGAAGGGGTAGGCAGAGGTGTACATTATGCCACTGTGCAATGTAACACCCACTTTTCACTATTTACGTTATGAGTCCCATGTAATAGGGGTGAACCTATTGCCATATACCGGGCACAATTCCAGACTCCGTGCTAATATTGAGAATTTTTTAAAAACCCAGTAATACTTTGCCCGACCCGGGAATCGAACCCGAGACCCCGGGCGGGCAGTCGCACTTGCGATCACTCGGCCAATGAGGCAGTCTAAAAGTTTATTCACCCATTATCTAGTTCAAGAAATATCTAAATTCGCATAACTTTGACTGGACACTCAGTAGTAGTACTCGAGTTAATCGTTTCGTTAACTCGATAATGTACTAGCATATCAAAGTACACCAATCTATGTTTCTTCAAACGATAGTCCACTCTATACCAAAGAGTTAAGGTTGATAATCAATTAATTGATGTACTTATTGGTCGTTTTTCTTAGAGCTCTACTTAGTCGGTGAGTGAAAACGTATAATCATATAGGTTTCAATCTAAAGATGTTAGTGAACCTGTATTGGAGGCACGGTAGTGTACAGCCAAGTTGGGTTCCAAGTCAAAATCATTTATTTCAATTAAACCAGGAAGGCACTTTTGAAAGTCAAAACAAAATATTTAAATATCCTTACTATAATATTATAAATTGGAAAGTGAGTTTGTTTGTTTGTTTGTTCCGCTTTCACGTCACAACTACTAAACTGATTGCTTTGAATTTTTGCAGATGTATAGTTAGAAGTCCGGATTAAATAGGGTACTTTTTATCCCTGAAAATTTTGATATTCCCGAGGGAAAACAAAAGTATTGGTAAATGGCGCTGTGTGTATTGGTATATGTCACACTTATGACATGTATATGACACACGTACTTTTTATCCTTTTGTGACGCGAGCGAAGCCGCGGGTAAAAGCTAGTATTAAATAATAAGAAAAAAATGTCAGTCCTTTAGTGAAGCTATTTGCTCGTTCCAAAGTGTAGATTCCTATGGAGAAGAACGAGCAAGAAACTCCATAGGTTACTCTTTTTCAATCATGTTCACAATACAATTTTTGGTTACATTCTTTCGTTGAGTTCAATTATGTGAGAACAATGTAATACCAATATTTGGTCAAGGAGACGGAAAGGGTTAATAGGTATAATGTCTTTGTAAATGTAAATCCTGACTGTGTGATGTGTTCGTGATTGATATTTTCAATTTGCTCAGCTGTCTCAGTGTCTAATATAACGATTTGCTGTTAATAAAATTTAGTAGTGAATTGATACGAAGAACACATAAAATTACTTGTTGACAAAAATCTAGATTTTTTGTCAAAAAAGTATCATTAATTCAACTCTTGTTGATACTTTTTGTCAAAAAAGTATCAACAAGAGTGTTTGTTTTAATTATTTAAAAAACGGTCTACTAGGATTTTCTCTAGTGTCGTGGGTGCGTTTACACAACACCTAAACCCGGAACAATAATCTGTTTGACACACAAAGAGTTGTTCCGTGCGGAAATCGAACTCGTGGCACGTTACGTCACAGCCTTTGCCTAGCTACAGCGCCAACCGAAATCTTTAGTTTGATTTAAATAAATACACAATAATAACCACTATAATATTACATTATATCACAATAGCTTCAACTGCAAAGAAATCCCCCAGCCAAACTCATTTGGCAGTCGTTTAACTTTGAATACTTTTATCAGTGCATCTAACCGCAGAAACTAGCACTTGGCTCTCCTCTACATTACCTAAGTTTGTGGCGTAGACTAGAAATTAACGCCTTTATAAGTGATCGTTTGGCGGCGCCGACATTCACATATCGCGAAACAGGGATAGCTAGGAATATTTTGTAATTAAATTTAATGTAACTTGGTATATCCGATAACTGACTGTTCAGCTGCCGAGCAGTAATGAGGGTTAAATTCAACGTATAAATGAAATATGTATTCACAATGAGGATTATAATCGACTTGCAACTTCCGCGCGGTTTCACACGCTCTGCTCAGCTTCTATTGGTTGTAGCGTGATGTTTTATAGCCTATAGCCATCCTCGATAAATGCGCTATCCAACACAAAATGAATTGTTCAATTCAGACTTGTAGTTACGGAGATTAGCGCGTTCAAACAAAAAACAAATAGTATAAGATATAAGATTAAAATGCGTGTTTTTATGGCATAAACCGGTAAACGAGCAGACGAATCACCTGATGGTAAGCAATCGGCTTCGCCCATGGACACCTGGAACACCAGAGGCGTTACAAGTGCGTTACCGGCCTTTTGGGGATTAGGGGTTTGAGGATCGTTGGGGATTCGGGAATTGGGGAGATGGAGGAAGGGGCTCTCCCCTTCCCCAATTCTTAACTAACTACACGGTTGGTGCGGTGGCTCGGCAACCGGCTGCCGTGCAACGTGTCGCGGGTTCGATTCCCGCACGGAACAACACTTTGTGTGATCCACAAATTGTTGTTTCGGGTCTGAGTGTCATGTGTATGTGAATTTGTATGTTTGTTAACGCACCCACGACACAGGAGAAAATCCGAGTGTGAGGCTCAGTGTCTAATATAATGATTTGCTGTTGTTAATAAAATTTAATAGTGAATTAATACGAAGAACACATAAAATTACAGGTTGACAATAATCAATATTTTTTTGTCGAAAAAGTAACTATAACCAACTCAACAAGAGTGTTTGTTTTAATTATTTAAAAAACGGTGCCCCACACTAGGATTTTCTCCTGTGTCGTGGGTGCGTTTACAAACATACAAGTTCACATACACGTGATACCTAGACCGGGAACAACAATCTGTGGGCCACACAAAGAGTTGTTCCATGCGGGAATCGTACTCACGACACAATACGTGGCAACCAGATGCCTAGCCACCGTGCCAACCGAAATCTTTAGTTTGATTTAAATAAATACACAATAATAACCACTATAATATTACATTATATCACAATAGCTTCAACTGCAAAGAAATCCCCAGCCAAACTTATTTGGCAGTCGTTATACTTTGAATACTTTTATCAGTGCATCTAACCGCAGAAACTAGCACTTGGCTCTCCTCTACATTACCTAAGTTTGTGGCGTAGACTAGAAATTAACGCCTTTATAAGTGATCGTTTGGCGGCGCCGACATTCACATATCGCGAAACAGGGATAGCTAGGAATATTTTGTAATTAAATTTAATGTAACTTGATATATCCGATGACTGACTGTTTAGCTGCCGAGCAGTAATGAGGGTTAAAACGTATAAATGAAATATGTATTCACAATGAGGATTACAATCGACTAGCTACTTCCGCGCGGTTTCACACGCTCTGCTCAGCTCCTATTGGTTGTAGCGTGATGTTTTATAGCATATAGCCATCCTCGATAAATGCGCTACCCAACACAAAAAGAATTATTCAAATCAGACTTGTAGTTACGGAGAGTGCGTCACCGGCCTTTTGGGGATTAGGAGTTTGAGGATCATTGGGGATTCAGGAATTGGGGATATTGGGGAAGGGGAGGGTAATTGGGACTCCGGTAAGGATTTCACGTCGGTTTTATATGAGGCCGTGGTATCACTGCGGTCCAGCCGGCCCATTCGTGCCGAAGCATGGCTCTCTCACACTCACATTCACGTAAAAGTTACCACCGCAATGAATACTCACAGTTTTAACGACCTCTTTACTCCAAAACTGAGCTGGCGATCATTCAACTAACGAACCAATCCAGACAATGATAAAATATAATCAAACCGAACAATGTAATACCATTACAATCATCAACGAATTACTAACACATATTCCAAGTGTCTTCGTAAACAAAATTGACTAAACCAATTTGTATTTACCACTAGAAATATCAAGGATCTTTATCTCCATGATAATAGGGGTCATTTTTCAGTACTGGATCAAATCCAAAGCTGGTGATTACATTGAACAGTGTCAACAGACTATCGAGGAGTTAGGATGTACTTGAGGGTGTGACGCTGAGGAGTGGCTTTCTCATACTCATTGTCTGGGGTCAAGTATGGGTAATTTTGTCATTTTCTATTGAACTGTACTGGTTTGAGGCCGTTTGCTTTTTGTTCTCTAAATGTAATGTAGGGAACTGTTTGATTCGTGTACTACCTACTGAGGGTTAGATCTAGATTGGATAGGTTAAACGAGTGACTGTATGCGTGTGTGTTTCTTGCTCGTGTTTTACTCGAAAGACAATAGATTGGAATGAGGGAATACTTAGCTCCTCTAAAGGACACAGACAGATAACAGCTTTTTTTTAAGGCGGGAAAATCATCGAATGACTGCTCCCGCCTGGGTGAGGCCACCCCGTTCCTTCTCCTGCACGTCGAGCCGGAGCCCCGGTTACCCGTTAGGTTCTCCGCGACTCCGAATCGGCATCGGCCTTGTTAGGCCCCATCCGTGGTGGTCTGATGGGTCTTTGAGGCGCGCGCGGAACGCGACAGGGAGACAGATAACAGCTAAGACCACAGAAAGATATAAAAAAACATCTTTGGTCTGTTTTAAATAACTGTCGCTTACCACCACGCGAGATATTGGCTAAACGTCGACCCAGCACTACATAGTATAAAACAAAGTCGCTATCCGCTATCTGTCTGTCCTTATGTATGCTTAGATGTTTAAATCTACGCAGCGGATTTTGATGCGGTTTTTATATAGATAGAGTGATTCTTAAGGAAGGTTTATATGTATAATACATGCATATTGCACCTGTGCGAAGCCGGGGCGGGTCGCTAGTCAAATATAAGAAATAGCTAATCTAGACTTTTAATTAGTGCTTAAAAATGTTGACTATGTAATCAATTTGTTGTCAATTGCTGTCTATTTTCAAATTGTCGATTGTTAAATTGTTATTATAACTATCATTGGGATTATCCATTTCGAAATTCAAGTAGATGATGTTAAATTGTTCGGAGCGGTAACGGAATCATAGCGCGATCAACAATTACAATTACATTATTATTATTAGTCAGAGTTCTCGAGTCGCTCGATAGATGGTGTTAATATCGAGATAGATCGCGCTATAGTTTCGGTACATCAATTTGGTTAGGTTCCTTGCCAAATGTGACGTTGTCGAGTTTAACCAGCACCTCTAGTGGGAAAAAGGAAGTAAATGGTGTTTGTGTTGGTTCTCCAAATACCTCGGAAACTGACCCTCTGTCTTCTAAATGATGTATGAGCATATACATATCTCTTTCTCCATCTCTAGACTCGAGGACTATAAAATTAAAGACTAGTACTCAAGCCGATTGTTCTAGAGCGATTTCATTTATTTTATTTTTTTAATTTATTAACGCTTCATGCACAACGTGTACACAAGGTGGACTTAATGCCGCAGGCATTTTCTCCCAGTCTGACCTTTGGGTGATGCAGAGAAGAGTGAATGGTAGGAGCAAGAAGCATTTATTTATACTTCACAGCCATTGGATGCTTTTCCTCATCATCGCAATCCCAAATTATTATATTACTAGTTGTTATTTCATATTTCTTCTTAATTTATACTTTTTTGACGCGACAACGTGTTGATTGGCGAGTCGTATTTGAGAGCTAGTATGAAACGGAACGT